>JADILM010000005.1:1200000-1881794 GCA_016617785.1 Sporobolomyces roseus | reverse complement strand
CTAACCCTAACCCTAACCCTAACCCTAACCCTAACCCTAACCCTAACCCTAACCCTAACCCTAACCCTTCTCTTCCTCAATTTCCCCTCAAACTTTCCACCTCGCTTCCCTCTCCCGCAACACTCACAAGCCGCTCTTGCAAGCTCTCGTCACGCTCAATACACCCCTATCCTCACGCCTACGCTGTTCTTCGCTCCTTTGCGCAAGATGCTGATCAAATGCGAACATTGGTCAAGATTGCTGGAATGAGTCGTTCGAAGGGACTGGGAAAAGCTAGGGATGGTGGGAACGGGTCAGGATCTAGATACGAACATCAGAGCTAGCAAGAGCAGACTTTGGTGAGTATCTCGTGCGAGGATTCGCTCTTCTTCCCTTTTCGCGGGCTGATCCGCCCCTTCTTTGCTCCAGGTTCACACAAGCACGCTTGTGACAACAGTACAACCCTAAACTATGCCCAATGTCCGGAATCCCTCGCTTCGGATCAATCTTACGATACACCCACTTCGCTTCGGATTACTCCTATTCCTTTTCGCCTTCTCTTACCGCTCGATCTTCGCCCTCCTCCGGCTGGATTACTCCCGCTTCCTCTAGACGTCAGACTCCGCTAGAGGACGAGGCTTTCCGAAAGATACCGGTAGAGTTTCCGCGGAAAAGGAGGTTTCTTCTTTTCCTTTCCAAGTCTCCTTTCCTTTCCCTCTTTCCTCTCTCCCTCCTCGTCCCTCTCTCCCTTTTCTCGACATCAACGCCCTCGATATCAGTTCCGGTACTCCATGACGGAACGACTTCATCAACGTCACGTTCAAGAGCGCTTGGAAAAGATCAAGCAGGACCTTCGCGACGTCGAAACCGCCGTGTTGCGATACTACACAGCAGGGGATCTCACTACAAAGGAGGCGAAATTGACTAGTTGGATTGAAGACTTCGAGAGAGAAACGAAACCTTCGGGAAGCGTGTCGTGGATTTACGATAACGAAGCCAACTTCAAAGCTCTTCATGCTCATTTGATGCGCCTCAGAACCAACAAGCTTGAATTGGAGGGCTTTGTAAGTGATGTCTCCTGCTAGAGACTGCTCGGATAGCTGAATTCAAGGCTGGCGATGCAGTTCGTTGGGGCAAATCTCGACATTGTGGAAGGTCGATCTCTCGACCAACACTAATTCAATCGATAGAAGAGGGTTAGGGTTAGGCTCCGCTATCTCCTTAGCACCATCTCGTGAACGACAAGGTAGTAACCGAGTGTATCCCGTGAGGCGATCCGTCATCGTCAGAAGCATGTCCTTGCCTTCCGACTCGGGTAAAGGACCGACGAAGTCCAAGGCGACGTCGGTAAAGGGACGAGGTGGGACGGGAAGTGAATGAAGCTGACCGGACTTCCTTGTCGTACGAGCTTTCGATCGTTGACATCCATCGCACGAAGAAACGTAAGTTTCGACGTCTTTCGTCAAATTCGGCCAGTAAAATGACGACGAGAGAGCCTTGATCGTCTTCTTCGTTCCGAAATGGCCTTGTGCATCATGTGCGTCGTGCATGAGCGCCTCCCGAATCTCCTTATCTTGAGGAATGACGATCCGAGAGTCCTCGTAGTAAACGACTTGATCTTTAACCGAAAACGAAGGTGACGATGCCAGGTTCTGTAAGATTTGGGAAACAAAGGGATCGTCAGTGTAGCCCGATACGATTCGTTTGACAATCTTTGCTGATAGTGAAACCTCAGAAATCCCACAGACTGCAATCTTCGCTTCTTCGTTCGAAAACGAGAAACGACTCAAACTATCCGCCACCGCATTCAGCTTCCCCGGAATGTACGAGAGGTCGTAATCGTAATCGGCTAGTAGTTCGGTCCACCGAGCTTGACGTTTCGAGAGAGTTTGTTGAGTTCCGAAATGGCGAAGAGTGTCGTGATCGGTGAGAATTCGGAACTTGCAGCCTAGTAAGTCTACTCGCCACGCCTTCAGCGCAGCGATGATAGCTAGTAGCTCCTGTTCGTGGACCGGATAGTTCTTCTCCGCGGCGATGTATTGACGGGAATAGAATCCGCAAGGATGAGCCGTTTTCCAATCTTCTCCCTGCAGAAGTACTGCTCCTACTCCCACCTTTGAAGCATCCGTCATCAACCATATAGGATCCTTCGAATCCTGGTCTATAGGCTTTAAAACCGGTAAACTCGTCACTACTTTCTTGATTCCTTCGAAAGCCTTTTCCTCCTTTTCCGTCCAGAGATGCTCGATTCGAGTCATGCCCTTCTTTGTGAGAGGAGTGAGGATGGAAGTGAACTCAGCTAAGGAAGGAATGAATTTCCGAAGGTATTGAACCACTCCGAGAAATCCTCGAACTTGCGTAACAGTCTTCGGTCGCTCCCAATTCTTGATCTTGTCCGTTTTCGACACGTCCGCCGCGATTCCATCTCTTGAGATAACGTGACCGAGGAATTCCGTTCGAGTCGAGAAGAGGTCGGTCTTCTTGACGGAGCAGTAGAGGTTCGCTTTTCGGAGAGCTTCGAGGACGAGTCGACAATTCTTTTCGTGTTCCTCCACCGATTTCGAGTAAATGATGATGTCGTCGACGAAGGCGTGGCAGCATACTCCGATGAGGTGACGAAGAGCCTCGTTTACTCGAGCTTGATGGGTTGCGGGAGCGTTACAGAGTCCTTGCGGCATGACGGTCCATTCGAAAAGACCCCAAGGAGTCTTGATCGCCGTCTTCTCGATGTCGTCAGGGTCCATAGGTGACTGAAAGAAGGCGTTGGTCATGTCGATCTTTCCCCATATCGTAGCGAGAGCGGCATCCGAGAGGATTTCGTCGGTGAGAGGGAGAGGGGTTCGATCCTTGACGGTGTTGAAGTTGATTCCCCTGTAGTCGTTCACCCATCGAGGATCTTCTGTAGGGTCCTTCTTCGGAATGACGAAGGCGGCCGATGCGTAAGGTGACGTAGAAGGTCGAAGTCGACCAGCTGCGATGTGTTCTTCGAGCATTCGTTTCCAGGCTTCCTTCCATTTGCGAGGTGTTGAGAAGCCTCGCTGGTTGTGTACCTTCGTAGGGTCGATGAGCTTGATCTTGTGACGAGCGGTTGTGCGATCGAGATAGTCGGGAGGAAGAGAGGGTAACTTCGAGGGAAATAAATCTGAGAATTCCTCCATCAATCCCTTCGCTTTCTCCTTCATCACTTCTTTCTCTCCTTCATCTGATTCCTTCGTTACCTTCATCGCTGCGATGAGACTTGCGATGAATTCTTCTTTTCGTTCGTCGTCCATTCCTTGGATGGTTTCGAGTCGAGTGAGAGGTCCGAAGACTGGAGCGAGTAGGTCGAGTTGTTCTCCTCCTCTCGGGTTCGGTACGAGGATGCGAGGATCGGGATCGTGTGATAAGGAGACTCGATGTTGTCGAAGGAAAGGGACGCCGAGAATGATGTCGAAGGGATCTTCGAGCGGAGCAATGAGGAAGGTGGTATCGTTCGTTGACCAGCTATCGTTCGCTAGACGGACAGGGAAGCGGACGAATTGAGTGATCGCTCTATATTCCTCTTCACCCTGAATTGCAACTTTGAATCGTTTCGGTCTACTCAACGTGTTTCTAACCAACCCTAACTCCTTCACCAGCTGTTCAGAAACAAGCGAGATCGAAGAGCCAGAGTCAGCTAGAGCATACGCTAATCGACGTCGACGACCCGAGGTCACAACTAAGGGGAGAGGAGGAAATGCGCACCCTTCGTCTGAATCCGAATCATCAGCCATTGATTCCGGTACGTCGATGTTGTTACTATCCTCCTCCTCAAGGTGAACGGCTCGGATACCAGCGGTAGTCGAAGAGTTGGAGGAAGTGGGAACCGGTTTACTCGAATTCCAACCCAAAGGAACTGGAATCACGTATCCCCTTTCCGCCCAGGTGTTACATTCCGACGATCGATGTCCCGCATTCGACTTCCTGCACTTGAAGCATCCTTCCGTAGCAGTTAACCAATCCTTCTCCAAATCCGTGAGTTTACCGAGACGAGGGGCGATGACAGTGTTGTTGTTGGATGAGGGAGTAGTCGTTCGAGGTGCGGAAGTGTTACGAGAGGAAGAACCGGTAGAAGAGGAAGTCTTGCTGGAGGTAAGGGTCGAAGAGTTCATCCTTTTCGATAACGACTTGATTTGATCTTCTGTGTTCCTTCGTCTGGTGTCGATCCGATTCCATTCGTCTCGCGCCTCCCGTTCGAACGTATCAAAGTCAATTGGTGAGGAGAGGGTGAGAGTGTTGGTAGAGAAGCAAAGCTTGGAGAGGTCGTCCTCATGGAATCCGGTATTCTTGAGCGAAGGACCACGACGGAGGATACTGCAGAGTTCGGGATCCATGTTGAAGAGGAGGGACTCGATGAACTCGCGATCGGAGACGACCTTGGTAGTGAGGGTGAGTTGATCTAGACGCAACGAGTCCAACCAATCTGTGAAATCCTGCTTCCCTTGTTTCGACTCTCTGATCCCCTTCTTCGCCTCCCATACGTAATCATGCCTCAAAGCCTTCTTCCGTAACTCCTCGACAAACTGATCGTAAGTCTTCGCCTCATGCTTCTCGTAAGCTGCACTGAACCAATTATCCAACTCGGGAAATCCAGTCAATCCACCTCCCAATAACGATATCTTAACATTATCCTTCTCGATCGATTTGTGCAGGAAGTAAGAGCGTGCTGAGCGAAGGAAAGAGTTGATTTGGGCGGGGGTGAGTTCGGTAAGGAAGGGAGGTTTGTTGGTTGTGTTCTGGTTGACTGTAATGGTTGCCATGTTGTTCCGTAGTTTCCGTGAGTTCTGTAAGTGGTTGTCCGTGGTAGTCTCGTCTAGCTCAGAGGAAGAGGAGAGGGAGTTGTCTTCTTGATCTGAGTGAGAGGATGATGTTGAATGATGACGGCGGTGAGAGCGGCGGTTCGGTAGGTAGACAGATGGAGAGTGTAAAGGTTGATCTGCTCGCCGGCTTGACCGAGTGTTGTAAGCCAGCGTTAACGACTGAATACGATCTTCAAAAAAAAGTGGAAGGTCGATCTCTCGACCAACACTAATTCAATCGATAGAAGAGGTACAAAGCGTATTGCAAACTGAGTTGTCTCGTATAAGTGTGTGTAGTCTACAGAGAGATGTAATAGAAGTGTGCTTACCTGAGTTGTCTCGTATAAGTGTGTGTAGAGAGACAACCCAGGTTGAGTGAAAAGTGAAAGTGATTCAACCAACTTTTCCCACGCGCGCTTCACTTCAGCTTCGTCCATCTCAATCCTTCAATTCGTCACTGAGGAAGGCGTCACTGAGGAAGGCTATAGCCTTACACATTGCAGCTTCTTTCCGTCCATCAAGTATTCTTGGAGGACTCATCGATATAAAGAGCCTATCTGTGAGATCTTCTTTACCTGTTCTCAATCTGATGAGCGAGTAGTTGCTGATCTTCTTTTCCCTCGACATCTTCAGCCTCCACCCGGTTATGCTTCGAGTCTCGCACATTTCAATGGCCGCATCTCGCTTCGTCAAGCTTCGATGAGAAAGATTGTCACTCGAGGACCGGCGGAAGAAGGTGGACTTTACCTCTAGTTTCGTTCTTTACTTCAAAATCTGTTCTCGCTTCTCTTCCCTAGTAATTATCCATTTCTCGCGAAACACGATACTCAGAAATAGACCCTTCACACTCACTCCACTCCCAAAAGAGCCTCGGCAGAGCAAAGTCTACTGCGATTGCGAGCGAGAGAAGCACAACAAACAAGTTTCTATTCAATTCCGATATCTTCTATCTCTTGCGAACCTCCTACTCGGTCCTCATCACCTCAAACACCTTCTCGACCAATCCTCTAGCATTTGACAACTCCCCTGCCATGATCTTGTCCAGAACCGCTTTGAATCCCTTCGTCGATTTCACTCCCGGCTAAAGAAGGCAGAGCGAAGAATCAGCGGTTGTTCATCGAGAGGACGACAACAAAGTAGAGCTTACCCAGTTCTTGATGAAGAAGTCAAGAATAGCTTGTTGAACATCGTTGTAGTCGAGCGAGAGTGGACTGAACAATTCGTAAGGAACCTGCGAAAACGACAACGAGAGAGGATCAGCATCTCCCAACTCGATGCGCACGCGACATATCGATCAGAAAAGAACGAGTAGATGAAACTCACAGTCTCGACAGTCAAGCTCCTCAAGATGAAACCCTTGCTAATCTCCCTCAACTCTTCCAACTCATACCTATCCGCAAGCCGATACATTGAATGAGCGAGACATGGCCTGACATCCTCCCAGTCTCTCTGATCAGTCAAGCTGTAGAAGGATTTTGCGAGTGTCGACGGAAGAGCGTGGAGATCAAGTTGGTCGGTTTCGAGAGTGGAGAGATGGGTCGAGGGAAGTTGAGTGAAGGGGACGAGACCAGTGTGTAGGTAGTAGATCATTGCTCGGTAGGTGCAGAAGCTGAAGCGGAAATCGAAATCGTCAGACTCCTGGACAAGAAAAGAGGAAAAGGATATGAAAACTCACTCGGTTCCTTCGATATCGATAACGCAAACTTTCCTCCCACTCGAGCTTGGCGTTGCCTCATCTTGACGAGCTCGCTTCCGAGGTCTCTCCTCAGTAGAAGTCGCAGGATCTTGATTCGCAACTTCTCTCCCATCATTTTTTCGCGCCGCTTCAACCGTTTGCTCCCGATCACCGGATTCCGCGCTTGCTTCCAATCGTATGAAAGGAACGAGCTCAGTAAAGTCGAGAGTGGTCGGCGAATTGTCGAGTGACCTGACCGGGATGTCTTCGATAGCGATAGTTTCGAGGTTTTCCGATTCAGCGAATCCCGACGAGAAGACTGGGGACAATGAGAACGATCAGTCATGATGACAGTCAGATAAGGAAATGCCACTCACGAGTTTCGAAGTAAGAGCTACTTGAAGTGAGAACCGATTTAAGTGCGAAAATGTAGCGAGGAGGATGATCATCTTGCGAGGGAAAGCGAAAGACAACGTCGGCGTAGTCACGGTTATCGAAGAGAGATGCGAGTGCGCTATTGGTCGAAAACGGTTTGAGGGGGATAGAAGGGTTCTTTGAATTGATAACGCAACGGATTCCCATCGAACCCTGCGAAGGCTCAAGATTCGGCTCAGAAACGCAAGAAGGGAGGTTCGGACGAAGACATACATCCTGGTATTTGTGCACAGCATGAGGCATTCCGAGACAACTCCGCAGACTCAGCGTTCTTCCGTGAGCGCTGCCTTGCGAATCGAATTCCAGCGAGAGCGTTCTGCCCGATTCCAGTCCGATGAATCTTGATTGGCGGGGATTCCATAGCTATGTCAAGTGCGCATCACCAGTGAGTGCAAGGCTAGGAAACGAAGCAGAGGATTTGGCCTCACCTCGATATCAACATCGAATTCCGCTTCTCGCGTCCACGCTCTCGTTGAGCTAGCCTGATTCCACTCGCTTGTCGTTGGAATAGCGCGTAAACAAGCTATCGTCATCGTTTGTTTAGGCTATTGAACGACCTTGTTGAGTCACACAAATCTTCGAAAGAGAGAGGGAAAATACGAAAACTCACGTCCAACCAGATGTGAAGTTCCCAGAGACCTCCAGGTATCGACTTGATCTAGAGACATAGTAGTTCCGAGTGAGTACAAAATATAGTGAATAGGCTAAGGAGACTGACGAGGTGAGTTTTAACATCGGGAAGTTCTGTAATGTGTTGATGCAGCGTAGTGAGCTCCTCCTTCGAGAAAGTCCATACGACGGTTGTCTACTATGAAAGGAGGTCAGCTTCGTCTCACTCCACTGATATCAAGGGCTGCACTCACGGTTTGCTCTTGAGAAATCGGGAGGATTGGAGAAGAGGCAAGAGCAGCTTCAGGATCTGATCCACGCGAGGGCCTTTCCCGCGTTTTAAACATCAGGTCTCCTCAGCTCTAAACAAGCACCAAAGCGAGAGGCAGGAGAGTAGTTGAAGTGAGAGGCAAGAGCGAGAAAGCGAATTCAACTTTTTGACTTGTCCCCATCTCGACTCTTCCTCTATAACTATGATTGGGCTACGACGGACACTCTTACAGCCTCAACGGACACTATACGCTTCGAAACCGCTTTCATCGAGTGAGTCCTGGCCGTTCTCTTGTTCGAACAAAGTGACGTAAAATGAGAAGGGAAGGAAAGGCTCAGGGAGAGTGGGAGCTGGGCTAGGGATGTAGCAGAGGTATGGATAGAGCTACTCAGACCATTCCAATCAACTGAGCATAAGGAGTTGAGACTGATTCGCTTTGATTTAGTTTCCTCCCGGCAAATCCCTCAACTTCCTCCTCGACTAGCACCAAAGAGACCATTCTCACATTCACCCTTACGAACAGCCGATGTTCCCCCACCGCCTCCCGCAACGAAACGAATCCCTCGTTCCGACAAACGATTATCCCGACTTCAATCCGACATTCGCCTAATCCTCTCTCGCAACCTCCCACTCTCTCGAATCCGTTCCCACCTGCACCGTCCTTCGAAGCGTACTTCAATCCTCTCGACTCTCCTCCTCTCCCTCGCCGGTCTTTACGCACTCTACGAATTCTCAACTCCCGCTCAACACGCAGTTTTAGCAGTCGAAAGATGCGCTACTATCGCTTACGCAGTCCTGAGAGCTGTCGTCGATTACAAGATCTTATTCAGAAAGAGTTGGGATGAGACGGAAGAGGGATTGAGACAGAGACATCTAGATTATGAGGCGACTCATTGGAAAGCTGCGACGAGGTTGATGGAAGCTTTGAGATCTCTCGGTGGTATCTACATCAAGGTGAGTACCTACTACTCTCCTATCGCTCATTGAGGAGAAGACTGATGCCGATATTCGGTTGAAATAGCTCGGTCAACATCTTTCGACAGTTCAACTTGTTCCCGCTCCCTGGGCTCAAGCAATGAAACCACTTCAAGATCAATGTCACGCAACACCGCTCAAAGATCTCGAGCAACTCTTCCTGGAGGAAACTGGAGAACCCATGACTAGGTTTTTTAGTTCGTTCGACCCGAATCCGATTGGAGTCGCAAGTTTGGCACAAGTTCATCGAGCTGTCGATCGTGAGAGTGGGAGAGAAGTAGCTGTCAAATGTATGCATCCAGCTTTGGAAACGTGCGTTCCCTTCCCGCGTTCTCGAGTTTGCGAATTTCGAGCTGATCTCGAGATTCCGTTTTTTGATAGGTTCTGCGATATCGATATCACTACAACGATCTTCCTCCTCAAGACTGTCAAACGAATCTTCCCTTCTTTCGAATTCACCTGGTTGGGAGAAGAGATGCAACAAAACTTACCTCTCGAAATGGATTTCCGTCAGTCAAAACTCCCTTTCCTTCCCTCATCTCCCTCACTAACGCAATCTCCATCGAGTGTAGGTCACGAAGCAGCGAATGCAGCAAGATGCGTCAACGATTTCTCTCAACTCAAGCAAACTTCAGTCGTTGTTCCCGAAGTTCTTTGGGCGAAACGAAGAGTAATGGCTATGGAATGTAAGCTCCATTTTCCCCTCTTCCCTTCTCCATTACTAGATGCTTATTCTTTCGTCGCTATCGTTTGTGCAGTCGTCAAGGGAGGAAGGGTAGATGACTTGGATTATTTAGCGAGACACAATATCGATCGAAACGAAGTCAGTCGACAAATTGCAGAGATTACTTCGAGAATGATCTACATCACTGGTTCGTCGAGTGTCCTCGCTACTCATTGCGTCTGATCAGTCGCTGAAGTTCCAAGAAGCGTTCCTTCGAACAGGTTTTTTTCACGCCGATTTGTGCGTTTTCTTCACCGAATCATCTCTTGCACTCTGACACTGACTCCTCACAACTCAATAGACACGGAGGTAACCTCTTGATTCGACCTGCTTCTCCCAAGACTCGTTCTCCTTTCAATTTCGAAGTCGTTCTTCTCGATCATGGTTCGCCTCTCTCCCTTCTTCCCTCTCTCCCTTCTTCACTGACCCCGCACTCTCTTCAGGCCTCTACTTTGACTTACCTCCAGATCTTCGGGTCAACTACGCTCGATTCTGGTTATCTCTCATGGCATCTCCAACTCCCTCTGTCGAAGCAGCTCGACGAAAATATGCGAAACTAGTAGCCAACATCGACGACGCCCACTACCCTCTCTTCCAAGCAGCGATCACTGGTCGAGCCGCACTCGAAGGAGGTGACATCCCGAAAACGAACGAGAAGAGAGGATCGATGTTGGATTTGGGAGAGAACAATATGGATGAGAAGAAGAAGATGAGGAATGCGATGGTTATGCAAGAAGGTTTGATGGAGGCTCTGTTTCAAATCTTGAGGAATGTACCGAGGAGAATGTTGATGTTGTTCAAAGTTAACGATCTCAATCGGTGAGTTTTCACTTCCGTTATCTAGCTATCTCAAAGTCGGAGACTGATACTAGCTTCGAGGGTGTCTCTTACAGTGCACTCGATGTCTCGCTACAAACTACTCATTCACCAGCTCGTATCTTTTTGATCATCGCCGAGTAAGCCTCTTCCTCTCACCCTCTCGATACAGACTAACCTTTCTCTCCCCTCTTCTAGCTACTGTAATCTCTCTATCCGACTCTCCGACATCTCTTCACCTCAACCTCGTTCAATCCTCGAGAAATGGAGATCGTGGTATCGATTCGAAAGTTGGAAATGGACGATTCGAGTTTGGGTTTGGGGAATGGAAACGAAAGCTTGGGTCGATTGGATGCGAGGGAGGAGAGCTGGTATCGAGGAGATGATTCGAGTGTAAGTGTCGTGCTCGAGAGAACGAGATGAAGGGAGAACGTTGAAAAACTGTTGCTATTATATTTGACTTATTCCTCTTTCGACGTTGACAACCCGAGGAGGCAGAGAGAGAAAGGCAAAAGAAAATGCGATTGCGAGTAGAGAGAAGACACAACAAGATAAGCTACAAGAAAACGAGTCTTCGGGGAGAGGGTAAAAAGAGCAAAACGGTATGATAAAACAAAACTCAAAGGGTATAGAACACTACTCCTCCAGTCCCCCCTCTGCAAGAGATCCTCCCTCGAGTTCATCCTCAGAGGACGAAACGAATTCGGAAGACAAGAAACGACTTGATTTTGTTGCAGCTCCGAAATAGTTGGGGAGAGGAGCGGGTTCTTTTCCTTCTTCTGCGACCACCGTTGGAGGAGCTACAGCTTGAGGTGGTGGAAGCTTGTAACGTTTTCCTTTCTTTCGTCGACTTGGTTTCGGGATTCTACAGAGCAAGACAAGATCAGAGTTTGAAAAGGAGAAAGACGAGAGAAAGGATAGACGAACGAAACAGCTGGACCTTCACATTTTCCAGGTTTCCCATGAACTGCCATAGCTGTCAAGCAATTCCAGATTAGATCAGTCTCGATGAGTACGAAAGAGTGAGAGAGAGAGAAAGTCGTACTGCCTCTACTTTTCGTCACGAATCCGCAACCCGTCGCAGGACAAATGAAATCTCCTTTTGGATCCCTCTGAATATAAGCAGATTTACCCGTCGCATACTTCAAATTGATGTGACTCGTGTGATAGTGTCGTTCGTGAGTTGAGATTGAACTTGACGCTTTCGAACGATAGAATTGTTGAGGACAACCAACGAGAGGACATTTCTAACCCGAGCGCTTTCCACTCGTCAGTCAACTGAAGTGGGTAAGAAGAGTCAAGAAGGTACTCACGACCATTACACCAGCTTTCCCACTAGCAGCATGAGCTTCCGCCGCTTCTTGCAAGATCAATGAACTCCTCTTTGCAATGTCCTCTGCACTTTCACTCTTCGCTTTCTCCCTCTCTTCATCACTCGAATCCGCCGACAATTCCTCTCCCTCGAACGGCGTCAACTCTGACTCTCCTCCACTTCCTTCCCTCTCCTTCCTCATCTTTTCCCTCTTGATTTTCTTCTTCTCCCTCTTCAACCTCAACCTCTCCCTCTCCCTAGTCATAACCATTTCCCTCTCTTCCTCCGTCACTTTGACCTCTTCCCATACTCTCGCAGGATTCCTAACCGCCCACCTACATTTCCATTCCAAACTGTTGCCCATTCCTTCCTCTAAAGTTTTCCACCTCCAAACATTACTCCACTCCATCCCACTCTCGAAACTCTGTTCCCATCGCAATTTCTCAAATTCCCCTTGCTCACCTTCCCCTCCGATCGCTCTCAACCCTCCCTCATCCAAAACTACCAATCCACCTTTCCCTTTCCTTTTTCGACTCGATTCAATCCCCCCCTCTCGTTTCAAAGACAAACATCCCTCATCTTCCAATCCAAACCAATCCTCCCACGCCAAACCCTCTGGATTGACCCCCTCGATCGAACCAGAAGTAGTAAACCTACATTTATTCCTATGATGAAAATCCTCCCAATCCAACCTAGCCAATTGTCTATAAGTTTTCGGTCTTACAATTGCTGTCGTCGTCGTCGTAAGTGGAACGAGTTGAGTCAGAGGAGGAGGAATGGAAAGGAAAGTAGTTTTCGAAGGAGTTGGAGGAGGTGGATGAGCGATTGAAGTTGAAACTGGTGGAGGCGGGACGGGTGAAACCTCTCTTTCGATCGCCCATTCCCACGTAGGTTTCTTCCTACCTTCCCCCATCTCATTAATTTCCATCCTCCCCTCCCCTTCTTCTTCAGCATCATCATCATCCTCCTCGAAAGTAGGTTCAACAATTTCTTGATTCAACATTAATCTCTTCAATCCTTCTTCCCAACTCCACTCGTTCAACCCTTTGAACATTTCGACCGAAGGTGGTTTCAAAGGTTTGGGATGAAATTTGATTCGATTGAGAGGATGAGTAGAAGGTTTCAAAGGGAATTGTAGAAGAAGATTCGATCGAGGTGATTCGCCAGAGTCGGAGGAGGAGGAGGAAAGAGATGATTCAGATGAGGATGAGGAAGAGGAGTTGAGGGAAGATAAAGGTGAAGAATCTCGATCGTATCCTTCTGGTTCATAACTAACTTTCACCCTCTTCTTCTGCTTCTTTCTCCTTCTCTTCTCAATCTTGATCGTTTCCTCCTCCGAAGAAGAAGTCAATTCAGATAATTCTGATTCCCCTCCTCCTCCATTCGAATCCCCATTCCCATTATTCAATCCCTTTCGTTTCTTGCGATTCTTGCCTTCGAACCCTCCAACTTTCTCCTTCTCCTTCTCCTTCTCCTTCTCCTTCCCTTTCCCCCCTTTCAAACTCACTTTCTCCTTCTCCTTTGTGCCCTCAACTAATGGATGTGCACTAGGTGGAATCTCTAAATAACTAGGTCTCTTCCCCCTAACTCTCAATGATCTCCCACTGTTCAACAAAAACCCCTCATTCTCTTCTTGCTGCACTCCTCCCACTTCTCCTCCTCCTCCCATGGGTGGTGGTTCATCGTATAAAGCGAGTTTCTTTGGAACTTGAGAAAGATGAGGAGGAGCGGTGGAAGTGAGGAGGAGAGCAGAACGAATTGGATGTAAAGTTATTCTGGAAGTGGAAGTGGAGGGAACGAGGGGACGTTTACCGAGTTGGGTTTGAGAGAGATTGGGATGTGATGGGCGTTGAGGGGAAGCGGAGGAGAGGAGGAGGGATGGGAATGGGTTTAAAGAGGAAGCGATATTTGAAGAATTCGAGGGGAATGGGTGGGAATGGGAACTGGAACTGGTTAGGAAGGGAGTGGAAGGGTGGGATTGAGAGGGAGGTAGTGCGAATGGATTTGAACAAGTCGAGGGATTTGACTATTGAAATTTTGACAAGTCGAAAATCAACCAAATGAATTCAAAATCGATTCGCACGTTCTGAGGATAGGTTAACTCACATCTGGTGATTCCATCTCCATCATTTCCTGATCTCCACCATTCCCGATAACTGGTTCCCGTATCTCCATTGTCGAGAATTGAGGAGATGGGAGATAGTTGACGAGAGTGAGTTGAAAATGAGAATCGACTCTAGCTCTTCCTGCACAGTGGGACGAGTTCCTTCACGCGTAACGGATAGTTCTGTATTAGGTGATGCCTGTTCGAGTTGATTCAGAGTAATCAGAGGTGTAGAGAGTGAGAGGTAGGAGTTGAAAGAACGATAAATTGAAAACTGCCTACTCGCTCCAATTGCTGCAATTGAGAAATACAATTAACTCGAGTCGCTCCTCTTCTCCTCTCTCTCTCTCTCCACTCTCCAACAACCTCGAATCAAGATGGGTTTATTCTCACGCAAGAGTAGTAAACAACAAGATCAAGATGTACTCAAAGAGAACGACAAGAAAGAGAAAGTTCATTGGAGTAAACGACCTGCGAGTACGCTCTTCTCTCTCTCTCTACACTCTTCCTACTATCCTATACTATATCCCCACCTTCTATCCTACACTCTACGATCATCTGAGAGCGCGTCCCACTTGATTCAAGTGATGCGTTCAAGAGTTAATTGACCTCATCTCGGCATCGCATTCAAACAACTTCCCCCTCTCTCCCTCCAGTACTCTCCAGCTAACCAATGAACTCTTCATGAATAGATACGGCATTCAAACAACAAAGATTGAAAGCGTGGCAACCCATTTTGACTCCTGCGACAGTTTTACCAACTTTCTTCTTAGTCGGAATCATCTTTGTACCATTGGGAGGAGTACTCTTGTGGGGTAGTAATCAAGTACGTACCAATCTCTTTCCCCTCCCTTTGATCCGACGACGGACCTATTCCCCGAAAACGAGTTCCCCCCCTCTCCAATTCCGAACGCTTCTACCTCTCCCTTTTTCTCGTTCCCTCTCGCTAACTCTTCCCACTCCCTCGAATGAATTAGGTCAAAGAATTCACAATAGATTATACTCAATGTGAATTCACTGCACCCAACACAACTTTCTCCCCTCTCCCTTCCTCGGATTATTCATTCAGACTCGAAACTTCCACCTCGCCTCCCGCACCAACTTGGCAATTCACACATGATTCAGCAGCTACCGACGTATCGACTCAGAACTTGTGTCGAGTTCAATTCGAGTTACCTGTCGAATTGAAAGCTCCCGTATTCATGTATTATAAATGTACGTTTACTTCTTTCCTTGCTTTTCGCCGATCGAGATGTCAGTTGAGCTGACGAAAGGAAGAGATGAGGGGGATAGTGACGAATTATTATCAGAATCATCGACGATACGTTAAATCGATTGATTCGTCTCAATTGAATGGAGATCCAGTTAGTTACAATTCGATTAATGGAGGGGATTGTAAACCCGTCGATTCGAGGGATGGTCAAATCATTTATCCTTGTGGGTTAATCGCAAATTCAGTATTCAACGGTAAGCAATCCCTCCCTTCGTTCTCCTCTCGAAATTCCTTCAAAAACTCACTCAAACTTGCCCCCCCTTTATCGAATTCAGATACATTCCTCCAACCGATCCTCCTCAATCCCGCCGGTTCGACGACCTCTCAAACCTACAACATGACTTCGCGAGGTATCGCCTGGCCAGGAGAATCCCGCAAATACTCTCCAACGAAATACTCTGCATCCGAAATCGTTCCGCCACCAAACTGGGTATCTCGTTACCCAAACGGTTACGTCGAAGGAGAGTTACCAGATTTATCCACGGACGAACATTTCCAAGTTTGGATGAGAACTGCTGGTTTACCGACTTTTAGGAAATTGTACATGAGGAACGATGATGAGGGAATGATGCCTGGTAGTTATCAAGTCGATGTTTATATGAGTACGTTCCCGCCTTTCTCTCTCTCTACTTGGATCTCCTTCTTTCCTTCTTTCCTTCCCCATTCGACTTCTTTCCCACTCGAACAAAAACCTTCTCTCCACGAATAATTCCTTCTCATCACATACCTCCCATCCCCTATCTCCTATCTCCTATCCCATAACTGACTCCCCCCTCCCCCGTCCCCTTCCCTTCACGCACAGATTACCCAGTCGCCCCATTCCACGGAACGAAATCCCTAGTATTCTCAACAGTCTCTTTCATAGGTGGCAAGAACCCTTTCCTAGGTATCGCATACATAGCGGTAGGAGGTGCTTGTATATTGTTTGGATTGGTATTGACCGTGAGGCATTTGATCAGACCGAGAAAATTGGGAGATCCACAAGTAAGCCTCTTTCTTTCTTTTTGAGGTGGAGTGGAAGCTGATGAAACGAGTCTGGTGGGAAAAATAGTATTTGAGTTGGAATCGAGCTCCTGCTCACTAGGACGACAAATCGACAATTTCTTTCGTTCACTTTTTCTTTCTTTCTCCGTACATTTCGCTATACTCCTACCTTCTACTATCGACACTATATCTCTCCTCTCCACTCTCTCTCTCTCTACTCTTCGTCTTCGACCACTCTCGATTCATCTATCCAACCTTTGTTCATTCTCGGTTCTCCCTCTCTTTCGTTGTGTTCTCCTCTATTTCGTTTACCTCTTTACTTTCGGGAGGTTGTAATAATCACACTCACAGCACACATCTATACACAACCTCTCCCACTTCTCGAGCTCTATCAAAAACAGCTCCTTGATTGTTTCCCACGCTTTACTTCTGGACTGTTGATTCCAAGCTGATTTCTTTCTCTTCGCTTTCCATTCCCTCAGATATGTAACAGCTTACTGACTACTCTCTTTCTTCTTACTCGCAGACTCTACCCCAACCTCAATCGCCAGCGATTCTGGATCTTTCGACTCTCGACATGCTCGCCTTTTCGACATTTCTCGACTTTCTCACTTCGACTTCTTCTACACCCTCTCTACTCTCTCATCGCCCCACCACTCCTATCTCCCACTTCTACTACTCATCGCCGTCGTCGTCTCGGACTTTCCGCGGTCTCGATTTAGCCTCCTATTCCCTTCTCTTCCCTTTCCTCTCCTTTCCTTCTCCTCTTCGGTCCTTTCATTCACGTTCCCCCAGATTCGCTGTATGGGAGTCATGTCCTCAAGCGAGACCGTCAATCAACCTCAGAGCGAACAGGCGAACGAATCGAGTCAAGGGAAAGAAATCATTTACATTTCCGGAGGTTAGTATATCGTTTCTCTGCTGTGATCGAACCCGAAGCTGATTGTCATCGTCGTCAATTAGATAACGAGGGAGTGATTCAAACGCTTTACATCAGATTGTTACGCAGAGGAAATGTCGACAAAATCGTCATTTTCAGTCCTCTTGCTCCCGTTTACAAACTTCCCAGTGAGTCTCACATCCTCCTCCAAGCTTGAATGCAACTGATCGATCGATGAGATTGAGTAGACGATGATCGAGTTGTCTATCAGAACGTTACTGAGAATAGCGAAGCAGCTGTGAGGGAAGCAGTCGATGTAGCGAAAGAGATATGTGGGGACCGCTATCCGTACGTCTACTCAGTCAGTCTCATCTTGCGAGCGTCTCCTAACTCTCACGATGATTCCACGCGAAAAACAGGACAATCTGGATTCATTTCGCAACGTCGATCGCGACCTCGGATCTTTCTCTCCCTTGGGCACCTGATGATCTTTGGCCGTGAGTCCGACGGGAATCTCTCTGAGTGACGTAGGAAAAGTCTGGACTGATCTTTTCTGAATTCGACCGATCAGAGTTCGCGGATCGAACGTGCTCAGTCAATACATTTTTGCACATTGTTTGCACCGCTGGCTCTGCAGTGGTGCCGGTCATAGTATCGTACGTCCCGCGATCATGAATCATTTCCGTCTCAGCTGAACAGCAGCTGATCTCGTCCCGCTTCATTCAGACGATTTCCTCTTCGACCTTGTATCAATACCATCAAGATCAGAGTATCGGTGAGTTACTCGAGCTCGACTCTATCACTACCCTGCTCCTGACCCGCTTGCTCTGTCTTCAGCGGTGATCTCTGGACCTTGCTCCACGACGTACACTCGAGAACTCGCTCAATCGCAATCTCAATCGCCCCATTTCCGTGTTTCGACTGTGTCTGCAGATCAGAGTGTCGTGGAGATACAGCGACCTCATCGATCAACTGAGCACAAAGTGTTTGCGGTAGCCGAAGCAATCCTCGAGATCATCGCGAACAGTAAGAGTCAGGTGAGTTTTCTCTCCAACGCTCTGCCCTTTCCATCGATCCTGCTGTTCACGCTCTCTCATCATTGGCTAGAATGTCTCGCTCCCTTTCTATCAGATTTTCAATCCCAAAGGAGAATTCAATATCTTGAAAGACCTCGAAAAGTTCGATCCGTCAAAATACCCTTCAGAGAAGTAGTTTCGCAATCAGTGCCAATTCATTCGATACTTTCTCGTCGTCACCAGTCGGAGGTAGTATCAAACGCTCAAGACTGAGATTTCCTCGTTTTCGCTGCTTTTGACTTGAATCGGATTGTTCGCTCCTTCTTCGACCATCTCTCCTCATTGTCATTCGTGCATCAGCTTCTCATCTCTGCTCGCTCACTTCGTCTCCGAGTCAGCGCTTGTCGTCGTCGTCGTCGTTTCGGACTCTCCGCGGTCTTTTCCTTTCTCTCCTATTCCCATTTCGTCTCTCTCTCTCTTTCCTTTCTCTTACTTCTCTCATCCCATGTGGGAGCGTTGACATCTCACAGGCATGGATGAGCTCATCAACATCACTACGTGTCCCCTTTATTCGAATTCGAAGAGTTTCAGCCTCAACTAGCAGAAAACAACTTACTTCGCTCAATCACCACCAAGTTGTTCCTGATTCTCGTAGCTATCGTTGTCCTACCCAAAGTATGGCGCCACATTGTTCGCAAGCATAGGTACGCTTGGTGGATCAGTTCAGATGTACCGAAACTCGTTTGTATCGCGGGAGGTGAGTTGCCATCTTTCCCACTTAATCTGCTCTCAGCCATGCAAAGATTGACAACTTTGAGAGCTAAAGACAATGAAGATATCACTCGCTCGCTAGTCTATAGATTGACGGAAAAGAGATGGATTCGAATCATCGTTTACAGCTCTGAACCGTCTTGCCTGTAGCCTGACCATCTTGCGGAACGGTCAGATCGACGTGTCGTTTACGTCGTCTGCGATCTTTCGAACGAGAACGAAATACGAAAAGCTGTGAGGAAGACCCAAGAGGGAAGCGGAAACCCGTGAGGCGTCTGTCCAATCCTCTGACTCTTCTGAGTGCTCTACTCATACGCCGGTGTCGATTGAACAGATCAATTTGGATTCACTACGCAACGACGAATTCACGCTCAGAGTCCTGCCCTCCGCATCGACCTTCAGTAACACAGTTAGTCTCCCCTTTGCTATCTACGATATACTTCCAGCTTCTCGCTGACTTTGAGTTCGACATCTCCAGCTACGATGGACAGAATATCAGTAGTCAATTCCTTTTCGCGAAATATCTTCAACCTTGGTTTCTAAACGCGAAAGCTCATTGCATAGTGCGTCGCTTTTCAACCACTTCCAGAATCCGATGCGGTAGCTGAAGTGAGCTTCCTTCCTCAGACTGTCTCTTCTGCGACGCTCTACAGATATAAACGAAACCGCCTCCAAAGTTCGCTTCGTTCCTTTCTTTCTACTTCGACTCAATCCAGCTCAAAATCTTCATCTTCATCTCCATACAGCAGCAATCTCAAAACCTTCCCTCTCGTCATTCCACGAATCCGCCTCCGCTCTCAAGCGCTCCCCAAATTTCCTCTTCGCGGAATTATCTGCTTCACCTACCGTCATCACTGGTTTAGGGGATCGATTGATGGTGAGATACGTCGAGAAGAGAGTGTCTGCTATAAGCTACGAGATCAGACAGATCATCGCGAAAGGGAGTGAACAAGCGAGTTCTCTCTCTTCTCTCTATATCCGATCTTTGTCAGAAAAGATCTCGAATGAAAGCTGATCTCGGGTGATTGTTCGCGTGTAGAACGTATCGATTCCGTTCATAGGTCCTTTTCGCCTACGAGGAAAGTTCCTGAATCGACAGTAGCGAACTTTCGAAAGAAACATTGAGAAACGCGTCTCGCATGAGTAATCTTCGAGGGCACTCGTTCCGTAACCTCTACAAGTAGCTTTTGTCATGAGAATCTATTCAGTATCTTATGTCGTCTGACGATAGCGTGAGAGTTGAAGAACGCGAAGCAGGTTCTGCGAAATCGATGAAAGCGAGAAAACGACATCGAGAGAATCAATCGATGAGACCGACGCCAAGTCATACTCGAACGCGATTGAAGATGATCCGTTGTACTGATGTGCGAGTTACTGATTACGAGATAAAACACTTTTCGAAAATTCAATTCGAAATCCAAAAACGATTCTTCTATTCCGTTTTCTCGATTCTCTTCTGTTGAACATCCCTAACGCCTCCCATCGATTTCCTCGCGCACCTGTACATCCCTCCTCATATCAGTACCCTTCTCCTCAAAACAATGACTGAAGAGAGAGAGGAAGCGATCAACGCACGCTAAAATGAAAGAATAAATCCAATTTGGCAATCCTCTCGCCATTGGGGTGAACTTTGCATAAAGAGGTTCAATGATATGCTAGAAATATCCTCACACACCTCACTCATCAGTATTCCCATACTCCCTCCCCAAGAGAGAAGAAGAAGAAAAACTCACTTGACTTTCACCACTCAAAACAGTTTGAGTCACCAACATCCCAACAGTTTCAACCTCCAAACTCGGTGCCCACCAACCAGGAATACTACTCGTAAACCCTTCAAACATCCTAGTTTTGATATGAGCAGGACAAACGATCGAAGTTCTGATTCTCCTCGCTTCTGAATGAGGGAGGTAGACGTGTCGAAGTTCTTCGGTGAGACCTTCGTGGAATGATAGAGCTGCTGCTTTGGATGAACAATCTAGCGAGAAGAGAGAGAGAGAGAGGGAGGGATTAGTAGGGAGAGAAAGAAAGGGAGAGAGAAGAGAAAGACGAACAAGCGACTCCATTAGCGGCTTGATGATAACCTGTTGAAGAGGCGATGGTCTAGAGGAAGAGGAATCAGCGTGAAGCAAGTGAGAAGGGAGGGAAGGAGAGGGAACGAACGACAATGTGACCGATTCCAGTCTTGATCATTTCGGGTAGGAATGCTTGAACTGTGTAATAATGACTCTTGACGTTTATATCATAAGTTCTGCAGGATCAACGCAGTTCCACTCAGTCTCACAATCAGATACAGTCGAGGAGGGGAAAGCGACGACCTACAAATCGATATCTTGTTCAGTCATATCCAAGATTGATTTCGCTCGTACAACCCCAGCCATATTCACAAGTACCGTACTGCACACGTTATCCTCTGTATATCAGCATCGAACTGCGATATAACTCGAGAGAATTGAGCGTACGGATGACCGATTTCCCTCTTTACTTTTTCAGCAGCTTCTCTCACTGCTTTCTGACTCGATATATCGACTTTATAATAATGTACACCCTCAGCTGTATGAGTTGACTACCACTCAGCTTTTTGAGATCAAGCTGAGAGTAGAGAGGAGAGTGAAGAACTTACGACGAGGATTTTCGAAAATTTCAACTTGATCCCAAACTACGATATTAATCTTCAACCCTCTCGCTCTCAATTGTTTCACTACTTCTCTTCCTACTCCACCCGCACCTACAATAAACTCGAATCCCAACACGCATCAGCACAAAAACAAGAGTGAACCGAAATCTTTCGGGGGTGAAAGGTTGAAACTTACCTCCCGTTATCAATACTACTCTCCCTTGCCAATTCTCCCAACCTTGTTTGTTTCCCCTAAAGTTATTCCTACTAGCTCTCGTCAACTCCTGATTCAATTTGACTAACAATCCTATTCCCCAAACTACCAAACTCGCCAACATCCAAGGATCTCTAAACACTTCTCTCCATTTGACGAACCTGATTGCCCATTGTAATGCATGAGCTGCGGTAGTTTGAGTGAAGAGTGAAGTGAGTCGTTGTAGTTGATAGAAAGGTAAGAGGAAGGTGAGGACTGGATCTAACAGAGTCGCTGATAACAATCGATATACGACATCGATAGTGAAATATCCTTCAGCGAAATGAAACGTTGGTAACGAGATGATCATTCTCGAGGGAGAGTCAAGTGAAGTGAAAGAAGGAAGGAAAGGTGGAGCCGCGTGGTTTTCTAAGTCGAAAAGAAAAGACAGAGAATCATGTTTTATATTCAAACAGGGCGTGAGAGGAGACTTTCGTAGCTACAGATAGAAGAGAACAAACAGAATCAAAGTGAAAGAAAGGAATACAACGACAAAAAAAACCAAAACCCCAATTCATACAACTCTCCCTTCTCCCTGCTCCCCCTCGCGTTCCTCTCCCAATTGAATCCTAACCTCCTCCGTTCCCTCTCCACCGACATCTCCATCCTCCTCCTCCATGACTGACCTCCTACAAATCGGACAAACTCCTTTCCTCATAACCAACCAATCGACACAACAATCCCTATGAAACAAATGTTTACACGGTAATTCAATCACTATACTCTCATTCTTGACGAACGGTTCCAAACAGATCGTACAATCCGTCAAGGAAGGGTAGAGGAGAGAAGCGCCACGGGTAGGGAGAGAAGACGAGTTTGAAGGGAGTGAAATGGGCGAGGTTCGATGGGAAGGGAGTCGGACGAATCGACGAAGACGAGTGAGGAGGTTCGAAGAGGGAGTAGGAAGAGAAGGTGAAGGAGGGTGAGGAGTGAGGAGTAAGGAAGTGGATTCATCGACGTTGACTTCTTCCTCCTCTCGATCTTCCGTACCATTTGACCTCGTCGCATTCAATCCAATCTCCCTTTCCTCATCCACTCTCTCTTGGCTCGTTCCCGTGTTGCCCACCACATTCGTCTTCTCAACTGCCGGTTCGCCCCATTTGAACACGACCAATTTCGCGACTGCAGATTTCGGAGCTCTTTCAGCTTTCGCCAACCTTGCCAACCTAACCCTTTGAGTAAACACCGTCAAGAGGGTCAAGAGCGAAGGTAGGAATAATAGTAAGAACAATAAATCGAGTAGAGGCCTACACCAAATCAATCTCATCAGTTCCTATTCGAGAATGATAGTGAAGAGAGTAGAAGAAAACGCACCAAGCAAACATTTCATCTTTCGATAAAACCACTTCCAAACCCACAAACTCTTGACTAGCACTAGCACCACCACCAATTGATTGTTCATCTTCCCAAGTCCTCTCCAAACTCAAATAACTAGCTCTGCTCACAAAAATACTAGGAATCTCTACATCACTCGTATCATCTAAACTCTTCCTCCTCTCTTATCAGCTCTCTCCCCACGATAACAGTAAGAGAGAGAGATGAGTTCTTTACGTACCAGGAGACCAAGGAGTTAATAAACCTTTCCCACCTCTAATCCCACCTCTCGTTTCATCCTCATCACCGAAAACGACCGCTTTCGCCCCGAAACCCTGAGCGACCCTAACTTTCTCACTAAAAGGACATTGTCCCCTTTGTACTAATGCGATCCAGTTCTTGTCTCTTGGTGCGTTCGGGGAAGAGGAGGAGGGAGAGCAACCATAAGAATTGTTTGAGAAGAGTTGGATAGGGTAGAGGTTTCCACGAAGAGGAGAGTTTAATAAATGTGGACCAAAAGCTGATGGTCTTGAAGGATGTAAAGATTGTGTACGCTACCACCAAAAAAAAAAGTACGAGATTATTAACTTCGAGTGGGAGTAAAAAGAAGAGAGAGAATGAGAACTTACTTCGACATAAACTGAAGATTCACTCCAACTAGTCAAACTAGTCCCTTCAATTCCCATTTCCCTCAATTCACTTTCCTCCTCCTCTCCATCGAAATTAGATGAATCTTCAAACCAATCGGTTTCATCGAATCCAAATAATGCCAAAACTAAATCCCCAACTTGATCCACCGCATCACTGGCGATTCTTCTCCATCTTGATGATTTCGTTAATTGGTCGAGAGGAACTGCTTGTTGTATAGAGAGAGTAGAAAGGTTGAACGAGTCATCTTCAACTTGATCCCCCTCTTGAACCATCCAACTCGTTTCCACTCGTTGCCCACTACCTTGATCTCCATCTCGTTGTGCTACGAGTGTGTTTGAGCTTGAAGTTGAGAGGTAGTAGAGAGGAGAGATTGCTAAGAATGAGATCAGGGCTAGTGTGAGTAATAGAAGGATTGGAGAACGTGAACCAGTCGACGAGAGGCCAGAACCTGCTCGTGGCATGATTGGGCGAGTTGGGGAGTTGGTGAGGGAGAGTGTGAAGAGAGTGAGAGAGAGAGACGGAAAGAGAGGTGGCGGTGTTTTTTGAGGGGAAAAGGAGAGAAGGAGTTTCGCAAATTTAAAGTACGATTTCGTTGGTAAAGGTTTTCAGTACGTTAGAGGCGATCAAAAAAAAAGAAAGGAAAGCGAGACAAAACTTCGGAGGAGTTTCGCTCATTCTCGACGAAGAGATTTCGCAACTCTCTCTCTCTTCGCATCTCACTTCCTCTCTTCGACATTGACATAGCCGTCACACTCTCGACGACGCAAGAAGAACGATCCCTTAGTTGATCAAACGGAACTTGTATTGTATTTCGTTTCATTTTTCGTCGATACTTCGACTCAAATCGTCAAGAAAGGGTTTACTCTTGAGCAGGAGCGGCAGCGGCGGCACCTTGTTGAGTAGGGCACTCCCTCGCGATGTGTCCAGACTCACCACAGTTCTGTAAGGTAGTTCCAGCTGATTCATCAGCAACTCGAAAGAAGCACAATGAGCGAGAGGAAGAAACATACGTAGCATGATTTAGCAGCTTGAGCGTTGGTGCAATCCCTCGAGATGTGTCCTACTTGACCACAGTTCTAAGTCGATCGACAAATTCAAGCACATCAGTCTCATAGATCAGAGAGTCTGATGTGAAGAGTTTTCTGTTTCGACTTACGAAGCACTTTGAAGGGTTGACGCACTCCCTCGACAAGTGACCAACTCCACCACAAGTGTAGCAAGTCTTGGGAGGTCCACCTTGGAATCCACCTTGGAATCCACCCTGGAATCCTCCTCCGTCTAATCACACTCTCCCAAATTCAATCAGCTCTTCTTCAATCTCGCACTCGACAAGAAGGAAGTAGAGACTTACATCCTCCTCCACCGAAAGATTGAGGGCATTGCCTAGAGATGTGACCGGGTTGTCCACATCTGTAACAAGCACCTTGACCTCCTCCTTGTCCACCTTGTTGGAACGAAGCTTGTCCCGCTCCGAATCCAGCAGCTCCGGCGTTAGGGTTTTGAGGGCACTCTCGTGACTATCCCAAAGCAAGCTTACATTCTGATCAGTTCTTGAGTCTCACAGACAGGGAGAGGGAGAGAGAGAGAGAGAGAGAGAAAAACGTACGACGTGACCGACATCACCGCACGAGTAGCACTTCTTAGGAGCGGGTCCTTGAGGGCAGTCACCTACATTCATAGAGAGAGAGATGACGTCGATGAGACCCTCTTCTAGTTTGAAAGGGAGGATCAAGGAAGAGAGAAACTAACGCGAGATGTGACCAGGTTGAGAGCAGTTGTAGCAAACGGCACCTTGAGCCGCAGTAGGGCAAGCAGAGGCGATGTGACCGGCTGAAAACAATCCTCAACCAGATTATATTGGAAGAGAATCACATAGAACGATGAAGTCGCGAGAGAGAAAAGAGAAAGTCGAACGGAGAAAAAGAGCGAAGGGGCGAAAAAAGTGGGAAAAGGATGGGGAGCAACATCATCAGCTCCCGTCCCCTTTGAATAGTGAAGAAAGTGCTCAACCGTCCCCTTATAGAAACCCCTCCCTCTTCCTCCTCATCCCCCTCAAAGAAAGAAAGTAGTGAGATGATTAAAAGTGCGTCTTTTTTTACAGGGGATCATCATCAACGTCTGCGCGTGTAACGTCCCCTGCTACGATCAAAACCAACCCTCATGATTCTTTCCCACCTGTTCCCACCATCCCGAGAGCCGTGTAGAAAGAGATCCGCCACAATTCGAAAAAAATCGATTTCATCCCTCTTTCAATCCATTTGAAGGTGTAGGAGTGCTTGAGGAGGGGCGTGATGAGTTTGATGGTTAAAGCTTACGTTGACCGCAGTTGTAGCAAGACATGATATACGATAGTTTCGAAGTGGAAAAGTGAGAGCAGAAGAGAAAAGTTGGACAAATTTCAGAGGGAGAAAGAGCTGACTCAGCTTTCGCAACTTTGGAGGAGGTCAACACGGGGCTATTATTTTAAGCTCAGAGGTAGAGCTACTCGCGAAGAGCCAAATCGCTATTCAAAAGATCACTGAATTCAAGCTCACCTCTCTCGCTCGAATCGGCGAAACCTCAGTTCCTGTAATCGAGAGAAGAGCGATAGTATATGACAACAAGCAGTATTCGAAAACCATAAAACAAAGCAATAGAGATTTCCCCTCTATCGACGAAACACCGCAACGTAAGGATTCGGAGTTCTAGGTCTCAACAAATTCCTCGCTTCTTCCATCTCTTCCTGATCCTCCTCCACAACTCTGGGTTCAGGTGAGTCGAGGTCGAGCATTGGAGAGTCTTGTGAGGCAAAGGAAGCGTTGGAAGGAGGAGTGGAAGCGTGA
The DNA here is from genome assembly GCA_016617785.1 of Sporobolomyces roseus. Lineage (NCBI taxonomy): Eukaryota > Fungi > Basidiomycota > Microbotryomycetes > Sporidiobolales > Sporidiobolaceae > Sporobolomyces > Sporobolomyces roseus. The sequence goes on along the minus strand of JADILM010000005.1, from coordinate 1,855,499 downwards.
TTAAAGGCGTCCGAAGGGTGTTGAGGAGTTTCGAAGAGAGGTTCTGAAGAGTCGGAGGAGGAGATGGTTTGATCGAGAGGAGGCGCTGGAGTCGTAGGAGAGACGTCAAGCGTGTGTGAGGAAGGTAGGGGGTCGATAGAGCGAGATGAGGACGAGGAGGTAGGTTGCAAAGATTCGAAAGAGGGAGTTTCGGGGGAAGAACTGGTTCCAACTGCGGGAACTTGAACGTGCGAGGAAGGCCAAGAGCTTGGGTTGGAAGCTTGATTGGAATGAGACTGACTGGGGTCGATTATTGATGTTGACTGGTGCGATTCGCCGAAATTTGATGATCCCTCTTCGTTCATCCCTTCCCTTTCTTCTGCAGCCGTCCCTCCACTCGCTTCTTCGCCATCCTCCATCGAGATCAGATCGTCCACCTCATCAATCGATGACGTTCGCTCCTTCATCTCCGGCGTGAACTGATTCTTCTCAATTTCCCTGACCGCGCGATCAACCAATCTAACCGTTTCCTCTAACGCCCAAATCCTTACCTTGCCTCTCCTAACCTCCTTACTCCTACACTCTGGACAATCCGCTCCCGGATACACTCCTTGTTGATTCGGGTTCATTTTCCAAGCTTCTACATGTCTAACTTCCCAATTCGTGAAACAATCTCGACAGAACGAGTGACCGCACATCAAAGACACGGCTTGATCCTTGATGTAAGGCTCGTAGCAGACTGCACAGGATAAAGTGTCGCGTAGTTGGGTGAAAAGGGAGGAGAGTTGTGAGTAGCGGAATGAGGCGTCGGAAGAGGAGAGTGGGTGGAGGAGTTGATCTTCTCGTAGTAGGGAGAGTTCCTGGAAGAGCAAGAGGTAGGTCAGTATACTGCTGAGATTAAGACGATGCCGAACGGAGCGTGGCGGGAATGCCAGAGGGAAGGGAAACGAACGGTTTCGACGGAAAGTAAACGATTGTTCTCGTTCTCGAGATGTTCGATTCGTCGTTCCAGGTTATCGAGGATCTATCATGAGCTATATCAGTTTCCTCAGATCCGAGAGGTGATTGGAGAGCTTGAACGCACTCCTTCCTTCATTCGCAAGCTGTCTTCGAGGTCCTTCGTTCGATACACAGCTTCCTTTCGCTCCTGTTTGCCGGCAGAGTACGCAGATCAGTACTCAGACCACGTGCCTGATTAGTCGAGAGGAACCGGTTAGCTTACAGCGATCGCTATCCGTTGCGAACTCTCGAGTTTTGCATTCTTCTGCGAAACGTCAACAGAAAGGTTCCGTCAGCTCTTCTATCTCAATCTCCTGATCATGCTACCATTGTGCGTTGTCCTCTGACTGCCCCGGTCGCTCTCTACCGGGTGAACGGCGTAATGTCTTCTCCTCCTCTCCTCGTCGATCGTCCCAGACCCTCGACCGTTCGCCCTGAGAGTCGCGCGTACGAGCGTAGATGCACCATATCAGGTCCCTGTTGGCATTCGCTTCTTGCCTCGAATTCCCTAGCCTTTTCCTTTGTCCCTCAACATCGAGCCAACTTTCTCCCTCTTCACACTCGCTGGAGACTGATGGCTTACCTCTCTAACTTGTACAAGATCTTCTGTAAGTTTTCTAAACACTTCCTCCTTCTCCTATAGCCTCACATTGAAGATTAGTCATTGTTTCCAATGCCGAAAGTGGTGGAAAGAAAGACGAACGAGGTTGAGATCGTTAGCTTGTGGTTGCTGTGTTGATGAATTTGAGGAAGAGAAGATATCAGAGAGTCCCATTCGAAGCGAGTCGAGAGTGAATGAGGTAGAGAAACGTTTTTTTTTCGAAATTCTTCGGAGAAGTCGAAGAAAGGATTTCTCGTCGACAAAGAGGAGGGCTCAAAGAAAGCTGTGAGTCGCTTCTCGTCGACTCGTATCCGTCGAGGCTATTCCCGAGCTCGAAAATGCTGTAGCAGCTGAAGAAGCGACAAGCAAAGCTATTTGCGAATTTTCCGTGGTAGATTCTGGATCTCTCTCGATATCAAAGCGGAACGGCGAAACTAAAGAGCGTCTTTCCTACAATTAGGGAATGTACGCAAAGAGGAAACGTAGGTGAACAGGACAAAAGGACAGGATGCGACAAAAAAGAAAGATAAAGGAGAGTTTCGCTATCGCTACGCCAAACGGAAGTTGCTGGAGCCTGTACCGACGTCATCAGGCTGAGTGAGGAGGATGTGTGGTGCTGGCTGACTTCGTGCCTGGACGTGGTGGGGATTCGGATGATGTTGATGCTCGAGTTTTGCCTTGAGCTCGAAGCGTCGTTCTTTCTGGATGTAGTGTGGCTCTTTGTGATGGAAGCGATACACCGCGTCATATACGACCTCATCTGGCGGTCTGTCAGAGATATCCACCATGGCTTCTGGTTCCTTCTGCGTCAAAACGAGCTCGTGAATCCAATCCCTTCCTTGCCAAGAAACTTCCTCCACTGATTGACAGAATTTCAAGTCAGCTTCTAGATAGTAGGGTAAAGGGGAAAGGTCACGACTAACTGACTGTGTCTCTCCAGTTTGAGAGACGGAAAGCTCCCATTCCGCTCGGTTCCGCCGCAGGCAAAGAACTTCGTCCTCCATCAACGCTTGTACGTCCTAGGCACCATGCCCATCTAGGACCAGCTGTCATTGTGTACTCGATTCCCGTCACTTGTGTAGTGATTGCCGTAGTCGGACAAGCTAACCATTGTCGAACTTGAGCTTGCGGACTTTGTGCGCGACAGGTGTTCATGGCGATGGCCGGTATCTCGAGGTGCGTGATTGGCGTCAGCAGTACTATCTTATACAGCGATTCAATCAGCAAGGATGGTGTTTTAGAACGAGAGAGTCTGACTAACGCGGGTGATGCGATTGAACAACTACGATGTCGTCTCGAGTGCAGAAGTACTCATTTGCTTGACGATAGATCGACGAGCCGTGTGGCGCCGAATCTGTTATACGAGCGATATTGCGAAAGGCTTTGGTGATGAGCTTTGCGATAGTTCCGAGCTATTTGATAACGGCCAGAGAAACTGGTCAGAAGATTAAGCGTGAGTGCTTGAGCGATCGACATACGGCTGCTTGCGACAAATCATGATTGTTGTCCATGGCGTTCACTTGAAGAAGAGAGAGGGATGAAAGCAGGAAAGCGTGGGATCTTTCGAAGTCCGATATTGCCGCGGTCGACAGTCTCTTACCGACTTGGCAAAGTAAATCACACCGCGTGCGTCAACTTTGGGGGTTGTAGAGCTGCGAACGGAAGAAAGTCGGAGGAAAGGAAAATGCGAAAGAAGAAAATCGCAACAAAAGATGTTGCGAAACGAAGTATAGAATTGAGGAGATGAGATCTACCTTAACACACAGGAAGCAAAATCGACAGGTCAGAGCTCAGAGACGAGAACAACAAGAGCGAAGTACGGCTTACGAAGACTGAAAAGTAAATTTGTAGGGAAGAGATCATGATCGATCAAAGTTCCGGCTTTCCTAGTACCTTAGACCTTCCCGGACAGTGGAGACCAAGGGAATATCGCGCGCTTGAGGTTGATAACGCAATCGGGAATCCAAGTGAGCTCGGAAAACGAAGTGAGTGACCTCGACCGGATAGATGAGGTCGTCGGCTCGATATAGAGAAGATACGCCAGCATATGTGACGTGCTGAGGTGGAGGATGACCTTTGACAAAGACCAGAGGAGTTTGAGGATCACCGTCTTGACGAACCTCGAGTGTTTGTCGGTACTCGGTTCTGTTCACTCGAAAGTCCTCCTCTGTTCGTGGTTCTCTCAAGGTCAGCCAGCCGAGGAGCAGAGTAGCAAGAAGGGAATAGAAAGCTCACCCACTCTGACTGATCTGTCAGCCGCCTCAAATCTCAACATTCCTTCTGTCTGAAAATGAGGTCTCTTCTCCCGCGGGAGCTCGAGAACTCCTGCACATCGAGGACCCGCCATCGTTTTGAGGATATGGTCCGCCTCTCTGTCATTCCATAGGACCCTCTTGCGAGGGCGAGGGCAAGTCACCCACATTGGACGATTCGGGAATGTCGAAATTGGATCAGTCGGAGCACAAGCGTACATAGTGACCGCCGGGACTTCGAAATACCAGACTTGATGAATTAGACCTAGATGATGCGTTTGCTGAGTACTCAGCTGAGGGACCAGGGAGAAAGGATGGGACTAACCTGGCTCGAATTCTGTAAATTGGGAACCACTAAAGACGAGATCCTTCGCATCGCATTGATAACCTCTCATGTAAAGCCCTCGACCTGTAGGATAACTCGTATCTGGCTGATCAGTGATTGCGCATATCTTCGCGAAAGCCTTGAACAGAAGTTGAGCGAGAAGCTGCTTGTCGACCTGTAGTAGAAGAGCGCTTAGTTCGGTGACGTGAAGGAGCAGTAAGAGTATAACGTACCGGTACTCTAGCCTGTGCCATGGAGGTAGAGGGGAAGCGAGAAGAGGAGAACGCAAAGAGAACGCAAGCCAAGAGCGAGCTCCTCGGGTTTAGACATCACCGCGGAAACTACCCAGACTTCACAAGATTGAGTCAGAGTTGTCGACAGTTCCCTTGAAGGCGCATCGAGGATTCGAGGGCAAAAATGCAGAAGCGGAGGTCAAACGATGCGAAGACTCGCCAGTCGTAGGTGAGAACGAGAGCCGAGCGGGTCTTTCCCTGTCAAGTACACATAATGACTCGGCTTCGTTGCAACTGTATACGATTGGATAAAAGATAAGCTTTCTGACGAATCGAGGGAAAGCGAAGCGAAAAGATCGACTCACCAAACGACGAACACCAACAATATCGAGAACTGCGGAGAACCTAGTCGGTTCTCAGCGAGAGGAGCGATGTGTAGAGTTCAAAACGTCGAGAGAGCGAGATGTATCCTGAACTTTGCGAGATCGAGGTTGAAACGTCGAACGAAGTTTCGCCGTAAACTTCAGATGTCTGGTAACGAGTCGATTCTGGGGGACGTTGATCTGATATACCGAGTAGATACCGAGATATACGACTTGTTGAGGAGGTACGAGGTTGTGTGAGACTTCGAGAGTTTCAGATTCTTGTCGAAGTTCCAGCGAATGTCGAAAATTGGTACCGTGAGATTCGAATCCTTCCTCTAGAACGGTGCAAAAGGGGTTCAGCTAAGACTCAGCAGTGGGTAGGAGAGAAGCCGAGACGTACCGACAAGGATTGTCCTATCATGACTCGCGAACTCAAGCATTCCTTGATTTCCGAGGTCAGGTCTGACTTCTCCTCGTTGTGGCAGAACTCCAGCCAATCGAGGTCCAGCCATGAGCTCTAAGATGAAGTGTGGATGCTCCGAGACGGCTGTGGCTTGGGGACAAGTCTTCCAAATCGGTTGAAGTTGACTGAGGTCGGCACAGGCGTACCATTTGAACTGCTGGAACCTCGAACTTCCAGACAGGTTGTCGGCCACCTGCGATAATCTTTTTCTCAGTTCAAGGTCGATAAGTCAAAAGAGAGAGAGAAAGAGACTGACCAGGTTGAACATCGGCAAGTAAGAATTCAGTTAAAACGAGATCTTGTTCCGAACATTGATAGCCGTGAAGGTAAAGGTTTCGACGACTAGGATAATCGGGGAAAGTTGGTTTGTCGGTGAGATCACAGATCATGAGGAACCCTTTGTGTAGGAGTCGAGCGATGACTGCTTTATCGAGCTAAGAAGAGAACAGCTTTTCAGTTTCGATTCACCCAAGAAGGGAACGGAAGACAAACGCACCGAGTCTCGCAGTGCCTCCATCTCAGGCGGCCGATAGTGAGGAGGAACAGAGGATAAGGGGGAAAGAGGAAGAGGAAAAGAGCGATTCCTCAAGTTTTTGATCGGGATTAGACAGTACCGCGGAGCGAGAGACGACCCATACAGTCTCCTAGTAGCTCTTCGTACTGGTGAAGTCCTTCACAGAGTCGTCAGGCTCGGGAGAAGCCATTGAAGCAGAATCTAAGATGACGAAACGAGAAGGGCGAAATCAGAGCGAAGCTAGCCCAACCGAGAGCTGCATTGCCTTGCTGACCGTATCTGAGCATGATCTAGATCTTCAGGGGCGCTAAAGCAGGAATCGAGGTTGTGGTAGAGAAGCAAGAGCGGACTCTCGAAAATCCCTTCGACTTCAACGAATCACTCCACTTCAGCAACCTCTTCAAGCAAGCCACTGAACACCTGCACCAGCTAAGCGAAATTCATAATCCTCATCGAGCGCAACTTACACGTCCATCGAGCCGTTCTCTCTCTTTCCGCACGATCCCTCAACCTTCCCTCCTCCCTCCTCTCACTCTCACTCTAAGGCATGCCAGCACCTCGCAAATCGCTCTTCTCCTCCCTTGCATCGACCTCGACGCATGCTCAACTCCCCGAAGCGCTGTTGACGTGGACTCGAACTCTTCCTTCGACTCAGCGTTTGCTCTCTTCTACCACAAGCGATGGTATTGGGGAAGGTCACAAAGTGGACGAGTTAGGTGATCTGATGGATGGTGTAGTGTTAGGTCAAGCTCTATTGGAGATGTGAGTCTTCCCTTTCTTTTCGATAAAGTGGGGGTTTGGGTTCTGACTCTCTTCAAGAGGAGAATAGCGATTCGAATCATTTCAAACCACTCACTGCTTCATTGTCGAATACGAAAGCGTTGAGCGAGAATTGGGTATTGAGGTTCAACAATTTGAAGAGACTTTACAAATTATTGATTCGTTATTTCGAGTGAGTCTTACCTTCCTCCTATACATTGAGGACTTCAGCTCACCAGGAATACACGCGTAGAGATGTACTGTCATCATCAACGACGGAACTCCACACACCGAATCTTCAGCTCGTTGCGAAAGGTCAATCTCAAGCAGAAGGTGCAGAAGACGAGATCTGCAAGTTGGTCGGATTGGTTCTCGCTCTCGCTGTGCAGGTGAGTCTTCGCGCATCTTCATCTTCTTCCGATCCGAAGCTGAAATGGTCCCAAGCCTCGCAGTCTGAACACCGACTACAACATATCGAATTGATTCAAGGTCTCGAGGAATGGGTTCAACGAGAGCTCATGTATTCGATCGAACAAGTAAACCCTGCTCTCTCTCTTGCCTCATCTGGATCGCTTCAACTCATCAAACCTCACCTCGATAGGTCATGAGTAAAGTTCACCCAAATTCAGATCGAGATAAAACAATGGAACAAGAGTAAGTTTCGACAGTCCTTCAGCTTTTGTCTCATCTCCAGCTGAATTGATTTCGATCTTCCAGCGCCGACTCCGAGTTCTACCACATCCAACACGAGAAATCAAGATTGATGCACGACAAAGAAGCTTTACAAATCATCTACGAAGATCTCGTCGAACAACATAACGCGCTCAAAGAAGAACACGTAAGCTCCGAGTCTCGCATGCCGTTAAAAGCAGCTCAAAGACTGATCCCCCGTCTCTCTGTTCGAGAATAGGAAGAAGCGCTTCAAACCGCTGCTGCAGCCGAAGCTCGAGCTCTCGATGCCGAGAAACGATCGAAAGCCAAGTCAAGCGAAAGGAACGAACTAGGATTGAAAGCTGAGATTGATCGATTACGAGGAGAATTGTGAGTTTCACCTGATTCTCCCATCGTTCTCGGCTGGAATTGATGGATCATATCCGTGGTACCTCACAGGCAGAAGACGGAGAATCAACTTGGTGAATCCGAGCAACTTGCAGAGAAACAAACGAAACTGGTTGAGGAATTGACGAAAAAGGTTCGTCTCGTTTGGAAGTTATTGATCGTTCGCGCGCTGAATAATTTCCGTCGAGGTTGAACAGGTCGACGATTTTACACCATTGGCGACTGAAGCTACTCGACTGAAAGATCAGATGGACGAGTACAAGCATGCGAGTGAGAAAGCGAAGAAGATGGAAAACGTTCTCGAAAAGTATAAGAAGAAAGTCGAAGAAGCAGGTGAATGGAAACGAGTGATCAAGGTCAATACCACTCTGATTCTTTCTGACTTGGGATGAACTGATCACACTTGCTTGCGACGATAGACTCTCGAAGATCAAAATTCTGATTTACTCGACAAGAATACTACGCTCGAAGAAGAGAACACGAAACTTTCAACCTTCAAACCTCTCATGGATTCCTACAAATCACAAATCTCTACTCTCGAATCGAAATCATCGAAACACCTGAAAGAGAACGAACGATTGAAAGGAGAATTGGAGGGAGTTCGAGAGAAACTGAGAGCCGTCGAGGAGGAACGAGGGACAGAGAGGGAGGGAGCTGGATTGTTGGAAGAGCGAGTGAGGGAGTTGGAATTGGGAGAGAAAGGGTCGAAACGAAATGGGAAGAAACGTGAGAATAGTACCGGAGGAGATGATTCAGATCTCGAGGGAGTCGGATCGGAGTTGAACGATGCGGTTACTGGGACGACCACGACCGATTTAAAACTTCGAATTCGGAAACTGGAGCGTCAACTCAAGGCGGCGGAATCGAATTCTGCAGATCAAAGTCGGTTGATGGTGCTGGAGAATTTGTTGGAGGATTCAAATAGGATGAAGGAGCGATACGAGGGAGAATACTTGAAGGAGACGAGGGAGCGAATGAGAGCGGAAAGGAAACTAGAGGAGATTATGAGCGGGAAATCGAGAGTGGGAGATGGGTGAGGCGTTCTTTGACATATTCGGAGGCTATTTTACTGATTCAACTCCTTCTCTCAGCCCTGAAGCAGCTATTGCGCTACGTCAACATCTCAACGAAACGATCGATGAGTTCGAAAAGGTTCGAAAACAACTGGCAGAAATCGAGGTCAAGTTCGAATCGCAACAACGAGAACTCACTATCGCAAAGTCTGATCGTCAGCTCTCCGTTCTCCTTCGCCGCTTTTGTTCGGCTGACTGATCCCCGGCGATTATAGTGAACCTCGTCAACAAAGATCAACTCGAGATCCTGCATTCCCTTCGAGCCTCTGTTTCTGTCGAGAAAGACGCCGTTTCGTCCGAGTTGGAACAAGTCAAGGGCTCTCTCAAGCTCGCAGAAGATCGTGCCAAGGCTCATCGAGAAGAAGTGAACAAGCTATTGATGGAGAAGATTGAATTACAAGGAGAGGGGATCAATCAACGGGAGAAGATGCTTGAAAGAGAGCGAGAATTTGGGTGCGTCCTTCTCGTGTTGTTCACCAGGCGAGTATAAAGGCTGACGATAGAGTCGGTGTGCAGCTCGAACAAGAAGGGAATGTCTGAAGCGGATCGAACGAAACTTGCTGGAGTTGAGAAAGAGTTGCGAGATGAAGTCGAAAGGCTGAAAGAGAACCTACAAAAAGCTAAAGCTGTGTGTCCACTCGCTCTACATGTCTCTCCTGCTCGCGCGAGACTGATGTGGTAGTTTCTTGTTGGATACAGTTCATCAAATCGCAAGACAAGCTGTTGAAAGCTGAGTTATCGGTACGTCTCCTTGCCGCGCTTACATGATAGCACTTGAATCTCTTGCTGCTTGACACTGATCCGCCACCGTCTGCTGAATAGGCGAACTACGAAGAAACGATGCAATCGAATCTTTCGCAAATCTCGCAACTGACAGAAGACCTCGCTCGTCAAAAGGTACGCTCATCATTTCTGCAGAACCTTGGACTATGCTCTGTCGCTGTTGCTGATACTCATCTGCCCTCCCGATCTAGTCTATCACGAATGAACTCGAACGGAATTACCAACGAGAACACTCCTTGATTCTCTCAGCCTGGCACGACAACGCTATGAAGCATCTTCGTGAACAAGTCGTCAATTCGAACTCTAGCTCAAGTAACGGTGAACGAGAGTACCAGCCTCAAAGTTGGATCAAACAACAGAGACTGAGAGCTACGAATGGTGGGAAAAGTTTGGCGAGTTTCCCGATCTCTTTCCTTTGATTTCGCCGGGGACGACTAGCTGATGTTCGCCCTATCTCACCTCATCAGCGCCACTCCTAGACTTGACTCCACCCATGCTCCGTCGACTCCCCTCTTCATTCCTTTCTTATTCGCATCATCCATATACCCTCACTCAGTACTCTCGTTCTATCCCTCACTCGCATACCCAATCACTTATTACTAGAATCTCTCTCGATACCTGCAACATCCGTTCTACTTCCTTGTCAGCTCGTTTCAATCGGTGAACAGGATTTGTGAGATTACAGCTTCGAACGGGAAATGAACAGAGGGACAGGAAGATCAAACAAAAGGTCAAGAATGGCTACTGCGAGGGGTGACGAAGAGGGTGAAGAAGTTGCTCGGGTGAGTTTAGGACGTTTACGGCTCTTGCTCGAGGAGTAGGTGTAAATTCTCGACGACTTCGAGGCGGAAGAGGGATTCGCAAAGTCAATTCGAGGTGTACTGTTCGCGATCCTTCTGGCCATCGATGAGTGTGAGTTGCGTCGTAGACGACGAAGCTGGGCGGTGGGTCGTCTCGATCGAGTGGGTGAAGATTGTAAGGGTTTCGTTGGCGAAGGAAGAAAATGTGCTGTTCATCCTCGGCGTCTGAGATCGAAAGACATTCAGTCAGGCCGACTCTGAGAGAGATAGAATCAGCTCACTTAGATTCAAGGTATACCCTTCATTGCGAAAGCGAGTCATCTCTTGGTTCGAGAAATCAATTCTTTCGAGATCATCGGCCAACATTCCAGCGTAACGAGGACCGGCGACGGTAACAGCCTTGGGTCTACCGACCGGGCTCGCTCGAAGATGTGCTGGATATGCTGCCCATTGATCGAAAACGCTCGAGAGTGCGAGAACCATTGGAATAGCGGGAACGTCGAAGAGCCAAACTTGAACTTCCTCTACATTCAACGAGACAGACGTAGTCAGCGGCTCGTCTGATGAAGGTCGGATCCATCAAATGAGTAGTAGAGCGTACCGCCTTCGGATGATCTCGTGACTTTCGACCCTTTCGAAACGAGCTGTTTCCAATCGAGCTGGTAAGGTAGACCAGCGTAGATATCATGACCTGCATCAGTACTCTTGCAGATTTCATCAATGGCTTGTCTTAGTAGGCTTGTAAGTGAGTGCTGATCAGGGAAACTAGTCAACGAGATGAAAAACAGACAGCAGACTTCCACTCACGAGATCGATTGGAGCTGATGATGACATCGCAAGGAGGTACAGCTGCTCGAGCTGATTGATTCTAATCGCAGAGAGTGAGAGAGGAGAGTGGCAGAGTCAGCTTCGGAAGATTTAGCTGGCGTCGTCTATAACCGGTATCTCGCTCTTCTCACGTTCTTGGTCTGCTGACTAGCGCTAACAGTGCACCATGTGTACCTCGTCTCGCTAATCTCATCTGACGATCCGAGATCGGCCGATGTACCAAGAGATCCACTCCATAACGCTCGTTCGAAGAGATAAATGGCAAAATTGGACAACTAACAGCGTTGTGAATAGATAGACGAGAGATGGAAATGCAGCTTCTGATTTCGAGTGTATGGATAGCTCGTCTCGATTGTAGAGATACGGTTAGCTTCCACTCGATATGGTAAGCTTTCGCTCTCGATGAATCTTTCATAGCGTAGAAAGTCCATGATGTCTCGTTCGAAAAGGAAAACAACGCGCAGCAGTCTTACACAAGGTGGGATCGTATAGGAGGAATGAGAGAGATAGAGAGTCGAAGGTGGAAGAGAAGGGGAAGATCTAGAACTGCAATCGTAAGGGGAGGAAAGGTGACATCTAGTAGAGAGCGGAAGCGGCTACGACGATGGCGGCGGCGAGGGCACTGTGAGATCGTAGACCAGCAAGCTATAACATCAGTCTTCGGACAGGGACTACTTATGAATCGCTTTCCGAACTCACGAAGATTTGACGAATACTCCAGCTGCTCCAGATCCAGGAGTAGCGCTCTCACTGTGAAGACGACAGAAGCTTTAGCGATCGTCTGTCTAGAGGTCGCTGAAGCACTGAGGACGACTCACGCAGCGTTGGCAGCTGAAGTAGCTTGATCTCCAATTTTCGAAGTAGCGTCTCCCAACTTGGAAGTGATTGAAGCTACTTTCGAACTAGCAGTATCGGCGGCGTCTGCGTGAGATCATCGGAGTAACGGTCAGTCAAAGAGCGGATGTAATTCCGAGAGTCCAACGCACTCGAGGAGGAAGAACCAGTTTGAGATCCTGCAGTCGAAGATTCCCCCGAAGCCGAAGAGCTGTTGGGGTCGAGAGGGAAACATTGTCCTTGATCATTGAGCGTGTTGCTTGGATCCGAAGCTTCGTTTACAGTCAATTTGGCGGAAGTTGCTTGAACTCCATCAGAATCGGTAATGTAGAGAACGACGACGGTGCTGTTTGATCGTTTGACTTTATCAGTTTCCCGCGAAGACGGATAGGACAAACGAGTGCGAACCCTTGTTTCTGATCTACAGGTCTCCAAGATACACTTCCGCTCGCATCATTGACAGATCCAAAGTTGTGAAGACTACTAGTTGGGTCTCCGTCAGGTCTCGCTGCTCACGTTCAATTCCGATCAGCTCTCGAAATCAAGAGGAGTGTGTAAAGTGCGGGGGTGCGGACGAACCGATGATTTGGCACGGAGGCTTAGAACATTCGTATTGTACCGCTGCAGGTGCACATTCGAAGAGGTTGGGAGAGCCGACGGTAGCTTGTGCACTAGCGAGAGAGAAGAGAGCGATGGTGGCTGCGAGGGACAGGAGCGAGCGGGACATTGTTGTTCGGACGAAGGGGAAGAAGGAACTGTCGGCACAACAACTGATTAGCAAGCTTGGGTAATCCCTAATCGCGAGATGCTTACGAAAAGTGAGGTGATGACTAGGGTGAGAAGAGAGGAAGAAAGAGACAAGACGCGGACGTTTCCCCTTTTATGGGAACAAAGCGGTAGATTGTTGACCGAACGAAGGAGGTCCCTCCTGACGACGAGCTGAGAGAAGTGTATGCAACGGCAAGAATTCTTGAGTCTTGAAGAGAGGTAGGTAAGAAGCGAAGCGCTCGAGCGAATTGGAGGACGTAAAGGGAAAGGGAAGGGAAAGTAATGCGAAAGCTGAGTCTGCGTGAAGCGGCGAAGCGTCGATTGATCACCAATCCAGGGTCGTACATTCCGACCAGCTGAGAGGATTTGAGCTGTGTACCTCATAGCTCAAAGCGACGAGCTAGGTTGTAACCGAGATGAAAGGCGAAACGATTGAAGAGAATCTGGGAAACCTCAGAATCTCATGTCAGCTCAGGCCATTCTCTCTTCCCTTCTGTCACAAAGAGAGCAGAAGTGAACTCACACGTATCTGCAACTTTCCTCCAGTTCATCTGTCGCGCCTCTGACCGACTCACGAATCGAATCGAGATTTCGCTCGAAACAGTCAAATTTAAAGTTGCGCGTTGCGAGTTGCCTGAAGCTCCTGCCATAGTACTCGGGCGCACTCTTGAGACCACTCGTAGCCTCCAAACTGACGAGGTCGTCCTCTCCTCCGGCTGTGAACCGATAAAGTCGAAAATGGCGAATCTTCGAGGAAAGCGTTCAAGAGTGATGAGATCAATAGTACGGCGCTCGTACCAGCTTCCTAATAGTAGCTGTGCATCCCAAGCAAAACCAGAGCGAAGCAAAGTGAAGAGTAGCAGATCAACCTTTGACAGATTTCGAGTTCCGAAGGTTGACTTCCCTCCCACCACTCTCTCTTGCTCTACTACTTCATTGACCACCTAGAACACTCATCACATACACCAGCAACAACACAGAGCAACTCTCAACGCCTCCCATCAAGTTGTTTAGTTTCATCTCTTTGTTGATCAACTTCGCCTCCTTCCCGCCTCACACCGCTCTCTAGCATGCCAAAGATCAAGACAAAGTAAATCTCTACCTTCCCTTTCCTCCTCCTCCGCTCCTCACTGACTGACCTTTCCCTTTCTCTTCCCCTCATCTCTCCTCATCTCATCATCTCCCTTTCTCCCCTTTCCTTTGCCTACTCCCTATTCCCTGTTCTTCAATCGTACTCCAATGTAGTCGCACGAAACCTCCACCAGAAGGTTATGAAGAAATCGAAGATATTCTAGAAGAATACAATCGAAAAATGCGAGATGGTACGTCTTCTCTCCCCTCCTTTCCCTCCTCTTTCCTCATCCTTACTGACTCGTGTGAGTGTGTGGTGTACAGCGGAAGCAGAGTCACATGAGGGTAAAAGGAAAACTGAGAGTTTGTGGCCTATAATGAGAATTACTCATACTCGTACTCGGTTCGTTTTTGTTTTTCTTCCCTCATTTCTCAGGAGGGCTGGAAAAAGTGAAGCTGATACGAGAGAAAGAGCTTAGGTATATATACGATATGTATTATAAACGAGAAGCGATTTCAAAAGAACTTTACGATTGGTTATTGAAACAAGAATACGCCGATGCAAAGTAAGCCTACCTATATCTCTCTCTTTGTTTATGAAAGTTGGGAGAGAAAGGGGGATACTGATTGTTGAGGAGTTGAGAGGAGTGATTAGTTTGATTGCGAAATGGAAGAAATCTGGATATGAGAAATTGTGTTGTGCTAGATGTATTCAATCGAGGGTACGCATTTCTACCTCTCTCCAATCCTGATTTAAGGGAATCAGCTGATGGGAAATTCGGGTTCGACGTGCAGGATATGAATTATAGTGGATCTACTTGCATTTGTAGGGTACCGAAAGCGCAACTGAAGGAGAATGTCATCGTTGAATGCACTCATTGCGGTGCGTCTCTCTTCCTGCTTTCCCTTCATCCGTCTTGACAGGACACTGATGGGTTGAGATCGTGCACAGGCTGTAAAGGTTGTGCGTCAACAGATTAGTTTGATCGAGGGAGACAAGTCAACGAGATCAGTGGGAAGGTAGGAGGACAGGAGAAGTACTCTACAACGCAGTAATATACATTCGCTTCCACACTCTCGCTCATCGACTGAGAGAGCTAGTCCTTCAAGGAGGTAGAGAACAGCGAGAGGTGTTTGCGAAAGAATCGAAGTTTTCGTTGTTTCGTTTCATCGTTCTTTCCTCCTTTTGAACTCGCGCAGTTCGGAATGAATCTACGTCGCTCACTTCTTCTTGAGCTCGACGATGCAAGTTTAGCTCGAGGAGGCTTAACGGTCAACTTTCCTATTTGAGTTTCGATTTCAACTTGTAATGAAAAAAGTTGTCGAGGTGAAATCATGCCTTGGCTTGAACCTCTCTCACCGTCGATCCCTCTCTCTCTCTCTCACTAGGCTAGAACTGTAAGTACTGACTATATATACTAGGAGTCAGGGAGTAGAACTGATTCAGTATTGATCTCTCCCCTTTGCTGCTTTCCCCCCCGCGTTCTTTCAACTTTCTGTCTCTCGTTTCCCATCCTTGTCTCTCCTCCTCTCTCCATCAATCTACTCTTCGAATACAGCAATCAGTAGCTCCAGTTCCGACTACACTTCAAGCAGATTCATTCACACCAAGTCAGCTCCTCCTTCAAAGCAGACTCGGTCCCCGTCTCTCTCTCTAAACTCTCCTTCCTCTCCGGGAACAAACCTTTCGAATCTATCCTCCCCTTCTACCAGTCAGTATTCTCATTATATCACTGACAGTACTCAAATTGTAGCTGACCCGTCGATCTCTGCTGTAGGCTCGGAATTCGATTGAAAAACATAGAAGTAGAAATCAACTTCAACCAACTTTCGACTCCTCTCCCTCTCGACACGTTCAGCCAGTTACAAGATGGTTTTATTCGGATTCGGTGACTTTGATTACGTACGTCCTACTACCCTTAGCTTCAATAGATAGCAAGAAAATCGCGTCCCTCGAATATTCCGATCGGAAACCGTTTCCTCCCAAAAAGCAGAGTTGACTGATTCTTACCTCTCGACTGAACAATAGGCCTGTCGCAACATCCCATCCCTCCCCATCTGCAATTTATTCTTCCGTCAACTCTTACACAACCCTTCAGGACAACAAGCACCCGCTTCCCAACTCCTCGGATTCCCCGATGCTTCCACTCCCGAATTCAACCAACTCCTCTCAACTTACGGAGTGGGAGTAAATTCAGCTTGTTACATCCCTCGAGCAGGGTTCACAGGAGGTTTAGATGGCAGGTTGGGGAATATCGCAAATTTGATTCTGTGTGGAATTGCCGTTTTGGTTGGATTGGGATTGGCGGCGGCGGCATTGAGGAGAACGGCAGCGGTTGGAAGGGTAGAAATTACTGTCTTGTTCGTTATGTACGCTTTGGTGCAAGGTGCGCAATTGGCAGATAATTCGGCGTTACTCAGAGCTGGATCAGTCGCTCTCACTTGGTACGTAACTCTCTCTCCTCTATCTTGTTAGTGGGTGCTGATAGAAGGATTTCGAGTACGTAGGATCACGGCAGCTCACGTTGGATTACTCGTTGGATTATTCTGGGTACTCGTTTGGGTCGCATTCTTATCCCTCCAAGTGGTGGAAGATGGAACTCTCCTTTCACTCATCGTACGCACATTCCTCCCTTTCCTTCTCCTCTATTCACTACTGACGCTCTTCGACGTGTGATTAGCCCATGTTCGCGATCGGAACTGTCCTCACTGTCGGTTCCGGATACATCGCAGCAGACGTTGGATTAACCATCACAGATTTCTTCCAATCCTCTCCTCCTGATCAACTACACTCGGTCTGGTTGTTCGTCTTGACCATCATCTGGCCCGCCGCTGCTGCGTTCATCTATTTCGTCATTCAAGCTGGTGTCGTCGTTCGAGTATTGAGGGAAAAGAAACCTCTCTGTACGTTCCTTCGCTTCCCTCTCTTTGGTGAGCTTGTACTGACGAAACCTGAGTGTATAGTCACCTTACTCGCGAGTGCTATCTCGTTCATTTTGGCTCAAGCAGCGTACTATGCTTTGAGTCATAGGATCTGTACCGGAACCAACGCGAGGATTGATGGATCATGGATCGCGACTCTCTTGGAGACGGTCAGTATTGGATTGATCTTTGCTGCGTGGCAAATGGTTACTGAAGATGATTGGGAGGTGAGTCTTCAAACTCTTTGCATGACATCTTTCGAGTCGAACTGATCTCATCTATGCGTTCGTTCTCATAGGGTGTCGCTTACTAAATGGATCACTCTATCTGCCTTATCTGCTCCATGTCATAACTCTCTCGATATCTTTCCTTCCTCCCTCCCTCACTATATTTCCTTCGTCCTTTCTTCCCCGACAAAAGTCACATTCTTTCTCTCTCTTCATTTTCAAGATACCCTTACATATCTACCCCTTTTTCAACTCCGCTTACTATTCTACCTCACTCACACTCTCTCGGCTCGTAAACACGCCCCCCTTCTCTACTTTTCATATACTACTTTCTCTTTTCTCCTCGTCGTCGTTAACAAACTGTCTTGCTATCTCAAACACACTTACACTGTCTCGTTGCTGTGCAGAGTCAGCCATGCCGAGCTGCAGGTACACCGCGGACTTTTTCGGAGTCCGAACGATAGGCTTGCTCACATCTTGCTTCTTTCATCCGCACTACTCATGCTCAACTTAAAAACGCCCCCTTCAGAGAACACAGTGAGCCCAATCTCTTCCGTCCTCAAAGTCGTTTATTCTAGCTGATCAAAAGCTCGATAATCATCCAGCTTGAAATCGTCGCCAAACTCGTCGAAGTAGGGTTTACGAGGATCTGTGAGATCACGAAGGGTGATCAATGGCCTGTCTACGAGTTGCCTTATCACTGTGTTCGTCAAGATTTGATCCCGTCCGGTGTAGTTCGCGGAATCTTCCATCGCGGTTCGTCCAGAGTCTCTATTGTCCCACTTACAGAGATGAGCTTACATGAGCTGTCTTGACTGATAGCCACAACGAAGCAGCGGGAAGAGCGCTACATTTGGCAGTACAAGATACCTGCCGTCCCAATGCGAGCGTGTCTCGACCAGCAGAATCCTCTCATCTCTTCCTGGATTACTTGTCCTCGTTTTGTCGATATACATCGATTCCCCCACTACAAGTTTGCTCAGATGGCCGGACCTCGCTGGGCGGGACACCTCGATTTCGTAGGGAAGAAGGGGGTTCATTCGAATGTCAAGCCGTCGTCTCCTGGAATGGACGACTTTCAGCGGCGTAGCTGGATGAGCAGTATGAGCAAGTAGACTCTCTTCCTCTAACGCTCGGGCTACACTGACTCTTGGCTCGCGGTTTGTCATTATTCAGTCCTCCATCTGAAGGGAGCGGATTCGATCATGTACCGGTGTGAGCTCGTCCTTGCTCAAGCAGGCAACCCCCCAAGAAGCCTATATACTCTCCATCCTCCCGACTTTGTCAATTATAACGCAGACTACAAGATCTACCGCGGTGACGGGAAGAATCCGATTACAAAGATTCACTTTGAATTTACGGCAGAGCTCAATCGAAAGCACAACCCTCACCACCCTCAACCTCGAACTCCCGTCAAGTTAGAGTCGTGACTGTCATTTGATGTCTACTACACCGTGATCTCTACGAAAGCTGAGATGGTTGTTCTCTTATTTCTCCCCTAATTTGTTACTCTGTCCTCTCGGGGCTCCTTCTCATTTGTGATTAGCACCATAGTTGACTGTCTCTTGCACCAATGTAGTCTACCCTCCTAACCTCGTTGTCATTCGGTTACGTCTCTTCAAATTCACCTTTCGAAACTGATTGCTTCCCCTCAAATTCCCCTTCGGTCGACTTGAGCTTGAGCGGGCATGACGTACGAGTTCCTTCTCCGCCCCCGCACTAGCCGAATGCTCTCAACCCCCGAGAAATCCGCGGCCTACAAGTCGAGGTGAAAGTCCCGATACGAGGTCCTTTTCTCCCTTAACGCTTTCTATCGAGTCTCTCGGGCTTCTTCACTGCGGATCTCGCTTGCAGCTTTCTTCGACCGAGGGCTCGAGCCATAATGAGCATTATTGTAAGTCTCCCTTGACTCTCCTTTTCTTTCTCACAGTCTTTAACCGGTTTCTTTTCTGATCGTTCTGTTAGTACTGATACAGCGCGACCCCAAGCTGCTCGCTCTCCTCATCGAGAAGGCGTTCAATGAGCTATGTCGGTACACAAGTTCAAGACAAGCTGACAGGATTTACGAACTACCTTATCATTGCAGAAAGGAAGACATTGTCTTTGTTGGCGAAGTAACAAACGACCGGGGTTTGTGCCTACTCCTCTACTCTGGTGAATTGTTGTGGCTACTGACTCTGTCAACTTGTATTCGAGCAGGCAAAGTCTCCAGGTTGAATATTCCGGGAGTCAAAATGCGTTTCTCGTACTGGCACAAATCCAAACAATGGGTAGCATGTTCGCTTACCGAGAGATCAGACACGAGATCTGCGGGTGATCAAGTCATGGTCGGACCTCGGAATGCGAAGATCTTGTGCGAGAGCAAAAACCAACTCGAAGTGTTGGTCGTCAGTGCCGAAATGGAGTATGTGTGGAATCACGGTTTCACCTCCGAGCAGTGTAAGTCAACGAAGGTCTCTAGATGAACGAACGAATTTGAGGAGTGCTCACTTTCGTAACGGGTTTCAGATCTCGAGGACGGAAGAAAGCATCGACTTCATCTCAAACAGCAGCCCGCTTCGACATCACCCTCGTCTACCGTGACTTGGTAAGCTACGTACACTTGTTCGACCGACCTTAGACAGTCAGCTGAACTTGATCTCACTTTGAGCCTTCCTTCTCCCTACACTCCGGTCTCGCGAACGGGCGCTGCCTGATCACCTGTGGCAGTATGCTTTGTCGACACAAGTACGGGTCTGTCTCTGTGGAAGGGGAAGGAGGGGTCACAAAAATGTTCAGTCGATTTATCGTTTTAGTCTTGCAATTCGTTTTATGTTGTTCTTGCTCGAACCTCGGCTTCGTTGCGAGCAAAGACGCTTCAAGCTACAACTTCCATCCTCCCACCTCCTCTCTCTTCTCCCTCGTTACTCGTCGCCATCTTCCTCGCGAGTTCTTGCAACATTTTCGGCGAATCTTTGTATTCAGCTCCTCGGATCCGTAAGTTATAAGAAGCTAGACGAACGTCGATTTGATCAGTCTTAAAGGTCGAATCGTGGGAGGGAGAGCGTGAAAGAGCGTACCATTTTCGATTTTACCCAAAGATTGATCGAGCACCACCAATTTCTTGTTCAACCATCTCGCATAAGGTGCTAGAGGGTCCATTTCTATCATCTCATTCATCTCCAG
The DNA here is from genome assembly GCA_016617785.1 of Sporobolomyces roseus. Taxonomy (NCBI): domain Eukaryota; kingdom Fungi; phylum Basidiomycota; class Microbotryomycetes; order Sporidiobolales; family Sporidiobolaceae; genus Sporobolomyces; species Sporobolomyces roseus. Next base: position 1,835,479 of record JADILM010000005.1, on the reverse strand, counting down.
TCAATCTTCGAACTCGCAAATCGGACAAACAAATTCGCAACGTACCGCCTTTGATCTCCCTAACCAATCTCCCAATCCTATCGATATCCGTAAAGCTCTCGGCTTCTTCCCCTTCCTTCTGTTCATTCAACGAAGAGCTCAAATTCTTCCCAACACTCGCAATCGCCAATCTCATCAATTCTCCAGTCAAATCCGCTACTCCTCCTAAATAGTCTTCGGCTGAAACGACAACGTAGGGTTCTTCTGGAGTGGGCACGGATTCTGTTGGAGCGGATGTAGAGTCGATTGAAGGAGGTGTAGGCGGAGGGAGGAGGGATGCTTGGGCTTGTTCGAGAGTGGGGAGAGTTCGGAATTGGAGGTAGTGATAGAATGTGAATCCTTCGAGCTGTTCGTTGGACGACTTCTTCCGATCAGCTTGATTCGACGAGTCAGGATAGATAGGAGTCTCAACGAACGTATTCCTGTAGTCCCGGAGAGATTGATCGTTCATATCTGCGAAACATTCAATCTCCGAAAGTCAGCCCAAATATCTTTTCTTTGGGAGTATGAATCAAACGCACCTCCAGAAATCACCACCTTTGACTTCATCCCTCACCTTTGCGAACAACGCTCTTAGTTGTTCCATTTTCCCCTCTACTTCTTTCTTGACCGATTCCCAAGGTTTCCCACTCGCGACTCGATGTAACGCAAAGATCATCTGTTTGGATAACGCAGTGATATCTCGTGAGATCTTGACTATCCGCTCGCGTTGTGCTTGAGATTGATCGAGTTCGAGTCGGAAAGTAGAGAATTGATCCATCAAGGCTACGGAGCGAGGTCTCTTGGCGCTAGGTGCGTTACTGGAGGTGCTTTCTGCCATTCTGGTTGGGTCGGAGGGTAGCTTGAGAATTAAAGTGATGTGGAGAAGGGAGAGAAATCGCTCTGAAAAGGTTAGCTTCCTCCACCTCTCTCGACTTCGCTGAATCGCTTGTGATACACTCGAATACCAGAAGGTCAAGCTCGAATACTGCTAGAATCAACTACGATCGATCTGACTCTTTCCTCGCTCTTTCCCACCTCGATCAACTTACTGATCTCGCATCGCTTGTGGCTCGCTCAGAGAACTCTTGAGCTTCCTAGCTACCACTCTGTGAGTCATACTAGACCATCAATAACCAGATGGGGTCCTCTTAACCCTCTTGCAAAGACGTTTGCAGCCGCTCTTCTCCCCTTCGTTCCCCTCGATCCCCTACCTTTGAAGCGCATCAGCCTCTCGGCATGTCGAACCCCTCACTCGCCCCGGGCAAGTGCGTAGTATGCGGGATGGACTCTTACACACGTTGTTCAGCTTGTTCCGAGAATGGTTGCGATTGGATTTATTTCTGTTCAAAGGAGCACCAGCGATTCGTGAGCTCGCTCATCTACCAGCCTGAAGTGTAACCGGAGCTTACTTGAATCGACGCTTCCAGATATGGGTAATGCATAAACGAGTTTGTGGGAAAAGATCAAATCCTTGTTGTGGCCAAACTTTACGAGGGGAGAGATCGACGATATCATTCGAGAAGGTCAGACTGAAGTAGGTGCAACGTGGTTGAGCGAGGTGGGGATACCAGGATGGCTCGGATTGATGGGATCTGGACCACCTCCGAATAGTTTCGATCCTCGACCTTTCCTGCTACGAGTACGTCTACCTCGCTAACACTCACTCGCGACTGTCTCTGACTGACGTTTCTTTATTGCACGCGCTCGCAGCGCCGTCTAGAACTAGACAAAACTCAAGAGGACTTGTCATTTCTCCGCGATTCAGCCCATCAAATCCGTTACCTATCTCTCCAACATCGCGGTCAATCCTCAGATGATATCGTCAACTGCCTCATCGCCGAAAATCCTTTCAACTACTTGATCGCTTCTGAAGAACTAGTTCTCCCAAACATCTCTCGGAACTCCCTCAAATACAAATCATGGTGGTCGACATTCCATCACTTACATGTTCACCTCGTTTGTATCCTGTATCAGCAGTGTACGATACCTCCGGGAGATCAAGCTCGACTCGCTCAGACGGAGGAGTACATCGAATACACTGCAGGTCGACTCATTCGCTACTTGCGAGAGGTCGTCGCGCTGACTCATGAAGCGGAGGCGGAGGCATTGATCAAGATGGTATGAAGGGTAGGGTACGAGGAGGGTACGGGTCCAGTTTGTGTCGTTAGGATTATCTTGTTGTAATCTTTGTGGGAATTTGAACCTTTGTCGTTGTAACACTCCTCTTTATCCTGGCAATCCGTCTCGATCCGCCTCGTCGCTCAATCTCGCTGTCAATCTCCGGTAAGTGAGGCCATTGAGAGCATCGCAAGTCGCCTCTGACTTTTCGCAACTTCGCGAGAGAGAAAAATCGACAATTTCGAAAGTTACATTTTCACTCTCCGAAGCTGATCTGATCTGCCTCGGAGTGAGATCTTTGCAGCTTGGTGTATTTGGATACTTAACGTTGGATGGTGCGAAAAAGCGCTCTCGCTTCTTCACTCTCCTCACTTCCTCAGAAACGCCTCAACCTCACTCGAACGACTCTGTGCCACTCAGAACAGTATCAAAAAACTCACAACTCTGACTGTACGAAGTTCAAGCTAGCTCCACGCCGTCCTCGCTCTCTTTCAGATCAATCAACTTCGTCATCTCGAGTCGCTTCTCCCTCTCCTCAACTCGATTGTAGCGAGCTACTAGTCACAGCAGAAGTAAGCTTATTTCCATCTCTTGGAGTGAAGCCTTCGCTGACCAGCTCTTGGGACATTAGTTAGATTTTTCTTCTCCACTCTTCCTTTCCCCTCTCCAGTCATGTCTACTTCGACTTCTCCTTCAGCTCAAATTGACTCGGGCGAATGTGTAGTATGTGGAAGTATCACTACGAAACGTTGCAGCTCATGCGCGTCGAGTGGGACCAATTGGATGTTTTTTTGCTCGATCGAGCATCAGAAATTGGTTAGCTTGCCTCTTCCCATTCGCTACGCATATATCGCTGACGATCGAGATATACAGATCTGGTTTGTACACAAGCGAGTTTGCGGTGTCCGCTCAACTCCCTACTCGTGGCCTCGATTTTCCCCGGAGGAAGTTGAGGACATGCTCGAAATCTCGCAAAAGCCCTACGCCACAACCGTCATCAACGGCGTTCAAAGTAGCTGCTGGCTGGATTCATTATTCGAGAAGAATGCTGCACCGCCGGAGAAGCGTGTCGGGCTTTTCAAGGTGAGTCTGCGTCGCCTCTCGTTTACCGTTCGAAACCGCTCAAAGCGCTGCTTTTCGCGCTTGACAGCAAGCTTTAGAACGTCTACAAGAGTCGTCTTTGGAGAATCGACCTCTCACACTTTCAGACACTCAGAAGATCGTACAACTTCGTGCATCGGCATTGAAAAACCGATTCGAAACACAGAGATATGCAGGAGAGCCAATGGCTGCTACCGATCACCAAGCGATACTTTTGAACCCTTTCAATTACATTGCCCTCACCCAAATCAACTTCCAAGCAGATCTTCCCTCTTCCCCGACTTTCGCCTCATGGTGGACTCGCTTTCAACACGAGCACCTTCGCTACGTAGCACTTTTGAACAGGCACTTCAGAGCAGCAGGTTTTGATGAAGGGCTTTGGAGATGTATGAGTTGGTCAAGAAGGAGTATACTCAAGTTGTGCGAAGAAGAAATCAAGGCGACTCATCCCGACCTGGCCGACAAGATCAGTCATCTGTTGATCAAGTACGAAAAGGCGTAGGAAGATGTCTGAGAGGATTTAATGGGCAGGAGAGCTTGAATGGGATCGCAGATCTTGCAGAGGGGCAGGGAGAATCGCTCGTGTACTGCTTGATCTGTAACAAATTTCAGCATTACGAGAAGTGGCTCAGCTCCTTCCGTCACAAGATCCTCATCCACCTTTCATTGATCAACCACTACCGCTTCGATGACACGCCTTACAGCAGGAGTTACGCTTCGCACAGTACTCGCGAGATCATACGATTTTTGAGCGAAGTCGTAGCTCGTTCGCATCCAGCGGTAGTTACCGCCTTGTGTGCTTGTATGGAGGCTATCAATTGAGCTTCAGTTTGCAGTAGCGCGTGTGTGTAAGGTTGCAGAATCGCTTAGGGATGCACTGAACTCAGCGAAACGAATGATCTCTCCGTGACGAAAGAGCGAGAAGAAAGAGTGTCTATTTTCCAGAATCATAGAGTAGTGACAAAGCAGAGAGAAGCTACAGGGGAGAACAAGATTAGAGAATGAACAAATCGAACGAAAAGTGAGAGAGGAGGGAAAAGACGAAGAAAAGCGTATCGACAGAAAGGTTCGAATAATAGGATGCTGAGGGTCCGTATAACGTAGAGGATAGATGCTAGAGGAGGTATATACAGCAGAGAGAGAGAGGGGTTTAGTTGCAGCCTCCCTCGCCGAGAGAGTTTCGTGGTTTCGTAAACTCGGATTGAGAGAACATCGTCAAGTTGTTGTTCGTGTAGAGACTCATGTGCGAGTTGATGTAATCGGAGGTGGCTGCGGAGTGAAGGGAGGGAAGGGAGATATCAGTAGAGGGACAAGGGCTTTGCGAGAGGGGAAACTCACGATATTTCCTCGGATCGCATCCTACGTTCGCGTCTCCCTTCTGATAGACTCGAACAGAGGCTATCCTGAAAGTGGCGGGGTACGTAAGCTTCCCGTACTCTTAACAGGGAGAAGAGGGAAAGGAAGGACAGGCAACGAAGAGGGAAAGGAAAAGGGAGAGGATGGAAGAAGAATCAGTCTCATTCGGCGGTTTCCAGAAGCGGAAACGACGCTACTCACCAGGCTCTTGGAACTGCACGAGAGCAAGAGAGGAGAGGTAGGAGACGTCAGCTTGAACAGCTTGGCGAAGAGTCGAGACGAAAGTGGGAAGATTGCGAAAAACGTACCTTCGTACCTACGAACAGAAAGAAGATGATTCGAGAGTCAATCAAGCGCATGAGGCATGAAGAGGAGAGATGTACGCACTCATCGCCAAGTTCAGGTTGATGCTCATCGGCTCGACACTGACTTTTCGTTGACCGATCTCGACTTCAGCTGAGGGACCGAAAGCAGTGTCGTAGATCTTCCACGTTTCAGTACCGTTGATAGCCCATTGGATAGATCCGGTCTTTCCTTCAGAAGGTTCGTATTCGAATCCGTAAGAAGTCCAGCCTCGCCCTTCAAAAGAAGTGTTGTCGCCTTGCACCTCGAGACTCATCGATTCTTGGTACACAGATCCGTGCCATTGATCTACGAGAACAGAGGAAGTGTGAGCTAAGCCAGGAAATCGCAAAAGGAGAAACTTACTTTGTTTGATCACCCACTGAGCGTCGTTGGTCTCGATGTGAGGAGTCACATTAAGCCAATTGTACCCGTTGGTGAATGGGGCCAGTTGGATGGACTGTGGACAGCAGAGAGTATGGAGGAGTCAGGACGAAGCGAAGCAGGCTCAAAAGTCAAAAAAGTCGAACTTGAGACGCGGAACTCGTGCGACCTGCGGAAAAAGAGTTCAATCAGCTCAGTGGATATGTAGAGGGACGCAGAGACGCACCGTCGCTCCAGATGGCGCCCTCCAATGCGTCGAATAGAAAAAGGGAGCAAGAAACGTTATTAGTTCGGAAACGCAGCGATCCACTCGAGAACTTGACGTACTTTCAGGCGCGCCCCTACCGGTGCGGACATTCGGTCCAGGGTGCTCACTAGCATCGGCTTGACAAGTGCAGGCAGAGAAGCGTTGGCCGGAAAGCTAGAGGGAAAGATCGAAAGTGATGAGTTTTTGCGAGAGAACGAAATCGACAGACCAAACTTACGTAAGAAAGCGATCCTCCGTAATCTCGAGATCCAGACGTTCGAGCAGCAGTAGGAGTTCGTCCATCGGAATTCCTACACGCAGAAACATCGATGAGTTTCGACGAAGAAAGCGAAAACGTTTTGGACATACGTTTGATTCGGTAGAGTTCCTACGTCGCATTCGTCGTAGGAGTAAGGCCAAACACCGTCATTTGATCCTCCGTAACCAGCTCGACCGAGATTGCCTATGATCGAGTTCAAGTGAAATGTCGGTTGATGGGCGAGAGAACAGTTCTGATGTGAAACTCACCCATTGTCCACACTCCTGGCCAGAAACCTTGAGCAGTGGGTTCTCCAGGTAGTGAGAGGTTGACTTCGAGATATCCTCCGCTGAAACAGAACTTGTTCCATCTGAAAACGACCAAACGAAAGAACGAAAGAACGAATCGCAAGTCAGTTTCCTCTCCCTCTCCCTCTTTACGAACATCGTTCCACAAATGCGAGAGACGTCTAGACTTACGACTGAAGCATTCCCGAGCGGAAGTTGAGACCGTTGATAGGTTCTTGAGTGAGCGTAATTTCGAGATTTCCGTCTTTCGTCGTAATCGCGTCGGGGTCGTAGTACTCGAGATCTGCACAAACAAGTCAGTGGACACTCTCAGAGGGTCTCGAGGAGAGCGTACCTGTTGTTTGCCAGTAGTGAATCTAATAGAGAGAAAGTGAAATCAGCGAAAAGTATCGAACGACACGAAAAGAGAAGGGACTCACATCGACAGCTTCCCAGAACGGATCATCTCCAGGCCAGAACGTTCGTCCCTCTTGTTCAAACTGTGTGCATTCAAGGAGAAGTTTAGCTCAGCGGGTGAATGTTGGCTAAAACGATCAAGGAAAGCTCACCTCATCCGAAAACACCAAATTATAAGTTTCTCCATCGAATCCAGTACGAGTGTAAGCTTCTTGAGGTGTATCCTTGTCGATGAGACCGGGGAGACCTGGGATCATGGGGACTTGTCCGGAAGAATTTGAGAGGAGAGTCGTTGCGGACATGGGGAAACCTCCTTTGATCGCCTGTACGTGGGAAGGAAAAAAGGGCACGTCAGTATCGAGTACGATCTCGTGTTTCAGACCGCTTCGACGTACGAATCGATAGATTGGCCATCTGTTCTCAAACAAGAATCAGTCACGTCGTGGACCTCGAAAAAGTCAGGAAACTCACCCAGCAAACAACCCAATGATAACGACGATAACAATGATCAAAGAAGCGGTATTGATGAAAGCGATCCAACTAAACTTGCTACTAATCTGCCTATCCATCATCTTTTCCAATTCGGGATCATAACTGTGCAAGAAATCATCCGGTTCCTTCTCCCACAACAATCCGGTCGATGCTGCACCCCCTGCCATCCTCCCTTCGAGTCGAGGGATCGATTGAGTCGAAGAAGTTTTCGGTACGGGTTCGAGTTCGTCGAGGGAGGAATTTTCGGATTGAGAAGTGTAAGGGAGGACTGGAGGGTCGAGTCCCATTGAAGAAGAGGATCGGTGTGCTTGAGTAATGGCAGAGTTACGTCGAGGTCCAAAGGATTGTGGGAATGGTCCGTATGATGCTGTCGATTCAAGGAGAATAAAGAAGTTTCGCAACGGACAAGTCAGCTTCAAACTCATTCTCCGTAAATTCAGGATTCAAGTCACCTCCAACAGTTCCATTCAAGATACCTAATGAGACGTAGAGTAGTCAGCGATCGATATCGAAAGGAGTCGAACGAGGGGAGAAAGGGGGGGGGCAAGTCTCAAAAGTCCAAGATATAACTCACCAAAAGCTGTAGGATCCAATTGTTGTTGAGCATCCATTGAATACCTCTTTGATCCACTACCACCACCACCACCACGTAATGATTGACTAGAATCTACCGAAGGTGAACGATTCCCTTGAGAGGATTGAGGTCTCTGTTGGTGTTGATCTCTTGAACTTGATCCACTGGCGGTGGGGAATGAATTACTGATCCGAGAAAGTCTACCACTTAGACTCTGTCGTTGATCGGGTGAGAATCCTGACATCCTTCTTGCTGTGGTTCGGTCGAGGTTCGAAGCAAAACAGAGAGAGAGAGAGGTTGGAAAAGAAAATGAAGGAATTCCAAAATGCTGGGCGTCGTCTCATTTCGCAAAATATATTCAAAGACATCTGTTACGCTCGCAAAGCTGTATACTTTGATGGAGAGCGATGAAGGGATAAAGCTGGCGAAACGAGAAAGCAGCTCTCGCCGAAAAAAAAAGGTGAAAAAGATTGTCGATTCTTGCGAAACGTCTTTTGCGAAACTCGCTCACTCACTACTCAAAGTGCACATCACGGGACCATTCTGACTATTTCATTCGATCGGATCAACCTCTTTCGCACAGTGGGGCGTTCATGCAGGTCGCCTGGCCGTCTGATGAAATGTTTCTTTCAAGTATGTGACGAAACGTTTTACTTCTCTTTCACTCAACCTCGAGGCAGACAGAGATGTAGTGAAATGCTCAATCGCCGTAAGTTCTAACGTAGGAAGACGGAGTCTCAGCGAGGAAGAAGCGGTAACAGCGGACGTTCTGACGGAAAGAGCGATTCCCGAAATCCAAAAGATGCAGCGAGCGTTGATCAGTCGACCTCCAATGCAGCGTTAAGGCTCGAGACCTGGGATTCTGAGTGTCGGGGTGCCGTCTCGGGAACGTGACGAGCGTGGAACCTGTAGAGACTGCGAGTTGAGCGGGAAGAGAGGAGGTTGTGAATCGTCTTCAAGGATGCAAGCTGAGTGTCAAGCGTTTCGTCCTCCCGGCAGACATACCTCTGACCGTTGGATAGATCCGGAGTGCTGAGACAGTCGGGGAGGGGGAACAGACGGCCTATGGATCTCAAAGTTGAGCGAAAACGAAGCGAAAAGAAGTAAATTCAGAGCGAAACCGAGATGATACCTCGCCTTTGAAAGCTCTACGATTCCTTGAGCAGTTGCCCTTCGATTGCCGGCCCTTTAAGGAGCTTGCCTTAGTCGTGAGAGACTGGTAGAAGCGAGTTTGATGAGGAGGAGGAAAAGGAGAGCGAGAACTCAAAGCGGAGCCGTAGCAGAGCGAGATACGAAGCAGGTGGCATAGGAGACCTAGTAGAGCTGGTCTACTGAACGAAGCAGCAAGCAGAGTGGTTGGTAGAAGAGAAGGAGAATCTTCCCCCTCCACGACATCCGAACTATCTTCCCTCTTCCTCCCCTTCACACTCACTAACAAAATGGACGACTTATTTGGTTCCTCTGCACCTGAGTCCGACCCCCAAGCCGATTTCCTCGCCCGTGAGCGAGCAGCATTAGGTGACGATCTCTCTTCCTTCTCTTCCTCTTCCCAACAACTTCAATCACAAGACAAAGACTACGAGACTTCAGCTTCAGCATTTCCAGACTTGGGTGGTGATGATGATGAGGATGCATTAGCTGGATTTACAGGAGGTGCTCCAGTTGGAAACCCAGGGAGTGGGATGGGTCAACAAGTTTCAGTGACGGGTGATAACGAGTTTGCTGCATTCGAACAAGATTACCCAGAGGTTGAAATCCCTAGTCAACAAGTAAGCAACCTCTCCCTCTTTTTCTGAGGTGTGAAATCGGAGTTGATCTCGTTCTGAATTGTTTGGTTCAGCCTCACTCGAATGGATTCGATCAACAATCTTATTCGAACGGGAATGAAGCACACATGTCAAACTACGCGAACCCTTACTCTCAACCAACCTCTTTCGTTCAACCTCCTCAACCAAACGATGAAGAATCAGAATTCATTCAGTAAGGCTCTCTACTTCTCGTCCCTAGATCCTATGAGTACTGATGAAAGAGAGCAACGTAGAACATGGAGAGCTAAACAAGCACAAGAGATCGCTGAACGTGAAGAAAAGGCTCAAGGAAAGAAGGAGGAAACGATCGCGAAAGCTCGTAACGCGATTGATAACTTTTACAAGGATTACAACTCGAAGAAAGAGAAGTCTATCGCTCAGAACAAGTGCGTCTCTCATCTCCCTTCCCTCGAAATCAATGATTGACGAAATGGAGTCAATGATTAGGGAGGACGAAGAGAAATTCAAGTCTACTCAATCCGACTCGTTAGCTCAAGGTACTACATGGGAACGAATTTGTACCCTCGTCGACCTGACAGATTCTCGATCGAAAACTTCGACGAAATCGAAACAAGACTTGTCGAGGTTCAAGGAGGTACTTTTGAGTTTGAAGAGGGAGGGAGAGAACGCCCCTGGTGCCGGTGGATACTAGAGGATAGAGTTGGAATGGTATGATGTGTGTGTGTATACCCTAGTTGAGTTAAAATGGAGTTGTTCTCTCATTACTTTACCTTTTTTTTTCATTCTTTCGTCTCTCCTTTTCACATGTAAACTCTCTCAAGTTGTTCTCAGCTACGTCTGCTTTACATTGCCAGCTAACCTGAGAGAACAAAATCCTATCAGAGAGAAGCGAATACACGAAAAGAATCTGCAGGTTGTCGAGGTGAGGGATTGTGTCGAGTCGCGAAAGAACGGGAACAAGGTGGAAGGAGTTTATTGCTTGTGCTGGAGCTCTAAGTGTAGCTCTCGACCTGGTGGATGCGTTAGTGGAGGTAATTGAGCCGAGCGAGAACTTCAGGGGTGAATTGTCGAAAGTCAAGAATTGGGAACGCTTTTCTTGAATCGCAGTCTCAACTGCATCAACGCACAAACGAGTGATGATACTAATGAAGGTACCCTCGATGCCAAGGTGAGCCCTCATTTCATAGTCAAAGCGAAAACCAGCATATCTTGAGCATAGTCTTCAAAAACGTCGCTCTCTGTTGGCTCTGCGCAGAGGAACAAAAACTCGAAGTGAGTCTCCATGCTCTCCCTGCACTTGGTGAAACGTGAGAATAGACCAGAATGGAGTTGACTCGCGGAATGTAGGGAAGAAAATGAACGTTACAAGCATTTTCTACCAATTCCCGCTCAATCACTCCAATCCAGCGGTTCACTCGAGCCTTGTCTAGAACTGGTCCCTATCAAGATATCGAAGGTCCAAGCATCATGAGTAGACGTTCTGCTTCCTTCGGGTGAGTGACGGCGACAACCTCCCGAAGGAACTGTGCGAGTCGAGAACTGGTGTACTCGAGAAGTTCTGCAGACACAGTGATTCGGGCATAGTCATCCGTACGAGTCTTGCACTTGTTATATACGACACTCGTAACAAATAGATGTAGGTGGTGAAGTCGTTTCACCAGATCCCGTATTCATCGGATTTTCGCGAGATGTTCGGTACCCATTGCTCTTGAATCGCACACAGGTAGTCGAATGGATTCTCCGACGTTGTGATTGAGTCTGCTCGATCTTCGGTGTGGCCTTGCTTTCGGAACGACGCAATTTTTTAATCGATTGGTGGCCTCTCGGAGGTACCGTAGTACGGCAAATCTTCTTGCCTTTGTGCGCTGCGGAGCATGCGCTACAAGCGTATTAGGTTCAGTCAGCAGAGATACAAGGAATGCATTCAGATCAACTGGAACTCACACGGAGTTTCTCAGGTCGATCGTCTTCGGCTTTCGAGAATGGAGCAGGTCCTGCCAGTTCCAGCCAGCCCTGAGCGTGCGCTCCCTCGCGTCTTGTTTCCCATGATCCAACTTCAAGACGAGATTGAGCGACGATAGCTTCTACCTCGCTCTCTGTCAATTCCGGCCATCGAAATGGATTTCCCTTCTTTCCGCAAACTCGTTTGTGCAGGTCCCAGGTCTATTCCAGCTTCAATCAGCTTTCCGAACAGTCTCGAGCTAGAATGAATCGTGGTCGAACTCACGAACCTCTGATGTTCCCTCGAGCAAAAGTAGATCCAATCTAGTCCCGCTTGCGAACATGAACTACGCCTTGTCGAGGGTTCCGTCCCGCACAGCACGCACTTGCCGGGCGCTTGATCTTCTGAATTCGGAGAGCGAGTGGACATGTCGAGAAAGTTCGGAAGGAATCGGTCGAGATGAGAAGAGGAGAGGAAGAGGAGAAGTTGTGAGCTGCTGCTGGCCAGAGACAGTCAGACCGTTACTCAGTATAGCGAAAGATAGCTACTTATAATCTACCACCGCTAGAGCTGCTTTGCCTCGGGCTGAAGAGAGGCCCAAACAATTCGAGATGAGAAAGTTGATCGAGCCGAGGAACAGCGAGGACGGCTTACTAAGACTACAGGGACTATTGTAAGGTTCTTGAGAATCTAGAGTATCGTACAAAAGCGCGTCCAGCTGAATCTGAGTCGTTGTGGTCGTGGTCGGTGAGTTGTTCGAAACTAAACAGCGAATTCGCTTCTCTGCTTCCTACACTTCACTTTCCAGACTTCTTCCTACTCTTAATACCACCTGAGTAGCTTCTCGGACGCGAAGTAGCTTCTCGGACTCGGGTGGGCGTGAGTGACTTCCTTGGTCGATATTTTGTTCTCCCTCTGTCACTTGCCTGATAGTCGCGCTTCGCAGCTACGCCAGTTTGTAGGTAATATGAACTCGTCCGACGCGCCGCTCAGATCATTTCTGCTCGTTGCTTCTCGCTTTCCTTCTAACTAAACTTTCCTCGTCGCCTCTTCGCTTCGTCGCGAGCCTCTCAATCCTCTCGCTGGACATTGTCAGAGATGTGTTGGAAGGTCAAGTATAGTTCCACAAGCAAAGAAAGGGGGAAGCTACTACGAGGAAGTGAAAGGTTCAATCTTTTCTTGATCACCCACATCGACTATATTGCTTTCCGGAACATTGGGCACGTTTCTCACTACGAAGTGAATGTGGCCAGTCGAATCACCTTCAGCAGGTGACCATGGTACGAGTCCAACGGATCCTTTCGGCTGCAAATCATAGATTTTGAAGAATTCTGGTTGATCCTTCTTGACCACTTCATCGGAGAACCTCTTCAACTCGGAATAGGCGTGATCGACGTAGGATGAAGGGACTGGCTTTGCGTCGAGGTGCTTGATCAAGACGGAGATGTAGATGAGGTATCGGTGCAGGAATGTAGTTGACCAAGAAGTCGAAGACGGAGTCTCAATCGGCGACGATTTGGAATGGTAGTATCGATCCAAATGATAAGCGAGGAAGTTGAAGGGATGACTCTTCAGCATGCTGAGAACGATACGATCGACGTCTTGACGTTGTTTGAGCCTTGCGAGCGATTCGAAGCGGAAACTGTTGATTCGATGCGAAACGACCATCTTGCTGTCAACGGTCGAAGGATTCATCTCACTTGCATCTTCGAGCATTTTCTGTGATTGGACAGAGAGATCTCAGCTTGAGCGATTCAGCGAAAGGAGAAAAGGATTGAGCTCTGCGCACCCTGAAAGCTGCTCTTCCGCTGGCGTTCGCAGGAACACGATGCCCGCCGTGTGACCATTGACCAAACCAGCAGTTGAGACTCGAGCCATATACGTAGCTTACTTCCACGCAACGAATGACTTCAGCTTTCGAAAGAGGCGGCCATTCGAAAGGATTTGAGCGTTCTCCGCAAACTCGTTTGTGCATGAACCAGACCTGTAGGCATCGAACTCAGCATGCATCAGCGCTGGATGTAGTGAGGAGAAGCGTACGAGCTTCTGATGATCCTCTGAGCAGAAATACATCCAATCCAACCCTTGTTTCGAACAAGCTGAACATTTCTTCGACGTTACAACTCCACAAACTACGCATTGACCGGTTGAAGCGGCTGCCATATCGACTAGAAGGTGCGAGAGGAGAGAGGGAGAGGATAACGTGGAAAAGGTTCGAGCGAAGAGATAAGAAAGCTGTCGAAATAGCGAGAGACAAGGTCAGCTAGCTTTTAGGTAGAGCCTTAGAGTAGACAAACCTTGTCCACTACGCTCGAATACGTCTAGCTCCAGTCGAAAGGCGAGAAACGTAATCCGAGATGGAAAGTTCACTTGATTCGGGAAGAGCGAGAACTGCCTTGGATGCGTGAGACTGAGTCGAGGAGTGTTATAGATAGCCTTATGTCGGTACCGTATCGAGCTAGAGTCGATCAATTGATGTGGAGTGAAGTGTTTGAGAGTAACCTCGCAACTTCGTTTTTCGCACTCGAGAATTCCGCTCGTTCAGATTCTATGCAATGCAGTGATATAAATACGGATATGAAGATGATACCGAAAGACAAAGATACAAACGAATACAACAAACGTCAAACTTCCAACTAAGCTTCGCCCAATTCCTCGAGAGGATCCGGTCTCAAATCGACAGCATAACCCTTCTTCCATCTCCCATCTCTTATGTATCTAAGCTCCTTCAAGAACGTCGTGAACGCGTCCTCGGTCGGCGGGGTCACTCGCTCCTTCTCCCTTGTTTCCGTCAAATTGAATAACTTTGCTGCTTCTGGAATCTTCGCTTGATCCTCCTTGTCGGTCCAAGGATCTGATGCGAACCATTCTTGCTCGGTTGGAAGAGACCATTGAAGTCGAGGTGAGATAAGATGGATGTGTTGTTGCATCTTGCGAATCTGAGAGGGAGTGATCGATTCGAGGCGAGAGATGAGGGAGGGGCCATTTTCAAGGATGAGGTCGTTCTCGTCGATGAATACGGTGTATTTCGAGATGTCGTTGATGTCGGGGGAAGAAGGGAAGAGTCGACCGTAAGAGTGTTGGCGGAAAACGACGGGAATGCAACCGAGGAGTAGAGCTTCGTAGAACGCTCGTCGAGAGGGCGAGTCTCCGGCTGGCATGGGACAGAAGACCGACTCGGCCATGTGCTCGTGGAACATGGTGAGATTCTGGGCTCCGTCCATCGCGTTCGTGATTTCGTCGTAAAGAATTCGAGAGTCGGATGGTTTCTGACCGGGTCGAGTGTTGTAAGAGGCGAACTCTTTGTGAAGTGCTGCTCGTAGGGCGAATCCGTTGAATCGTTCAAGGGCCGATGCGCCCCAAGGATGTGTGGTCGAAGCGGCGTAGTTTAGGAGGTAAGGTCTGTCACGAGTGAGGAGATCGTCGTTGAGAGTCGAGCGAGAGTCGTTCTGGTCGAGGGAAAGATGGAAAGCAGTCGGATCTGTTGAATCGATTCAAAGTCAGCGAAGCGAAACAAGTCGAATCACAGGAAGAAAAGCTCACAAGGTAGATCGATAGTATAGTTCATGCCCTCTTCATTCGTTTTGAGAGCGTTCTCGATCGAAACGACAATAACGCTATCCTTCAGTTCCTCCATAAGCTCCGGTGTAAAGACACTCCGTTCGAGATTACTCCGAATCGTCGCAATAGGGAGAATGATTCGAGGATAGGGAGAAGGTCCGATTTGAGCTGTGATTTCTCGAAGTAGTTGTGTCGTTCGCTCGATCGCGTACAGGAGATTCGGATCTGGGCAGCCCCATGGATTCGACCAGAGTTGAGAAAGGACGGGAAGGAAAATGAAATCGGGAGGAGGATTTGTCGAGAGAAGTGGGACTCGATTCGCGTACGAAAGGACTCTTGTCGTCAGGATGTGGTCGAGAGAGTACTGATCTGATTCGGTGAGGAAGTAAGGTGAATCTGGGGGAGTTTCGAGTGCCCATCCGTAAGGTGAAGTTGTGTGTTCTCGATGTGGTTGACCATGAGCCCACCCGCAAGCTCTTCCCGCCTGTTTCCGACGAGCTTTCACGTCAGTAAGTCCACTACTAGATCGCCTTCACGACGTTATCCCATAAGCCTTGGGTTTGAATTGAATGTTTCACCCCTTCGCTTTGCCCGGAACTCCGTCTCACCTCTCTACCTCTCCTATAGCGCTGAGACTGTCACGAAGAGTAGTTGACTGTCATATAAACTCACCTTGGCCATCAAGCTTGTCAAAGCCTGCATTTCTGCTACTGCTATCGTCGGATTTCCCTCATTTCGCGAAAACTTCTCCAGGTGAATCAAATCGTGAGCTGCTGTTGTGAGAGGCGTGTAGGATCCAGTCGGGATGAGAGCGATCAGAAGGAGTGCTGTAGCTGCTAGAAGAACGAAGGGTCTCCATTTGCGGAGTTGAGAAGAAGTGATTGAACTCTTGCTGCTGCTTGTTGAAGGTGTAGGGTCGAGAGGTTGATAGGACATGGTGCAGGATGGTTGTAGCCCCCTCGTAGAGTATTCGAGGGGGAAAGGAGAGGAGTAGAAGAGATGAGAGAAGAAGAACAATGGAACCCCTTCGGAGTTTGAGAAGATTTCGGTGTTTCGCTTCCCTCGCCTCGAACCCCTTTCCTTGCTAAGCAAACAGATGAGAGGTATTGCAATGGAACGACAATGGAGAACAACGAGAGTGTAGGGGTATAGGTGAGAGAGACGAAGCGAGAGATATACACCAAGGAGAAGAGGAGGAGGAGAGGAGAGGAAGAAAGGGAAATCCCTAGAATCCGAGAAGGTTGAGAACACCTCCAATCGTTGATCCAACAACGTTGCCAATCAGCCCAATCAATCCTGTCGTAGGAGCAGCGACGTTGACTGTTTTCATTCGTGCGAAAGGAATCGTGAGCTTCTTTGCGTATTTGGAGCACGGAACGAAAGAAGATCAAACTGCGAAGGTAAAGAAGAAAAAGAACACTCGCAAATTTCAATCTCGGAGAGTCCTACGCTCGTCGAAGTGAGTGATGTTCCAGCAGTAGTGAAGCGAACACTCGAAGCGTAGATCCCGCTTCCGAGGGAGACGATCGAACCCGTCGATGAGATTGAACCGGAAACTTTGATGATTGTACCATCCGAGAACGATAGAACTCCAGAGGTAACGGTGTTGAGCGAGTTGACTCTACCATAGAGTACGATCTTGCGCATGAAGTATTGCTTGGTCCATTTTAGCTCAATCCACTGAGGAGAAGTTCCCGCCGCAACCCATTCTTCCGCCGCTTTCCCCAATCCCAGTAGCGATAACCCTCCAATCTTTCCATCGATGACACCTGAAGCAGGAGAGCTGGGAATGTTTGAAGAAGCGGTTGCTACTGTGCCGGCAATTCGAGCGATATTGACCGTTGCACCGGTGAGAGGAGCTTTCGGAAGTCCTGTAGCTGTAGGTGCTGCCGAAGTACTGGAAGCCTTGGTCGACGTCACCATCTTGCTTCTGCGTGCAGTAGGAAGCATCAGTTGAAATCCATAAAGATACTCGAAAAAAGAGAAGACGTACGAGCTTGATGGAATCGCCGAAGAAATCGACGAGCTTTTGCTGCTGGAAGTCGAGGATGAAGACGATCTGACCGATGAGGAAGAGGAGGAAGAGGCTCGAACGGAGCTTGACGACGTGGACGATTGAGGTCGAGGAGTTGTGCTCGCTACGGCGGAAACTGAGGCGGATGAAGATCGTGCAGAAGTTGATGCGGTAGAGGATTGAGGTTGAGAGGCAGAGCTTGGTGTTGAGGAAGATGCTGTCGAGGAGGCGGGACGAGAGGAGGAAGGGGGGGAGCTCGATGGGGTTGAAGATTGAGATTGGAGAGTAGAACTTCCGGTCGAGGAAGATGTAGCAGTCGAAGATACGAGAATGGTCGAGGGTGCTGAGGACATTGCTGAGGAGATGGAAGAGGTTGCGGAGATTGAGGATGATACGCTGCTTGATTGGGACGCCAGGCTCGAGCTCGACGAGGAGGAGGAGGAATCGCTCGCAGAAACCGAGGTACTTGTGGCTCGATATGAAGAAGGTTCACTCGATGATACTGATCCGCTTGTCGAGATTGAGGAAGAGGAAAGGGCCATCGAAGATCCGGCGCTGATCGAGTCCGAGGTCAGAGAAGATGGAGCGGAGCTACTCGGAGAGAGGGAAGGTTCGGGGGTTGAAACTGGAGATGCTGTCGGCTGCGTAGTCGATTCTGCTTGAGCCTTGAACTGTGAAACGACCTCCTCGACAGTGGCGGACACGACGTTGTCCATGGTAGCGGTGAACTGCTGCCCGACTGCTTCGTTCTCGACTATTCGAAAGATGAACGTTTAGCTTGTGTGTTCTCATCGCAAGTGAGAAAGCGACAATGGACTTACAGGCTTGGATCTCGGACAGACCAACTGACTTCGAAGTACCCGAAGTACCGAGAGTCGTGAAGCGAACAGTCGACGCCCATAGTCCGTCTCCGAGCGAAACGATTGAACCTTTCGATGAGATTGTGTTGTTGACCATGAGCACCGTACCGTCGGAGAAAGAGAGAACGCCGGATGTGACCACGTTGTTGGTATCGGCTCGACCGAAGAGAACGACTTGTCGAATCAGGTACTTTTCGGACCACGAAAGTTCGATCCAACTACCCGGCGAAATACCTCCGGCAACCCACTCGCTCGAAGGCGCTGTAGATCCGATGACATCGTCAATAACTCCGGAAGGGGGTGACTCCTTGACGAAGGAAGAAGCAGCGACTTTGGCGAAATTGGCGAGATTAACGATCGGCGACTCCTGATTGATCTCCGCTGATGAACTGTGAAAGGAACAGAGTAAGATCAGCAGTCAGTCACTTGCTTCGTAATAGAGAGTGCTCACGAGCTAGTCGCTGAAGAGGGGGAAGGATCGGTTGTTGAAGTCGGCATCGAGAAATCTGAATGCGTCGAGTTCGCTCCTCCACTTTCTAGCGAGGAAGATACGCTCGACGAGCTGGTGACTGATGCCGATACGCTATCGATAGTCGAGGTAGCATTCACTCCTGTAGTTGGTTCGAGATTCGAAGCCGCTTGCGAAGCGGAGGAACTTCCGGCGGTTGAGGAAGCTTCTGAGGGAGATAGGGAAGAGGAAGAATCCGTGGTCTCGAGCGTCGAGCTCGTGCTGGCTGTCGCAGTCGGATAGATTGTGCCATTGTCGAGGGTAGACGTCGCATTGAATTCGGTCGAATTGCCAGTGACCCAAGGTAGTTCGGAGCTGAAAGAGACTGTCGCATTCGGGAAGAGGGAAGTCGGTAATGTCGATGTATCCTCACTTGCTACCGTACTTGTCGGTTCAGTAGAGTTGAGACTACGGGAGATGAGTGTCAGTTGGGAAGACCGCACAATTCGAAAGTCGAGCTCACCTCGTAGAAGAAGAATTGGTCGGTAAGGGTAGATCGGACGAGATCGTTCCATTCGACTCGAGAGTTGCATTCGAAGGGAGAGTACTGTTCGAATCGACAGTGCCCGTCGGTAGAAGCGTTAAGCTCGATTCCGTGCTTGTTGCGTTTCCTTCTGAAGTGCTGTTGCCGAGAAGCGTCGTGTTTCCAGCGAGAGTTCCATTCGTGTAAATGGTCGAGTTGTCGGGAACTGTCGAATTCGGTAGCAGTGTCGAGGTCGAATTGGCGAGGGTCGAATTCGAATCGAAGAGGGTAGAATTCGTATCGATGTAAGTAGAGTTTGGATAGGTCGAAGTCGAATTGGGATCAGACAAAGTGGAATTACCGTCGAGTAGAGTAGAGTTTGTGTCGATAGTCGAGTTCGGGAGGAGGGTGGAGTTATTCGGAAGAAGGACAGTAGAGTTTCCAGCGAGAGTAGAATTGCCGATGAGGGTCGAGTTGTCAGCGAGTGTCGAGTTGTCGGCGATGGTCGTGTTTCCGATAAGCGTCGAGTTGCCGAGAAGAGTTGAGTTGCCGATAAGAGTCGAATTATCTGCGAGGGTCGAATTTCCGAGGAGTGTCGAATTGTTCGTCAGAGTCGAGTTACTTTCGAGCGTAGAGTTTCCGATGATGGTAGAGTTGCTGACGAGCGTGGAGTTCGTCAAGGTTGAATTGGCGATTACCGAGGTGTTCCTGCGGAGAAAAAAGAGTTCAATAAATCGATTCGCAGAGAAGTTTTACATTAGAAAGCTTACGAGTAGAATGATCCGTAGACTGCCAGCTCAGCGAGTCCGACACTGCCAGTAGAGGCGCTCACTCCGGTAACCGTGAAAAGTAGCGAATCCGTCAAAATATTGTTGACTGGGACGACGAAAGCAGATCCGTTATTCGGGAGAGCTCCAATCGAGTAGATCGAACCATCCGAGAAGAGGACACGTCCTGCCGTCACTTGATCATTCAAATTCGGTCGATCGTAAAAGACCAGATCTGAGACGACGACGGGAGCGGGCCAAACGAGGGAGAGCGTCGCTCCGATACCTTCTCCTGAAGATGCCCACTGTATAGCGAGTGATTCCGAGAGGTCAATTTGATTCATCAGACGTTTACGAAGAAGTGAAAGGTAAGCTTACCTCGTTGAGGTAGCTTCCGGAACCGTCCTCTTTGTAGCCGTTGACGATTCCATCGTTCGCCTTGTTCGCAGATTGACCTTCACCCGCGCTTGATGAAGAGGCCGTAGCGTTGGGTGCGAGATTGAGCGTTGTGGGAACAGGGAGTGAGTCGGATCCAGCAGGCAAGGTCGAGTTCGAGCTGAAAGAAGAACGGGATCAGTCTCGAGTAGAGGATAATGAGTCAAACAGCCGCGTACAGAATAGAACCGAAGACCTGGAACTCGGCGAGACCAACAGATCCGGTAGTCGAGCTCACGCCAGTGACTTTCAGAGTAACCGATTTTGTAACGATGTTGTTGATCGGAACGACAAGAGCGGAGCCATTATTCGGCAGAGACCCAACGGAATAGATTGAGCCATCGGGGAAGAGCAGGAGAGCCGAGGTAATTTGGTCACCGAGGTTGGGTCGATCGTAAAGAGCGACTGAAGAAACGTTGACGCTCGAAGGCCAAGTGAGGGTCAGGGTTGCGCCGACACCTTGCGAAGCACTCGACCACTAAGTAGGGGGTTCAATGAGAGTCAGCGCATGGAAGGATTTCGATCAAAGGGAATCTTGACTCACCTCCTTAGTGTAATCTCCCGAATAATCCTCTTTGTATCCGTTGATGAATCCGTCGTTCGCTTTCGCAGCTCCTTGACCGGGCGAAGATGTAGAGGCGGTAGCGACAGCATCAAGTGCCAAATTGGGTGAAGTTGGTACAGGTAAATATGAATAACTCGGGTCTGCCGCAACGATAGAATAGCTACATCGAGGAGAGAGTGTCAGTTCGAGGTCCAACACAGTTGATGGAGAGACTCACAGTGAGGTACCGTAAACTTCCAATTCGCTTAATCCCACGCTACCAGTTGACGAGCTGACTCCAGTCACTGTGAAAAGGACAGATTTCGTTACGACGTTTCCAATCGGCACCAAGAAGTGTGAGCCATCGTTTGGAAGCGATCTGACAGCGAAGGTCGAACCATCGTCGAAGCGGAGAGTGCCGGAGGTGATTTGATCGTTTCCGTTGGGTCGATCGTACAGAACGACGCTCGAAACGTTGATCGATCCCGGCCAAGTAAGTTTGATCGTAGCCCCTACACCTTGATTCAAACTCGCCCACTACAGAGAGAAGACGACAATATGAGCTCGCGACGAAATAGGGCGGAAAGAAGAGGAAGAGGACGCACTTCTCGACTTGAGTCACCAGTCCCATCTTCCTTATATCCGTTGACGTATCCATCATTCACCTTGAGAGCGCCTTGTCCATTCGAAGCGCTCGAAGCGAGAGCGGTAGCGTTGAGAGCGAGGTTGGGAGAAGTGGGAACAGGGAACGAAGAGGAACCAGGAGGTGAAGTCGAATTCGTTGAGGCGCTGTAGGGAGAGATATCTGAGTATCAAACAGGTGACAGAGATACGTTGAAGCTCACAGGATGGATCCGAAGACTCGGAATTCCGCCAATCCCACAGAACCGGTACTTGAGCTGACTCCAGTGATTTTGAGCGTTATCGTTTCCGTTGCGACGTTATCGATGGGGACAACGTATGCAGTACCATTGTTCGGGAGAGTCTCGACAGGGTAAATCGATCCGTCGTCGAAGAGCAGTAATGCCGAAGTGATCTGATCGCTGAGATTCGGTCGATCATAGAGAACGACTGACGAAACCTTTACTCGGTAAGGCCAACTGAGAGTGATCGTCGCTCCAGCTCCTTGAGAGACAGTAGACCACTGCGCAGGGCGAAGAAGAGATCGTCAGTCGTCTCGAATGAGAGTCGGAAGAGAGAACAGCAAACCTCTTTCGAGTAATCACCCAAGCCATTCTCCTTGTACCCATTGATGAATCCGTCGATAGCTTTCGAGGCTGATTGTCCGTTTGCTGCTGTCGAAGCATTTGCAACTGCCTCGAGGGCAAGATTTGGAGTTGCTGGCACAGGTAGTGAAGCAGAACCTTGGGGGGCTGCGATCGAATACCTGACAAGCAGAGAACAGCAATCCGTCAGTCAGCAGCACTGAATCGAAGGCTGAGAGGAGACTCACAAAGGTGAACCGTAAACTTCGAATTCGCTCAACCCTGCACTTCCCGTCGACGAACTGACTCCCGTCACCGTAAACAAGATAGACTTTGTAACGACGTTGTTGATCGGAATGAAGAAGTGCGCTCCATTATTCGGTAGGGTTCCGACGGTGTAGCTCGAACCATCATCGAAAACGAGAGTTCCCGAAGTGATCTGATCGTTCGAATTCGGTCGATCGTACAGAACAACGCTCGACACGTTGATAGAACCTGGCCAGCTGAGTTTGGTCGTAGCTCCTGCTTTCTGATTCGCACTTGCCCACTACGACAGCACGAAATGGTATCGATCAGCAACGCTGGAGGAATAGCTCGAGTAAAGAGCTTCGAAACGCACCTCTTGATATCCATCTCCACTACCATCCTCCTTGTACCCGTTGATGACTCCGTTGATCGCTTTAGAAGCGCCTTGTCCCGAGGCTGAAGAAGAAGCTACGGCAGTCGAGTTGAGAGCGAGATTTGGGGATTCCGGAACGGCGAGTAACGTGCTTCCCGTTGCGAATGCAGTCGAGTTGTACGCACTGATAGCTCGAGATAACTCGATCAGCGATGCTGTATATGAGATGCGCGAGTGAGGGGAAAACTCACGAGACTGAACCGAAAACTTGAATCTCAGCTAAACCGACGTTACCCGTTGTCGAGCTGACGTTCGTGACTAGGAAGGTAAGCGAAGATGTCGTGACATTGTTGATCGGTACTATGAAAGCTGAACCATCGTTCGGGAGAGCTGAAGTTGTATAGGTCGAGCGATCAGAGAAGGTGATTCGGCCTCCGAGAATGTTGTCGCCGAGATTCGGTCGATCATAGAGGACTACAGACGAGACGACGACAGGGACGGTCCATTTGAGCGTCAAGAAAGCACCGATTCCTTCATTCGTTGCCCATTCCTTCGTGTAATCTCCATTTCCACTCTCTTTGTAACCATTCACGAATCCGTCAATAGCCTTCGCACCGCCTTGACCCGGATTCGCGGTAGAACCCCAAGCCGTAGAGCTGAGAGCGAAGTTGATGCCTTTCGGAACAGGTAAAGATGCTGAGCCTGCGTCGATTGTCGTGAAGTTCGCAGTCGAGTTCGCGGCGAGAGTCGAGTTGTCGACAGGACTAAGAGCGCAGAAACGTCAGATCGCCTTCATAGCAGCTCGAAACAGAGAATGAATTGACTCACTTGATCGAACCATAAACGACAAATTCACTCAGTCCAACGCTTGAAGAAGTGCTCGAAACCGAATCCACAACGTAGTAGATTGTCGTAGTACTGATTGCAGGAACTGAGATATTTGTAGGAGATCCATCATTTTCGAGAGGACCAGTGTCGATCAGAGATCCATCTTCGAATCGCAGAGTTCCTCCCGTGATTTGATCAGCCAAATTCGGGCGATCCTGTTGAGAGTCAACGAGCAAGTCAGTTGCATGCATGAAAAGCGCAAGGAAAGGATGCTTACGTAGAGAACGACTTGATTGACAGTAATTCCATAAGGCCAAGTAAGTTTGATCCAAGCTCCATCTTTCTCTCGATAAGATGCCCATTCCTGGGATCCAAGTCCACCTTCCGGAGTGTATCCACCGATGAATCCGTCGATAGCCTTGTCGGGACCTTGACCTGTGAAAGAACTCGATGCTTTCGCAGTTGCATTTCGAGCGAGATCTGTCGAAGTGTCGAACGGCAATTGAGTACCTCCGGCGACAGGTTGAGGATCCGTGAAGTTTGCTTTGAGAATCGGTGTTTGAGGTTGAGAGTACGAAACGATGAGTTCAGCTAAGCCGACGTTTCCACTCGAAGGTCCTGCTGAAGTGACGGTGAATTTGAGACTCGACATGTTGACTGGAGTAGCGAGATCGTAGGTAGTAGCGAGTCCAGCGTTGTTGAGCGAAGTGATCGGGACAACGGTTCCATCATCGAAACCAACTTTTCCTCCCGTAATCCAATCGTTCGAGTTTGGTCGATCCTATAGATCTCATCTCTTCCTCTCATCAGTATCAATATATCTCAGCAATTCGACAAGTAGAGAGCTGAAGCGCACATGTAGAATGATTCGATCGACGAGATAGTAAGAATCCCACGAAACATTCAACCAAGCTCCAACCGTTTGAGAAACCGTTGACCATTCCGCTGACGAGTTCCTCGGATATCCCGAGATGACTCCGTCGATCGCACGTTGAGGTGGTTGAGTAGCAGGCCAAGATGAAGCTCTCGCTACTCCCAACCTCGCAAGATTCGCATTTGCGTCGTAACCACTTGCGGTTCCTCCACTCGTCGTCGTCGTAGTCGAAGAGTTTCCGAAGGTGTTACCGATGGGACAATCCGAACAGAGCGTGCCGAATGCTTTGAATTCTGAGAGACCGATGTTGGGAGAAGGCAGACCGACTGAAGTAACGGCGACGACGATCATCGAGGTGACGACTGAACCAGGAAGAGTAACGAGAGTCGCTGAGCCATCATTTGCGAGTGCTCCAACGGGGACAGTCGATCCGTCCGAGAAAGTGAGAGTACATCCTGTGATCCAGTCGTCGACGTTCGGTCGATCGTACAGCACGATCTACATGAGTGAGAGCTTGTCAGTATCGTGATTGGTGAATAGAAAGAGCAAGAATCGGTTCCGAGACGGACGGAGGTGATATTGTAAGGTTCATCCCACGAGATTCCCCACCAAGCCGTCGTTTGCTCTCCATTCGACTCCCACTCAGCTGAAGAGTTACCGGGATATCTATTCGAGCAAGGATGGGGACGGAAGTGAGTCGTCAGTATTGTCGAGTAGTCTCGAAAAGATCAAGGAGAAGAGCTGACCCTCCGATGACTCCATCGATCGCTGCACTAGCAGGTGACACTTGTCTCTCCGAAGACGAGTAAGCTCGACCGAAACGAGCTACGTCGAATTACAGGATTGTTTCAGCACCTCAAGGTTGTGTGTCGATAAGCGAAAAGTGCGAACTCACCGACATTTGTTGCGTTCGGAAGCGTTACTGGAACTTGAGCACTACCACCGTAAGAAGCGAAAGCGAGTGCAGAAGAAGTAACGTATTGTCTACGAGATCGAAAGCGGAGGAAGCATCAGCTCGAATGAAGATTGGACAAGAAAGGAGAGAAGACGTACCTTCGAAGCCAATAAGATTCACCTCTCCCAGCAGCAAGGCACGAAGAGAACGACTGGCATTCCGCCGAGTCATACGGAGTGTACGCAAAGAAAGCGTCGGTCTTCGCAATGAATGAAGCATCGCTGGTCGACATTGTCGGTGGGAAATTCGAGATTCCATAACCGATATAACCGCTGAACGCAGCGTCCGGTGCTCCGTTTCGGACCATGCTAGCCGTGATCTTTCCCGTTGCGAGATGGTCAGAGTGATCGCCGCAGTCGAATTCGGAGAGGTAGTCGAGCGTTCGAACTCTGTCGGGCAAACGAGCTGCCATAATCTCTGATAAGGCTTGTTGGAGAGTCGAGAGGGTGAAAGAGGAACCGAGATCTTGACTGTTGATGTTTGAGATTGATCCGAAGTAGCTGTTTCAGAAGGGAGAGTCAGTATCTCGATTTTGCAAAACTTCAGTGGGAGATAACTCACAGCGCTCGAAGTGATTGGTAGCCAGTGATAGGAAAGCCTGTGCCGTCCATATTTCCGTCGGGCAATCGAAACATGACTCTTTGGATCCGAGGAGCTGCGACCAAAGTTTCGACGACGACAGGTTGACCTCCCAGAATAGCGGTAACGCTACACAATCCTCGTTCATCAGTCGAGCTTTCACGCAGAGAGGAGTAGGATTTGAGCTCACGCAGTGTAAGCATTTGGAGTTCCAGCCATTTGAGCATAAGCAGCCGCACTTCCCGCTTCCCGACTCTTCGCATAACCCGAATTTGTTCCCGAATCTCCCGCTGTCAAGAAAACCACAGTGATACAATTGTTCCCGCTGACGTCGGTTTGAAGGTCGGGAGCTTGGAAGAGGAGATCATCGTCTGGATGGGCGACGACGTAAACTGATCCTCCGAGACAGGAGAAGATGGATGCTGAGGCGAGAGGAACGAGTCGGAGGAGGAGGATGAAGAGCGAGAGGGGCGAAACGAGTGTGGAGCGTGCGTAGAGCATCGCGGAGTAAGGGGAAAGCGGGAAGAGCGAAGGAAACGAGACGACCTAAGAATCGATAGAGTTTATCAGCAAACGGGGAGTCTCTTCCATGAGGAGAAAGGGGAGGTAAGGGAGAGTCAGCTACTCACTATCTAATGAAAGTGCGTCTCCGATTCAAGGCTTGTAGAGGAGCTGAACGAGACTTGCGAAGTGAATCTCCCTCTATCTATTCTCCGTCAACCTTTTACTCCGTACAGCTGGGGACGGTGAGTGAGAGGAGCGATTAGGCCTTGGTGGGTAGCGTAGGAGCAGCTGCTGCTCGGAGGTCGATCAAGATTCTTCCAAATTCGGGATCCAAGTGGGAGAGGGAAAGGGTCGAGGCGAACGCAAGCTTCCAGAGCGAGACCTTGGGAGAGTAGCGGTGAAAGCTGGTAAGGTGAGAGACATTATCTATTCGCGGTATTGTGAGTAGTGAGAGACCAAAGAGACAAATCTCAGAAAAAGGAAAGTCTAACCTCCTTCCGTCCTCCACGACTCTTTCATTCGAGTACACATCACTGAGACCTATACAAGCTAGTGATAAACTCACTCGACCAAGAAGCAACTCGACAGGAATCGATAGCGACTTGGAATTTTCGCTCAACTTCAATCTGTCCTTCCCTCTCCCTCTCCCTCTCCCTCTCCCTCTCCTGATCGTCCTCAAGCTGCTATTGCACTCAAGGAGTACGGAAGATCGAAGTGAAGCTATTTTCGCCGAGTATTGAAACAGCAGGGACGAACACGAGGAGTGGATGCAGAATCGATGGGTATGATATTTCGAATGAATGAACGAAGGAAAGAAGGAAGGTCTATGCTACAGGCTGTTAGAGTAGAAGGGGTATCTATGAAACGACGGAGGATGAAATGCTACAAGAATGATATTGGAGGGATGTTGAACTAGAGGAGAGACGAGAGTGTGTCTTGATGACAGCGAAGGATTACGCTATGGAAAGGGAGCACATAAGGAGTGTGAGGATATTGGACGAATGAGAGGGAGAGAATGGAGGTTTCTAGTCTTCTCTAGAAACCGAGGGTGTTCAAAATTCCAGAGAGCGTACCTCCTACTGCGTTTCCTATAGCCCCCACCAATCCAACTGTAGGAGGAGCAGCGTTGTCTATGGATAGAGGGAGGGAGCGAGAGTCAGATAAGAGCCAGCAAAGGAGAGAGAAGAAAAGAGAACGTACAGATCGCAATCTCACTCAAACCGACACTATTCGAAGAGAGGGAAGTTCCAGCAGTAGTGAACCTGACACTCGATGCCCACATTCCGGCTCCGAGAGAGACTGTCGATCCACTAGTCGAGATAGATCCCGTGACCTTGATGATCGTTCCATCGGAGAAAGAGAGAACTCCCGAAGTAACCGTGTTGAAAGTATTGGGTCTTCCGTAGAGTACAATCTTGCGCATGAAGTATTGTTGTTTCCAATCGAGCTGAACCCATTGAGGCGCGGTACCAGAGACGGCCCATTCTTGAGAAGCCGTTCCGAATCCGAGAGCTGAGAGTCCTCCGACGTTTCCATCGTTGACTCCGGAAGCTGGCGATCGTCCGTTCGTTCCTGAGGCAGTTGCGAGACCTAGTCGAGCGATATTAACGTTTGGCCCAGTGAGAGCAGCTGTAGGGAGACCGGCGGGAGCGGAGGAGGTGCTCGAAGTGGAGGAAGGTTTCGAGGAGACTGAGGAGATCACCATTTTCGTACTAGACGGACTTGGGGTCGAGGAGGAAGGTACTGAAGTTACGGTGGAGCTCGAAACGGTGGAAGAACGGATCGAACTTGATGAGGGGAGAATCGAAGAGGAAACAGGAATCGAGGATGAGAGGATGCTGCTTGAGGAGACTGAGGAGGGAGCAAGGGATGAAGATACCGCTGAAGATGATCGAGTGGATGAAGCGATGGTCGAGGAGCTGTTGAGGGATGCTGAGGATGAGAGTCTCCCGGAGGATGAAGCCGATCCAGTCGAAACGGGTCCCGATGAAGTCGCATTCGCCGAAATGGATGCAGATGCGGTGGATGAGAGGGTACTGCTGACAGTGCTGTTCGGTAGTCGAGATGAGGTCGAACTAGCCGAAATGATGCTGGACGAATTGAGGAGGGATGAGGTTGCGGATGCAATAGAGGAAGAGTTTCGACTACCCGTTGGAACTGCTGAGGAGGAGAGATTGACGCTTGATGAAGCGTTTGCACTAGCGGTCGCAGAAGGGAAGAAGGAGGAAATGTTGACGGTTGAGGAAGAATTCGAGGTTATCGAGGGAAGAGCAGAGGAAACGTTGAGGGAAGAGGTTGCATTCGGAAGTTTCGAGGTGGTATTCGTAGGCAGGGAGGTGTTGTTCCAGATGATCGTTCCGTTCTGATAAATCGTCCCGTTTCCGAAACTCGTGCCGTTACTTGCGAGAGTTCCATTCCCGGAGATGACGGTACCGCTCGAGATCACAGTACCATTAGGCAGTAAGGTCGAGTTCGAGACGACGGTACCATTCGAGATGACAGTTCCGTTAGGCAAGAGAGTGGTCGAATTCGAGATTACGGTTCCGTTCGGTAGGAAGGTACTGTTTCCGACGAAGGTTCCATTTGAGAAGAAGGTGCCGTTCGTAGGCAAAGTAGAGTTGCTGACGAGGGTACCGTTATTGGGGACGATCGTGCCGTTTCCGATGAAAGTACCGTTGTTGAGTAGAGTTCCGTTTCCGATGAAAGTTCCATTTCCGATCAGAGTTCCATTCGTGATGAGAGTACCATTGTTGATGAGGGTACCGTTGTTGAGTAAGGTGCCGTTCCCGATAAAGGTGCCGTTTCCAATCAAGGTTCCGTTGGTGATAAGGGTGCCGTTGGAAATTATTGTCGAGTTTCCGGTAAGCGTCGAGTTTGAGATCATAGACGAGTTTCCAGCGAGGGAAGAGTTTCTGTTTTTGAATATCGAGATCAGCTTACGTCGCGAGAGGAAGTAGATGAGAACGAAAGGCTCACGAAGCGAGAGAACCGTAAACTTGAATCTCAGCGAGTCCAACGTTTGAAGTCGAATCGCTGACACCGGTGACAGAGAATGCGAGCGAAGTAGTAGCTCGGTTCCCGATAGGTACGACGAAAGCTGAACCGTTGTTCGGGAGAGTCGAAACTTGGAAAGTCGAACCATCGGAGAAGGTGAGTCGTCCAGCAGTGACTTGATCTCCAGCGTTAGGTCGATCGTAGAGTACGACGGTCGAGACGTTGATCGAGGTGGGCCAGGTGAGGTAGAGTCCAGCACCAGCTCCTTCGTGATTCGAAGCCCATTCTTTCGAGTAATCTCCACTGCCATCATCCTTGTATCCGTTGACTGAACCGTCGATTGCCTTGTCCGCTCCTTGGTTGTAGCTCGAGGTGGAAGCGTAGATCGTCGCGTTCAAAGCGAGATTTGGTCCGGTAGGAACTGGTAGGTTCGAGGACCCAGCAGCGATAGTCGAGTTTGAGGTAGATGTCGAGTTCGTGGTCGTAGAGTTAGAGAGGGGGCTGAAGAAGAGAAGAAGCTCGTTAGGATGGACTCGGAAAGGGGAGCAAAGAAAGGGAAGCTCACTTGATCGATCCAAAGACAGCGAATTCAGACAATCCGACATTCGTAGTCGTTGAGGATACCGAAGTGATCGTGAAGAAGATTGAGGTCGTGTTGATACCTGGCACCGATATGTTGACCGCACTTCCATCGTTTGCGAGAGCTCCAGTCTGAATGATTAATCCGTTGTCGAATCGAAGAGTTCCTCCCGTAATCTGATCGTTGACGTTCGGTCGATCGTAGAGGACGACTTGGTTGACTGTGATTCCGTAATCCCAGTTGAGTTTGATCCAAGCTCCAGCTTGTTCTCCAGCAGAAGCCCATTCGTCGAGGTAAGATCCTCCAGCATAAGTGAAACCTCCTGGAGCTGCGTTAATCGCTTTCTCAGGTCCTTGATTAGGCGAGGAGGTTGATGCTCGGGCTGTAGCGTTGAGAGCGAGATCAGTCGACCAATCGAAGGTAGGAGCTGGAGTAGCGACGACGGTGGAATTCGTTTCGTTTCCTTTGAGAATCGGAGTTTGAGGTTGCGAGTAAGAGACGACGATCTCGGCGAGACCAACGTTCCCACTTGATCCACTAGCGGAAGTGACAGTGAATTGGAGCGAGGACATGTTTGCGGGAGTAGGGAGATTGAAAGCGGTTGCTCCTCCCGTGTTGTCGAGACTCGAGATCGGAAGAGTAGTACCATCGTCAAAGTTGATGACACCTCCAGTGATCCAGTCGTTCGTGTTTGGGCGATCCTGTTCGAAAAGCTGATAGTCAGCGAGAAGTTCGAAGGAAAAAATACGAAAACTCGACTCACGTAAAGAGTGACGGAATCAACGAGGTAGTAAGCATCCCAAGTAAGGTTGAGCCAAGCTCCCGTAGTCTCTCCAGCAGTCGCCCATTCCGCCGAGTAATTCGCAGGGTAACCCGAAATAACTCCATCTATAGCACGTTGAGGAGGTTGACTCGAACCGTAGGATGAAGCAGTAGCAGTAGCGAGGAGGGCGAGATCTGCATTCGCTCCGGTTCCACTAACAACTCCTCCACTCGTGGTAGTCGTAGCCGAATCGTCGCCAAAGTTGTTCCCGAGAGAGCAGCCTACGCAGAGTTCTCCGAATGCTTGAAACTCTGCGAGTCCGACGTTCGAAGTCGAAGAGGAGGTCGAAGTGACGGCGAGAACTATCATTTGCGTAACGACTGTTCCGGGGAGAGTGACGAGAGTTGCGGATCCATCATTGGCGAGAGCTCCAACGGAAACCGTCGAGCCGTCTGAGAAAGTGAGAGTTGATCCAGTCATTCGGTCGTAAGTGTTGGGTCGGTCGTAAAGAACGATCTGATGCAAGTGAGGATTCAGTACAGTCCGAGACATCGAGAGAACTGAGAGAACTTACAGAACTGATATTGTAAGGTTGATCCCAAGCAACTCCCCACCAAGCGGTGTTTGTCTCTCCATTTGTGGCCCATTCCGCTGACGAGTTTCCAGGGTATCCGCCGATATTGCCATCGACAGCAGCGTAAGGAGTATAACCGGGATAGGAAGAAGAAGCGTAGATGGTTCCGAGGGGAGCGACGTTGTCTCCCCCAGGCAAGTCGACAGGAGTTTGAGCACTACCGTCGTAAGAGGCGAAAGCGAGGGAAGTCGAAGTTTGATATTGCCTGTCGAGGGAAAATTCGTCAGTTTCGGCGGCGAGAGAAGAAAAGATTCCTAGAAGCTCACCTCGTAAGCCAGTAAGATTCAGCTCGACCAGCGTTGACACAGGCAGAGTATGATTGACATTCGGCAGAGTCGTAAGGAGTGTAAGCGAAGAAAGCGTTTCCTTTAGCCGTGAAAGCGGGATCGCTCGTCGACATCGTAGGAGGGTAATTCGCTACTCCGTAACCGATATATCCACTGAATCCTGCACCAGGAGCTGCGTTTCCGACGAGACTCGCAGTGATACGACCAGTAGTGAGATGGTCTGCGTGATCTCCACAGTCGAATTCAGAGAGGTAGTCGAGAGTTCGAACTTGATTCGGTGATCGAGCGGTGATGATCTCGGTGATGGCTTGTTTGAGAGTCGCGAGGGTGAAGGAAGCGGTGCCGGGAGTGTTACGAATAGACGAGATTGAACCAAAGTAACTGTTTCCGAGAGATCGATCAATTTCGCTCGGGTTCTGCTAGATTCCACGAAACTCCAAACTCACAGTTGTCGTAAAGATTGATATCCGTTCGCAGAGTAACCAGTTCCATCCATATTTCCATCAGGTAGTCGGAACATGACTCGTTGAATCTGAGGAGCTCCAACGAGAGTTTGAACGAGAACGGGTTGTCCAGCCAAAGTAGCCGTAACACTGGACATAGCGTCTCGTTAGGGTCCGTCTCGTCGATACAGATACAGTGAGGAGAACTCACGAAGTGTAAGAGTTTGCTACTCCTGCCATTTCTGCGTAAGCTGCTGCATTTCCCGTCTCTCGACTTTGAGCGTAACCCGTTGTCGTTCCCGAATCTCCCGAAGTCAAGAAGACTGCCGTAATACAGTTGTTTCCACTGACGTCGGTTTGCAAGTCGGGGGATTGGAAGAGTAAATCGTCGTCCGGGTGAGCGACTACATAAACTGATCCTCCTTGACAGTTGAAGACGGCGGCTGAAGCGAGAGAGGCGAACTGAAGGGCGAGGAGGAAGAGAGAGCTGAAAGAGAGTAAAGTCGTTCGTTGAGAGGGCATGATGGGAAAGTCTGTCAAGCGAGATTTCGAAATCAGCGAAACTGGTCAGAACGATAGCGGATAGGATGCAGCTTACCTCTATAGATCTTATGTATGATATAAACCCGATCTCACTGCCAGTCGAACCCTTTTAATGAATCCCAAGTTCCACCGAATCTGACGTTTAAAGTTTAAGTTGAGGGAGATTGTCGAACTGAGTTGAGCTCAGCTTGTTTCTGTTGTGTAAATGAATGAAGTAGTTGGGAGCAGACACTGATAGAGAACAAGAGCAATGAAGAAGAGGAAAGAGCGCTAAGGCGGAAGGGAGATGAAAGAGAGAAAAAGACTGCTGGATGAGTTAGGAAAGAGGGAGAGTCGAGCCGGGATTGCGGCAGAGATTGGATAGGGCGAGCGTTTAATAACAGGTTAATCGAAGGCATGGCTGCTTGAGGGAAAGAAATCCGAATGCAGAAAGTGTTTCGGAGGACTTTTTGTGTCTCGCTCTTTGATATCTTGATCCAGCCTCCCTTCCCTTCTCTCCCTTTTTCCCCCCTCACTCCTCAATCTTCGGATCTCCGGCTTCGATTCCGATCAATCATGACTTAACCCCTTGCAGAAACTTGTTCGAGACTCGTCCGAAATTTCTTGCTCTTTGCGGTCGATCTTTTATTTCTCCTTTCTCTTCTTTCTGATCCTCCTCTACATCTTCCGTCTCATCGCCTAGCCTCTTCATTCGACTACTATCTTCAAGTCCCACGTCGACAATATCTTGCCTCGCTCTCACAGCTCTCACACTCGTTTAACAACCTTTCGCCTTTCTTCAGTACTGCTCCCACTCGACTCTAGCTCCACAAGTTCGATCCCCGTTGCGCTAGCATCCTCGACTCCGACCCCAATCCTCGCTCGACCGACTCTCCTCGCAAGCCACATTCGAATCGATATGCGATCATTCCTTTCTCTCCTCTTCGCGGCAGCTCTCGCAACCACTGTAGTCGCACACGGTTCTCATGGCGGCCACGAAGGAATGAAGCGTACTCACCTTCGTCAAAAGCGTGCATGGTGAGTCTCCTCATCTCTACGAAGACGGTGAACCGAGACAGAGTTGACGAAGGACTTGTCCATTTTCCGCAGGGGACGTCGTGACAATCTTCCAGTAGTATCCGATACGGAAGCTGCTGCACCTGGAGCGACTCAATCTGCCTCGGGATCGATCGTGCAAGCGAGTGGTCCAGTGGGATGCTCTTACTCAGCGGGATTCGGTAGTTCTTGCGATCAATCTTCCGGAACTTGCTGGTACGCTTCAACTCTCTTCTCCCTGCTGTTCGTCCTGATACTGACGCGTCGCACCCTCTTACTCTAGCGCGACCGGCTTGACCTGCAGTGGACAGAAATGCGCTTATCTCTGCGGTCTTGACACGACTGAACGATTCTGCGATGCTGGAACACCTTGCAACACCGCTCTCGGCTACACTTGCGACTTGAATCGATGCAGGCCTCCCGCTGGAGCCGTTCGAGTTCCAACTGGAGATGTTTGCGATCAAGGAGCCGGAAACACGAAATTCTGGTCAGTCTTGCGAAATGCTCTTCTCAACTGTTCTTCGTAACAGAGCTGACGAGGAATACTTTACGCACCACAGCATTCCTGGACGAGCTATCTGCAAAGAGTCGAAATGCGTCCCTTGCGTTCAACACTCCTAGAGATACCCTTCATCACCACCTGTCGATTCTTTTTGTCGCACTCCTCTATACCCTTTAATCTGTCTCGCCCTCCCCACTGTAGCTTTTTCGTCTCCTCTGGCCTGTAGCTACATCATGGAAAGCACCCCTAGTCGTTCGTCTCGCAAACTTATGTCCGTCGTTTTCGAGTGCAGAGCGGTTTGAAACTTTCCTGCTTAAAGCTTCCGGCCTCATGAGGGTCGCATTCCTGACAGGCGAGACTGATGAGGGTCGCATTCCTGACAGGCGAGACTGCACAGCCTTCTTTGGCTGAGATCGTCTCACGAAAGAAGGCTTGCTTTCGTTGGGAAGAGTCTCGATTGAAATCTGCAGGTCAAAGCGAAACTTGTTGAAACGATCAAAGGACGGGAGCAGAAGAAGATGAATAGCGAGCGGACAATGATGAATGCCAATGTCGATAATGCAATGCGATAGATGGGAAGTGAACAAAATGAGTAAAGGTACTACAACAAAGCACAAAATGATGGTGAAACTAAAGATGCGTAAAGCTAGGATAATCCGTCGACCCTTCTCCCTTCCAGATTATACGAGCTTACTATGTCGAGCTCTGCTCTTGTAGCTCGAGCTTGGCGTACTCGGGTCCGTTCCAAACTGGAATTTCGCAATCTCGTCCATCTGCGAAGTACTCGAATCCAAACCATAAATCGCTTCCACAGTCAGATCCGGTTCGTAGCGCCATGTTCTATCGATTTGCAAGGTATACCGTCAATATGGGGAAGATTCGATGAGAGAAAAGAGAGGAAGTAGCGACTCACTTGAACGTAAATCTTCTTCCAATTCAGCCTAGCAGCCTGAGTCCAAATCGGTTGTTCCTTACCCGCAAACCTCCCCAACGCACTCTGTCTGACCGTAACTTCTTTCACCGTTTCCTCCCACATCTCAACCCCCTCTTTCTTCCCTCCAAACCATCCACCTTGTAATCGATCCTCTCGATCTGGAATACTTCCCGCTTTCGCACCTTTCACGAAGTCGAGGCCATCTGCGAAAGGTTGCGTTGTCGCGGCGAGGAGAATCGTGTCCGAGGGTAAAGAGGAGAAGGTTTTCGAGAGTACGGAGGGAAGTGCAGAGAAATCGTGTTTGACTTGAGAATCTCTGAAGGAACCCGCATCGACCTACACTCAACCATCGCATCAGTACGAAATCTTCTTGAGAAAGAAGGAGGGTCAGCTTACCCAGAAGAAGTATTCCGAATCGAACGGATTTCTATCACTCGCATCCCTCACAATCCAAGGTTTCGCAGTCCAAACTCCGTACACATCAGGAACGTGCCATCGTTGTTCAGGATCGATCTGGTATTGTTTCTCAGCCCACGATTTGCCGCCGAGTGCGAGGAGTGGTGGCATTTCGAAAGGATCGGAATAGTCTGCGATCAAAACCATAGGCTAAAACGGATTCGAACGAGTCAGCAAGCACGGAAGGTGAAGAGAGGTGCGAATTGACTCACCTTGTTCCCTCGTAGATTGCGAACGTAAGCGGCCATCGAAGGAGCACAGTAGAAAACGATAGGAAGTTCGACGGAACCAAGGAAATTCGTCAACCATTCTTGATACTCTGAAAGTTCGGGAAGGGAATCAACATCAGTGACTGCTGTAAGATGTCAAGATCCGCTTCGAACTTACCGCTTATCCTGTGTTTCTTTCCAGTGTCAATCCGATAGAAACTTGAAACGATTGTCACACTCGATTTCGTCCCTCCCGATATCTTCTTCGCTCCCGTCGCACTCGGTGTTCTCCCCGGTTTCGAAGCGTGTGAGACCCTGACTGCACCGGTTCCACCGGTTCCAACCGCGTTCAACCCAACATTATCCAACAATCTCGAAGCGAATGGATGTTCCCTCACTCTCGCCAACCCATTCTGAATGTGTTCTGACGGCGAGATACTCGATTGATTCACGACGAGTACGACGAAGAGTAGTCCAGCTAACGTCCATCCTAGGTAAGCAGTGATTCGAAGGCATTTCGAGTTCTTCGGTAGGGTGCGTTGTCGCCTTGAGGGAGTTTCTGAGAAGGGAAGAGATGGTGCATCCGAGTATTTGCGGTGAGAGTTTATGGAGAAAGGTTTGACGTCTGGCGAACTGAAGGAAGAGCGTCGAGTGAGGAATGAAGCGGAAGAAGGTGGAATCGGTGAGGGTGCGTCGTCCTCTAGTCCATGAACTGATAGCGTCCGGTAATGCACTGACGACGAGGTCATACTCTGTAGTGAGGAGTAGCAGGCGAGTAGGTGTGACAGCGTGAAGAGGAGGGTCTATCTATTGTTTCGGCTGGAACAGAGGAAATTCCCAAGACAAGGCTGGTTTCGGAGATGAACGCAGGATCTTTTTAGAGTGTGAGACACCCTTTGGAAGCTTCAATGGGGCTAGGAGAGGAGAGAGAGGAGAGGCGAGAAGCGAAGAGCGACTCCTTCCAAATCCAGCGAAATTTCTCATCAGTGTCTCAGTCGATCTCACCTCCTTGCAAGCCTTTCACACCCCTCTAATGATCAAAGATGGATCTAGAATCTCATCCCTGTCCTATTCAGACTTGCCGGGTCTTGAACCGCTCCCGACTGCTCATCCACTTCACAGCTCTCGTTTTGATCACTTTACCGACTCTCCCTCCTCAATCCGACTGCTATCCTCGACCTAGATACGCTGCAGGCCAGCTCTCTCCTTCAAGCTCAGTCACTCGCTCAATAGCCTGAAAGCCGCCATCAAACTCTTTAATCTCTTCGGAGCTAGTTTCCGACTTTCTCTTCAGAATGGGACTCCTCTCGGCACGGACACTCTCCTTAGCGGCAGTATGCTTACAGTCAACAGTGCTGGCGATAGTGTGAGTTCAAGGTCGAGAGCGAGGTGGAAAAGTTGGAAGGAGGCTGATCTCATACTTTTGTCGATCCCTCAGGTTACATGTTTCTCAAGCTCACCTCAAGCCAGGACAAGCGCAATACAAAGCTTCGAGTGCGGTTCTGATGACAGGTGAGGTCAATCTCGGGAATTGAGGGAAGTTTCCGGGAACTGATCCGCCCTTTGTACTCTTCTCTTCGTTCGCAGAATTGGGCAAATTGATCATTTCCGCCTTACTCGCACTTCGAGACACCCTGAAAGAACGAGCAACCTTACTCGCACCTCGGCATCCCTTACCGACTCCCGAACTCTACAAGACTCCATCCGAAGAAGACCTCTCCTCAGATCCCATCACTCCTCCTCGCTCTATCTCCGAAGGTCATCCAGTTCCTTCACACAGTCGACGCGAATCCCACCTTCGACGAAGAAGTTCCGCCAACGCCTCGAACCATCAAACTCTCGATGTTACGTTAGATATGGAGGGACCACTTTCGAGCGTTGGACAACCCACGAAACTCCCAGAATTCAAAACTCTCGCTTCTTTTCAATGGCCTCACAAACCCATCTCTCCGAGATTGACGGAGAAGTTGAGAAAGTACGCCAAGGATATGGATGCGGAGAAGGAACAGGAACCTTTAGTTAGAAAGATTCTGGATGATCCTCATATGTGGGTCAGGAGGAGGAGGATGGGAGTACTCAAGATGCTGGTCGAAGATATCTTTGGTTCGGATTGGTGGAAAATGTGTGTTCCTGCGATTCTTTTCGCTCTACAGAACAACTTGATGTGAGTTTATCGCTGCTGTCTCCTTTTCTGAATTGAGAACTGATCCACTCTATTCCACAGCTACATCGCCGCCCGCAACCTCTCGGTACCTGTCTTCCAGATCACTTTCCAGCTCAAGGTTCGCTTTCTCGAATGCTTTCGACTCATCAATCTGAACTAACTTCTCCGCTTTGACAGACTCTCATCACCGCACTCTGCGCTGTTCTCATGCTCGGACGACGACTCGCCGCTCTTCAATGGATCTCACTCGCTACTCTCGGTTTGGGAGTAGCAGCTATGCAAATCGGAGCGATTCACGCCAAAGCGAACGATTCGCACGCTCACGGAGATCACCCAGCCTCAAGCGCACCTTCGATGAACTACATCGCCGGAGTCTCAGCAGTCGTCGTATCCTGTTTCTCGAGTGCTATCGCCGCAACCTACTTCGAATTGGTCATCAAACGTCGTCCCTCGGTACCCGCAGTCGAAGAAGTTATGCTCGTCGCTCCTCCTCAACTCAAACCTGTCTCGCTATGGATTCGCAACATTCAACTCTCCCTCTTCAGCTCAGTCTTCGGACTCGCTGTCGTCCTCTTCCAAGCGAACGATGTTCATTTCTGGGGAATGGGCGGACTCTCACTCGATTTCCATGGCCTCATCGATCCACTCGACCACTGGTACGATCCTGTACTCAGAGCTGGACATGGTTTCTTCGAAGGGTTCAACGAGATGGCTTGGATCGTTATCCTTCTTCAAACAGTTGGTGGTCTTCTCATTGGTGAGACCCCCTTGTCTCCTTCCCCCTTTCTTGACTTCTCTTGCTGACTATCCCAAGTCTTCTTCAGCTCTCGCTCTCAAACATGCCGACAACGTCGCAAAGAGCCTCAGTCTTTCAGTCTCAATCGTCCTCACCTTCCTCATTTCGATCGCCCTCTTCGACTTCAAGCTCACCCTCCACTCAGCTCTCGGTGGAGCCGCCGTCGTTCTCTCGACTATCCTCTTCGAAATCGCTCCGAAACCTCGCTCGAACCACAAAGATTCTACTCGAGCGAAACACAACGGTCACTACAGACATCGAAAAGGGAAATCAGCACTCCGAAAATGGCACGCA
Organism: Sporobolomyces roseus; assembly: GCA_016617785.1. Classification (NCBI taxonomy): domain Eukaryota; kingdom Fungi; phylum Basidiomycota; class Microbotryomycetes; order Sporidiobolales; family Sporidiobolaceae; genus Sporobolomyces; species Sporobolomyces roseus. The sequence continues at coordinate 1,796,820 of JADILM010000005.1, read as the reverse complement.
CTGGTTGGAGTCGTCGTCCTCGTCACTCTCGGTTCAATCGCTTTCCCAACTCATCATTACTCGATCACTACGGCCGCGAAGAACTTCATCACTTCGTCTCAGCAGAAGTTCAACGTTCATCGAACGAGTGCTGTTCTCAAAGGAAGACCGACAATTGCAGTCACTCACATCGAACCGATCAACGAGCTCATGAAGCTTGCTGCTGGACCGACAGAATGCGGATGGGGAATCGGACCAAAGAGAGAAACGACGAGATCTGCTTATGGTACTTTACTGAACGCACCCAAACCAGTAAGCTCCACTCTCCTTCTCCTGTGTACCTACCCTAGCTTACTCATAGCCGTTATTCGCAGAACTACCCTTACTACATCACCGATACCAATCAATACGCATTAGACGATATCCTCACCACCCGTTTCCTCGCCTATACCAACATCGTTCCACTCCTCTCTACCCCTTCTCCCGACTTCATCTACCTCCCCGTTCTCTCTCAAATCTGGTCAAACCCTTGGCTCTGCACCTCTCCAGTCCTTGCAGATGGTATTCGACAAACTACTCAATTCTTGCGAGATATCGTCAAGATCGTCGGAAAGACTAGTTACCCTCGAATCATCTTACCTCTTTCACCGATCAGGAGTAACCTGGAGAGGGATGTCTTGACTCCCGAATTCATGAACGAGATCAAAGATTCTGTCATTATGGTCTCGATTGAAAACGCCCCAAAAACTTACGAGGAAGGGATGAAGTATCTCATCGATGTACCTTGTAAGCAATCTTTCAGTTGCCTTTCCATAGTTTGTAGCTCACTCTTTACCCTTTCTGCAGATCCTACTGGTTTCCATCTTTCTCCATCAGCGAAAGGAGCCAAACCGACTGTCGGCAACTACTTCTTCAACAACGAGCGTCCATACCTGTACGCTCAATCGCCTCCTTCACAACAGACTTGAGACTGACTCCTTTCCTTATTGACAGCCTTCACTACGCCGCTGCCGCAACTCACCCTTGGGGACTCCCTGCTTCCGATCCTTTCAATGGTTTCGCCCTTCGCGCCAAGCTCCGAGAAGAATTCGAAGCTTTCGTCGCATCTCCCGGCGATTCGACATCTCGAATCCTCTTCGATGATATCGCCAACTCAGTCGACGGAGCTCAACAACTCGACTTGTTTCACGAACATATGGAACAAGCCGTCTTCTGCCCTATGCCCGCTGGCGACTCTCCAACTCGAAGAGCATTCTACGAAGCTCTCCTTCTCGGATGCATCCCTGTTCTCTTCCGAGAATACTCCTACGGACGACTCTTCCCTTCCTCTCCCGATATCAACGACATGTCGAAGTACACCGTCTTCATCGAGGAGAACGACATCATCAATGGAATCGGACCATCCGTCATCAAACGACTCGAAGAGATCTCTCCAGCTCAAATTCGCAAGATGCAAGAACACATCAAAAAGATCACTCCGAACCTCCAATGGGCTCTTCCCGAACACGATCTCTGGTTCGATCCTACCGCTATCGCACCTTCAGCGCCTTCCCTTCCTCCTGGTCGCGCTATCTTCAACCTTCAAACCGAAGTTACGAGGGAAGAGAGGCATCCTCCGATGCAGGATGCGTTCGAGACGCTGTTGAAGGAGTTGGACAAGATCAAGCACGGAGAATGGGTAGGAGGTCAAGCGAGGGATAACAGGAAAGGGTTCAAGAAGTTTGGTTCGACACCGAAGAAAATGGTTAGGATTTAAGTGAAGGGAAAATGTTGTAGCTTTATTTCATTGGGTTTCTTCAAGCAGTAGTATGATACCCCTTATCAGTGTAGCTTTCTCTCTATAGATCTGTATCGTTACCCCTCCTCTAGCAATTGTTGTATTCACAACTTTGATTTTCGTTCATCGACTTGAGAAATTTTGCAGAGCGCGCCAGGAGCTCTTTCTTTCCTCCACTTCACGCTTTTGCTCCTCATCTTCGGTTCTCGCTCGTCAACTACAGTCTTCACTATCTAGACGTAGGGCCCCTCGCAAGATCCTCGGCCTCGGACGATTCGACAGGGCTGTTCAACGTCCTCAAATCTCGCTCATTCCCTCGCTTGAACCGCCTACAGCTTGTGAGCCGAATGCAACTGTTTATCGATGAGTAGCTGATCAGCTACCTGGTCTCTCTAGTACCCAACGAGGTCGACATTCGACATTTACAACTTGAGGTATGATGATCGAGCACACACAAGTCTTTTCACAGCTGTACAAGTATCACTACGAGGCGTACAATGTCAACACGTACGGGCCAAATTACGAGCTGGTCAAATGCGACAAGCTCGAACGCCTGGATCTTCGCCTCAGTAGCGATCGGAACAAGAGACGGTTCTGCCTCGATTGGGGACTCGGAGGGACGTCTTTCGAGCCGCTCAAGATATCTGGAGGAGTAATCAAGATCAGCGGCGGTCCTGACAATACCGAGCAGGAATGGACGATACCTTTGAATGCGCCTTTCTTCCCCTTCGTGCCCCAAGCATCGCTGGACAGCCCTGCCCTTCCCTCGATCTCGGCGTCAGCGCGTATCACGATCAACATCTACGGGATTGGCGAGTCCCAACGAGAAGGAAATGACTTGATTGCATCTCATTTCGCAAGTTAGTCAATCTTCTTTTCTCTAGATCCCTTCTGATTGTAGCTGATCACATCAATCTCGCAGCGTCTCTCCGTGCTCTTCAGCCCAGCAACGTCTGCTTCTACTTCCCTCGTACTCGTCAACGCCTCTGGTCAAACGAGGACACTCTCCGAACCGCTTCTCCTTACTTCGCAACTTTGCTATCCTCCGACTTTGCCGAATCTTCTTCATGTCCTTCGTCAAAAAGCTCTGTCGCAGAAGCAGTACTTCCGGCGTACACCTACGATGATTCGGATGAGGAGACGGACGAGGGTCACTACGTCAAACCGAAGCCCGAGGAGGGAAGGAAGAAAGAAGCTGATAATCTCCAAGCCTTCTCTTACAGAACGATCAGGGTTGTCGACACTGCGTACTCGACCTACCTCGCTGTACTTCTCTGGATCACTACCCGCCACATCTCCTTCGCTCCCCTCCGCTCGACATTCTTCGCTCCCGTCGGCCCTCTCTTCTCCTCGAATCGTGCTGCTGTCATCGTAAAGCTCAAGTTGGGCCAGACATCAGGTCTCCCTATCCCAGTCTCCCCCAAATCTGTCTATCGTCTCGCCCACCTCCTAGAGCTCTCCGGCCTTTCAACTCTCGCTCTTTCAAAATTCGGGGAACAGCTCGCACCCGCAGGCGCCGTCTTCGAGCTCTACACCGATGCATCATGCGCCTATCCCGCGATCCAGGCTGTCGCGCTGGAGTACGTCGTCGAGAACTGGGGTACCGTGAAAGGATCAGTTGGGATGAAGATGGTTGAGCAAAAGATCGAGAGAGGGGAAACGAGTGGTGAGATGGCGTTGATAGGGATCAGGCTGGCGAAGAAATTGATGGAAAGATATCACAAGTGAACTCGAGTTGGGAATGATGCCAAATGGATTCAATTATTGTCCTCTCAGCTTGTCCATCGAGAGTGAAATGACGAAACGATCTTTGATGCAATTGCGGGTGGTTGAGATGGGAGAGTAGAGGATGAGCTACAAGACGAGGGTGATAAGGTAGCGAATCTAAGGTTCAAAAAAACGATATCGGTTGAGAGGTGATGATGACTATTTACAGAACTCCCTTTAAATCTTTTTCTCCTTCTCCTCCTCTACCTTCTTCTTCTCCTGTTCTTTCTCCTTGTCGCAACCCAAAGCTTCTTTCACTTTCTCTTCGGCTTTCTCAACTTTTTCTTTTCCAGCTGTTAAGATCACTCGTATCCCAATCGATCAGTTTCTACTTGCGAGACTTGTCGTCCAAAGAACCGAAGAATCGCTTCGCACCTTTCCAGAGATCTCCTAACAAAGTATGATCTTCCTCTTTCGATCCTTCCTTCGCGGCGGGAGAGGGTTGAGGAGGTGCTTCAGAGGTAGGCGGAGGAGGAGCGGAAGTAGAAGGAGGGGTTTCAGGTCGCTTGGTCGATGTTATGTCGTTGTCCATTGTATTCCACCAAGTCGATTCTGGACGAGCAAGAGAGGAACCGTTAGAATCGGGTTGAGCAAGAGACAGTGAAAAGTAAGGCTCACTGTGAGCGCCGTCTGTAGGAGGAGGTCTAGCTTGTTGAGTGAAACCAGGAGCATCGACATTAGGGGAAGAAGCGGGAGGAGTTTCGGGAGAATCGGTTTTAGGTGAAGGATCGGATGGAGGAGGTCGAGGTGCAGAAGAAGGGGATGAGGAAGGGTAGTTGGAGGTCGAACCGGGGATCTGAGTCTCGGCGACGTATTGTTCGAGGATTCGTCGTTGAGCAGCAGTGAGGGAACTGTCGAAAAGTTGGGCATGAGTGAGCCAGTGCGTGAAGAGAAAAGAAATGGAGTGACATACCGAGGCATCGATACGTTGAATCGTACGACCAAATCACCATGTTCATCCTTGTAAAGCTTCTTGACACCCTTTCCTCTCAAAACCATCTCTTCTCCAGGTTGAGTTCCTCCCGGTACCCTCACCTCTACATCTCGATCGAGGGTCTTGACGGGTGCCTTGCCACCGAGGATAGCAGTGTAGAAAGGAACCGAAACGTTTTGATAGATGTTTGAACCTTGACGAGTGAAAGTCTTCGAAGGAATGACATTGACTCTGACGAAGAGATCTCCTGTTCGACCCTTTCCACCCAGAGGTGCGTCTCCCTTTCCATCGATCCTAATCTTCATTCCATCGTCGACACCAGGAGGAATCTTGACTTCGACCGTCCTCCTCTCCCTCACTTTCCCGACCCCGGCACAAGTTCCACAATTCGATCCTGGAGGAGCGACTGATCCTGATCCACCGCACGAAGCACATGTACTAGCCATCTGGAATCCAGATTGAATAGTGAATGTCCTAGTTCCCGTTCCTCCGCAAGAACCGCAAGTCGTCTTCTTCATTCCTTCCTTCATTCCGTTTCCTTTGCAGGTGTGACAATCGACGACTGGAGAGATGGCAACCGTTCTCGAAGATCCTTTCGCAGCGTCGATGAAGGGAATCGAAAGAGAGATCTCGATATCGTCTCCTATCGGTGCGGATTGACGAGGACCTGCTGAACCGCCTCGACCGAAAGCTCCGAATAACGACTCGAAGATGTCTGGTCCAGCTCCTCCTCCTCCACCACCTCCTCCACCGAAGAAGTCACCGAATCCTGCTCCACCGAAAGATGAAGTCGCTCGGGCGTAGGCATCGGAATCGAATCCAGGTTGTTGAGAGGCAGAACCGAAACGATCGAAATCGGCTCGTTTCTTGTCGTCAGATAGAACCTACTCATGCCAGCTTTATCAGCCCTGTCAGATCGTGCAAGGAGAGTGAAGGGAGTACTAACATCGTAGGCTTCCTGAATTTCGACGAACTTTTCCTTCGCACCTTTCTCTTTACTCGAATCGGGATGATACTTCTTGGCGAGCTAATCAGAACATGACCGGTCAGTTGTGTCGTATAGAGCTGGAGCAACCACGCAACGCACTTGATAGTAATTCTTCTTGATTTCGGATGAAGAAGCGTCTTTACCAACTCCCAAAACCTGATAGGGGTTCTTCGCCAACGCCCTACTAGTACTTCCGAAGCTCCTCTGTGCACTCAATAAGTACCGATCAGCTCTATTCCGATCCCATAAATTTTCGATGAGATCAACTGGACTTACCTCTCCTACAGTCCGCTTGCTACTATTCGGATTTGGGGTAGCATTCAGTAAACTCCCTTTCTGTCTCTGTCTATGTGCGAAAGTGCTACTGAATCGGGATGTCGATGGAGCAGTTGAAGTTGATGAGGAAGAGGGAGAAGTTTTTCGAACGAGTGGGATCGCCGGCCTGCAAACGCATGATGGAGCAGTCGCTGCTAGATGCAGTAGAGCTGGTGGTCGAGGCGCCATGGCGAGGTGCGATGGGGAGGGAAAGAGCCGATCAAAAAGTTTCGCCGTGTTTCGAGAATTTTCTATTCGCACAAACGTAAGGTGAAATTCAGCATCAGCGAACGCGGACGATTAAGGCCTAATTTTGGGTCTGACTTAGGCTTTACGACTTACTGAATGAGTAGAGCGAATCTTGAAGGGGGAGCTGCCGCGAAGCTTCCGAAGAACCGTCTCGGAGAAATTATCATGCTTTCGTTGCGAAGCAACAATCCCAAGGTTCCGTCTCGATCCGGCGGCCACGAGAGTAGCTCGACCTGCTCAGCTCTGTATGATACTAGCTCGAGTAGGATGAGCTCGACAGGGTTCCGAGAGGGCGAAGCAAAAGTGAAAGAGCCAGGACTTTCGATTTCGTCTCAACTTCTAGTCCGACGCAACTCCCTGTACATCGTCGCGAGGGCCTGTTTGGCTCCCTCTCCGAGCTATTAGAGCTTGAGCGAGGTGTCTTGCTCGCCTTACTGCGTTTCTCAAGGTCAACACTCGAGCCGAAGAAACTTAGGAATTGCTTTCGACGTCTCATTCCTCATCGACATCATCCGGGCTCAGCTATGATTCCTGCATCGACGATCGTCGACGATTGCAATCGTCTTGAAGGAGTTCAAGGCCATCAAGGGACGCAGCAGGAGACTGCTCGCCCTGTTCGAATTTCGCAAGAATTCTTTTCGAAGCGTCGGACCCCTCCGGGTTCTTTCTTGATACTCACTCGGGCTCTCGAGTTCCTTCGTACTGTAGACTCGCTCACTTCCCCCAAAGAACACGTCAGCAAAAACATCCCCGCTCCTCAAGTTAGCGTATCCGAGAAAATCGAACGATTCCTCTCCTTTTTCTCCCCTTCACCTCTCTCTCACAACATGCTCAAGCCAACACCCGCATCAGCTCGTTCAGCGATCTATCGACCTCCTACCTGGGTAAACTGTTGGTTCCTCGTCAGTTCTCCCCTCTCCTTCTCTCATCTCAAAAACAAGACTAACGCGTTTCTGGGAAGCAGATCTCGACGATTCTGGTAGCTTGGGATATAGGATTCGTATTGAACAGACCTAGATCATTCTTCGGTGGAGACCTCCATCATTTCTGGTCGTAAGTTCCCATTGCTGCTTCAAAAAGAGGGGAAACCTGTCGAAGCTAACGCGTTTTCCGATGCATGATACTATTACAGACCTTATGCGTTGTATGAGAAAGTCGATTTGGTGTATTCACCCTCATACTTCGCAAGGAAAGAAGGATTCACTTCTGCTCAAAGTTCGCAAACCTCCCTCTATCCCCTTATGAGCTCTCGAACTGATCCAATCGAAATGACAACAGCTTATATGAATGTGATTGAATCGATTTTGAACGTTGGATTCCTTTTCGCAAGTTGGAAGAGGTCACCAGTTGCGATTTTGGTTGGATTTTCAGCGGTTATCATGACTGCTGCTAAAACTATCTTGTATTGGTTGATCGATCAGGTATGTCAATACTCTCTGTATCATCCTTGAGAACGGACAGCGAGAAGACAGCAGAAGTAGACGTACTGACGAGTTTTGTGTTTTTTTGTTAAAATGAATAGCAATCGGGTTGGGCAGCTACGTGAGTCTCCGACTCCCTCTCATCCCTTTGACTCCTATGTTCGACATCGAATCTCACGATCCTGACGTTCCCGGCACTGACACTGCCGTTTCTCATTTCGTAGCGGTCACAACACCTCTCGAGATTGGTGGCTCCTCTTCGCACTCCCGAATGGATTCTGGCTCGTCGTACCGTCAGTCCTCTCCTTGACCTCTCTCTCTCCGCGATCGAGCTGACTCATCCCTTGTAAACTGCAGTATCGCATTGAGTTTCATCTTTGGATTCGAAATTGCGAAATCGCTCAGGGTAGCGGCGAAACAAAAAGTCCTCTGATAATTTCGTAGATCATCTTGCTACAATATCATAATTCTCACTCTAAGTTTCCCTGAGAGAGTAAGAGAGAGATTGAGAGAGAAATGAAAAAGTTGTGCGCTTGCGAAGCGAGATCGATGAATCATTCGTTGTTCGACTACCTTCCATTCACTTCTGTCTTCTCTCCAGCTTGATCAGCTACACTCCGAGACTCTAAGCAAGCTCACCAGACGCGCAATCACTCTCTAATTGCTCTATCCCCTCCCCACTTTGGTCTCTCAACTTTCCCCTCCTTTCTTTCCCTTCAACTCGCCACCAACCCTCAAAACCAAATCATGCTTCTCACAGTAGCGACCGAGGATGGTAACACGTTCAACCTAGATATTTCAGGAGAGATGGAGATTGAAACTTTGGCTGCTTTACTCGAAGCGGACGTAAGTTCCTCCTCTCTCTTTTCCTTCCCTCTCTACTCGTCCTTAGCTAATAGGAGAGGGAAAGGATAGTCTGGAATTCCAGTAGCAGATCAATTGTTGTTCTTCTCAGGGAGACATTTGACTAATCAGAAGGATTCGCTAGAGGTGCGTTCCACTCCATCTCGCACTACTTCTTCCTAGAGCTAATGTAGGGAGATTGGCTGAGCGCAGTCTTATGGAATCAAATCCGGCGATATGCTTTTGTTGAGACAGAAATCGAGTGAACCTACACCTTCATCGTCTTCGCAAGGTGTCGCTGGAAGGTCAGTCGAAGGTCCTCTGCACTTCTCTCGAGAGTGTTGAAGATCAGTTTGACTGACGGATATCATGATACAGAAACGTCGATGAGGATTCAGAAGTGATGAGGAGGCAATTACTGGGAAACCCTCAATTGATGGCTCAACTTCGATCTGTGAGTTCCCTTTTCCATTCAGTCTCCCTATTCTTGACCTGTTTAGCTCATTTATCTCCCTTGTATATAGCAACAACCCGACTTTGCAGCAGCAGCCGAGAACGATCCCGTCAAATTCCGTGAATTCTTGCACCAAATGGCATCGATGCAAGAATCCGCCCGCTTGCAACAACAACATGAATCTGCCCTACTCAACTCTGATCCATTCAATATCGAAGCTCAGAAGAAGATCGAAGAGGCGATCAGACAGGAAGCAGTTTTAGAGAATATGGAACAAGCGATGGAACAGATGCCGGAAAGTTTCGGTCAAGTTCATATGCTTTACGTCAATACTGAAGTGAATGGAGTACCGGTGAAAGCGTTTGTCGATTCGGGTGCTCAATCTACTATCAGTACGCTTTTCCTTTTCTCTTCTCTAGTAACTTGAGCATTCTTTTGACTGGGGAGAATCGGTGGAAATACAGTGTCACCTGAATGTGCCGAACGTTGCGGGATTATGAGATTGATGGATAAACGTTTTGCTGGGATGGCGAGAGGGGTTGGAACTGCAAAGATTCTCGGAAGGGTTCATTCTGCTCAAATGAAGATGGGGAACGATCTATTCTTACAATGCAGTTTCACTATTCTCGAGGTACGTCTCCCAGCTCGTCTCTAGTCTACTGCTTGGAACTGACTAGGGATGAAGTCTGGGACCGTAGGGTAAAGATATCGATTTGTTGTTTGGATTGGACATGCTGAAACGCCATCAAGCTTGTATCGATCTCTCTCAAGATGCTCTCGTCATTCAAGGGAAGAAGGTGCCTTTCCTCGCAGAACATGAGCTACCCAAAGGACAATTCGCACCTATCGAAGTTGACGAGTGAGTATTTTGCTTTTTCGATCTCACTTGCCCTTCAACTAACTTCCGCTTTCCTCGCAGGAACGGAAACATCATCAGTACGAATGAGATCCCTGGCATCACCCCTTCCTCGACTTCAGCCTCGGCATCTGGCTCAAATCCCACCGCTTCCTCCTCTTCCTCCTCAGCAACTCCTTTCCCAGGTTCCGGCAACACACTCAGTTCAAACCCTTCTTCCTCAGATCCTTCACGACCACAAGCGAAACGAGCCCGTTCATACGAACCACCCTCAATGACGAAACATTCAGAAGAATCGATACAAGCTTTGATTGGATTGGGAGTTGGAAGAGAGGAAGCGATCAAGTTGTTGGATAGTACGGGAGGTAACACTGAGTTGGCTGCTAGTCTACTCTTCTCACAATAAAGCTTGTTACGAGTCGTACGATGAAGTTTTCGCTTTGACCTCTGCCATGTTGTAAGAAGAGAATCGATTTTTTTGTTCCTTTTTCCAAAGTAACGACGACGATCTGTTGTTCTTTCGTGATCGACGAGAGAATACTTATCGTGGCTAGGTTAGTCAAGGTAGATCTGCATGTGTGCGATCTCTACGGTACCAACGAGAGACAAGCCCCAAGAAAGACGAGCGAGATTTTGAAGTCAAAAGTCCTTCCTCATCCTCGCTTCAACCTTCTGGGATCGACAGTCTAATGCCGACACTGTAAGAGTATAAAGGCTGATCACATTGGAAAGAGTGATCGAATCAATCTTGCTCGACTTCCACGAAAAATGACTTCTTCTTCGTTCGAGGTCGAGAACAGTGAGCGGCATAATTGAATACGAAAGCGTTCGGAAAGCGCGCCTCAATGCTTTGTCAAAGCCAGGCAAGTCGCAGTGGAATCCAGATCTCTTTTGACCTTTTTTTTGCGAAATGCTTGTTTCGGAAAGAGGATTCGAAAATTGTGATCGAACATTCGCCAGTCGTACTGTAAAAGAACACCGATTTCCCTCTTCTCACTCTCCTCCAACTCGACTAGCTTCTTTCTGCTTTACTATCGCCTACTCGCCACAACTCATCAGGCGAACAAATAGCTCTTCAAACTATCAATTCGAGCTAATCTCCACCTTAGCTTCCTTTTTCTCCCCAACCCCTCCACTCTCGCCCCACTTCGTCCATCTCTCTCCCTCCTTCTCTCCCTCTCAAAGAATGCCTTACGTTTCCTTACCAGGCTCAGTAGAGCTCTACTACGAGCAGCCTCACTCTCCACACGACTACTCTTCGAAACCTTCACTAGTCCTCTTAGCTCCCTCCTGGACAAACATCTTTGCACTGGAACCTTACGTCGAAGCGTTACAGTCCAGTTATAACCTGACTCTGTTGGAATTGAGGAGTCACGGGAGAACAAAGAATCCAGTGGTTGCAGAGTGGGACTATTGGTGTTCGGCTGCAGATATCGCTTTCGCAATGGTGAGTTCCTCATCGGGCTCGAGACTGGCGAGGAGTCGAAGCATTGGAGGGCTGACTCGAGTTTGTGAACGATCTCGCAGGAAGCGCTCAAATTACCTCCTTCACATGTATTCGCTGCAGGTGGACCAGCTTTTCAAGGTATGCAAAAGAGCTCCTCTTTACTCTGTCTCTCTCTGCGTATCGTGACTTAGCTCTCTTCACATACAGCCGCTGTCAAACTCTCGTTATTGTTCCCTCAACAAGTGGCCGGTTTGATTCTAGTTGGAGTCGCAACGTTCTTTGCCGAACCTCGTAACAAGGTTGCGTTTCGAGAGGTCGACGACTGTTGGTTCGGACCTGAATCATCTGAAGAATTCGTCGAGGTACGTTCGATCCTGGACGTTAGCCTGATTCCTACTCAAGGAAAGCTGTTGACACTCGACTTCTTCTTCATACAGGTGCTGGGAGCTATCGCGGATTTCCTTTTGGGAGACAAGAGACCGGGAGAAGATCAAATTAGAATCAAAGATTGGTTGATTGGAACGGTTGCGAGGAAATACAATCCTTATGCTGGACGACACATTTGGATGGCTGGTGTACCGAACCATCGCGTATGTCTTTCTTTCGACTCACACATCATCTGCCGAAGAGTCTGACTGATGAGTTGGCTCGAATGGGACAGCACCCTCGTCTGACTCCTGAACTGCTCGCTCAAATTACTCAACCAATCCTCATGATTCAAGTTAGTTACTCTACTCTCGGCAATCTCCCGAATGCCTTACTCATTGATGATCTCTGACGTGTAGGGAGAACGTGATTTGACTTTCCCAATCGAGGATATCGAAGATTTCACGAAATGTTTCAGCTCTGCGAAGGAAATGCGATTCGAGCGAGTATCAGGTGAGTCTCCATCTTCTCTCATTCACTCCTCACGCAGCCTGAGCCCTCGTCTCGTTACAGATGGACCGCATCTTCTCGCTTTATCTCACGCACCACTCGTTATTTCCCTCATGACTTCTTTCCTCGAACGACACCCATCCTTCGATTCCTCGCCTGTTCCGCTCTCACCCTCCGACGCTCTTTCGACCCTCTCCAAGATCGCTGCAGACCCTTCACTTTCCTCTCGAGACGCCCGAAACCCTCTCTCCTACTCACTCGTCTCACCACAAGAACTCAAAGATGGTCAAGAACGATTAGATGAGATGTTGAGAGGTGAGAAGGAATGCATGTTGGTCTTACCGATGTGTCATGAGATGAACGATTGGGATCCGGTTTCGACGCCTCAACAACGAGAACGAAAACTGAGACGATGGAAGTGAGTCCAACTTTCCTCTCTTCTACCTTGATTGTATTAGCGCTGACGGAGTGAACGAGTATAGGTGGTCAACTAGACATGAGAACGCACATCAATACACTCCGGATTCACGACCACTTTCGCAACTTTCACTTTCAGAAGGCAACTTGGGTGGTGTGACAGTCAACGTCGATTCGGTTCGAGCGACGGAAAAGAACGTTCCTCCTCTACCCAAGTACATGCCAAGTATCGCTACTCAATAATCCCATTACCTTCATCTCGTTCACTCTTCACGCATTACATTTTTTCATCTTCTTTTGCATATGCTTATCATCTACTCTCTCTCTCTATCTATCTCACTCGTTACTCACTTCTCCGCTTTTCGGCTGTTGCTCTTATCCCTACTCTTAATCTTCACGAAGTATGCTTTCCTCAAGTTTCTCTGTCTCCCATCATCGATGTGCTTTCTCCTGTCTCATTTTTGTCGTACTTCTTCGTGGGCTATCCACCCTCTCCATTCAGTCTCCATTGTTACACTGTGTAGAAAAGTAACGCCGTTTTCGATTCCACTCATTCGATTCTTTCACTCTCGTTCTCGTTCTCTGTTTGACTTTCTCCTTCACCATGATCCACTCTCCTTCCTCCATCACTCAGATCCATCGCACTAACATCCGAGTCTCGCCTAGTCTCCGTTGTCAGCCAAGGTGGATGGGTTTGAGGATTTCTTTCGTTTCCACCTCCTACTTGAGCTTCGAACTGCCTCCTCGTCTCGGGTGTCTCGCTCCTCCAGCTGCTCAGGATCTCCCCTATTGACCGAATATTAGTCAGCTATTCGCTCGAGAGTACAGAGGAGAGACGAGTTCAGACGTACGCAATGATTCTTCAGCACCTTGCGATTCTCCTCCCTCATTCGCCGTGTTCTGTCCGTAGCCTGAAGGTTCCGGTACTCGAAACAGCTGCCAGTCGGAGAATGAAGTAGTCGAAGCTGTCGTGGAGGAAGGAGTACCGGACTGAGTTGACCGCTGAGGATTATTATTCGCTAAGGATGAATTTGAGCCTAATTCGCTTTCTGTCGGGGATGGGGGGTCGCCTGGAGCTCTCGGTGGAGTGTGCCGTTGCCGAGGAGGCTCACTTGCGTTATTGCCGCTCATTCATCTGATGACTGCTGAGTGTGTTTGGAAGTGAGAAAAGCTTTGGCGAGGTAAAGTTGGGTTTGATTTCCCCAGATCTGCAGCTACCGAGAGAGATGATCACTATGGAAGATAGCATTCCATTCTCCTTCGGGATCAATGTCCGAACTCGCTCGACAAACCGAAGCGAAAACGAAAACGCTTCGCGGAGTGTCGGGAACAAAAGGACTTTAGAAATCGTCAATTCGCAAGAGTTCGGTGGTTCCCGCAATGCTTCATCGGTTCACGCTCTCGTCTCAAGCATCCTGCGATTCTACCTTCAAGCGTTCATGAGCTTGCCTCGCTTCGTCAACGATTCACTTCCGATACGAACCCCTTGAACCCCCTTGTCTACCCCCTTGACCCAATTCTCCACGAGATCGTTCTGCCCGAGTTTTAACATCTCTCGTAGATCGACGCTGCTGACAAAAGACTTTGTTGCAATCTATTGGTCAATTCCGACAGGATTTATCGGAACGTCGGTAATAGGACTTAGTGAGAAGGTCTCGCATTTCGGTACTCCTCTCTCGATGGTGAGTCGAAGAGCGAGTAGGAATGGTAACGATGACTCGTGCCGAAGTGTAGCGTGCGTGCCGAGTTGTAGCGGGCGTTTTTAATCGAGACCGAGAGGTCAAAAGATGAATTCCTAGTTTATCATAGCTCAGTTTCGTCGAAATCGCGAAACGAACGAAAGGCCTTCCAGAGAGAAGGCTAATGTGTGAGTCGCACGGGAGAGGATACCATCACTCTCGGGAAGGATCAAGCTGTCACTAATCGATGTTTCGTGTTTTCAAGCGTCAAAGCGTTTCTTTCCTTTCCTTTCTCACTATTCAAATCACTCAAGTGCTATCTTTTCCTCCTTCCTTCAAAAGCTGTCCACTCCAATCCCCGAGCCTCTTCTTCGTCTCTTCAATCTGTTTATCCTCCTCAGCGAGCTTCTCCGAATGCGCCTCAAGCTTTGCGCGAACTCCAGCTTGACGAGCACCGATTCGACTGCACGAGAAGAGCCACACTAAGTCTCTCCACAGATCGAAAGAGTGAAGAAGGGGACTCACCAGAAGAGATTATTAGTCTTTTCGAGAATCCCGGAAAGTCGATTCGACAACTCTACACCATCGTTCCTAGACTTCTCAATCAACTCATCCGTAGTCATTCCCGATCCTTCATTGGTGAGGCGACCTTTCGAACGGGCGAGAGCTTTGGCGTATTGGAGGAAAGGGTTCGGACCAGGGAAGAGAGTTGAAACGGAGTTAAGTTGTTCGATAGCTTGGGCTTCGCGAGCTTCAGCTGAGAGTTCGGGTGACTTCGAGCGACGCTCATTAGCGACGGGTGAAGTGTGTTCTGGCGTATCGTTCTTGTCGTCGAGATCCTCGTTTTGAGGAGCGTAAAGGTCGAGAAGGGGAGATGAGGAGGATGAAGCTTGTTGATCCATTCGCTGACTCTCTTCCTCGTTGATGACGTGATCAGACTTGAGAGATTCTAGGACAGTCAGTAAGCCGTTGCTCAAGAGAGTGAGAAACTGTGCTTACCGACTCATCGTAAGTGTTCGATTTCTGCTCTTCGTCTCCTTCCTCTACGAAAGTGACCCTTCGAATTCCATCGGATTCGTCCTGAGTTCCCCAATGTTCGGGAGCACTCTCCTGAGTATCTTCGATTACGATATCGTTCTGTTGCTGTTGAGCGGCATTCGAAGGAAGCGGATCGAAATCATCGCGAGGTTTATCGTAATAAGCGTCGTGGATCGTGTTGTGTGAAGGATGAGAAGTCATGTCGTAGCTGAAGGTGTGTTCGAAAGTAGCGTTCTGAGTGTGTTGTTTGTACAAACGAGAGTGAGAGGAAGAATGGAATCGCGAAGGAGGCGGCATCTCATCTCGTTCGTTCTCTTCATCGTCTTCGTTCGAGTTGCGTACACTCGAAGTGGCGGTGTGCATCTGGGGTTTGAAAGCGTTCGAGCGTACTTGGAGACTAGCAATCTTCGATTTCGGTTTCTTGTTGAATTGATCGTTTCCCATCTCGCTTTCGTCTCCATCGTTCAAGATCGCCTCGCTCTTCCTCTTCATGGATCTGGTAGAAGTTGAAGAAGAGGTGGAATCAGGTCTCGAGACGCGAGAGACAGGACTGCTTGAGCGACGAGAGCGAGAATTCGAAGCAGTTGATTTGGATTTGGGACGAGGGGTACCAGCGAGTCCTCCTTTGGAGAGATCCATTCGAGCAGTGAATAAGATTGAACGCGAGGCAAGCGAAGCGAGTTGGGGTGAAGAAGTGAGAGGAAGGAAGGAAAGAAGCGAGCGAGAAGTTTCGCTTGATTCTGTTCAACCTCGCTGTCACTCTCACTCACAGCGAACACTCTCGAATTGAGCGAGACAGTAAGTGAGAGTAAGGCAAGTCAATTGCCGATATGGCGAGTAGTAGCTTTTTTGTGCGATCCAAAAAATCAAAGTTCAAAAAACACTACTTTGATCCCTTCTTCTTCTTTCCACCACTAACCTTGACACTCCACTCCGCAGGTTTCCCTTGTTGAGGTTGAGCCAACGCTTGTGCCATACTGACTGGTCCTTTACTAGCCCCGAGTTTACCCTTTGCAAAGATTTGAGGGTATCGAACTGCAACATCGTTCTTTCGTCGAGCGGCGTAATCGTTGGCGAATCGTCGACCATCGAGAGTTGAAGAGTTGGCGTAGACTGAATCGGAAATGATCTCGAGAACGTCGGAGGATGCGTCGAGAGGGAAAGAGAGAAGTACTTGAATGAATTCCTCCACTGCAAAGAAAAGAAAGAGAAAGGTCAACTTATCGATCAAAGCGACATCGAGAGAAGTAAGAGCTTACTAGGTACTTGTAATCCCTTGAGAGCTTGACGAATCCAAGCGACGAACTCGGCAGAAGGAGGAGGAGGGTTCTCGGCGTCGTAAACTTGAGCAGAAGAAGCGGAGGAAGTACCATTGACGTTGATCGAGCGGATCACGGAAGGTTTCGATACGATAACGGAAGCGGAAGGAGTAGAGACAGGAGTGGGTCGCACGGCAGCAGGAGTGGCAGAGGGTTTCGAGGTGGCAGAAGGAGCGGTAGTGGGAGTAGGGCGAACAGCGGCTTGAACGACTGATCCAGCAGAAGGGAGACCTGGGATGACGGGTTTCGAGGTGGGAGCAGAGTGAACGACAGCAGGTTTGACAGCGACAGTGGTCCAAGGAGCCGAGGGATTAGCCTGTGAGTGGATTTTTTGGATTAGTTGCGTCAAAAGAGAACTGATACTGCATCGATCGACTCACCTTGTTAGCAGTTTGTACACTTCCAGCGTAACCCTTTCCAACGAAAGCAGCACCTCCTTGAGCCTGTTGTTGAGCGGCGACTTGAGCCTTCTTCCTCTTCTCTTCTTCCTCCTGAATCTCCTTCAACGTCTTTCCATTGTTCTTCGTAGTCGTAGGAGTGGCAGGTTTCGTCCAAGGAGCGGGAACGGCCTTTGTTGCTGGTACTTGAGCAGGTCCAGCAGCCCAATTTGCCGAAGAAGGAAGTTGTTCAGCGGCAGTTGCAGCTTCGGCAGCGGCAGCACGTTGAGCAGCTTGGATACTGGCTTGAGTGGCTTGGATACGAGCGGCGGCCTTTCGTTTGTCGGCTTCACGAGCTTCGATTTGTTGAATTTCGCGAAGGGAGAGAGAAGGAGTAGTTCCAGTCGCGACGGGAGAGATCGATTCATCTTTCGCCCAAGGAGCTGATGCGGGAGCTTTCGAAGAGATGGAAGGAGATTCGAGGGAAGGAGAGGAAGGAGTCGATTGTTCGGGTTGAGAAGAGGAGGACGGGGTCGATTCGAGAACGCTCGAGGCGGCGGCGGCGAGAGCAGCGGCGGCCTTGGCTTCCTTCGCCTTGCTCTTCTTCACAGCGGAAGGCGTAGGTTGAACTTGCTCTTGAACGGGTTCAGGTTGGGAGATCGAAACTTCCTCGACGATAGCGACAACTTCAGGTTGAGCTTGAGGGGTAGAATCGACTACCACAGTCTCAGTAACCTCAACCTTGGGCTCTGGTCGTTGTTGAGCGGGAGGAGCGACTTGAGCTTGAGAAGGAGCGGGAGGACCGATAGGAGAAGGATTCGCTTGAGGTTGAGATGGTTGAGCGGGAGATCCAATGTTTGACCAAGGTTGTTGCTGAGCGTGCTGCTGAGGTTGAGATTGCTGGAACTGTCGATGCTGAGGAGCTTGTTGCTGCTGACCCATCCAAGCAGGTTGTTGAGCGGGAGAACCATGTTGAGCGAGTTGACGAGGATCAAAGTAAGAAGGAGTAGGAAGAGGGGAAGGGTGACCGAAGACGTCGGTTCGAGGAAGTTGTCCGCCGTACTGAGGAGCGAAGGAAGGAGATTGAGCTTGTTGAGCCTGCTGCTGAAGTTGACGGAGAACGTCGATAGAAGAGGGGACGTTGTGTTGGAGGAGAGGAGATTGAGCAGCGTGTGAATGTTGTTGCTGGTGACCGAAGAGTTGTTGAAGAGCGGGAGAAGTGGCAGCGGGAAGAGGAGCTCCCCAAGGATCGAGAGCGGTTCCTCCTGGAGTGTTGACAGCACGACCTCCTCCGAGAAGCTGAGGAATCGACTGCGATTGAACCGAGGGACTTCCAGCGTTACTTCCGAAAGGTTCATAAAACGAAGAAGTGGCTCCTCCAGCTGCACCGAATCGACTTTGACCGATTGATCCGGTGATTTGTTCGAGAGGGGTTTGAGCGCGAGGAGCACCCCATGCCGAAGAAAGCTGAGGAGTACCGGGTGCTGAGGAGAATGCGGATCCAGGTGCAGTATTGATCAGGGAGGGTTTAGGAGCGAGGAAAGGCTTATCGCTGTCTCCAGTTCGACGAATCAAATCGGCGAGAGTTTCAAAGTCGAGGTCGTTGACACGCTTGACTCGTAGATCGGGTTGGAAGAACTGTTGTCGGTACCAATCGTGCATCATCGAGGCTGCGAAGGGACCTTGAACGACTCCGGAAGGATCTCGGTATTGCCAGTTGACTTCGGCGGGAGGAATCGAGGAGAGACCGGGAGGAGCAGCGGATCGAGAAGGAGTGGCGGTACCGGAAGCGGCGAGAGGTTTGTTCGAGAGGAGACTATCTTCGAGAGGATCCGAATCGAGTGCGAGTGAACCGAGAACACTGGCGGTGAGATCTGCTTCGGCGGAAGTGGGAGAGTCGAGAGAAGATCCGTTCAATCCAGCAGACCCAGTAGGCGCCGATTCGTCCTTCGTCGATTCCTCCCACGAATCGGGAACTGAATCGTCGTCGTCCTTGTCTCCGGATTTGCCGTCCTCGGGAAGAGGGAAACGACGTGATCCGAAAGCAGAGGTACGCTGTGAGTCCTGAAAGACCATGTCAGGTCGAAGGCACCAGATCTGAACGTCGAGTCAGAAACTCACCTTGTTCTCAACGGGTTCCTCTGGTTCCTGAACTTGACCTCTCCTCCACCTTCCACCTTGCCAAACCTCCTTGCTCGCCTCCCCATCCTTCTTCTTACTCGAAGCGTTCGCGACAGGTGCGATTCCACCGAGTACTCCTCCCATAATTCCCATTGAACTGGGTCCAGCACTCCTCTCCCTCGTACGGCGTTCTCTTCCTGATCCAATCTCAGCGCTGGGAATGCTAGGGGATCGGATACTGGGTGAGCCGAGAGCACGATCCCGGTCACGAGGGAGGGTACCGAGAGTCGAGAGATCGAGAGTACCGTTCGAAGCTCCTCCTCCGTTGTTCGAAGGTGCAGGCGACTCATTTCGGTTCATACGAGAAGGGCGAGCATTGGCGGGATGGATCGAGGTAGAGAAGAGCTGAATATGCACAATTTCTGGTCAGCTAATGAGGCAAGGCAGGGAGAGGGATAGCGAGACTCACATCTTTCTCCCCATCGCGATAATCCTGCAAAGCCCAAGGTTTGTACTCTGCCTCGTCACTTGTCGACAAATCCCTCGTAGCCATCTCATGTACAGCCAATTCGAGAGGTCTCTTCCTTGCCTTTTCATCATCGTAAAGACTGAGTAAGAAATCCCTGGAATAAACGAAAGGTTTCGCTCCTCCCTTGCTTCCTCCTCCATAACCTCCTCCTCCTCCTCCACCATTCGTATAATCTCCATCGCCATTGATACCATTCGCAGTCAAGGAAGGGGACAAGATTGAGGAGAATGAACGAGGACCAGAATCTCCACTGTTTGCAGAATCTTCACGTTGACGAGGGGAAGCTGCCGCGTTTGACCAAGATCCATGAGAAGGGTTCGCAGGTGGATCTACGGGTGCCGGTCCAGTGTGCGTAGAGGGAGAAGTGGCGGTTGAACTCGAGTTTCCTCCTCCAACTGAACTAGAGTAACTGCCTACTCTACGGGAAGGGCGAGTTGGGGCTGCAAAGCTGAATGCTGATCCTGGTCCACCGAATGACATGGTTGCTGAATAGGATTGAGGGGGGGGGGAGAGTGCAAAGTTGGAAGTTGATGAGATTTTGGAGGAGGAGAGGAAAGTTTGTCAGGAGAGCTGAGAGCTATAGGACAAGTCTAGTGAGCTTCTGAGGAGTATCTGAGAGCTATGAAAGGCTGCTCACCTAAGCTAGATGACTTTGATTTGAGTGAGAGCCGAACTTGTTGATCTTTGGATCTTTCTCTCTCAGTGAAATTTGGCACAGCTTTGTTCGCAACTAAAACCTCTTTTCCTCTCTTCTCACTCTTCCTTGACGAGTTTTGACCTGCTTGGAGTCATCGAGACGACTCTAGCTATCTCTCATGAAATTGAGGGAAGCTCAATCGAAGAGGAGCGAAAGTTGAGATGTTTTCTTTTCAGCCTTTCGCAACTTTGAATGCGTCTTCCAATGATTGAACGATAAGTTGCAGAGTGGGTGTGTGACTAGTTTTATGAGACAAGAGACACGTAGCACAATATGAATCTATAGATTTAAAGTCCCTCCTTTCACTCGCTCTCCTCTCCGTCCAAATCAGCTTCATCCTCCGAATCGATTCCCTCGAAATCCTCCTCGTCAACCTCATCCTCGTCAAAGTCCTCATCTTCTGACGCTTCCAGATCTAACAAGGAAGAAACGCCGTTGACCTATGATCGGAAACAGCGAGGATCAGTCAAAGGTTCGGAAAGCGAGAGAAAAAGTTGAAGATGCTCACCTTCCGTCTAGGTTTAGCAGTACCTTGACCATCCTCCTCATCCTCGAACGCACTATCCAGATCGTCATCCTCATCGAACTCGTCCAAATCCCCCGCTCCTCCCGGTCCAAGAATAACATCCTCGATTTCACCCTCATCTCCACTCTCCTCCTCATCGTCACTTTCACCTTCGACGTACTTCCTCGCTTTCGTAGCCTTCTTACCCTTTGATGAGGGGAGGTTGGAAGAGGGTGTAGGTCGGTCTTGTCGCATGTCGATTTGGGACATGACCAATTCTAATCGACCGTTGAGAGCTAAGAGAGCGGGTTGAAGCGCAAGTCGCTGCGAGAGGGAAGCGTGTAGGGATGCGAGTCGGTTGACGAGCGAAGGAATCTAATGAAAAGAAAAGCTTGTGAGTCAGTTCAAGTTCGAAGAGAGCGAAAAAGGAGAGCAAAAACGTACAGTAACGAGGAACCCAACGTGAACGATCAAAGTTTCCCTCAACCACCCAACGAGAGCTCTCGCCCTTTTGACACTCGCCATTCCTTCTTTGCCTCTCTTCTCTTTCCCCAATCGTTCCACCAACGCCTCCAACAAACTCAACACGATAGATCCAGAAGGTAACCTCTTGACGGTAGATCTCACGAGGGTAGGGTTTGAATGAGTCAAACAAGATTCGAGTAGTGGTGCGTCGGAGGAGTGAAGTGCTTGAACTAAGGTAGTAGTGAGAGTGGTAGCGGGTACTCGGGAAACACCTTCTCCATCCGAATCCTCCTCGTCATCTTCCGAATCGATTTCTTCTGATCCAGAGGACTCTGAAGCAACTTCGATGTCGTCTGCTCCGATTGATGATTTCTTGGCGGCTAAAGCGGCTTTTCGTCGTTCCTTCTTTTGGGAGACGTTCAAGGCTTTCAGTCGGTCTGCGAGAGTAGGCTCGGCCATGTCGACATCGAGCTCGCCAGCGTTGACAGCTTCTTCTTCGTCTGAATCAGCGGGTGCGTCAGGAGCGGCAGAGGAAGCGGCGACGGCAGAAGAAGAGTGTTCAGAGTAACGACTCGGTTGAGGCTATCAGAAGGGTTCTCGTCAGTCTCGAAGTCTGATTGATACAACGGAGCGTATACTTACAACGCTTGATGAAGCTTCAGCAGCAGCGCCAACTAATAGAGTGCCGTTCGCTGATCGACTGAGTTCGATCTTCTTGACAACGGATCCCTCCTCATCTCGGTAAGCCTAATGAAGTACTTGGGACTCAGTACTGCAGTTGTAGAGTTGGAAGTGAGCGAATCACACTCACGATAACTTCAAAGACGGGTTTGACACCACCTCTGCAAACAACAGCTTTTCCATCTTGTCCTTCTCTGAAAGCGACTTCTGAAACGCCTGACTCTCCTTTCGAACCGATCGAAGTGATTTCCGAAACAGTTTCGAGGGCGACAACTGAATTGGCAGCGTTCTTCTTTCCCTTTTTCGAGGGAGATGGGGGAGGGAAAGAAAGGGGAAGGGAAGCGATGGACACTGAACCGGTTGTGGTATCGATCGCTGCGAGGATCTGGGAGTCGGAGGATAGGGGAGAGATGGAAGCGGAGGAAACACCGCTGTCGAGAGCGAGACGGGCGACGAGGGAACCGTTCGATGAAGAAGAAGAGGGAGTTGAAGGGATGGACCAGATTTGAACGAATCGATCGGTGGGAGTGTAGGAGAGGAATGAAAGTTTGTCGGAAGGAGTGGAGGAAGAGGAGGAAGAAGATTCGCCAGTCCATCGAATTCGAGCAGGTTCGACATGACCGGTACATCGACCGATTTCAGTCGATTTCATGTCCTTAACCTTGTCCTTCTTCAATGAACCGACTTGCACCGAGTAAACATGAAGGGACAGATGGGAGAGAACGATTTGTGCCGTTCGTTTCGAATCCTCTGCTGCCTCATCGTATCGAACCAATAAATCGTCCCATCTCTTCTCCTCTGTCAAACCGCTGACCTTTCCAACCAAAGTCGATGATGCGAGATCCCACAGTCTGACTGAGCCGTCTTGATGAGCACTCCATAGGTGTCCATCTTGAGCGAAGGAAGAGGAAACGGGGAAAGCGAGGGAAGTAACTGGAGAATTCGAGGTAGGGTGGTGAAGGGTTTTTGAAGGGGCGACTCCTCTAGGGTCCCACAGTAAGATTGAACCATTCTCGAGTCCGAGTGCGATAGTGAGTTTAGCTTGAGGTTGCGAAGAGGTCGAAGTAGGTTTGAGGGGAGATTCGACTGCAGCTGATCCACCATCGCTCTTTCTCCGTTTCTTGCCTCTCTTGCCATCTTCCAATGTGCTCTCTACTCCACCATTGACGATAGGAGCTGGTAACCAACACCATTCGATTGATCTAACTCTCAATTCCTCTTCTTCTCCAGCTCCTTCTTCTCCTGATCCATTGCTAGCCCAGCGAGATACGCATTTGCCCGATTCCACTTCGTATACCCTCAAAGTGTGAGCATCTGGCGCGCAGTGGAGGTGTGCGTAGTAAAAGTTGGAGGAAGTTGAAGTCGAAGGAGAGAATAAAGTCGAAACTGAAGCCACAGTAGCTGGGTTGATCGCAGTCGTGCGTGGTGTGGACTTGGGTGCCTTTTTGCCCATACTGAAGGGGTTCTTGGCTGTATAATGTGGTGTGTTTGAGAGGTTCAACCAAATCTTCCTCAAGCTCCAATTTTTTTCCGCTGGAAAATTCGAATCTCTCAACTATTTTTGCTAGAGTCCGAGAGAGCAGCAGGCGAATCGTTCAAGCTGTACTCAGAGGTCTGCAGTAAAAGATCGGCAAAAAGAATTGCAAAAGAAAGAAGTATAAAGTACAGAAGATCTCGAATCTAGCGACGTTCCTGTCCCTCCCCGTTCTCCGGTCCTTGAGCAGTCATTCGATCTGCACTAGTACCCTGTACTGGCATCTCCACCTGAACGTCTTCCATCGGCGCATCCGTCGTAGTTGGCTGCTGTGGAGGTGCTTCGGGATCCGCGATCAATCCCGCATTGATCTCAGCTTGAGGAGCAGTTTCAGCGAGTGCTGCATCGATTGGAGCTGATTCTGCGTTCGGTACTCCAGTTGTCGTCGAAGTCGAAGTCGAAGTTGTTGGTGGAGGTAAAGGTTCTTCTGCGCCGCAAGTGACGTTTGAAGGAAGAGGAGCAGTATCTGTTGCGACTGGAGCAGACGTAGGTGCAGTAGCGGAAGCGGAGGAAGAAGCGAGGGGAATAGAAGTGGTGGGGACGAAGGGGGATTTCGATTTTGATTTCGAGGATTGACGGTGAGATTGACGATCCCGACGACCTGCGTCTCCTTCGTCTTCCGAATCAGAGTATTCGTCGTCTCGTTGAATACGTTTGTCGGAATCGTGTTCTGCGAAATCCATCGTTGGAATTCAGTTTCAAAAGTACTCCAAACTGAAACTCCCGAGAGATGGACTCACGATGTCTTCGGACGTTAGGATCTCGGTTATCCTCATCAAGATCATCATCCTCATCCATCGCAGTTCTCGGAATAGCTGTGAAAGAACCGAACGAGAGAAATTAGCTCCCGAATGTTTTCGAAGTTGAATTTCCCGGTTCAAGTCGAAGCCTCACCTTGCATCTGTACCGATGGAGCGTGACCACCTCCAGTCTGTCTCAAGTTCTCCAACACTTGGGTCTTGATCTTTTCGAGGTACTCTCGAGTGTTGAGATCGTCCGCGTTCGATTGAGGAACGTCTAATCGATAAGTCGGTCCAAAGTACTCGTAGTATTCATTCATCGGGATATCTGTGCGTTGAATTCATATCGTCAGCCGGATCATTGAGAGAGGCTGAGGTGAAGAGACGTACTGGCTCCTAATTCCATTCCCGCAGCAAGACCAGTCTCGAAAGCCCAAGTTCTTGCAACGTTTCGGATCGTGTATCCTCCTCCTCCGAGAACCAGTAGTGGTAAACCGAAAGACTTGATGAATTGAACGCAATTGGCGTGACCTGCAGTGCGAATCGACCCTCGTGAGCATTCGAAGGAGAATGAGACGAGAGTGAAAGAACTGACCTCGCATTGACAAGTTGAGAGTACCTAATCGATCACCCGAGAGCGAATCACCTCCACACTGTAGGACGACTGCTGATGGTCGATACCAGTCCATGATTTGTTGAATGACCTATCAAACCTCGAAACATGAGTTCTGCGAAAACTGCTTGAACAAGGAAGAAGCATCGTAACTCACAGGTTCAAAGACGCTCTTGTAAGCTTCATCAGTGATTCCATCCCTCAGTGGGAAGTTGACCGAGTAATTCCTTCCCTTTCCGAATCCAATATCTTTGATGTCTCCAGTACCAGGGAAGAATTCACCGTATTTGTGGAAAGAACAAGTCATGACTCGATCGGTCGTGTAGAAAGCTTCTTCAACTCCATCTCCGTGGTGAACGTCGATGTCGACGTAGAGCACTCGAGGGTGATAGCGTAAGAGTTCGAGAATACCGAGAACGATATCTGTGCGATGGATACGTTCGTGATCAGGTCTGTGTTGCACCGATCAGTGGAGACGATGAGACGCACCGTTGATGTAGCAGAAACCACTCGCTTCAGCTTTCTTCGCGTGATGAAGTCCACCCGCCCAATTAATTGCGATGTCGCATTTGTCTCGGGATAGTCGAGCAGCTCCCTCTGAGTGAGAGTGGTACCGCCCACTTCATCAGTAACGTAGTGCTAGAAAAAAATGTTCGCTCGAACTCACCCATTGATCCACCAGCGGAAATCGAACAATACTCGAACAATCCATCGAAAACAGGACAATCATCTCCAACGTTGACTGCACACTCCCTTACCGTCAGCTTGTCTTTTACCACACGCTATGGAGAAAGGGTTTACTCACATCGACCCATTTCCCTAGCTAATCCAGCTGTTTTATTCCCACCATTCCCCTCTGCCGCAGCTTCAACCAAATCTGGTGTTACTCTCGACAAGAAATCGACGTATTCATCAGTATGGAACTGAGCCATTTCTTTCCTAGTCGCAGGTTTCGCTCGCTATCAAACACATCTCTCTTTGCAGTCAGCGATTTGAATTTTGGGGAGGGAGAAGGAAAGGCGGGAACGAACGAAGATTTCCATCTTTTTGTAGAGGCCGTAGTTCATCACGAGTGAATGAGTCATACGAATTCGATGAGGCTTCATGTAATGCGATGGACCGTAATCTACAAACAAGGGAGAGGGCAAGGTTCATTAGTCTCGAACTCGCAACTAGATGTAGGAGGAAAGGTTCTAGTGACTCACGATAGTTTCCAATATCTATCAAGCAGTCGAATGGGAGTCAGTGGTGGTGTAGAAGGAGCGAGAGAGTTTGATCAATAGAAGAGGGGGAAAGGACTGACCAGAGTCGAAGAAGTAACAAGTTCTCTTCTTGTTCTCCCCTGTGATAGGAGTCATGATACCCGACATCTTTTCACTGGGTACCTGCTTCGGTGTGCTGTTGCGGGAGAGATGAGGAGATGAGGCGATGAGGAAAGTTGAGGGAACGTCTGAGTTTTGAGTGTCGCTCGATAGGCTATGTTGTAGAGCTACTTTCTTTGAGTCGAGGTAGTCGATCAGGCGTTCAAGCGATGAAAGGTGAAGTGGACGGATTCAAGTTGTTTCGCCGCGAATTGATCAAGGTTTGGCTTCTACTGCAACTTCTCATTCCGAGTGGGAACACCGCTCTCGGGTGACTTGAGCTATAAGTAAGCCTGCGGACCGGCTCTCGCTTCTCTGCTTGGGCTCCGTAGGTGTCCTTTGCAATCGTTCTCTAAATTTCTCGCTTTTCCGCTGCCTGCCCTCACGCCCTTACTCCCGGTTGAATACAGTATCGTGGCAAGCGGAGCAGAGTAATCATATTGACAAGCTACAATTGGAGTTATACGCTCATCATGGGAACTTCAAGATCCCTTCCTGCTTGCTTTGATCGATTTGATCACCCTGAATGCCCTCCTCCCGACTCTGTGACATTCGCCCTTTCCCTGGTACTTCTCTGAGTAACGTTGAAGGGGTGATGCGGGTCGAGGACAAGATCAAGGGAGAATTGGTCCTCGCGAATCGGCATCAAGTCCGTTTTGATGGTCCGTTTGAGCTTGAAGTTGACGCTTAAAGGTGGAACCCTCGACATTAAATCGGCAGTCGTAGATGCGAGCGTGAAGATGAGTTCGTGGTGCCGTCCTTCAAGATCCGTATATTCTGTTTCCCACACTAATTCACGACTGTCAAGAATCATTCGAGTTCACGCCGCTGAAGAAGGGCGGACTTACTCTCAACGTAACCATGTTCAGCCCATTCCTTCATTGATTTCGTATCCCTCGGAGCCCGCTTCGCTTCACCCAATCGAAACAACCTCGGTCCAGCAACCCACGAGAAAGGTCGATTCTTTTCGATCTCCGGTTTGTAGACTGCAATCGCGACCCATTCTCCCTTTTCGTCAGAGGTTTTGATTCTCCCTTGTCGTCCGTATCCATGATAACACGCAGAGGTCGGGAC
Organism: Sporobolomyces roseus; assembly: GCA_016617785.1. Taxonomy (NCBI): domain Eukaryota; kingdom Fungi; phylum Basidiomycota; class Microbotryomycetes; order Sporidiobolales; family Sporidiobolaceae; genus Sporobolomyces; species Sporobolomyces roseus. The sequence continues at coordinate 1,769,764 of JADILM010000005.1, read as the reverse complement.
AGCTGGAGCAATGAGGTGGATCATCCCTCGTTCTGAAATTGAAGCGCAAGTCTTTTGTTTCAAAAGACTGAGCATGAACATTCAAGACGGTCGGATGTGACTCACCCTCGAAATCTGCAGCTTTAGACGTAATCTCGAGATTGCCGGCATCAATCTCGTAACCTTCGAGTTTGTAGATATTGGAAGATCCCGAACGGACAGTATAAGTGCGTTTACAACATCCAATGATCCCGTCGTTCAACAACGAAACGAATTGATCCAGGTAAGGCTAGTAGCTTTCATCAGAGGGATGAGTACACGGCATTCTCAGTGGAAGAACACAGATGCGAAACTTGAGCTTACGATTTCTTTTCGAAGTTTAGCGAGATTCGTCTCCTGCAGCGGGCTCATCGTCTCTGGAAGTGTATGGACAAAAAGTGAAGAGTGAAAGGAGAAGAGAACAGCGAACAAGCCGAGGAAAAAAATCTGTCCCATCGGGTTTAGATCCTAGTCCGAGCGGAGATGCAGCAATCCCAAGTTCCTCCCTTCCGATGCCGACAGCCGCGTCGAGGAGATCACGCTCAATACGGCGAATACCGTCGATTATGTACATTCCACCTCCTTGTACACTCCTTTACTACTTTCCCCCCTCCTCCTCTTTCCCGCCAATCAGTAACCCCTCAACTCTCTCATCATTCCAATTCAAAAACTCCCCCGTCATACTCTTCTCCGCCCTCAACGCCAAACTAGCCAATGCCCTGCCCGGTTGACTAGGTAACAATAACTATTCGCTCCCATTTTTTCTCTCAATCAGCCTAATAGAACTCCCCCTCTCTCGAAAACGAGTGAGAAACGTACCTCTCCCCTCTCGTGTAGCCCAGTAAACTTTTCCAAATCTTTACTAGTCATATGTTCCTTGCCTATTTCATCTCTCACTGATCAGCACTCCACCGTTTCTCAGCATTTGAAAGCGATCAAGAACGTACCGATCTCTCTAATCTTCTCTTGCATTTCCGTACCCACTACTCCGGGTCTCACTGCGACAACCACTAAATCCTCCTCTTCATTCGCGAGTGTCCGGCACAACGAATTCATCGCTGCTTTACTCGCATTATAAGCACCCCATCCAGCAACACCTCCCGTTGCAGCTCCTGACGAGACGAGGATGACCCTTCCTGCTGGTTGATCTTGAGACAAAGATTTTGCTTCTCGTGAAGTGAGGTAAGGGAGGGAATGCGAGAGGATTGAAATGATGGAGAAAAAGTTTATATCGAATAATTGTTTGTATTCATTCAAGTTCGAACCTCCTAAATTACGATGTGTACCGAGTGGATGTAAAGTACCCGCATTAACTGTACGAGCGAATTCCTATTCAATAAGAGCGAATTTGAGGCTAGTGAAGAGAAGGAGAAAGCCGTACGAATTAAAGCGTCCAATCTTCCAAACGATTGCATACACATTTCTACCGCCTGTTTGTTGTCATCATCTTTCCTGACATCTCCTTTTGAAATGATGAGTGCACCAGGGTAAGTAGAAGATAAAGCGTCTAGTTCTGGAGGAGTCGAACGAGAAATTGAGAGGACGTTGATATTCTCTTTCAAGAGGAGTTCACTGGGAGGTAGAGAGTGATCAGTGATGAGTTAGAGAGAGGAGAGAGCGGGGAGACGTACAGAGTTGCGAGTCCTATTCCTTTTGAACCACCTGGGGAGATGACGAGGGGAAAGTTGAGCGAAAGGAGAAGGGGAGAAGGGGGAGAGTGCGTACCGGTTAGGATTACGGTAGGTCTTCCTTGATAAGCAGACATTGGATAGAACAGAGCAGTTAGAGTGAAGTGGGAGTGGAGAGAAGGAACAGAGTCTTGTCCAAATAATTTCGAAAGTTTTCTGTCAGAAGAGAGAGAAGACTGCTTGCCTCCACTCAATCCACGACCTCATTCTTCACCTACTTGAACCCACTCAATCTACTCATCAACTCACAGAGAACGCGTCAAGTCTACATCCAGCTCCCTCACTCCCTCTCCTCCCTCCTCTCTTCTTCTTCTAGCTTCTTCTCTTTTGAGAATGACTTCCCTCGCTCACCCTCCTCCCGCTCCTCACACCTTGAACCACCACGCTCCTATAGACAGAGATCAACAACGTAAACAACAAGATCAATTGTTATCCGGTTCGAAACCTTTAACTTTGAAAAGTTTATTGGAAAACCCAATAGAGTTTGTCAAGGCCAAAGTACTAGGCAGGGATGAACAAGTACCTTATAAAGCTATAAATCAAAAGGTACGTTTATCTACTTCCATTCGAGAGGAGAGGGAAACAGCTTGGACTAGCTGCTAATCATCTTTCGCAATGACTAGGGTCAACCTTCCTCTACTCCTACAGCTTCATCTTCCACTTCCACTTCAACATCGAATCAACCAGTAGCTTCCACATCCACTTTGAAACCTACCACTTCATCGACTATCTTCCCTCCCATCGATCCTTCTCCTTCTTGGGCAAGACCTTATCCCGTAGGATCCGGACTTCAGAACGTTGGAAACACTTGTTTCTTGAACAGTGCACTGCAATGCTTGATCCACACTCCACCTCTCGTTCGTTACCTAGAATCACAAGGTCCAGGTTCTCATCCTTCTGATCAAAATTGTCAGTTTTCCCCTCTCACTCTGTGTCTCTCTCTCTCTCTCTCTGACTTGAAGGGATGTGAGCTGATGGAGAAGAGGAGATTAGGTGGTATGAAAAAGTCGAAAGGGTTTTGCATGACTTGTTCAATGAGAAGTATTATCAAACAATCTTTCTCAACTCCTAGGAAACGTGCCTATACTCCTTCAATCGTAGTAAAGAACCTCAAGCGTACATTTCTCATCTCTCTCTCTCTCTCTATCCATCAGCTACACGAACTGATAAGAGAGAGGTTGGCAAATGTAGAGATTGCGAAACATTTGAGATTTGGTAGACAAGAAGATTCTCATGAATTCTTGAGATTCGTAATTGACGCTATGCAACTCTCTTCTTTACACGGTCGATCTCCGTACGTACCTTTTTCTCCCCAACACTTTTCCCCTCTCACACTGACCCTCTTTGCTTCATAGTAAACTCACCACCTCACAAAAGAATCAAAATCCAATTCATCAGTTGTTTGGAGGAGTCCTAAGATCTAGGGTACACTGTACTTCTTGCACTCACAATTCCGATACGTTCGATGCGATGCTCGATCTCTCATTGGATTTGGGAAACCGTGCTGGGTCAATCAAAGATGGGTTGGAGAATTTAGTTAGAATGGATGTACTCAAAGGTCAAAACAAGTATCGATGTGAGAAGTATGTACCTTTCTATTCCGCCTCTTCAACCTTGAACTTCGAACTGATGAGAGAGAGAGAGAGTGTTGGATTTAGGTGTAAGAAGTTGGTAGTTGCGGAAAAACAATTCTTGATTGAGAAGAGTCCGCTGGTTCTTACTATTCATCTCAAGAGGTTCACTCCGACGGGGAGGAAAGTGGGAGGATTCATCAAGTATCCAGAAGTACTCAATTTGAAAGGTTACATGACTGACGTTCGTTTACTCTCTCTCTCTCTCTCTCTCCCTCCGAAACAATTGACTAACCTCTTTGGAACGAGTAGAAGAACTCTGCACCTTCTTATCGACTCTACGCACTCATCCTCCACTCCGGTTCAGGTCCCCATTCAGGCCACTATACCTCCTTAGTCCGTTCAGGAAAAGACTCGAAATTCTACGACATGAACGACGAATCCGTTTCACCACTCTCTTCAGTTCCACTCACTCAAAAGAACGCTTACTGTCTCTTCTACGTTCGGGAAAAGGGAGATCTATTGAAGGGAGTTATTGGGGTCGAGGGGGGGGAAGGGAAGAAGAGGAGAAGGGAGAGTGGGGAGGAAGGGGAGAAAGTTGAGAGACCTAAACAGAAGAGGAAAGAAGAAAGTTTGGGGAGTACGTATACGCCGGGAGAAGGACCGAAACCTCCAATGATCGCAACCGCTTCGAAAGTGTCTTCACCGAAATTGGATTCGACTCCAGCAGCAGCAACGAATTCTTTCAACCCATTCGTTACTCCTTCTTCGGCTTCGACAGCAGTAGAACCTTCACCTCCAGCAGCAGCAAATACGCCGACGAATCAATCGAGTGGTTTGGAAGCGACTGCGATGAAGAGGAAGTTGGAGAAATTACAGGCCAAGAGAAACAAGTTGTATGAATCGAAACAACTTGCTCAACCTCACTCTCATTCGAATGGTCATGGTCATGGTGGTAGAGGAGGTGGAAGAGGGGGAAAGAAAATTGTGCATCAAATGCAGGCGAGGAATAAGCCTAGGGTTATCAATTGAGCGAGAGGGTCAGAAGGAGGGAGGGAGGGGAGGTAGATAGACTGGGGGAACAGCTGAGTGTAGGAAAGGAAAGGAAAGGGACTTGTTTGTTGTACCATGTGAATACCCGCACGCCTTCTCTCATGGTTTTTCGCCCCCTGTTTCGTTCTTCTCTAGCAATTTTTTTCGCTCGCAAATCCTACGCTTTTTTTCTCTCTGCTCCTCCAAGATGCGAGAGCTTCTTTCAATACTGCGAGAGAGTGTGTCGGGAAAGTGAATGAAAGAACGAGGTTTTGCAAAGTTTAGTATGCGTTATCCAGAATAGTTCAGGAGAGAGAAAGAGTTTGCGAGGTATGCGAATGAGTAAGACGAACGATTTGGGTTTTATGAGAGTAATAGAGGATGTGAAAGGAGATACAAGCGAGATTGGGGGAGCATAAGTAGCAGGGAGGATTTGCGATTAGTGTTGCGACGGGAGATCAAGGGGAGAAGAACGAGGTTGAAGAGCTCTAGACGGCGGGTAGATTGAGTTTTGAGAAGAGAGGCGAATGGAGAGGAGGGAGATTCGCCGTAGGTGCTGTGAGAGAAGATGTAGCTGGTTGAGAGGGAGCGAGAGAATTCCGTCGACTAGCCATTCTTGAGGATTTCGTCGACTTGATTCCTGGTGTTGCAGACCTCGATCTCTTCTTCTTTTCTCCTGCCGTAGGAGGTGAGTTGGCGATTACAGGACTCGTCAACATTCTCGATCGAATCGATTTCCCTTTACCTCCTTTGGTCGATCCTCCTCCTTTCTTTCGTTGAGCGATCGAGGGTGGTGCGGGAGATCCGAGAGTATGTCGTAGAGATGTCTTGATCGATTTGTGATCCCTCAGGAGTGAACTTGCGATGGAAGATTCGTTTCGTGCCGATTGTTGTTTCTTTGAGGAAGCGATCGAGGAAGCCGACATGCTACGTTGACGTTTCTTTCTTTTGTTGTTACGGTGTTCGGTTGCTGCTGCTTGAGCAGTGAGTACTTGCGAAGGAGCGTTCCCACCGTTTCCTCCCATCGTTCGAGTTCGGAATGCGCCAATCGGAATCCGGTTCCATCGGGAGAAGTCGAGAGCTGGAGGGGCTTTCGTCGTGGTAGAAGTAGAAGCAGCTCCAGTATCGGTTTCAGAGGAAGCTGCACCATCAACGAGTAGCGCTTCGAGCAATTCTTGTTCTTCGGAATCGGTCGCTTCGAAGAGTGATTCTTGGAGGAGAGAGTCAAAGTTGAATGTGGGAGGGAGGACGACGTTGCCGAGTACGGGCGAGCCGATCGTGCTGCCTTGATCGAGTGACATTGAACCGGAGGTACCGGATGTTGTCGAGACTCGAGAATCCGATCGAACTCGTCGAGGTGAAGTTGGCGGTACCTGTGAGATCAGCAGAGAGGTCAGCGCTTGTGTACACAACGCTGGTTACGAAGCAAACTCACAACTCGTCGTTTGACCTTTTTGAACGGGACTCGGAAAGGACTCGGAGCGATTTCTTCCCCAGCTCCAACGACGACCACACTCAATCCTCCTTCTTTCGATTGTTCTTTCCGTTCCGTCGTGTCGAAAGTTCCCATCGTGGGTAATCTTCGCTTGAACGTTGGAAGTTCAGTCTTCTTCTTGCCTTTCGATGAATGATGGAAAGTAGGAACGGCGAGAGTCGAAGGAGCAGAACGACCGGGAGCGAAAGGAGGTTTAGGGTTCGAAGGTGAAGGGTCGAGGGATGCTAGATCGGCTGTGGTAGGTGCTTGTAGGTTGGCGAGAGCACCAGTTCGAGGAGCGTATCGATAGATGTCGGTATCTGAACAACTTGAATCCGTCTCCTCGTCCTCTGAATGATAGGATGCTGTTTCCTCTCCTTCACTTCTCTCTTCTCCTTTCTCCTCGTTGTCGAGATGCACTCCAACCCTGACCAACTCGACATCTTCCCCTTCCTCCGATCCCGTTTCTTCATCTTCATCATCCTCCGAGTCTGATTCACCTGCACTCGAATCCATCGCCGATTGTCTCCTCGTCTTTCTCGCTCCAAACAACCTCTTGAGTTCCCCATTCTCGCCAAAAATCATTTCCGCATCGATGTCGTCCTCTTCCATTCCTTCATTCTCATCATCCGCCGTACTTCCATCGAGATCGCTCAACGCCTCGAACCACATATCTCCATCATGATATTCATCCTGTCGTATCGGTCCAACAACCGCCTCTGACAACGCAAAGAGTTGTTCCAATTCCTCCTCGAATTCTCCTGCGAGTCCAGCTTGTTGCGCTTCGAGTACTTCCGCTAATTGATCTTCTTCCGATTCCTGTTCCTCCTCACTCCCAAACGAATCATAGTCTGACCAAGTGACGACTCCGAATCCATTCCCAGGAGGTAATTCCGTCACTGCGACATCTGAATCTCCATCTCCTCCCGACCCTTCACTTTTCCCAAACGAGATATTCCCTCCCGACCCCCCCTCAAACGGTGTTTGTTTCCTTCGTATAGTTTCCATAGCTCGAACATTCCTCTCCCAAGCACCCATCAAATCATCCTCTTCTTCATCATCATCCGTATCCTCCTCATCCCCTTCTCCTTGCTCATCCGAATCCTCAAACCGATCAACTTGTTTCCCTTTCGATTTCCTCCTCTCTATTTCCGCTCTCAATAACCTCTCTTCTTCTTTCTCCATACTACCAACTTCACCTTCATCAACCTCTCTCTCCTCCTCCTCATCCTCGGAACTAACCTCACTCAAACTAGAATCACTAGAAACTCCTTCACTCAATTTCCTTTCCCTCCCACTACCTCGAGCGGCTTGCATGATTTCACTTGCATCCGGCGTGTTTTCTCGAGAAGAAGATGTTTCAGCTTCTTGTAATGAGAGTGCTAGAACTTGTCGAAGAGACATTCGTTGAGGCGCGCTCGTAGAACGGGAAACAGAAGATGAAGGAGAATAGGCGAGATCGGAAGGTGCCATTATACCGGGTTTCGGACGAGCTGAGGAAGAGGAAGTCGAGGAAACGGTAGAAGGTTTGGAAGGTTTAGGACGAGATGTAGTGGGTTTCGAGGCTGATGCATAAGGGGTAGTAGAAGTGGAAGCGACGGGGAAAGAGGGTAGAGGAGGTAATGGTGGGAGAGGTGGAAGCATGGAGGAAGAAAGAGCTGGGAGAGGCTTGGGAACCGGTTTTGTCGTTTTCGAAGGTCGAGGTTTCTGCTTCGTTGCTAGTTTCTTTGGCGGTGACGGCTGAGCTTTCGAAGTGGATGCAGCAGGAGTCACGATGACTACGTCGTCATCTGAATCTGATTCATCGGAAGATGAGGAAGAGGAAGAAGAGGAGAGGGAGGAAGAATCGGGTTCGGAAAGTGTATCGTCGTCTGAGGGGTTTAGGGGGAAAGGAAGGGCTGCTGGTGTGGGCTTGGGAGGAGAACGATTGACGGGCGTGGGCTTCTTCTTTGCGATCTTGTTGATCTTGGGGAGTCCAGCCAAACGATTTCCGACTACACGAGCGGGGGGAACTGAATGAGCTTTTCCGGGATTGTAGCGGGATGAATGACGAGTGCTTACGAGTAGATGCCATTATACTGTACTGATTAAGGTTTGCCTAGAAGGAGGAGAAGAGGTTGGAGCGAGAGGTTTGAGGAAGAGCGAGGAAAGGAATCTGGTCGTGAGGGTGGAACGGCGCTTTACTGTCTTTTATAATCTATATACTATCGTGCGGTCTAGGGTAGGTTTGCGGTTGAACTGCTGGGTACTGATTGAGAGAAGTCGGAGATGGAGAAAGATTTCGGAGATTGAGTGTCCTCTAGTTGACTTGTCCAGCCGTAGCGGTGGTATGTGATATATACTGATTACTTCTATGTTGTGTTTGAGAGCCCTCGAGGGTCATAGAGCGGTTCCTCGAGGAGATGAGGCGGTGGAGGTTGAAGGAAAGAGAGAATGGAGGGAGATGGAAGCTCGGGGCTGGAAGAAGCCGCTGGATTCGCCTATGTATTATGCTGATGAGCTGGTTAGACGTGCTATCTGGTGGTGAGGGTGAGAGGGAGGAGGTTGAGAGATCTTTCCTGAAAAAGCTCGAGAAATTCTGCATGTAATCAGGCCTCGCAGGTTGACCTTACCGAGGATTCGCCGCAAAAGACCAGACGATTGTAAGAGACTACTGAACAGCGAGCACGAAATTGCGGGGTCAAGCCGGACTTGAAACTTCGACTTACAAAAATCGAGGGAAATTGTCGAATCCTTTCCACGCTCTCTCATAGCGTCGTTTCGGCCTGCGATTGATAGGTATCGACGATATTGGACGTTACGAAGCTCCTGGCAAGCAGCCGAGAGGGATTGTAGCATGTTGCTGAAAGTCCAAGTATCGCAATCTTGACTTCTTTGGTGCTTGCTTGCGAATCAAACCCCGGATGAGCGTTTTACTTGCACCACTGTCGAATATAGCTATGTGCGTGACGCTAGGACCAACTGTAGCAGCATCGTCATCGACACAAACGACGAAATCAAAACAGAACCAGAACTTGAAAGACTTTCGACCCACTTTTCACTCCGTCCTCTTGTCGAGAAGCTACGGAATTGACCTCAGAGTATCTTCCTACTTGCTCAACCAGCATTTAAGCGTAAGAGAGCAAGATTCGAAGCAAACGAAATTTCCAAGTTGACATTGGACTTGACCGTTTTTTTTTGCTTCCAAGTCGGATCGCGTCAAAGTGATTTCTCTCCTCTCTTCTCTTCCCCTCACTCTGATTTCTTCAATTCTTCTCCACAACCTCGGGAGTACCTTCAAAACACTCAGCGATGTCAGCTGCATCTCCTCCACTCGGTTCCAATCCACTAGGAGGCAGTAGGAGAGGTCCACCTCTTCCCCCTCCCCCTCCTCCTCCTGCACCCGCTTCAAACGGCTCAAGACCAACTCAAGTTACTCAAATTACCCAAGTAAACAATGGAACTGTATTAGAACCCATGCGTAGACCTGGATACGGCAGGTGAGTTTTCATCATCAATTGTCTTCACTCAACAAATCCCCCTATCTTCCCCCCAACGACACAGGGAGCTAGTCTGATCCGCTTGATATGATGATATAGGCAAGGAAGACCACTCGGTATGGTTCAATTCAATACTTTTCAAGTTGATCTCCCTAAAGAGGGTGGGGTGTGGTTCAAATACGAGGTGAGCCCCTTTTCTCTTCAAATTCTCCCTTTTGTGAAGCTGACAATGGTGAGATTACTTCGAAGGTTATCATTGAGACCGCTGCTCGTACTCGTCCGGATGGTACTCCAGTTCCTGCGAAACCTCTCCCAAAATCGCTCCTTTGGAGCGTTTGGCAACAAATTGAATCGGTTCACTCTGCTGCTCTCGGAGGGCTTAGACCCGCTTACGATGGGAGGAGTGCCGTCTACACGAATCGTCAACTCCCTTCTTCTCCTCTAGTCGTGCGTTTCTTTTTCGCTTTTTCTGTTCATCTTGATATCTTCGTTACTGACTCGCTCTCGTTTCGCTCACCTCAACAGATTCAAGGAATCACTATTCCTGATGGAAAGAAAGGAACATTCACTGCTACCGTGAGTAGGAAGACAGAATGGAGTCATTCTTTCGCAAGCTGATTACCAATTTCTGCCCGCTTCACAGTTTCAACATCCCATCTCAATCCCTCTTGACTCCCTCCGCGACTATATCACTGGTCAACAAGGAGCAGTACATGTAGGAGACGTCAACGATGCACTTCAAGCTTTGAATGTACTTTTCCGTCATGCTCCCTCTCTACTCTTCCCGTCTACTCGCACCAGTTTCTTCCCAATGGGTCAGGCTGGTACTAGTGTCAGACTTCCTCAAGGTCTTCAACTTTGGCGAGGTTTCTTTCAGTACGTTCATCAACGTCTCTTCGTTCGAAATGAACTGACGGTTCATTTTTCTCGCTTTGGTCAGATCTGTTCGACCCTGTCAACGCGGGTTGCAACTCAACCTCGATACGACTTCTGGCGCTTACGTTCAAACTGGCAACCTCGTCGACCTCCTTCAAAACTTTGCGAACGTTCGACATCCTTCCGACCTCAACATCTCGAATGGACGCATTCAAGGAGCGACTCTCATCTCGTTCAATAGGCTATTGAGAAAGGTTCGAGTGACGATTGATCGAGGATCGAGGACGCCGAGTGACAAAGCGAAAGTACTCAAGTTGACGAGTAAAGGAGGAATCAAACTTGCTTCCGCGAAATCTCACAGGTTCGACGTCAACGGCGTTCAGATGTCGGTCGAAGTGAGCTCATTTCCTCTATCTACTTGATGCGCTCATGTAGCTGACACTTTCCGACTCTTCACTGCAGACATTCTTCCGAAACACTTACGGAACTCAATTAAACTTCCCTGATCTCCCACTTCTCGAAGTATCGAAAGACGTCCTCATCCCCATCGAGCTCGTCAGTGTTCAAGTCGACAACAAGTGGACTCATCGGCTCACTCCTGATCAACAAACTATCGCTTCTCAATTCCAAATCCTCAAGTAAGCTCATCTTTCTCATCTCTCCCTCCTTCTCGTACACTGAGCCGAGTTTGTCTTTATTTAGACCTACCGATCGACTCCAAGCGATTCTCAGGATGAGGAGAGACGTTCTTCAAAGTCAAACTCGATTGCAATCTCAGTCAGTTTCTTCTTCGTTCGTTGCCTCGCTCTTCTCGCATACTGACTCCCCTCTCTCTCGCAAATTCGACAGTCTCGATCAATTCGGAGTACACATCTCTCGAGACCCTTCTCAAGCTCCTGCACGTCAACTCTTCCCGCCGACGATCGAATATCAATCTCAGAAACCAACTGAACGACGATCCGGCGTCCCACCTCGATTCGTATCTGTCAAACCAAACCCGAATGACGGTGCTTGGAAACAAACGAAACGAGGTCCAAACGTTGTCGAAAAACTCATCACTCCTTCGAGACCGCTCGATTCGGCCGTCGTCGTTCTCGCGAATCAATCGATGTTGCAAGGAGCTAGAAACTTCTTCGGAGCATTCTTCAGGAGCTCAGAGGCACTTGGTCAGTCTCCTTTCTTGCTCTTACTTCTGCCGATACTGACTAGGTTGAATACCTTTTTCAGGTTTCTCGATGTTTTCTCGGATCTCCAATGTTCCACAAGAACTCTTCTTTGTTCAAAACCCTTCTCTCTCCGTCGCCAGCGTCATCAGAAAGGCGAGAGATCACGCAGAGAATTCGTTCGGTTCAACTCCTCAAGTCATCTTCTGGTACATCGAAGCTTTCTTGTCCTCGCGATTCTTTCGTAATGCTGATCTCTCTTTCAACTCGAATAGGGTTTACGATCGAGAGAACTCGACTGACTATGATCAAACGAAGTTCGAGACTGTTCGAAGAGGAATCGCTTCTCAATCGTTCGTTTACAAGAAGCTCGAACGTAAAATCAACGATTTCACTTTTCACCTCAATTGCGCTTTGAAACTCAAGTTCGTACCCTTTCATTCCCTCGTCTCTGCTCTATCTTGCTGACATAGTTCTCCACTGACATAGTGCGAAACTTGCTGGATTCAATTTCCGTCTCGAGAGGGGATCGACCGGATCTTTCATGCAGCAACAAACTCCGATGATCTTCGGTTCGCGTTCTTTTCGCTTCCTCTTCTCCTCTATCTACTCAGTCTGATATCGAGAGTCAACAGGTGCCGATCTCGCTCATCAGCCCGACAAGCCCTCGATCGCTGTAGTCACGGCTTCGATGCATCATCAAGGAATTCTCTTTGAAGAGGAAATCAAGATTCAACCTTTGATTGAACCTTTCTCTCAATTCGGTGAGCAAGATAGGCCTTTGAATCAGAAAGTGTTCTCTAACTGATTCCAATCCAAATCCTCGCTCAGGTGCGACTCGTGCGAAGAAATCCGAGATCATCGTCGATCTAGAAGATATGGTCTTCGTACGTCTCGCACTTCTTTCTCTGTTCCTCAAAGGTTGCGAGACAAGCTTATGAATGATCTCTATCACTTGCGATCACAGTATCTCCTCACTCGTCGTGCTCTCTGTTCACTCGCTTGTCCTCCCGAAGCAATCGTCTTTTTCAGAGATGGAGTCTCGGAAGCTGAAGTTTCTGCTGTTCTCAATCGAGGTACGTCGATAGATCTCCGCCTTCATCGAGACGAGTGACTGACTTCGAACGAACTCTACGATCAACAGAGGTATCGGCAGTTCGACGAGCTTTCGGAAGATTCAAGGACGCCTACCTCGATACGACTAGTACCGAGTACCGAGATCTCCTCAGCGCTATGACGGTCAAGTTTGGTCAAGACTCTGAGCGAACCATGAGAACTTTCCAAGCTGCAGTCGAAGCGTTGAAACCGAGGGTCATCATCCATTCTCTTTGGTCGTTCTACTCGTTCGAATCTCACGATGATCGTGTCGACAGATTACTTTCATTGTTACCATCAAGCGTCATCATTTGAGAGCTTTCGTTCCCGCTGGAGGAAATAGGTCCGACAACGTTTTACCTGGAACTGTCGTCGATAGCGACGTCGTTGATGCTCGAGGTCAGTCTGCGATCTCACTCTTATACAGCTTTCTCGTCTGGCTAGCTGATCGGTTGGAAGTGCTGACAGCTTTCGACTTCTATCTCGCTTCTCACAAGGGAATCATCGGTGAGATTCGCTTTCTCCGATCGAATTCCCTTTCCCACGCTGATCGATTCAACGGTTCTTCCAGGAACTACTCGTCCTACTCGCTACCTCGTCCTCGTAGACGATAATCGACTCTCGTGCGTTCTCATCTACCTTTGAACCTGTCTCTCCTGATTGACCGGTTCAAGCGTTTCCCATCGAACTCACAGTGCTGATCAAGTACAAGAATTCGTCAATCACTCGGCTCATACCTATCAACGATGCTTACGAGCTGTCTCTCTGCCCGCTGCCGTCTAGTGAGCCTTTCATTCCTCTCGTTTCCTCGTTGCCTCCCTGATTCCCGTTCTCACTTCTACAGCTATGCTGATCTCATCGGACGTCGAGTTCGCGGTTGGCTCATGGCCGAGAACAACTACGATTCATCAACTCATCGTTCTGACGACGCGACGCCTCAAACTCGTCTCGAAGATTTCCAGGCTTGCGAATTGACTTTACGAGAAACTGTTCAAGGTCGAAACCGTTTCCGAGCTCAAGGAGGTCCGCCCGCAATGTGGTGGCTGTAGAGAGGGGAAGGGGAAGAAGCGGAAAGCTTGAAAGATATCATACTGGGAAAGAGGGAAAGAGGGAAAGAGGGAATCGGAACAAAATGGAACTGGCAACGCTTGAACTAGTACCAAAAAGGAAAGGAATCAATAGCTCGTACAGGAATCAGAATCAGTGCTTCAGTGTCTACTTTGGGAAATGATGATCGTCGAGAACGAGAGAAAGTCAAAGGAAGCGAACCATTGCAGATCGAGAGTCGATGCTGGGCCAGAGTCTCGCCAGAGAATGACCGGTCTTTCTCTCCCTTCTCCATCGACTCATTCCGTCGATTCTAGCTCGTCCATGGAGCTCGGGAGCTGACCATGCTTGCGCTCGAGGAGGTAGAGGTCATGCGAAAATGCGAAAGACAGTTTTACTTTCGTTTCACTTCGACATCTTTTCGACTTTGCTCCTCTCGTTCGCTTATGAGCTTTCATTTCACCTGCGACTTTGGACAGACGAAAGCAAGCATCGTATTCGATTGATGGCTTCCTCGAAATTCTCTCTCTCTTTTCTCTTTCTGTCCTCAACCTTACTCGACACTTTTCTCAAACTGTATCATTTTCGCTCACTCGTACTATAGGGCGTGCACCGAGATTGCATGCCCTCGACCTACCCTCCAACACCTTCAACAGCTCCACTTCCGACATCTTCATCAATGAATCTCACCTTACCTTCATCATTAGCTTACGGCGCGTCTTTCTTCTTATTCGGAACTCTCAACAATGTATTATATGTGGTAAGTAACCCTCTCTGTTGTCAAATTGAGGAGTTGTTGGCTGAAACGTTCCAGTTTCATTTACAGGTAATTCTCTCTGCTGCACTGGATCTAGTCGATCAAGCGTCTACCCCAAAGGTCAGTCTCTACTTCCCTCTCAGCCTGCGTCTTTCGAAGAGGCTAAGACCGAGGTTATCGAATGACAGGGTTTAATTCTCTTTGTCAATATCGCTCCTGCTCTCCTAGTCAAGCTAGGTTGGCCCTACTTTGTCCCAGGTCAACCTCGTTACAAAGCCCGAGTCTCGAGTTGTAGCGCTCTATCATTCATTGGAATCCTCGTTCGTCCTTGCTTCTTCCCTTTCGCACTCCCTCTTCTTCGCAACTCACGTTTATCCTCTCTCTCCTCAGGTCGTAGCATTATCAAACACTCTCTTCTTTCGTCTCTTGGGAATCTCGATCGCTTCCTTCTCGTCAGGTTTAGGGGAAATGACTTATTTACAATTGGCGACGGTTTATGGAAGTTTGTCAGTTCCGGATGGCGAGGATTTGGGTGGGAAAGCGGTTGGATGGTTTAGTTCTGGAACGGGTGCGGCGGGGTTGATTGGTGCTGGGTTGTGGTGGATACTGAGAGGTTTGGGAGTTAGGACGGGATTATTGATTTGCTCTGTACGTTTGTCGTTGCACTCACTCCCTCTCCCTCGAGTTAGACGTTGACGATGAAGCGTACAGTTCTTGCCGTTATGTATGGCACTCACCTTCTTTTTCCTCCTACCGTCCCTCGCTTCCTTCCGACCAACTTCGATCTTTTCCAACTCCGATACTCCCTACGCGGCAATCCCAACTCTCGACGACGACGCAACTTCCGATTCCTCTTCCCTTGCCGACGATGATCAAGTCTTACAAAGAGTCGAACATCAATTAGACAAATTACCGGGTTTGACGACGAGAGAGAAGTTTGAATTGGCGAAACCTCTTTTCGTCAGATTCATGTTGCCGTTGTTTTTCGTTTATATGGCTGGTAAGTCTTCCTTTCTCGCTAATCAAGACGATGGCTTATGCAGTTGCAAGTGTAGAATACACGATCAATTCGGGAGTCGCTCCTACTCTGCTCTACGAGATTCCTAAACCTTCAGAATCACCGGTTCTTTCTCTGATGATCAAGAACCTAAGAGATTACTACCCGTGCGTTTGCATTCAACTCTCAGCTCACACGACGATCTCGCAAGCTGAGGTAGCTGCTTGTAATCCACAGCCTCTGGCAACTCCTCTATCAAACCTTCGTTTTCATCTCGCGTTCCTCGCTCTCGATCTTCCACCTCCCTCCACTCCCACTCTCCCTCCTCCCCTTACCGACTCTCATCCAACTTCTAATCCTCTCCCTAACGATCCTCGAATCGACCACTTCAATCTTTGTCAAGTTTTTCGGAGAATCGGGAGCGACTTGGATCACGATTGGTTTGGTTTGTTGTGAGGGATTGGCAGGGGGTAGTGCTTATGTCAATGTGTTTTATAGATTGGGGAAAGGGGATGAGGTGGATGATGAAGAGGGAAGGGAGGAGGGCTTGGAGAGTGGGTTGCAGGTTAAAGATAGGAGGAGGAAAGAACAGGAGAAAGAATTCGTAAGTTTCATCTCTTCACTCTCGCTCTCTGGACGAAGGAGCTGATAATATCCGAATTGCTTTTAGAGGATTGCGAGTGTTGGATTTGCAGATACGAGTGGGATTTTGGTGGCGAGTTTGATCAGTTCAGTTTTGGAACCGAGATTGTGTAGGGCTCAAGTTGAACAAGGTAGAACTTATTGTCGTGAACTATGAATGAAATCTTCGTTGTTGTAACTTTCCTTTGCGAAGTTGAGCGGAGAGGTTTCACGTGAAAACAGCGAACTTGCATGAACTGGTTGAGTTGCAGGATCTCTCTCATTCTGGCTATCTACTCGCTCTGCTTTGTTCTTCCTTCCTCTCTCTTTTCACGTGTATCTCTCAAGTCACTCGCTATCACCCTCTGTCTACGATCTCCCCCTCACAAAAGCAAGATCACCTGTTCTCCTCTCATCAATCAAATCCATTCAAACGGGTGAACTTGCTCGATCCTCCTACTCAAGCCATTCACTTCTGTAACACCACCACAAGCACTACCTTCGTCCCTCTCCTCGAGTTCAAGTACAGCCTCCCTCCCTTCTGC
This sequence comes from Sporobolomyces roseus, assembly GCA_016617785.1. Classification (NCBI taxonomy): domain Eukaryota; kingdom Fungi; phylum Basidiomycota; class Microbotryomycetes; order Sporidiobolales; family Sporidiobolaceae; genus Sporobolomyces; species Sporobolomyces roseus. Next base: position 1,753,401 of record JADILM010000005.1, on the reverse strand, counting down.
CTCCCTCAGTTCTTCCCCTCCCCCTCCCTATCTTCTGAAGGATGTCCTCTCCTCTTCCGTCTCCATCAGAAGCGATCACTGCCCTAGTCCCCCGTCCACTCGCTCAATCCCTAGTCCTCTCCCGCCTCTCCACATCCCCAACTCTCCTCCCCGAGAACCTCGCAAAACTAGTCACTGCCCTCTCCCTAGCCGCAAGAGTCTCACTAAGAGCGTCAGCGTTATTTATAGAAGCCATTTTGGAGGGTTTACAGGGGAGTACGGTTGCTAGTTTGGGAGTTACTAGGAGAGCTTTAATTGCTGCGGTTGGGAGCGCGAGGGGTTTGCATTATGTCAAAGGTGGATTGGATTGGAGTGGTAGAGATGAGGAGGGGAAGAAGACTGAGTGAGTAGAGAATTCTTTATAGAGCGAGGAGCATTATTGACGTTCAGCTGGAATCCTCGGTGCACAGAGACGCTTTCTTGACTCTACTCGACAAGTATACGAATCTAGGGATCTATCTGGTGCGCTGGACTGTCTGAAGCACTCATAGCTCGAAATACTGAAGTGTTTTGGTGTCCTCTTTCGCAGATCCACCATTCCTTCACTCTCGCCGAACTATTCACCATGTCCTCTTTCTACCTCACGCTCAATACGATCCAGACCGTCTCTACGGCAGCCGAAGAATCCGTCCGAATGCTCGATTCAATCCTCGGTTCGAACGAATCCTCGCGAGCTTTATCCTCGATCATTACCCTAGTTCGAAACGAGTTGACTCAAGACCCTCGTTCAGAACTCGCTCAAAGAGGTACGATTGCAAGTTTCGCTGCATTGACAAAAGCAATCACTGCATTCGCTTGTCTTCAGACTGCGACTCATAGACGAACTTTGAAAGAGTTGAAAATGAGGGTCATTTATGATTGTACGATCGTAGTGGATCATGATGGTGCGGAGGAATTGCCGAACGGATTGAGGAAAGTGTCGTCGACTGAGATGGAGAGGGTACCTAGTATTGAAGATGCGGGAAAATATGCGGGACCGAAATCGAAAAGAAAGAGGATCTCTTTGGTGCAAAAGGAGTTGGAATTGGAGGATGAGGATGAAGGGAGAGTGTTGACGGATGTTAGAGGGGAGTATGAGAAGTTGAGTAGGGTTGGGAGTAGAGTTGGAAGTCCGAGAGCGGGAAGAAGCAGGACGACTAGTAAAGCTACGAGTGTTTACGATCATAGGGAAGAAGAGGGGATGAGGTTGGATGAGGTTGGGATGGCGAGATTGGAGGATGGGTTACAGGATCGAGATGGGGAGGACGAGATGGAGGGAATCGAATTTGAGTTACCCGGTGAAGAGGAAATCGTTCACGAATTGAGTCAGCTCTGTGGATTACCAGACATGACTAGTTCGACAACGATTCCTCCTCAAGTTTCGATCGAGGATGGACCATTGGACGAATCGGAGTTACCGGAAGAAGTTAGGATTGCGTTGAGGGAGTTGGAGAGAGAGGATAGTTCGGAAAGTAGTGGTGCGGAGAACGGGGTGAGGAGGATCATTCGCCCTAAGATGAGAGAGGGAAGAGGTTACTCGTATGAGATTGAAGTTGAGGAAACGACGAGAACTACGGTTACTACCGTGAGGAGCATCGAGAAGATTGAAGGAGGAGTTGGAGGAGGAGGGAAGATCGTTGCGCAGAGGACGAGGGAGAAGGATGGGGTGAAGATGTCGCCGAGGAAGAGGGCGATTGTCGATCAGGATGGAGATGTCGAGTTTGAGGAGGAGGAATGGGTCGAAGTGAAGGAGAAGGGAGGAAGAGACGAGATGGATACGGAGGGGGATGAATATCCTTCGGCGTCGAATGGTAGGGAGAACCTTGCGATCAAATCGAGGAAAGAAGCGTTGGAACAGCCTGCTGAGAATCGTCAACGATTACAGGTGAGCTTGACTTTCATTTCTTCTCGTCCTTTCCTCTTGTTCTGACTCTCTCGCGCGGCATTTCAGGTCGTGCTCTCGACAATGACGAAGAAATTTACTCAACGGAAACGAACAGTTCGACGAGTCTCTGACTCAAGAGAACCTTCACCTTCCCTCCCGAGTCCCGCTACTTCCTCAGCTTCGACTTCTCCAACAATAGGCTGGTCTCGGAGTCCTCGCGATCCGATCGAAGACTTGCGGAATCAATCGATGGCACCGAAACCTGCGACATCAAATGGGAAATCGAAATCCGTCTTTCGAGCTTTCTCGAAACCTTTCAATCGACAATCCTCCTCTTCTTCGACAACTCCCTTATCGTCTCCACCTCTCGTTCTCTCTCCGCCCCCAATACTATCACCTCCTACCCCTCGGGTTTCACCGACGCCGAAATCGCCCACGACTCGAAATCATCAACGGTCGATTTCCGCGTCTACTCTCGCACCTCCCTCTGCCTCTCGACCACCAGCCGACCTTCCTCCTCAACCTCAACCTCTACCTCTCTCTCCCGGCTCCTCTGCACCCTCACCTCGTCGGCGACCTTCACTGCACGCTCTAACATCCTCAGTTTTGACAACTTGCAAACACGACACCTTGAAAGATGAGGAACAAGAACCTAAAGCGAGCAATTTTCCTCAACAGCATTTGGTCAGCAATTTGCAACATTTCGCGAGGTATGGAAGTGCGGCGTATGGTCAGAGTTTCTTGAGGATACTTGGATTGGCGAAATCAGAGGTGAGTTAGACAGTCTTCATCAGTTCTCTACATCAGCACTGATGTAAGATCGCCGCTTCCGCAGTTCAAGTTCCCTCATACTGAGATCCGTGAGTCGCTCGACTGTTTCACTCGTGGCGAAGCTGGATTGACGCATTTTCAGCGCGTCTCGCAGATGCGAACAATCACGCTTTCGCCCATCATGTCGGAATTCACGTCGAAGATATCCTTCTCTCGTCCTTTACCGATCCTCAACCGAATCTGAGCAACGAGAAGATTTCCCCAATCGTCAATTATGGTGTGTTTAGTCTCTCTGGAATCTTTCCCACCAAGTTTGACGAGCCCAACCTTTCTACACAGTCGCCGTCGATCACTCTGTCAAAGCTATCGTGCTCAGCTGTCGAGGTTCTTTAGGTCTCTCGGATATCCTCGTCGACCTCACGTGCGATTACGAACCGATGCCAGTACCTGAGGGCGATCCTCACGGTTCCTATCTCGTCCACTCCGGCATGTTCCTCTCTGCTACAACGCTTCAGAGAGGAACAGTTCACGATGTTATCAAGGAAGCGTTGGAGAAGTTTCCAGAGTATGGATTGGTGATGTGCGGTCACAGGTGAGTCGAGGAAGAAGAAACACTTCAGAAAGAGACTGACAGTGCTCGACCACCCTCTTCACAGTCTCGGAGGAGGTGTCGCTGCTCTACTATCGATCTTGTGGGCAACTCCAACAGCAGCTTTTCAACGTCGAGAAGCCGAAATCATCGCTGAGGAAGGACGACCTCCCTCACACCCTCCTCTCACCAGCGCTTTCGTTACTTCCTTTACTTCCGACTTGCCTCCTGGTCGTCCCATCTCATGCTTCACTTATGGAGTTCCCTGTGTCGCCTCTCCCGATCTCGCGAAATACTCTCGAGGACTCATCATTTCGACTGTTCACAACTACGATATCGTCCCTACCCTATCGATTGGAGTCCTACGAGATCTCAAGACGATGGCAATGGGATTTTACGCCGAAACTGGAGTGGCAGAAGAGATTGTCGGACGAGTTGTTGGATTATGTCAAAGGAGATTCATGGCTCGACGAGCAGCGAGAAAGACTGGATCTCCTACTCCTTCACTACCCGGAGCCGAGGAGGAAGAGGAAAGGATGACTCCAGAATCATTGACGGATCCTTCAGAAGAATCACGTTTAGTACCGTTGACAGATCGAGAATTACAAGTCGGGAAAAGTTCGAACAAGGCCCTCGAACCTTCTTACACCGATCCTTCTTTACTTGGACCGGATATGGCGGATGATGTCGAGTTGAGTGATTGGTTGTGGAGTTTGAGGAAGACGATCAGAGCTTCGAGCGATAATGAAAAGCTTTATCCTCCTGGTACGCTACTACGTCTTGTCTCTCTCTCCTCGACTGTGGGTGCTGACTCTGCGATGATACAGGTACTGTCTATGTTGTCGAGAACTATACAGTCTTCATCTCGAGCGAATCGAATGATGGCAAATACTCTCGAAGAGAAGGAAGACGAGTTCTCCTCCGAGCAGTCGATGATGTCGAACGTCGTTTCTCAGAACCTATCTTCAGTCGGAGTAGTGAGTCGCATCTCTTCAGCTACCCGGATCATTGCTGACGTCCTGCAATCCACAGTGCTGAGCGATCATTCTCCGAAATCCTACGAAACCAATTGTGATTTACTCGCTGCTGCCGCTATGTAACCCCTAATTCTCCACCTTAACGAAACCTTCTTTATCCCCCCCTCATCAGTACCTTCTATACCATCGTCCCTCGCTGTACCCTGAATCTGTTTCCACCACACTCGCTCTCCTCTCGTCGTTGTTCTTTTTTTCTCTCCACTTTCGCATTTCGTCGTTTGCTCGTCCTCGTCCTCCCCGCAGTCTATCTCAATCTGTATGTCCTCTATTATCTTTTCTTGCTCACACTAGTTATCGAAGCAATGGGATGTATCGATATCGATTCGTTCTTCTCGTAAGTTTCGCACGCCAGAGAGGAAATGAAACGCTCGCTCGTTTCACTGGATTTCACGGCCTTCTCTGTCGTTCGTCTGCCATCAGCAGTGCCTCGAGAACTTCTCTTCCGGAAGGTTTCATGCGAAGTTGATGCGAAGGAGGGGGAAGAAGCGAATTTTTGTCTCTTCGACTCCTTGATTCCTGCCCCTTCCCTACTTTCGCGTTCGGCTCGACGCGTAGATTTGAATTCGATGTGCTTCAACTCCACTCGATCTCCTGCGGTTCCAGCTTGACACGCTCCCTCTTCCAAATCACTCAACTCGTCAATTCTCCTCTGCATCAACACCTCCACCGATTCTCCAAGATGACAAGTCGAAGTATGATACGATCAGTATCAGCTCCCGCCACCGACACCCCTACACCAGCTAGCGTCAGTCTTGTTCTTCAATCAACACCTTTCAAACCTTCATCTACACGCAGAAATCTCGCTACGAGTTACCGAGCTTTCAAAGCAGCATGGACAGCAATAGAGCAAGTACAAGTACTCAGTACGAGCTGCAGGAGGTTAGGTGAAAGAGCTGCAAAGGTGTTGAACGCTGTGAGGGAGAAATTGGAACTCATCGATGGGGAGGAAAGGGAGAAGTTGAATGGAAAAGTCGTGCTGGAGAAGGCTTACGAGTTTCAGAAGGGAAAGGAGGGAGAAGATTCAGCGGGAAAGACAGTTTTCAGAATCCAATCGTTCGTTTCAAAGGTTCAGCTCACTCGTTCTCGCTCGTTTTGTACTGAATATCGCCTCTACAGGACAATGCTCGACCTTCAAGCTTTTGCGACAGATCATCTCGCCAATTCGACACAGGATCGTCTCACTCTCCTCGTCGACTCTCTTCCGAAAACGACAAAATCTCTCGCCAAACTCTCTACTTCACTCCTTTCCTGCATCTCTACGTACTCTATATCTCCTACTGTCTCGAATGCGAACTGGACGGAGGAGGATGCCGCCGACCGCGAGAAGGATTACTCCGCTTTACCTCGACTCTTTCAACTGAGTATCGTTCTCAAAGGCCCAATCTACAATCGCTTCATCGCTTCTCGAATTGGCTCGGTACCTTCAACCGAGACGCCAGGACAACGTCGAGCTGCTTTCATCGAATGCTGTCTCGAGCAAACCCCGATTCTTAGACCAACTCAAGGAGGAGGGAGCTCGATCATTCGTGCAACGCCAAAGTCCAGCTGGTCGACGACAACAGAAACGATCGGGCTAGGCTTGCCTGTGGAGCTTACAGCTGGAGGAAGTTTGATGAGAAGAGCAGTTTCGCAGCCTCCTCTGACTTCTGTCGAAGCGCCCACAATCGATTCGAAACCCATTTTCGGATCAGTTACTCCCGAGGCAACTACGGCACTTCTGAATACGGTCAGTCTCTCCGCTCGAGAGGAGGAGGAGCCAACGGCCGAGAACAAAATTGAATCGACAGAGCCTATCTCACTCACCTTCGATCCCGCAAATGTCGAGGTTCCCGCCTCACCTCCACCCTTTGATCTAGCCGATCCCTTTCCTTCACTCTCCACCACCGACCAGACTCCTGCCTCTTCTGCTGCTCCCCCCGTCGCTTCCCTCACACCCCTTCCTCCCAAACCCTTCGACAACGACGAACCATCCTCGCACTTCCTCGATAGAAGTACTTCGACAGTCTCGAGTATGGCCATGACTACGAGTAGCTCAATGGGATCGGTACTGTTTGAACCGGTACTTCCGCCATTCGATTCAGAGGTTTCGCAAGGAGAAGAAGAAACGGCGGAAGTTGAGGATGAGGGACAAGACCAGGACCGCGTTGAAATTTTCAAATACCAGGCTCTAAGGCGAGAGGAGGAGGAAGCTGGACTGGGCGAGGCTGAAACGGTCGAAACTGCAGAGGAAGATGATACGAAGGAGAGCGGATTCGCCGACAGGACGAACGCAGACCTAGCTGTCAAAGCTGTTCAAACGGACACTCTACCCTCGGCATTCAACGTCCCCCTTCCGCTATCACCCCTCGCCGTCGAAGAGATCGGTTCCTCCCCAATCATCGATGCGCCTCGACGCTCTTCGACTCCGGCTCCTCTCGATCTCCTGCCTTCACCTCAGATCGACCTACCTCTACTCTCGCCTACATTCGACGACACACCTTTACTGCAACCTCCTCCCCTACCTCCATCTCCCGCTCTTCCCCAATCGCCGAGTTTGATTGTCACTTCTTTCGACGATGCGACAGACGACATTCGACCCTCAGTCCCTCCCAAGTCTCCGAGCCCCTTTCGTATCCTCTCTCTCGACGGAGGAGGACTCGTCGGACCGATTCCTCAACTTCTCGCTCTCAAGAAACATCTCGCTTCGACCATCAATTCTTCACTTCCTTCGCAACACTTCGACCTTATTGTCGGCACTTCTTCATCCGCTCTTCCTGCTCTCATTCTGGGTCAGTACGGCCTATCGATTGACGAAACCCTTGATATCTGTGCTAGAGTCGCTCGACAAGCTCTTAGGCTCGAAGGAACAGCATCGGCACCTGGTCAAACCAAACCGAAACGAGGTGGAAAATGGTCCCGCTTGTTCTCGAAGAGTAGTCGAACAACTTCCGCAGTCCAGGCTATCCCAAGGAGAACAGCACTCGACTCTGCGATCAAGCAATTCGTCCCTGGCACTTCACCTCTTCCTGCTTCTCGATCATCCTGTCAAACTGCGATTCTCGCTTATCAACGTTCAAACTCGGCATCTTCTCGCGCTTCAGAATGTTGGCTCGACTCGGAATCCGATCTATCGCTCCTCGAAATCGTTCGAGCTTCGATGGCTCTGCCCGGTTCAATGCCCTCCCCTTACATCCCGTCTCCGACTTCCCTCAATCCTGCATCCTCTGCTCTCACTCTCGCCCAATCACTCCTCGACTCGCCAGATCGATCCCTCGAACTCGTCTCCCTCTCAATCGGTTACTCGCTCGCTTCGATCACTCTCGACCCTAAACGGACTTCTCGAACCCGTCTCGACGCACTTCGACAAATCAAGCAATACGGAGCGGGCAATTCGGCGACGGCGGAAGCGCTCAGGAAGAGGTTGGAGAAGGATAAGAGAGTCAAATTGGTTCGAATCGAGGCAGGTTGTGACGGAGCTGAGTTGGCTCGGGCAGACGAAGGAGACTTGGTCGAATCTCTTCAGTCTCAGATCGAAGGGAGACGGCGAGCAGTCAATACAGACTCAGGTCGAAATAGACAAAGTGAGCATTTCCTTTTCTCCCTTTCTCCACTCGCTTCACTTCGCTGACCGCTACCTCCTTCCGCAGTGACCCCTCAAGCGACTTTCTCACCTCGTCTATCACCGCTCCCCTCATCTCCCTCTACAAAGTCCATGCACTCCCCTCAATCCACTCGGAAACGTTTTCCCTTCTTCACTTCCTCAGCAGCTCGACGTTCCGCTTCATCCTACGACATCTCCTCTACACTCTCTCAACCTCCTTCCTCTCCTCCACCTCCAAGCTCTCCTTCGATCCAACAGTTGTACGTGAAAGACGAGAGAGGATTGAGGACGAGTATTAGTTTGGGAGATTTGGGAGGAAGGACGAGAGGATTGTATGCGTTGGAGGAGGGAGGGAGTATGAGTGATCTACTCTCGAGGGCTTAGCTGCGGGGGTGTTCAATGATGTTGTAGGGTTTATACATCATGCGCAAGTTTTGGGACGGTTGTTCAAATTTCGTCGATTTTTCGGTCGCGAGGGCTTTTCCTTCTCGATCGTTTTCTTGCCTCGTTCTGCCAGGCGATGTAATCTCTCGTCGCTTGCTCTATCTTTTTTCTGAAGAGGCCCGAGTGATATCGCTGGCTTGCGAAATCCGAATTGTTTATTTCCCTATTCCGCGAGCAATTCTAGTCAAATTCCTGTATTCGTCTTCTCACTCAGCTTCGGCGCCATCAACCTCAAGAAATGTCCAGTAGGACAGGTACTCCTCAACCTTGGCAGAACGGACAGACTGCGAATGGAGGAGCAGCTGGAGGTGGAAACGGTGGTTTACAATTACCTCAGGGTAAAGGTACGTCACTTCTCCTACGCTCTACTCAACTTGGAAGTGGCTATTGGAGCTGTGAGATGTATCTGGGAGAAGGGCGAGGCGGTACGAGTGAGGACGAGGGGAGGAGGTTTGAGGGAATGATCAAGGTGTTGCTGGACCTCACACGACATGGAGAGGCGTGGGAGTAGCTCGTATACTATCAGAGTAGAGTATTGACGCTTCTATGATTCGTCTACAGCAGGAAAAGGTTCGAATAATGCTGGAGGTCGATCAAATTCTCAAGAGTGAGTTCAACGAGTCCTACAATCTGGCTTAACGAGATCAAGGGCTGATTGTGGGTCTTTCTGAGTTCCACAGACCTACAGGAGAAACGAATGGCAAGTCGACCAACGTAGATTCATTGATGGATGCAGTGGGAGCGAGTGGAGTAGATTTAGGTGTGAGTCTTCGAGTTTCTGTCCAGCTACCCCTCGTGAAGTATGCTGAAATCTCCGGTTGACTCACAGGCTGAGGAAGAATCATTGCGAGCGAGTAACGAAAGAGCGCATGCTCAAGCAATGGCGAATGCGGCCGCTTCGAATAATTCGGCTGCTGCTCAAGCAAACGCTTATAACGGGATAGATAGGAGTAGGAAACAAGAGTTCATCGATCCTTCGGTACTGGCCGAGTGCGTCAAGAAAGTTGGTAAGGAAGAGAATTGATTTATCTATCGCCAAAACTCCACTGATACAAGCGTATTCTTCTTCTACAGCTGCTGCATTCTCACTGAAAACCCTCGAACCCGATACTATCCCTCTCATCGCTCTCGCCACTCGACATCGCCTTCAATCCCTCATCAACTCGTCCATTTCCGCTCGAGATCACCGACAAACCTCTTCACATTTCCGACCTCCTCCCTTCGTTCCCGCTCCTTCCACCCGCAAACGACGACGACGGAAAGATCCTATGAATGGAGATATGCCAGAAGATGACGAGGATGAAGAGATGGGATCAGAAGAGGAATCAGAAGAAGAGGAAGATGAGATTTCGAGGGCTAAACGACCAAAAGTGCCTGCTTGGGACTCATTGGTGTATGATGATCCGGAGAGGTATCTGGCAGTGATGGAACGGGTGGATCGAGCAGAAGAACAAAAGTTCAGAAAGGAACGAATGAATCGGGATTTCAAGGAACAGAGGGAGAGGGAAACTGCTGAGGAGATTTATGGGGCTGAAGAAGCTCAGAAACGGTTGGAAGAAGCAGAGGCGAAGGATGGTTCTGGAGTATTCGACGAAACTGGAAGTGATGGCGAACCGAAGGGGGATCGTACGAAAGGATCGAAGAAATCTGAGGGAAAGGGAAAAGGAAAGGCAAAGAATGCGGCGGATCGATTCCTCGCTGCGAACAATCAATCGGATTCTTCAGCTCCCTCGACTCCAACGAAGGAATTAGGCAAAGATGGGAAACCAAAGAAGAAGAAGAAATCGAAATTGAATGCAGATGGTACGACGACACCTGGTGGCGGAGGAGGAGGAGGTGCTTCTACTCCGAGTGGTACTTCGACACCGAGTGCTACTAGTATAGCAAAGAACATGTCGGAAGACGCTAGGAAACGATTGACGGATCATTCAGCGATGAAAAGTTTGGGAGGTACCAAATATAGTTGGATGAACGCAGCTGCTGGTCCCTCAACTTTCGGTTCACCTTCCCCTGCAACACCTTCACTATTAGGAGGAGGAGTATCTTCATCTCTAGGTCGACCGAAGTTTACACCGAGTCAGTCGAGTTGGTTGGGAGGTGGAAACGCTGGTTTATCTTCTTTGAACCCTGCGAACAACACTCCGATCTCGGCGAAGGATCCTTCGTTACTCAACAACGCTCTCACTACTTCTCGACTCAACGTTGCACCTTTGCACGACGCTCAACGAACTCAGATCGCGAAAGAGGAATGGGAAGCTGGACATCATGTTGTGGAAATGGGGGATCTGTTGTTTGCGATGGATATGGAGAGGGGTGTAGGAGTAGGTAGAGGGTCAGGGAGGAATACGGCACTGAGAGGGAGAGCGGGAATTACGAAGAGTGGTCATAGAGGAGGCAGATAGTTTCCTTTTTGACTTTGACTCTCTACTTCTTGTCGTTCCTCTGCACCTGATTTTGTTTGCTAAGCATCTACTCATTCGTCTCTCCTCCTCATTGGGCTCGTGAGCGTAGTGAGTGAGAGTAAAAGTTCTCGGTCGACTGGTCCTCCCCTCTGCGAAATTCGAGATTCTCGTCTATTCAAAACTGCTCGTTCACAACTCCCGACTTTTGACTTGAGATGGCGGCCCCTAGCTCCTCCGAGCCTACAATAGATTCTCTGGTACGTAGCATACTCCTCTCGAGCTTCTGTAGCTGTCTGCCTCCTCTCATCTCGCTCATCAATTTTCCATTCATTCCAGGCCTCCTCACTCACGCTTGAGATCCTACACGAACTGATAGCAGACGTAGCAATAGAAGAACATCAATTAGCCCAATTTCGTCGTTCTCGAATAGCTCAGTCAGTTCTCCCATTCCTCTCTCCTCTCGATTCGCTCATCAAACAACTCAACGTCTTTGTTCTCTCTCTCTTGGATAGACAACAAGCTAGCGCATCATCGAATACTCCGAATGGACCACTAGCTGTACCAGGTGGAGTGAATGGAACGTCAACGAGTCCAACGAAGAAAGATAAAGATGATGGTTTATTCGCTTGTATGGTATGTAACAGACAGGTGAGCCCTCCTTCTACACTCAGTCATGATCAGATTGAGCTCAAGAGGTAGGTCACAGGTTGCGGCACCGAGATATGCGAGTCATTTGAGCGGATGTATGGGACTTTCAGGTTCGAGAAGAGGCGAACGAAGAGCCGCTGCGAACGCTGCTGCTGGTGTCAACGGGAAAGCGAACGGTGCTAGGTGAGCTTGATACGTCTCTCACGATGAGTGATTCGAACTGATTCGAAATGAGAAATGAATAGGAATGGATCGGGTACGAGTAATTATGGATCTGATACAGATACAGAGAGTACGTTTTCCACACTCCTCTCTTCTACGAGGATATAGACTGACTGACTCGGCTCGCCTTTCAGAGAAGAACGGGATCAACGGGATCAAGAGGAGTGCGACTTCTTCTCCGGCGGGTCAGAACAAGAAATCGAAGCCTACTCCTCGTTCGTCAAACGTTCCCTTGATCCCCTCTGCTAGTATTAGAGGCTGATCAAAACACTTCTTGGTGATCAGTATCATCTACGCCATCCAGTTCATCCAACTTCCAACCACCTCACATCGGTTCACATCCTCTCTCGAAAACCATGTCCTTACCTGCATCCCCGGTCAATTCACCTACCGCAGCTTCCCACTCTATCCCTCCTCGACCCTCTTCAGTCGCACCCGGCGCTCTGCCACCACATCAAAACACCTCGCAACCCTTACAACGCTTGCCGTCGAAAACTCCCTCAGTCTCAAACAACGGTCGACCACATCCTCTCGCTCAAACGCAAACTAACGCTCAATCACAACCCCAGAATTATCCCGCTAAAGCCCCCATTCGACCCCCAGCTTCGAAACCCGTCGCAAAAGTTCAGAATTCTGATCGACCCGACTCGGATTCAGAAGATTCAGATTCAGACCTCGAGATCTCTTCTGTTGTCCCCTCGAAACCTCCTCCACCACAAACCCAATCATCAAAGACTCCGAGAGTACCTCCACCGGCATCGAAAAAGGTCGGAACGAAGAATGGTGCGAGTGAGGGAATGCAAAGGAATGGATCACAGAAACAGCCGAGGAAACAAATGCCTGGTAGTAATAATGGTGGAGGGAACAGTGGGAATGTAGGAGGAGGCGGAGCGGTGGGAAGGAAAGCCGCGAGACCGATAGCTGGAGGTGAGTCTTTCGGATGATATCAGCACTTTCTTTCATTGAAGAGACACTGATCTCTTTCAATGTCACACAGTCAATCCGAATGATTCAGCAAGCTCAGATGAAGAAGGTTCAGATGGATCAGGATCAGACTAACCTTATTCCAGTCATTCTCCTGCCCACTCCTCCTTTCACTCCCTCTCTCCTGCCCTCGCATCGCTCCTCTCGATATCCTCCATACACACGTTATCAGTCGCAGTCTAACCCTTCCCTTATCGACTTAGCTTACTTTTCTTTCTTCGCATCGCATGTCTCGTTTCTCTCGCTTTTTCGTTTGTATGTTGTCAAAATCATTCATTCCTTCTTGCAGCTATACAACGCACTTTTTCAGCAGGATCGACCGAGAACGTTCTCTTGCCCTCGCCCTCTCCTCTCTTCCCTCTCCCTTCCCTTCCTTCCCTCCGAAAATGAGGTATTTCAAATTGATGAAATTCGCCAGATTTTCGACGTTCTCTTCTTCTCTCCCTCTTCCTCCATTCTTCAACTTTGACATGTCCAGCATGCAAACTTCAACTCCAGCAGCTTCCACCGTCAGCAAAGAAAAGCCCTGGCATGCAGCTTTCCCTGCTCCCCTTTCTTCCCTCGAAAACGGCACTCTCTCCTCAATCACCGTCTCTCAGCTACAAGAAAAGGTCAAGGCACAACGAGACCTCAGCAAGAGGGATTTCCTAGTAGTTGATGTCAGGAGAACAGATTTCGAGGTTCGCTCTTTTCTCTGCGAAGCTTTCTTTTCGAGTTCCCATTCTCTCGCATTGTGCATTATAGCTGACTTCCTAGCTTCTCGGAACCCAGGATGCGTTCATTCGAGGAGCTGTCAATCTACCGGCTCAATCATTCTACGTCACGCTTGACTCGTTGCTCCCTCTATTGACTTCGTGAGTTCGCAAATGTTACCTTTGCATCTCTCTGTCTCTCCAGACGGCCTCGCGCTCACGATCATCTCAACGTGACAGCTACAAACAAGTCATCTTCCACTGCCAATCATCAGCAGGACGAGGACCACGATGTGCGGCGTGGTATCAAGATCGTTTGAACGAAACGAACGTTGCGAAGGATGTCAGCGAAGGGGTGGTTCTCGAGGGCGGAGTGAAGAAGTGGGTTAAGGAAGTCGGTATCGACGACGAAGATACAGTAAAGCTTTGAGTCTGTAGCTTGCGGGAACAGCTTCTGATCAGTTCCGAGTCAATCCGAAGTAACTCAAGAAGATCCATAGTGCATTTGTGAAGCATAGAGATACTCGTGAGATCAAATACGTTCACGAGGTGAAGCGAGTGATTCGATGCAGTTTCAGCGGAATTCTCTGCGCGATTTCTGTGTCTGGTCCTTTTCTCTCGAGTAGTCGCAATTGCGTACGTACCTCGAATAATCCAACGCTTGCCGTTTCAGTGTTTGCACGTTCGTCGCTAGCAAACAAAGGATTTCCTTTCGAAAGCTCTGAGCGCTCTCGGTTGGTTCTTGCTGAGCATTTTCGTCGACTTTCGCAATTTGATTTGAAACGAAAGCCGATGACAAATCACTGTCCTCTGCAGCAAGTCTTATCATATTATCAGCAGATGGGCTATTTGAAATGATTTTTGCTCCCTCTCTCTTCCCGCTTCGCAACTTCCTCTTCTTTCTTCTCTCTCTTCCATTCTCACACAGTCAACCTCTCTCATCTCTTCACCTTCATCCACAACATGAATGCAAACATAAACACGATCACAACACTTCCTTCTTCATCTTCACCTGCGACTCGTCAACTCGAAACGATCGATTCTTCGCCAACTCCCTTGAAAGACGAGATCCTGGAAGAAGCTAAACATCCAATGACAAAGACTGGTACATCCTATACCTCTAGCCGCGCTGTACTTGAAGGGAGAAGCTGACCATGATCGCGGGAGAAACAGCTACACCCAAATTGAAACGACTCGCAATCCTCGACAAGTTGCTCGCGTTGTGGATCATTTTAGCCATGGGACTGGGTACGTAACCTTCTCGATGCTCAACTTCTCCAGTGGCTGACTCACACCTCTTTCTGTCTTTCTAGGATTGATCGTTGGCAATTTCTCAAATGCCGCACCCGTCTTGGAGGCTGTCAAATGGGCAGATGTCTCTGTACCGTTGGTCATTGCTCTCATCCTAATGATGGTTCCGATCCTCGCACGAGTTTCACCCGAAGCACTCGTTGCACTCTTTCGACAAAAAGGTCTGTGGAAACACATCGTCTTCTCCTTCGTCGCCAACTGGATCGTCCTCCCGCTCTTCATGTTTGGTCTCGCATGGGCGTTCTTACCGGATAAGGGTGAGCCACTTCCGTCGTTCACTGAAAGAAGCCTTCGCTGATTATCTCAACTGAGCAGAGGATTTGCGAGAAGGTTTAATTTTGGTCGGTATCGCTCGATGTATCGCTATGGTCCTCGTGTGGACTGATATCTCCGGTGGTGACCTCGATTGTGAGTCCTTTCGAAGTTCCGTCGCTTGAGGCATGGCGCTTGGACCTGATCTTCTCTTCATCGCTGTTCAGACTGTGCTGTCCTGGTCGCCTTCAACTCGCTTCTTCAGATCGTGTTATACGCACCTCTGGCTATCTTTTACCTCCACGTGCTTGCCCCAAATTCGTCGGGGGGATCCTCGCAAGTCCAGTACGGTGTTGTCGCGAAAAGTGTCGCCATTTTCCTCGGTGAGTTCACGCACTCGCTCAGCCGTCCCAGCTGAATCTAATCACACGCGTTACCTTGTGGTAGGCATTCCTCTCGCACTCGCTATGGCTCTTCGCGGCATCTTTACCCTCCTTCGACTCCAGAAATTCTATCAGAACAAGTTCTTGCCAGCCATTGCGCCCCTCTCCCTCATCTCTCTGCTTTTCGCTATCGTCATCATCTTTGCAGGACAAGGAAAGCAAGTTGTTCAATCGATCACCAGTGTACTTCGAATTCTTCCTCCACTTTTCATCTACTTTGTCGGTTCTTTCGTTTTCACACTTTGGGGATGCAAGCGATTCGGTTCATCCTACAAACGTTCGAGCGTTCACGCATTTACCAACTCGTAAGCCCCTCTGTCCTTTTCATGCTCACTCGATTCAATTGCTGATCTGCCTCGTCTTCGTCCGTGATGAGCAGATCAAACAACTTTGAACTTGCTATCGCGGTAGCCATCGCAAGCTACGGCGCAAATAGTGATCAAGCGCTTGCAGCTACGGTCGGACCTCTCGTCGAGTACGTTGACAAGTTTTTTTCTACTAGTTGCGACTTCCGTACTGATCAAGACCCAATTCGATTCGCAGAGTTCCAGTGCTTGTCACCCTTGCGTACCTCCTTATCTGGTACCGCAAGAGGTCGAAGTGGGATATGGAAGAGCTCGACCTAGTCGCGGAGAAAAGCGGGAACGACAATGAGGGAACCGTATCTTCGACAGGAAGAGATGAACAAGTATGAATAGTCGGGTTTCTCCTGTAGTAACTGGCTCCTTTGTCTTGTTTTGTTGTGTATACTATGTAAGCTCGAACCTATATCACCCTATTGCGAAGCTAGAGCAGCGTACCTTGACTATTTCGAACGAAAAGCATCTCAGAATTCGGATTTCCACTCCATGCTGTTGTCTTCTGGTCTCCCTGAAGCTTGAGCGGTAGCTAACACGTACCATCATCGCGATCTAAAAGACCGCAGCGGGACTTTTGTAAGCTTTTCCGATGAGAGAAATCGGGCGAAAGATCGGGATGAAATGAAGCGAAGCATCTTCAGAAAATGTGAGCTGCCCTCAGAGTAGTTGAGCTCTTTGTTAGAGTCCCAAGTAGAGATTCACATCGACAAGTGAAATGTAGAGAGTAGAGAAGCGATTTCGCTGTTTAAGTTTCGAACAACTCACCGAACACGACCACAACAACTCAGATCCAGCTGGACGCGCTTTCAGACAATACTCTAGATCTTCAAAAACTTTACACAAGTCCCCCTAGTCTTAGCAAGCCGTCCTTGCTCTACCTCGACTCGATCAACTTTCTCATCTCAGTTCGCCTCAACCTCCTTTCGACTCGACTGTAGAGAGCTGAAAAGTACTCCAGAGGTGAGTATGAATCTCTAACTTGCGACATCGAATGCGCCGACGACCTCCTCCGATGTTGTGCAGCTCTTTCTTCTCCCTCGCTTCCCCCGTTCTCCCCTTCTCGCCGATGTCCTCTACTTCCACCCCTTCTCCCAGCTCTACCTCTCCCGGAAAGTGTGTCGTATGTGGGAAAGATACTTGGTTGAGATGTTCAGCGTGTTCAGCGAATGGTTTAGATTGGATGTGTTTCTGCTCGATCGAGCATCAGAAGTGGGTGAGTACTTATCATTATGACCTCGATCGTTTACTAATCTCCTCGAGTCAGATATGGCCCGTTCACAAGCTCGTCTGCGGTCAGCACGGGAATCCCTTTCGCTGGCCTGGGTTCACTCAAGCTGAGGCCGAGGAGATCATCAGCTTACGGCACGAGCGGGAGCTGCAAGGATCGAGACAGAGTTTCCTGTAGATGTATAAGGATGCCATGGAGAAGCACGCTGGAAGTCGCAGGGCGAACTGGGAGGAACTGTTTGCGGTACGTCGCCAGCCCGTTATCTGCAGTTCATTCTGGGATCTTGAACTGACGCGAGACGATTGCAGGACTGGATCCTTTCTATGCGTCAAAGTGAACTCGACAAATGCTCTCCGAGCGAGTTGGCTGAGCATTCACCTTTGGCCTTGCCAAGTACTCGACAGAATCTCTTCCACTTACGAAACGGACTCGGTCTCGAAGAAGCTGTTACGAATGCCAATGGAGGCATCAACTCTTCAATCTTCGATTTTATGGTCGCTTTCGAAATCCAAACACTCGAGGATCTCGTCCAAAACCCTTGCCGTTACGAATGGTTGACCGTTTATCGACACAAGAGCGATGTGTGCAAACGCTCGCATCAACAGATCCGACGCAACGAGTGAATATGCGTCCTACACTTCTTGCGAGCTTTTGCGTTTTTTTGACCAAAATGTGGCTCGTACACATCCTGACCTCGCTCGAATATTCAAGTCATCGATGGTGATGGTATCATGAAGGTCAGGAAGCTAGGTTAATTTGTCATTCGTATGAAAAGTGAGCACTGTCTCCCATCTATCTGTAATCTGCTCTTTTCGATCTGTTTACCTTCGTGTGCGACGAACGTGAGACGCGAGATCGCGCATTGGAGACGTAAGGGAACCGAACGGAGCAACTGTGCAGCATATTCGAGAGGAGGGCTGAACGAGATAACGAGGAAGAGGCAGATTAAATTGCGAAGTATAGTAAGTCAAGAGCTAGTTCAAAACAGGAGAGGAGGGAATCACTGCTGAATATGATAAGATTCGTCAAGTGGAAGAGAGAGAGAGTTGTACAAGCGAGTAGTAAAAAGTGTCTGTAACCCGTAAAAGAGCGATCAAGGGTAAATCGTCCAACCTCCCAAAGCCGCACCAACGAGAACTGCTACCGCCCACCTTCCCTCTACACCCAATCTCCCACCACTGCTCCTAGGTATACTACCATAAGTCTCTCCCGCCATGACAGCAGTAGTGATAGTATTCGCAGGAACCAATGTAGTTCTCACTGATACTGTCCCACTCGGACCGTACAATCCTGGGATCTGAGCTGTGATGTTGCCATCTTCGTTTCCGAGATCGTTGGTCGAGTTCTGATTCGAGGAGGATTGAGGGCGGTGAGTCGAGTTGGAGAGGAAAGCGAATCCGACTGAGGGAGGTGAGGCTCGATAAACTGAGTAAACGTTCTTGAGGAATGAAGCGCCGATCTATTCGACGTCGAAGAGAGTGAGCAAGAGGTGAGAGTAGGGAGAAAGAAGGTGGACGTACAACCCAAGATACTCGTGAACCAGAACCGAATGACAAGTCAAAGAACGCTCCCAAGCAGGTTGATCGATTTGTTGCAGCATCGATACCGAAAGGTCCCAAGTTGAAGTCGGTTGCTGACATGTTGTATTGCTGCGGGAGTGAAGCCAAGTTAGCGAAGTTCGAAGGAACAAAGGGAGAGAGAGGTTTCAAAACTTACGATTCCTCCGAAAGTGAGCGAAACCTCGACATCGTGTTCACAAGGGTATGAGTAGTAACCTGCCGGTTGTATGAACTGCGTATCAGTTCCTCGTTCTCGAATGCCTTGACAAAACAATACAAACTGACCAGTATACCTTCCCGTCGCAGCTTGAGCTCCCTCAACTTCCGCATACAAACTTCCAACGATATCTCTCGGTCCACCAATCAGCGTCGTTCCCGTATCAATCGCGACATATTGAGTACTCCCTCCATCCTCAACACTATTCGTAACATTCGTTCCATTGACACTGACCATCTCCATCGGAACCACCCAATAACTCTCCATTCCTGATGGTATACTGACGTAGTTGATATCGGAGGTGTAGAGGGAAGCGTTTAGGTATCCAATCGTGAGGGATCCTCCGGGTTCGACGGAGGATGCGGTCGAGATGTTGTTGTACCGTGTGAGGGAGACTGCGAATCCTGGGAAAGGGAGTACTGAAGCTGCGTAGAGGTTCTGCCAGAATGGTGTCACTCTTGATGCTGCTAGTGGTTGCCAACCCAAACCTAACAAATTCTCTCTCGAGTGATCAGAACTCCTTCGCTCAGAACAGTGAAATGAGCGTTTTTTGAGGGCTCACCCATCAATCCACTAATCCCTTGACCCAATAAATCACCATCTATATCCTCAATCAACGCGAAAGCCTGACTCGAAACGTTATATCCAGCGAACCCAACATAATCTTGCCAAATCTCACCACTCGCACTCCCTCCTCCATATTTCACCGAGAATGTAGTGTTCATATCCAACCTCGTCGAACTCAGGGTCGTGTTGTATAAGGGAGTCGTCGTTGAACATCCAGAGAGAGAAGAACAGTTTGTTGAAGCTATCCATAAGTCTGCTGAACCCGTGTCGAGGATACAAGACATGTATTGAGGTGGAACTCCTATCGCTACTGGTGCGAAATACGATCTATCTCCCCCATTTTCTATCAGCTAAAGTTTGGTTGAAAGAGAAGGAGAGAAACATACAAGTCTGCTTCATAATTCTGCATTCTCGCCAAACCCACGGGACCCGTTGGAGTAGGACTCATTTGAACGCTACTCCTAATCTCAGTCGTAGTAGTCGCAGTCCCACTAACCGTCCCACTAACAGTCACCGTCTCCCCTCCTACTCCAGCCGTACTAAATATGATTCTCGAACTAACGACATCGGGTGCTTGTCGTTCTTCCAACTCTCTTCTCTTCAATCGTTCTTCAGATGATCCATACTTGTTTATGACTCTACCTTTTTCTCTTAGGGCCCAAGAACGTACTAAGTCTTGCTGCGAAGAAGGAGAGGATTGGCGTTTTGAGAGTTGGTGCAAGTGTCCATTGTTGCGGTAGAGAGGTACGTGGATACCTGTGGAAGGGGTAGAGGCTGGAGAGGGAGTAGGGAGAGGTGTTGGAGTGGGAGAAGAGGAGTGGGCGGCGAGAGTTGATCGAGGAGAGACTAGGAGGAGGAGGGCGGTGGAGAGGTAGACGAGAGTAGAGAGGGAAGGTGGTTGAGGTAATGGTGGTTTAGGGTCTGTCATTACTTTGGTAGAGTGTGTCGAGAGTGGGTAGGAGGAAGAGGTTCAAGTCAGGGGAAAACAAGAGCAAGGAGATTCCGATGTTGACTTGTTCGAGGAGGGATTCGCGAGTGTCGTCAATAGTACTCTCTATTGGATCCGAGTAGAGGCAGGTAGGAGAGGAGTGTAGAGAGAGAAGGAGCCAAAGTTTCGTTCTTGGCCTTGACGGTTTTCGAAATTTCAGCGAGAAGACGTCCGTTGGAAACACCCTTCCTCTCCCTTTGCTATCCTTCACTTCTCACTGTACACATCGCTTCGTAGCTCTGCTTGAGCGTACTGGAATGGGCGTAATCGCTCCTCGTTTCGCTCGGGCCGCTTCGTTTGTTTTGATTTGTCTCTTTTCTTCCTCGCTTGAGTCCAACTTCGACCTGCTCTCTCCTGCCCCTACGACTACAACTCTGCTACGCGTATAAGAGCTCGACGGATGACCATGCGGTCAAAATTCCTGAATGCCGCGGAATTCACTCTTTCCTCCGAAAAAATCACAAACCTCCTTTCTTGCTCTCTCCCACTTCCTTTCCATCGACTTCTCTCTTCCTGACTAACTAAAACAGTCATGTTCCATCGACACACACGGCATCACTCCTCTTCCACTACAGTCAGCGATCTTCACCCTTTCGCACCCTCCCCAACCCCCCTCCCACCTCTCCCTCAAACTCCCATTTCCCACTCCCGAACAAGACCCACAACTCCTTATCAATCAGCTTCTACATCTCACCCACAGCCTCACCATGAAGATATCGATCAAGGAATGTTCTCCCGTCGTTCTAGAAGTCTCTCCCGAAGTGGTCGAAGCACTCCTTTACTGTTCCCCCACGCTCGACAAATTCCCCAACCTCACGCCAATCTCGATCTCTCCTCTGCCTTTCACTCCCAAGAACTCCTAGATCAAGCATTCCAACCCCTTCCCGCATCCTCAATTTATTCCTCTTCACCTCCCATTTCACCCACTTCCTTCTCTCTCCATCATTCTTCCCTCGATCCCTCTTCCGACGACGAGCTAATCCCCACCTCCCGACTTGAAGCCATCACCGACGATTCACTCTTTGCGCCCGCTTCAACTCTCTCGAGTCGTAAAGCTTCGAAACTCTCTCATTCATTCCATCAAGACGAAGATCGAGAGGGTAGGCACCGAATGAGACGATTGAAAGCAGAGATGGATATTGCGATTGGAGTTTCCCATCTCTACAAAGAATCCAAGCACGATCGAAGGAAAGGGAGAAGCGCTTCATTCGGAGGAGGGGGAAAAGGGATTGAGGAGGTTAGGGAGGTGTTTGAGAGATTCAAAGTTGGGTTGGAGGAGGAAGTAGAGGGGAAAGGAGGAAGGGATAGGTTGGCATTGAGTGGGGATCGGAAATCGTCGGTTTCTGGGAAGAGCGAGAATGGGAGTGGGAGGGAGAAGGGAACTTTTGGGGGATTGAATGGGAAAGAAATGCTGGAAACTGGGTTGGCGGTAGATGCGGTGGTCGGGTTGGCGGCGGGGGGTTATGCGTTATGGAAGAAGCATGAGAGGGAGAAGAGGAACAGACTTGAGGGTGAATTTACAAAGAGACGTAAGTCTTGCGAAACCGTCTACTATCTCTTTCCGGCGCTGGAAGCTGATTGTAGTCCATTTGATGGAAACTCACAGCTTCTTCTGCTCCGGTCATTTCGCCAACGATGGATCGAAACGCTCCTCGTCCTTCTTTACCTCGTAAGCTTCATTGTTTCCCCCCCTTCCTCCCTGTCTTTCTCCATTCTCTATGTTCTCTCTTTGCTCTCGCGTCTCCTCGGTCGCCATCTAGCCCCTCATCGTCTCCGATTCCGATACAGTTCCAATCCCTTCGATTCCCTCCACAACGACACCAGTTCCAATCTATCTCTCTCACCTGACTCCCTCACAACACAAGACACTACAACACGCCTCCGCCGCCTTACTGCTCAAACATCATCACGCTCACCTTTCCGCCGTCGAATCCTCCAAGAAGAACGGAGGAAATGGAAAGACTTATCATTACGACGAGATTGGATTAGTGGTTGGCGCTGTCGTGGGAGGGTGGAAAGAGTTGAGTGGATTAGTTGAAGAAGGCATTCGGAAAGTGGATTCGCAGAGGAAGAATCATCGCACGTCTCATTCTCAACTCTGTATCGTCTGTCGAGCTCAGACTGATGAGTTTGTTGCTATGGTCGTAGGGCTATTCGGGGTCGATATCAAAGAATTGACGAAACATGAAGGAGTCGAAAGTAAGCATGGGATCGATCCGAATGCGAAAGGATTCAAGGTGCCCGAGTTTTTAGACCATATCCTTACGGCTCTGAAACAATCAGGCAGGCTTCATCTCTCAATCTATTCTCTCTCTCAGTTCAGCGAGCTGATAGATCTGGATGAAGCCTGCAGATCTTTCAGTTTCTGGAATCTTGCGAAAATCAGCGAGCTTACAGAAACTCGAACAAATCATCGGAGCACTCGAGTATGTCTGCCTCTCTCCTCCTCTCACATATCACTGACTCCACTCGACCCTTGTCTAGTCACGCAGATGGTTCAAACGAGACGATTCTAGACTTGGCGAAACTCGACCCGATAACTCTCGCTTCGTTATTCAAGCGATTCCTAGCTCAATTACCTCATCCAGTGTTCACTCACCATTTATTCGGATTGTTCATTGCTACGAGCCGTACGTCGCTCTCTACTCTTCACCAACTGGAACGACAGCTGATGAAGAAGAGAGAGGTGTACAGATATCTCACATCCTGGATTGAGGAGGAGAGCGATGCATCTAGTGATCTGTCTCATGCCCAAAGTCGTGCGTCTCCCTTCTTTCTCCGTCCTATCATCTCCTATCGTTCCTACCCAATCGCGAAAACTGATCTCGTTTCGCAAAACAATGCTAATAGAATCGAGACGTAATGGAATGTATCTTCCTCTTCCTGTCCTACTTGCACACTCAATTTCATTTATCCGTAATCGACGGTCAACAAATGGATCTTACCGGAATCGCTACCAGTACGTTCCACTCTTCCCTTCTTCCCTTTTACTCCTCCTCTTTCTCTCGCTCACACGTCTTCTCTACTTAGTCATGGCTCCCACTCTACTCTCACCAAAAGGTCGAGATCCTCATCCAGATGAGTTGAAAGGAATGATAGCTGCTGTTCTGAACCTCCTAGAGGACCAACATATCTTACACGGTGAGTTCCTTCGCTGCCTACATCTGCTCAATACGAGAGTCTGATGGAGGGTTGGATCGGTACCACAGAGATCCCGTATGAATTGGCGAATTTGTTACATATTCAACCGCCGAACCCGGAGAATGGAAAGGGACATGATGTGGAAGGGTTCATCAAGCACTTGTTTGGACACCTGTGATCGCTGTGCGAGTGAATGACGTACGCGAGCTCAGGGATGGGAAGGAGGGAAGAGGGAACGACGTACTTTGCCAACGACTTTGTCTGTTACCGATCGAACTTGATTCCAATGATTCTCGTTGTATAGATGAAAGAAACCTTTATCATTCGTTATTAGCTTTCACTCTGCTATCAATCGCTCCCAGCCGTGAGAGAGTGAGAAGTTAAAACGGACCCCCATAGTCGAAGCGAAAAAGAGGAATCATTTCAGTCAAAAGTTCGAAAAAAAGAAGTATACAAAAAAAGCCTTTGTAAGAAACACGAAAAAGTCACGCCTCTACCCTGACCAACGAATCACACTGCAGACACACACAGCTGTACCATCTGTACGGGAATTTACGCTGGACAATCAGTTGAATCATCTTTCAAGTGATGGTTTCCCCCAAAAAATCACGTACCTCTTTTTTCACATTTCCGCCCAACCTCCTGCACCTCCCGCTCCTCCTCCTCCAGATCCACCCGCAACCAATCCCAGCAAGAAAACAACCCCATTCGCAGCCAATCCCATACTCAACCCTCTATACAACTGTCTCAAACCCCCTGAACCCCCTAATCCCAAACTATCCAAATCCTCTCTCTCGCCATTAACTCCCCCTTCACTCAATCCACTCATCCTCCTCTCCATCGTCGGAGGTACCGCAGAACTCCTTCGTCTCAACCTGCGTCTCCTAGGTATTTTCCCAGTTTCTTCAGTTAAAATCCTATAAATTGTTTCAAAGATTCCTGCGTATGGACTAGGTCTCAATTCAACTGAACTCCTCCAAGGTTTCCCAACTCCACCTGCTCTACCAGCTCTCACGAATTCCGCTCTACTTTGAACTTGTAATCGTTTTCGAATCGTTTCGATTGGGATAGTGATCAAGAGTCCCAAGGAAGAGAGTAGGAGTTCGGTAGTTGCGAATGAGAGGGGAGATGTCGAGGGTTCGAGGTGGAAATAACGGGTGATTAATAAAGGGGTTGAGAGGTGGATTAGGGGTCGAAGGATTCCTTCGAGGAGAGAAGGGTAGAGGAGGTTTGGGTGTGTGTAGAGGGAGGTTAATCCTCCTTCTTCGAGAGTGATGGTACGGAGGGTGGAGAGAGGGTTGGTGTATTTTCGGTGAGAGGGTTGGGCGGATTGGACGATTAAACGAGTTCGAACTAGGTCGAGGGGGGAAAGGAGTACTGTGGTTAAAGTATGGGAGATTGTCGTGAGGATTAATAGGGGGAGAGGTTTTGGAGAGTAGATGAGTGGGAGGGAGGAGAAAGAGTTTGAATGAATCGGGGAAAAGATCAAGGTGAGGATTGAGAGGAAGGAAGGTTGGAGAGTTGTAGAGAGAGTATCGTAAATGAAAGTCGTGAGTTGTCCTTTCCATAACGATTTCAAACCTTCGCCTTTCCAACGAGAAATGGATTTGATCATGTCCCAAACTCCACCTTGAACTACTATTGGCATGACCCACTCTGGTCGACTTAATTGGAGGGAACCATCGGGACCGGTAGTGGTCGAGCGGGAGGGGAGGTAACCAGAGGGATCTGTGGGATGAGGAGGTCGGAGGTGAGAAGAAGAAGAGTTTGAAAGAGGAGGTGGTGCGAAGGAAGGAGCGGAAACGGAAGACAAGTCGGCGAAATAAGATTCTGCTTCATTCTCATCTGTGATCTATATAGATTGGGCAATTGAGTGAGTGAGAGTGAGAGTGAAAGAGGGGAGAGAGTGTAAGTGAGAAAGCGTACGACATCTTCATCTAGTTGTTGAGGGGATAGTTGTTGTTCTATTTGTTCCAATACTCCATCTTTGGGTACCCATTGTACTTGCAAGAGAGTCTTTCCCACTTCGAAAGGTTGTACCAACGCGACTCCAGCGAAGGATAACAATGAACTCGTCACCAATGATTTGATCAAAGTTCCCGCTGAGATTGATGTTGCTGAATTTGAGAATGAATCTAGATCTGCTAACGAGGACGAGTAGCGGTCTTTTGTGGTAGAGTGAGATCGGAGTGAAGGTGGAGTGGATGAAGTTGACCACGAGAAATCATCGTATTGTGGTGAGACTGAATAAGGACGTAATGGATGTTGAATAGGTTGACTAGGTTGTGTATCCATTGGATGGTGAGAGAGTGAGAGTGAACAGAACAAGGCGAGGGAGGGAATCTCAAAACTCTTCTCGCTTCATTCAACCCGCTCACTCTTCAAATGGCTTCGGATGATCCAGTACTCTTACCTACTATACAATGGACTACACCCGATGATACTCAAACCGAGATATCTTCCCATTTATCCTCAATTCGGAAACATCGTCATTTACGCAACTTGACCGCACCAGTAAACAAGAAACGCACAGACGAGATCTATCAAGAACGTATAAAGACTCAACAGGATACAGTAGGACAAGATTGGTTTCATTCAGATGGAGGAGGAATCTATCAACATCAATGGGCAAACCACTCTTCCACTCTCAGAACTAGCTCGAAAGATCTATTGACCAATACTGGCAACTCGGTCAGGTTCAATATCAGGAGAGCGGGAAACAAAGCGAGTCACACTTTGAGGAAATTGACTTTGAAACAAACTCCTTCAATCTTACTCGATCCATCTCCCTCTACTCAACACGACCCCGAACCAGGACGACCTTTGGCACCAGCGAGAACAAACTCTTCTTTCGAATCGACCATCCCTTTGCCCCAATCCTTCGATCTAGCACGCTATCGTTCAACTTCCTCTCAATCGACTCTCTCAACAGTCGACTGGATCCCTTTACACCAAGCCTCGACGAACCGCCTATCTCGCTCTTCACCCCAAACTATCCCCGTCGATCTAAACGATATCGAACCTGAACCTCGAGTACCGACTCCACCTCCCTTTCCCTCTTCCCCTCATCCTCACCACTCCCATTCCAATACTCACTCTCGAAACAACTCGACGACAACCTCACCACTCTTGACTTCACCTTCACCTTTCCTCCCCCTCTCCCCCTTGACCGAGCACACAACTCCACCCTCTCGAACTCTCTCCTCCTCTCCAACTTCCTCCCTTCACAACTACTCTCCACCCCTCGCACCCCCCAACGCACACCGCCGTACCCTCACAATAGATGATTACTCTGCCCCTTCCCGTCGTGACACAATCACTTCATTCCTAATCCCTCGTAACGGCAACTCTTTAGTTTCACACCTGAAAAACTCTCTCCACTTACACCAAACCTCCACACACCACTCTACCACCTCCTCTCTCGGCGGTAGCCCATCACTCTCCCGTTCCCCAACGAGTATCAATCAAACTCATACGAGAAGGAAACATGCGAAAGAGGAATTACAGAAATTGTTTTTGCGAAGGAAGAAATTGATCAGGAAAGTAGAGAGGGGAGAGGAAGGGGAAGAGAAAGAGAAAGAATTTGATCGAGCTATTGTCGAGAGGTTGAAAGAGCTCGGAGCATTGATCGATGAGAAGGAGAAAGTTGAAACTGATGTTTTATGGGAACATCAACGAGGGTACGTCTATCTTACTCTCTCCTCCTCTCTCTCACTCACTCAATACACTGATGCTTTGGAATGTAACTTTAGGTTGATTGTGTTTGGATTACCAAAGTTTTCAAGTGCAGCTTTATTCCAGTTTGATCCGTCTGTATGGACGAACGAACACCTCAAACCTTCCCCTTACACTCCACACGATTTCCCATGTCGTCCTTACTGGAATTGGAGGGATCGTGAGTTCATGGTTGATATGGGAGGTGATAGGGACGAGGAAGGTACGTCTCTTGCTTCCTCTTCCTCCCAGCTTCAGCCTTGAGCAAAGGAGAAGTGAAGGCTGATGAGGAATCGATTGGGGTTAGGCTGGAGTTACGCAGTATTCTTCCATTCGAAACGATGGAGAGGAGAACCATCGTTATTCCGTTCGTTCGTTCGTCGCCGTAGATGGATTCGTACTAGAATCTATATTCCCCTTCCAACTCTCCTCCAAAAATCTCTCTCCCCCTCTTCCCTCCCCTCTTCCTCAACCCAATTCCATTCGATCGATGGAGCTCCTTATACCGACTTGGAAGAAGAAGAACAAGTGGATTCAATCGAACAAGTGAAAGATTTAAGGAGTGCATGTTATTGTTTACCCTTGACTTTGGACGAGAAACAACAATTGTTTGAATCGTTGAGTTTATCATCATCAGGACGACACCAAGGAATGGAGAATCAAGTTTCACCTTTGAATCCTTTTATACCTTTTAGAGCTATCCTCGCTCATTCTCACGAAGCCCAACAACAAGGAGGAGGAAAGGAGGGTAGAGAAGGAAAAGAATTAGTTTGGAGGAGTGGAGTGAGGGAGATTAATTTACGAAGAGTTCGGGAAGTAATGAAGAGAGTAGCAAGGATCGATAGGGAGAGGTTGGCATTATGGAGGGTTTGGTTAGATTCACCGATCGGGAGGGATGGGGAAGAAGGAGATCGAGGGAGAGAGAGGAAGGAGGAAGGGTGGGAAGGTTGTAGTGAGTGGAACGAATGGAGGGTGGGAGAAATGGAGGGTTGGACGGAATGGTTGGAAGATCATAGAGAGGAGATGAAGAAGGAAGGGAATTGGGAGATTAGGGAGGAGAACGAAGGGGAAGAGGGAGTTGAGGAAGAGGATTTCGCGGATAAGGAGAAGGAGAGGAGGAAGAGAAGGAGTAGGGAGGGTGATGCGAAGAGTGCGAAGAGTGCGAGAGTTGAGAAACCGGATTTGGAAGATGTTTGGGATTTAATCGAATCGAGGGTAAGTCGTACACTTCATCTTGACTCCCTCTGATGATTCCGATGACTGATCATTCGCGCTGTTTTCGTCTAGTTGGACAACATTCTTCAATTGTTCGATTTCCATTTGACTCGACTCGCATTCCTTCGACTCTTGATCACATGTCACCCCCTCGCTTCGACTCCACCTTCCTCCTCTCCCTCAAAGAAACCTCCTTTCAAGCATCAACACGAAGGCTACGATCTTCCCTTCGAAGAGCGAAGGAGACGGAAAGAAGTCGAATGGGAGAAGAGGTTGAGATGGGTCACTGGAGTGAAAGAGGAAGTAAGGCGAATGGAAGGTGGTGGGCCGGCCGTCGAGTCTAGAGTAGAGGAAGTGAAGAAAGGAGGAAGGGGAGGTGGAGGAAGGGAGAGAACGAGAAGTGAAAGGAGGGAGAGGAAGGGGAAACAGAGAGCTATTCATCAAGATTTCTGATCGCTCCTCTCCGCCTCGTGAGAGATATACCCTTTACGAGCAGCAAAGACACTCTATCTATATTCAGTTTGCATATACCACACCCTACGCTAATTCTCGTTCACTTCGTTTTGTTTTTGGTTCATCTTTTGTTATTGTTTCTATTCTACATGACTCGTTCTCGTTCTCTGCTATAGTACTCCAGTATCCCTACATTCCGTATCGTACTCCGAGCTGACAAGCGACAATTGCAAACAAACGAGGATTCAAGCGAGTGCTTTCGTCACTTCAAAGACTACTTTCGGTTTGTTCTCACCATTCGAGCCTTCCTTCATTGATGCGATCTTAAGGTCGTCTTCCATAGCTCCCGAGAAGATCTTGGCGATGTGTGGACTATCCTTCGCAACGATTTCGGAGAGGAACGTTTCGAATCTAACATGAGTATAGATGAAGCACTTCATTACCTCGACATGGTGGTCAAGAGTAGATGATGTGATCAAACGTGAGAGTAGGGCTAGGACGTGGAGCTGGAGATGCTGGAATTCTGTCCACCAGGTCGAGTATTGTAGGGTACCCCAAGAGAATCGCGGGAGATGGTGTTCCTCAGCGTCTACCATGTAGCTGAAAGGATCCGCAACAAATGCCTCTCGTTTCGCTTGATCCCAGTCGACGCCTCGGAATTGAATGGATGCGAAACGGAATCGGAAAGCATTCGTTCGAACCAGTGTCAACGATCCATCACTAAAATCGCTGACCTTCTCCTCGTGAGCCTTGAGTAAACGCTATTACGTCAAGGGAAAGGTCAGTCGATGTCAGCTTCAGTCGATCTTAGTGACAGACGCTCACTCGGAGAATGGCTTCGCGTTCATGAGCAGAATTCGATCTGGGGGCGTAAGCGTCACCCCAGATGCACTGAACCATCGTCTGCCAGGTTTCTGTCCCACTACTCCACTCGACAGGGAAAGGCTTGTCTGAGTAAGCCATCATCTCATCGATCTCTTTCGCAGTGAATCCGGGAAAACGAAATGGATTCGAACGTTCTCCGCAGACTCGCTTGTGAAGGAACCAGATCTACATCATCAGGTAAGGTACAAATGAGCTTCAGAGCCTCAAATGTCGACGAACGAAGCGAGAACACACCAGCTTCTGATGCTCAATTGAACAGAAACACATCCAATCCAATCCTGCCTTCGAACACGCTGAACACCTCATCCAAGTCTCTGTCCCACATACGACACACTTTCCGGGAGAGGTGGAATTGGTAGAAGGGCTGGAAGTAGAGGACATCTTCGAAAGTGAGAGAAGAGAGGGAAGCGGGGAGAAGAGACGCTGTACAACATCAGAGCAGGTCGTCAGCGTTTTCCCTGTCGCACGTGATAGATCTAGACTCACCTCTGACGTCCTTGTACACTCCCTAGAGTCGAGTTGAAGAGAGTTCGAAGCGATCTGAGATGAGAAAGTTGATCGAGTCGAGGCAGAGCAAGGACGGCTTGCTAAGACTAGGGGGACTTGTGTAAAGTTTTTGAGATCTAGAGTATTGTCTGAAAGCGCGTCCAGCTGAATCTGAGTTGTTGTGGTCGTGGTCGGTGAGTTGTTCGAAACTCAAAAGCGAATTCGCTTCTCTGCTTGCTAGAGTTCATCTTCTGACTTGCGGCCGAGCTCCATAGCCTTTTTTGAGTATCTGCGCGCTTGAGCAGGGCGTCAGACTCGTAACCTAAGAAAAGGCTCTTTCTGCTCGTCAATTAGTTCGTTATTAGCTCGTTGCTACTTCCTCTTCCTCCTCGCGTGCTTTCGGAATTGTCTCGCAAGAGTATAGCGTGTATATGGTCGCTCGGCTCCCTCTCGCTTCTTGCCCGAAAAGTCGAGTAGATTGCGAAACAAGCCTTTCTATGCAACTACACTCACTCCGAGTGAGTATCCCTCTACCTTTCCTCCCCCGTGCGCCTCTTCCCGCTCCTACTGACGTTCTCGCTTCCAAAGTGCTCAAGCAAAGCTTCCGCTTTCTCTGGTTCCGATGCTGCAACTTTTTCCTCAATAACCCTCCTCAATTCCCGGTTCACATGCATCACGAACTCCCCAATCTCTCTGCTTGGTGAGTCCCCCGAGAGGATAAAGGGAAGTGCTATGGCCTGGTAGATGAGGTTCCGGTGCTGGAATTCAGACCAAGCGGGTATCGAGTTTTGGTCGCGAGCGAGATCGAAATGTTTCGTGCCGAATTGGTAGATTTGATCGTAGCAGATGAAGTCGAGATGTCGTTCAGCGGCGAGTGACATAGGGACAGGCTCCGGTATACCGTCGAGAGAGGACCAGCAAGCGAACGCGTTATCGCGATAATACGGTACACAAGCCATTCTATCCTTGAACGGTATCTCGTCGACGTCTCCCACATCTCTAAGCTCCGTGATGTCGTTCTGTGAACGGTTGAACCAATTCATCAGCAGCTAGTACGAAACCACTAGATTGGAAAGACAGGAACTGACCGTCAAATCAGCTTGCTCGCCGTACACACGGGAATGAAGTTTCCTCCAAGTCGTCGTCTCGCCATCAAGATCACGCAAAGGCCTATCGGCAAATGCCAACATTGTCTTGATCTCCTTATCTGTGAATCCGGGCCAGGCGAATGGATTTGACCGTTTCCCGCAAACTCGCTTGTGCAGAGAGAAGACCTGCTCTTTCGTGATCAGCTCCTGATCCAACGAAGAGGCCAACAAAGAGTACATACAAGTCTTTGATGCTCACTCGAGCAGAAAAACATCCAATCAGTCCCGAACTTTGAGCACTCTCCGCAACGAGTCGACGACTTCTTCCCACATACAACGCAATCACCAAGATGAGATGTTGAGTTCGAAGTCGACATTCGAGGGTGAGTGAGGAGAGGAAGGAAGAAAAGAAAAGGAGAGAAAGAGATAGACTGGACAAACTCCGAAAACCTCCTCGGACCACTTTCAACCGTTACCTAAGCCCGAACGGATTCAAAAAGCAAGAAGTATCGAAGCAAGCAGCGACATCGAAGCTCGGGCGAAAGGAAGCGGGACGGCGAGAAATCGAAAAGGACAAAAGAGGAGAACTTTCGCAAGTTCGAGGATTGACATTGACAGGATGTTGCGTGGATCTTCTACATTTCTATACGTTTCATTCGTCAACATACCAGACACCCTGTAAAGGCAGGGAAAAGAGACTCACCGGTAATCAAGGTAAGCTCAATATCAATATCTAGCTGAGTTCTTGACTCGACTCCATCTCACTCCGCTCTTATTCAAGCCCATGACGGTTTCTTCCACTCTCTCAACTCGTCGAGACTCCCCGACACCATAGTATCCAGGAACAACTTGGCGACGTAAGGGTGCGTTTGAACGACGACTTCTGAAAGGTACCGACGAAGGGCAAGGCGACTGTAGTTGACAAAGGTTTGCGATTCGTCGTCCTCTTGAATAGCGAGTCGATGGAGGAGGTGGACAAAGATATAGTATTTGTGCTGCATAATCGACCAGTACGGGGAGTACTTCCAAGATTGCCTCGAGAACTCGTCAAGAAGGTGTTCTTCAAATGCGACTAGGTAATCGATGGGAGAATGGATGAAGGCAGAGTACAAGCCGCTCTGTGACGAGGTCTTTGCATATTCGATAGCGCCTGTTCTAGTCTGGTGTACGAGACTGCGAACTCCGGCGACGCTCAACGACGAATGTATCGGCGTTTTCGGATATTTTGGATAGCCTTCTTCTTGGACACTGAGCATGTACTATAAGACACGAGGAGAATCAGCTCCCAGTTGTATCGCGATAAACCAAGCTGCCTCACATGCCAATAAGCTCGAGGGTCTGCCAAATCCTCCTCACAAATTCTGAACTTCCCTTGATTCCGCCGCGGGTCTCGGCCCAACAGCTCGATCAATGTCGTCCTCCTGAGATATCTTCCATCCGTCTCCGTGAAGCTGTGCGGCTTGTCACACAAGGCTGTGTTCGCTTCGATCTCCTTTTTTGAGAATCCCGGCCAATTGAACGGCTCGCTATTGCTGCCGCAGACTCGCTTGTGAGATGGCCAGAGCTGCACAACGGATAGCAAGGAGGGTCGAACGATGGCGAATAAGGCGGAAATGGGAGAACAAAGGGAAAATATCAATTCCGCCGACACGATTTTAGACAAATTTGTAGGAGATGCTTACAAGCCTCTGATGCTCTCGAGAGCAGAAATACATCCATTCAGTCCCATGCCTTGAACACTCTGCGCATCGAAGCGAACTTGCTTTTCCACACACGACACAGTCTCCTAATAGAATGGAGTTGCTGGTCGACTTGGAGGTGGCCATCTCAAAGTGTTGAAAAGACGTGAGAAGCGGAACTGAGCGAGTTGAGTAGAAGTGCGTGAAGAGTAGGAAGGAAAGAGACGATTCCAAAATTTCGCAACGACTTGAACCGGATTTTCCCAATTTCTCCTATCTATTTTTCAAGGACGCGCAGTGCTCTTCTCGAATACTGACGAACAGGAGAAGCTGCTTCAGAAGAACTCTAGAGACGTTCGGAAAAGACGCGTCTGTCGCTTCCCTCCTAAATTTTGTTTGCGAACATCTCGCCGAACCTCTTTCTGTTCCAGCTCTTCATCTCCTCCCTTCAATTAAATGCTATGCGACCTCCTCCTCCCGTGATCATACCTCAACCTCACTCTTCCTTCACCTCAAACTCGCTTCCTTCAACATCCTCAAACAGCAATCTCAATATCAGCCTCACCATTCGACACTTGCCTACCGATAGATGGAGAACCTTCACCGTACCCACTGAATTGAGGATCAGCGATATCAAGAGGCTGGCGTTGGAAACCTTCGAGGAAGATCGTTCTTCAAGTGACTCGAAGTCGCTCTCGAAGCGCAGAGGAAAGGCTTCTAGCTCAAGGGAAGACAGTCAGGAGGAAAAGGAGAACTTGGCGAGGTCTAGCAAAGGGAAGGAAACGAAATTGAGTGGAGATTCGCTACTTTCAGTTGCAGGCAGCGAGAAAGAGAAGAAGAGCGGAGGAGTCAGGCGCTTTACGAATGCTTTACGAGACCGTGTAAGCTATCTCGTTTCGTGATGAATACAAGCGAAAGAAGGGAGCTGACGGTAGAAGTTTTCGTTTTTTTTCGCTGCGATCAGCTGAGTTCACGAGACTTAAATGCTATCTCTACTTCCCTTCCTCCTCGACCTACTCCTTCCCCTCTACGATCGACTCATGCATCCCTCTCATCGGCAAACCCTCTCCCGAGTCGTCACTCGCTCTCGACCACTCCGACTCCAACTTCGTCAAGTTTCAGTTTCTCCTCAACCGCAACTTTCGAGACCCCAACCCGTCAAAGAGTACGCAAGATTGAGGAGACGCACTCAAGGAGATCTAGTATGGCCAACTTCGATTCGCTCAATCTATTGACGGGAAGGAAGAAGGAATCGATGGACGTTGGAGAAGAGAGAGAAGTTCTCGTGTCGTTTGAAGACACTAGCCCAACTACAACAAGGAGGCTCGAAAGGAGCCGAAGCCTGTCGGAGAAGATTAAGTCCACTTCAACGATTCCTACCGACAAATTGGTCACAGCGGGAGAAATCGATGAAAAGGATTTGTCTGGTTGGACTCTCGTCAACGCTGTCACCGTGAGTGACGCTTCTCCGAGCTTCTTTTCTGGTGTCTGCAGATGCTAATCGAAGGAACGCTCGCAGGGCGGCGCTATCGCTGACCATGCTATCGTCGGAAGCAAATTGGTCGAGAACGATGTTCTAACAGTGAGCTTCGCTCCTTCCTCTTGACCCGCATCGCAGTGCTGACCTCTTTCCTCGATGTAGCTCAAACCTCACAACCTCTTCTATGACCCGCCTCTTCATTTGTACCATCTCCCGTATCAGCACCTCTCCTCCGCCTCGATTCTTCCCGCCTCCATCGCAACTTGTCGTACAACTTTCGATCTCTCTTCATCAAAAGGTCACTCAAGAAGGAAGAGCAGCGTCGGTGGGCGACTCAAGCAGGAGGAGCTCGTCGAAAGGAGAATCGAGATTTGCGTTGACGACGGAGTCTACGCGGCTGCTCAAGGAGATAGGGAGATGACACCGGGAACGACAATGGTTCTCAAAGTGATCAAGGTGAGTATCCTTATTCGACGAAGCGAGAAGCGAGACTGACTAGATTACTGATTGGTGAGCAGCTCAATCAAGTCGAAGCTATCTATTCTCTTCCTCCCTCTTCCGTCCAAGTTGTATCTTCATCTCAAGCTCCTGTACCTTCACCCTCTCTCCCTCCTATGCCTCACTCCTCCAGTACCACTTCCTTCGCGGCTCTTATGCTGCCATCCGGTCCCTCGACAATCACTCCACCTTCCGCTTCTTCCTCTCAGATATCACGCAAGAAGATCAAGTCACTACCTTTGATCCAGCTGGGCTGGGAAGAAGGTGAAAGCTTAGTCTTGCGAGCGGCCAACAAAGAGGATCAGGAGCGATTGATGCGAATCCTTGGAGAAGCTGAGCCTTACGAGGAAGAGAAGGATGAGAAAGAGAGGCAGGATAGGAAAGATCGTAAGCTACCTATATTCATTCCTTCCCGAGAAGAAAGGATTGACGATTCTCGCTCGTAGTGATCGATCTCGCCTTTGCCTCTCGACATCACTTGCTCGATCTACCATTCATCTCTTCCAACCGACCTTCCCCAGCTCGCTCTCAACGCTCTTCATCCTCTCAAA
This sequence comes from Sporobolomyces roseus, assembly GCA_016617785.1. NCBI lineage: Eukaryota > Fungi > Basidiomycota > Microbotryomycetes > Sporidiobolales > Sporidiobolaceae > Sporobolomyces > Sporobolomyces roseus. Next base: position 1,718,015 of record JADILM010000005.1, on the reverse strand, counting down.
GACCTCCTTATAATCGTGCCCTCACCTCTCATTCGCTCGTTCGACCCGCTTTACACCCTCGATCAGCTTCCGCTTCTCTCGTGCCTCCCGCTCCTCACGTATCTTCACGTCACGGTCCAGCGACTCCGAAACGATCATCGTCCATCCTACACATTAAGAAACGAGAATCCTCACTCGATTTTACCACTTCAGATCACACTCGATCTTCAACCTCGACCTCAACTTCCACCTTCTCCGATTCCCCTGCTACTCCAACATCTCTCACTCGTCCAGAAAAGACCACAACGAAGACAATGATCACTCCCGCTACGCCTCACTCTCATTCTTACTCTCCCTCATCGACCAACCCTTCTCCCGCATCCCTCATGTCTTCTTCCTCCTCCTACTTCTCCCTTCACTCACCACCACTAGTCTTACCTCCCTTCTCTTACTCCCGAATCCCTTCGTCTTCGTCATTCACTCGTGCGAAATCTTCCCTCGATTTGACTTCCTCACTTCGATCCGGTTCTTCTCTCGTTTCTGCGCGCGCCCAGAGCGACACGGGAGGATCGAGTATGAGAAGGAAGGTGGTCAGGAGAGCTACGAGTAACCTTGATGGTCGGAGTCAAGTCCCGAATTGATCGCACAATTTGTATCTTAATCCGTTTTCATCTGTGTATCTCCTCTCCTCTCCTTATCTTAGTCGGAATCGCTTCTCTTTTCCTGTTGTATCTATCCTTTTAGTCTTACCTCTCACGGATTCAGGAAATGCATCTTATCTCGTTTTTCAGTTTTGACTTTTGAGAGGAAAAGTGCGAAATCTCGCTCTTTCTTCTTGACTTCTCACTCGCTTTTCTCGAATCGACTCCTAACGCTGCTTCGTTGATGCTTATGATGCCTATCACTACTCGCAGTGGTCGTAAGCTGGTCGTCGCCCTCGAGGAGGACGAGGAAGTTGGAGGTCAAGTTGAGTCATCTAACAAGGGAAGAAAAGAGCGCCAGGAGGCTGGAGTAGCCTCAGAGGTAGTCGAAGACCCATCAGGCAAGTTTATTGTACTATCTACATGTGTCCTCTTGTTGATCCTCCAATAAGCTTTCAGAGTATCGTCCTGAAACAAAAAAGAGGAAATCGAAACAAGGCAAGAACAAGAAAGCTAAACGTAGTGGAGCACTCTCCGAGCTTCCATATCTACCTCTCGATGTCCTCGCCGACAGTGGGTCTACCGTCTCGCTCTTTTGTCTTCCTCGACGAAACTGACTCTTCGAATTAACCAGTCTGCTCCCATCTCGACCCTCTCGACCTCATTCACCTCTCACGCGTCTCGAAAGGCTTCTTTAGGCTCGTCGATGGGAGCTCGTTCAAGTCTGTTTGGATCGGAGTGAGGAAAAAGATCAAATTTCAGGATCTCGAGGCAGAGGGAATGTCAGAAATGCAATACGCTGCAATGGTGTTTGATCAATATTGTCAGGTACGCTCTAGTCTCTCTTCTTCAAGTGATGCAGGAGCTGACAGGGAGTGTTTAAGTACAGGTTTGTGGGAAAGGGAGCGTCAAGCAAGTCGATTATTGGGTCAGGAAACGCTATTGTCCAGTACGTCTCCGTTCGTGCATATAGTCTTTGATATCGTTGAGTGCTGACCGCAAAGAACGTGCAGGCTTGTAAGAAGAAAAAGTAAACCTTCGTTTTCGCTCTCACCTCTCCTTTCGAACCTCGCATGTTGATCGTTACGACTGATCTTGTTCCTTATCCCTCAATTACAGTCTCATACCCGTCTATGAGCACGTCAGGAGAATCAAAGCTCATCCGTTCTTGTACGAATGCGCTTTGAGCAGTCTCCGTTAGTCACAAGATTTCGTAACTCTGTCAAGTTTCAGGAGCACTCTCAGACTGACTGATACTCTATCTACAGGGGGAGGTACTGGAGCGAACACTAGTCGAACTGGTACGGTGATATCTTCCTTTCCTCCTTCTTCACGAACTTAATTGACACCCGCTCGCGAAACCTCATGCTAGTCTACTATCATTTCCCTTCCCTACCCGAAATCAACTCTACCCTCGCCTTGATTCAATCCCGTCTCGAAGCGACAGCTGAAGAAGGCTATGAATCAGCTCATTCAAAGAATCATATGGCAGTCGAAAGAAGGTACAAAACTTTGAAACAGCTTGGGAAAGAGGATGAGGAGTTCGTGGAGGACGAGAGCGAGTTGAGGGAGTATGTGGGAAATATGAGGGGGCAAAAGGAGAGGGTTAACAGGGTACGTCGTGAAGCCCTCTTACTACATCCCTTCGAGGCTGAGTGTAGTGACAAGATCTTGCGGCCGTACAGGATGCTGAACGACTCGAGGGTTGGTCGATGCAGGGAAGTAAAGGCTGGAGATAGGACAGGAAAACGGGATGTGACTCTATCGCTACGCTTGAAAGGTATCCAGGTTTACCTGACGCTTGAATGGAATCAGATTTGCTTCTCACTCTCGCTCAAAGCTTCCATCTCTCTGAGAGCTCACGTCGTCGATATCACGACACTGACGGAGATCAACTCGGACTGGAAAGAGAAAAGAGAAGGACAGCAAAGAGGTTGACGAAAACGAAAGTTTGCGAAACGTCGAATCGATGAGGGACGCTTTCCGCTTCTCTCGCGCATCGATCGAAGTTTTCTGAGAGTATGGAACAACCCGAATGAATAGTTTATACAGGTGTTGCGAAGGGGAGTGGGTTGAGCTTTTTTCGTCTCACTTGTTTGAACAATTTGTGAGGTGAAATTGAACCTTTCTCCACTCCCTTCAAACAACCCGCCAACCCGCTAGAAGTAAGTAGAACAGCTCCAACAACTCACTAGACCCACCCAGTACGCGCAGAACAGCTCTCCTAGCTCTCAGTGGCACTCGACTTTCATCTCAATTTACTTCAACTTGACCTCCAACCCAGCAACTGACTCAGCCTACTCGTTAACAGTACAGAGATGAAGATTGAACCTTGTTATGTTTGTGGTTCCCCTTGTTACCCTGGTCACGGTCAGTCTTCCCTCTGTTCTTTCTCCCTCTTTCCCTTTTTCTGCTTCACCGCCTCCCACACCTCCCTACCTCACAAGCTGACTCTGCTCGATTATGGTGTGCTAGGAACTATGTTCGTTCGTAACGATGCAAAGTGCTTCCGATTCTGTCGATCAAAATGCTCGAAGAACTTCAAGTTAGTTCACCTCCAGTTTACCTCACCTCAAGTAGATCGCTGACGAACACCCGCTTGCCATTCACCATTCACCTATTCTCTATTCCTTCCCTGTCAACCCTTCCCTCTTTCCCGCTCCCCCTCTTCACCTCCACTTCAACTTCCTCTCCTTTCCTCTCTTCCAATAACCTTAATCCACCTGAATCAGGATGAAGCGAAACCCTCGAAAGCTCAAGTGGACCAAGGCGTTCCGAAAGGCAGCTGGAAAGGAGATGACAGTCGATTCTACATTGGCATTCGAGAAGCGAAGACATGTACCAGTCAGATACGACCGAGATTTGGTCAATGCTACGGTAGAGGGAATGAAGAGGATTGCAGAGGTCAAGGCGAAGCGAGAGAGAGCATTCTTCAAGGCCAGGTACGCACTCAACACTTTCCCAATTTTCCACTTTCGAATCAAACTAAACGAGGTCTTCTCATTAGGATGGCCGCCGCTGCTCCTCAAGCACTCGAAGGAGATTCTTACGAAGTCACAAGATCATCTCACATGCTTACACCCGGTATGCAAGAGCCATCAGCCTCGACCCGCAAAGCCCTCACCGCATCTCAAGTTCTCCTCGCCGCGAAAGCCGAGAAGAAGGCTGCACGAATCGCGAAGTCACAAAACCGACGAGCAGTTGGATTTGCTGGTGCCGAGGATCTCGCCGAGGGAAGTGGAGAGGGAGAGATGGAGAGCGACGACGAGGAGGAACTTACTACGATGGATGCGTTGAGGGAAGCGGATATCAGTATGGATGTCGGAGGAGAGGAGGAGGTACAAGAGAAGATCAAGACCAAGGTCAAGGCGACGAAACCGAAGAAGAAGTCAGCGTTGAAGCGAACATCAGGCGCTGGTATGGGAATGTCGATGGATTAGATATTTTAGAGGCGTTTTTTGTTACAGTTTGTTTCTCTTTCTCTCGGACTCTCCTCCCTCACTCTCGGGCTCGACAGAAGAGGAGAGGTTGTATTCGACTTTGCTACATTGTATTGTGATATTAGGGTTCTCTCTCAGCAGGATACATTGGTTTCATCCCGTCGCTCCCGCAACCGCTTTCTCCCTCTCCTTCGCTTCCTTCTTCTCCGCTCGTTCTGCTTTCGTTCTCGCTTCATTCCACTTCGTTAATTTCTCTCCGTCCTGTTCGAATTCGAATGTCGAGAATCAGCTTCGCGAGGCTGAAGTGCGTGAGAGAATCGTTGACTCACCTTCCAGACGTTCTTCACCCACTCGTGTCGTTCGTTGAGTTTATCTTGCGCTGGCTTCGGCAGTGACGAGAAAGTAAGGAAATCGTCGATATCAGCGAGGGGGTCCGTTTCCAGCGCTACTTCATAGGCTTCGTTCTGCGATTCGAATTGGCGAGATAGGAACGACGAGGCCGCCTCGAGCGAGGAGTGGAGAAAGTAGGCTGTCGCGAAACGATAATGAGAAACCGAAGATTGCGAAACGAAGCGGAATCATACTTTTCAGTTTCTTCCACCTTCTGCCAGTCCCTGAACCAGCAGAAGAGCGTACGAGATCAGCAAAGGCTCTCGTCGACAGCATAGCGAAGATCGAACTCACGGGATCGAGGAGTGTAACGTTTCGTACCCGGATAAAACTCTTCAAAAGCTGGATCAGGTTCATCAGGTCCTTCCAAAATCAGTCTATGGTGAGACGATGTCAGATGAGCTCTGGGACAGTCGAAATGTGAGAGTGCTCACTCTTCATCCCAACATCTCGGACACAATCGAGCGCGAAGGTAGAAATCAACTTTTCGGGCGTTGTTCTTCCCGCACACCTGTTGACATAGATTTAGTCAGTCTGAGAGACTAGAAGACAGGCCAGCAGTATCTTGGCGTACGCGACAATAACGTCCAAGGACTAGACTAGCGAGTTCAACTGGTCGCAGACTCGCGTCGAGCTCAGGAATTCCCATCTCTCCGACCGCGACGAGCCATTTTGACTCGCATCCTGGAGCGAGGATGAAGGAACGTAAAGGCTTGGACACGAATGAGACAGCTAATAGAGCTGAGAGATTTAGGTGAGAGACAACCTTCGCGAAGGAAAAGGTTTCGCAGAGCAAATCGCGAATTTGTCAAGGTCAGTGAATGCCTTAGCGTTGATCAGTGGACGTGGACTCACAAGGTGGAGGAGTTCGATGGGTAGTGCGCTCAAACGGTCGGGTAGCCGTGAACGTCGACGACGAGGAGAAGCTTTCGGAAGAGCCGCCTCGACGAACCTTTGTGGACTGTCCACTGCCATGTCCGAAGTTTGTTTTTTCGCAGTGATCGAGTGGACAAGGAGATTTTCGTGGTCTCGGAAGGAAGGAATGCGGTGCGCGGGCTAGGCGGACGGAATCGAAACTTGAAAAAAGTGAAGGCGAGGAGGGCAAGAGTTGATTAGACTTTTCGTAATGCGCGACCTAGGCCGAAAAGGCATTCAATTGTTACCTTTCTTACTTCGGTCAGGCACTCACTTTCCCTCGATCCAACTCCACTGAAGTTCCCCCCCTATCCTCCACAGTTCTCGCTCAGTCAGGAGTTGGAGAAGTTTGGAAAAGGAATGCAAACTATCGGTTATAGGGTCAAAGAACGATGGAGGCGTGAAAATGACTGGCTTGTTCTAAGCTAGCCGCGCTTGACCAAATAGAAGAGGTCCAATGTCCGAGAAAAGGAGAGTCAGGGAACGATCGGACGATTTGGTCACAACCCCCCGTCTGCTTCTTTTTTCATTCATTCACACAAATTTCCAACCAGGTCGTGTTCGATTGCTTCTTTCACCTCGTCAGCGACTATTTCTCACCTGCTTTGCCCCCCTTCCAACTCCTTTACCCTATTTGAAGAAGGAAGAAGACTCGCAATCGTCAACACACAAAACTCTCGTCACTGGCAGCCCTTTCAAACGCGTTCAACCCACTGTCGACTAGCACCCTCCCTACCCTTCCACTGCACACGATGAGCGCTTCTCCCAACGACCTTTTCACATTCCGCTTCGCCTCCTCCTCTTCATCCTCTCGAAACTCTGAGGCTCTTCCTCCTCTCTCTTGGAATTCTTCTTCTTCGACAGCCTCGTCCTCGGCGTCTTCCGAAAGATCATTGGCATCCCCTGCGACGATGGAACTCCCTACACCTCCTTCACTGTCCATCTTTGATTCAGAAATGGATCATCTCTTTCACGAAACAATCGACGCTTCTTTCCTCGATTCTCGTCCTTCCTCTCCCTCTGCCTTCTCCCTCCCGAACCTAGGCCACCATCCAGGATTCGAGCACGAGACACTACCCTTGACTTCACCCTCCGACTATCCTCCATCTCTCACGTTATCCCTCGCTCCCCTCTCGTCGTCGTCTTCCTCATTTCGCAAAAACGATGCCATTACAAGTCGACAAATCGACGTTCTCACGACTATTCTCACCTCACCGAACCTCCTACCGACCTCGTTACCCTCTCTACCGATACCTGCTCGACCAAGATCCCTTTCCTCATCTTCAGCATCGTCGAGTCGAGCGAAGAACCAAATTCTCGGATCGACCCCTCCCAAATCCCACAAAAGCTGGTTGGACGCTTTGAAGGACGCAGAGAACAAGGCGAAGGCGAAGAAGTTAGCTGGGTTACAAGTGACTGGATTGGCTAGGTTGTGAAAAGGTTAGAATTCGTTGCTCGTTTCGTTTGCAGTACCCCTTCTTTCGTTCGGTCCCGTTTGATGTTGTATTACCCTTGTTGCATTCTCTTATCGCATATGGAATACGTGGAACTACTAGTTTGATCAGTATCGTATTGCCCGCGGCTTCGGAGAGATGGTTTCTGCGAAACGCTTTGTTCCGAAAATCTAGCAGGCTCTCAAAGTCCACTCTCCCTGGCGCGGTCGCTTGCCCGTCTCATAGTGGGTATTCTTTAGTAAGCTGAACTCGGCAGCGTCGGAACGAAATTGCGGCTCGACGGCAGGAAAAAGAGATCGCTTCTCGAAAGAACATCGAGAGGAAAGCTTGATCGTCCTAGATCCGGTCTCGTCGCCGGTACAGAGCTGGTTAGCCTTGAGGAATGGTAGCGACTGCTTTGTCGGGTCGTCTGAGCGAGAGAGCAGGGCTCGTCCCATAAACCTTCTCATGAGGAATCTGAGCACGTCGAGGATGTAGTTGACCTGAGAGTCTCGCAGACGACGCAGAGTAGAGAGGATCAGTCTGGAGCTTTTCGACCTACTAAGCGGACGTTATCTTGCGAACCCATCGACGAAACTCATCTGATAGACTTTCGCAAACTTTTCTTAATTCCTCTAACAACGACAATTCTGGCTGGTCTTCGGTAGCAGCGTTCGTTGGACGGTCTCTTTGAAGTATTCATATGCTCGCTTGAGGTGAACCGGTGATACAGCAGGCTGAAGGGGGTTAGCTATAAGACGTTTCGCAATGAAGGATGTGAACGACGACGACGACGACAACTCGATTTGCGACTCTTTCCGCTGGTGCGCTCACGTGGGTCGTGATTCTGGCCAGGTGAAGATACGCAGCCTCATCGAATCGAGACAGTCAGTGAAGCCGGCAAAAATGTTGGTGCGAGCGAGCGACTTGGTGGATTGGATTTTTTTTCTCAGTCAAAGAGAAATCACGCAACAACGAGTCTCCCTCCTCTTCCTCCACTTCACTACACCTCGTAAGCCTCGCACATACATCTGACGATAGTATTCGATAGCTGACACCCTTCTTCTCCTGCTTCCTGCAATCGCTCGCTCTTCTTTCCCTCTCAGTCCCCTTTTTTTCTTCTCCCACGTTCACAATGGCTTCCCGATTCCTTTTCACCTGTGAGTACCCCCAGTACCTTCTATAGATACGCAGAACTGTACTGACACCTTCGTTTCCCCCTATAGCTGAGTCTGTCGGTGACGGTCACCCTGGTTAGTTTTCTTCGTTTGTTTTGCTTTTCGGTTCAATACGCCTCGACAACCTCAAGATACAGTACGAAACGTCGTCAGAATCATCATTGGAGGTCAGAGAACGCTCGCAATTTAGCGATAAGAGCTAGGAGGGGGACAGGAGGAAGGTTGAGAAATTGGGGGATTCAGCGAGAGAATTGCGTGATGTGGAAGCACTTCGCGCAGGGCACAGGAACGGTCGGGAAGGGCAGAGAGAGGTCATCGGATGAACGCAAAAGCAGCTATATGGGAATCGCAAGACTCAGCAAACAAACGACCTCCACCTCTCTCACTCAGAATTTCGCACCACGTGTTTCCCGCCAAACATCCTTCGAAACGCTGGCAGAATCATGTTGACTGACTCTATTGTATTTCTCGCATCTTTCTTCCGTCAACTCGGCCATTTCCCACACTCTCCCTGCGACTTTTCGACCTCTTCCTTCGACCTCAACCGAATTTAGACAAGATTTGTGACCAAGTCTCCGATGCTATCCTTGATGCATGCCTCGCTGAGGATCCCTGGTCAAAGGTGAGCGCGACTTGGAACTTCAAACTTCGAAAACCCGACTAATTCTCATTTTCTTTCCTCGCAGGTCGCTTGCGAAACCGCTGCCAAGACTGGTTTGATCATGGTCTTTGGTGAGATCACCACCAAGGCTCACGTTGACTACCAAAAGGTCATCCGTGACACCATCAAGCGTATCGGATACGACTCTTCCGAGAAGGGATTCGACTACAAGACTTGCAACGTTCTCGTCGCTATTGAGCAACAATCTCCCGATATCGCTCAAGGTCTCGACCACGGTGATCTCGAGAACCACGGAGCTGGTGACCAAGTGAGTTTTCACTTTTCGCGCAGATCTGAAATTTCGACTGATCGTATCCGGGCTTGTTTTGCGCTGTAGGGTATCATGTTCGGTTACGCTACCAACGGTATGCTTTCCCTCCTCATCCGAGTCAGAAAGCGACGAGATCTGACGAGTTTTGCCCAATTTTACAGAAACCGAGGAACTCATGCCTCTCACCCTCATGCTCTCTCACAAGCTTAACAACAAGATGGCTGAGCTCCGTCGATCTGGTGAACTCGGATGGCTCCGACCCGACTCGAAGACTCAAGTTACCGTCGAATACGAGAAGCTCCCCAACGGTGCTGTCAAGCCTCTCCGTGTCGACACCGTCGTTATCTCGACTCAACACGCTGAAGAGATCTCTACTGAGGACCTCCAGAAGGAATTGATGGAGAAGGTTGTCAAGACTGTCATCGACGCCAAGTACCTCGACGACAAGACCGTTTACCACATCCAACCTTCGGGCCGATTCGTTATCGGTGGACCTCAGGGAGATGCTGGTCTTACCGGACGTAAGATCATTGTCGACACTTACGGAGGATGGGGAGCTCACGGAGGAGGAGCTTTCTCTGGAAAGGATTGGTCCAGTACGTTTTACTTTACTTGTTCTGCTTTCTTCCCGCTTCATGCTGACTCTCTCTCGCTTCCTGTAGAGGTCGATCGGTAAGCTAGAAGGAGATCGCAGCCATTTTGGGAGAGTCGTACTGACTTTTGTATTTTTCGCTTTTTTCCCTTCCTCGTTCAACTTCTCGACCTTCCCCGGCTCAACCATGCGTCCTGTACCAAGTTCTGGCGCGTACACGGGGCGAGCAATTGGTGCGCTAGAACTGAAGCTTTCGTCGTCCTCGTGAGAAGAAACTAACTTTCCTCCGACTTTTCGAAATTTAGCCAAGTCGCTCATTGCTGCCGGTCTCGCCGAGCGATGCCTCGTCCAACTCTCCTACGCTATCGTGAGTACCTCTTCATCCTTCCTCGATTAGTTGCTCGCTAATAGCCTTGATGAACAGGGTGTCGCTGAGCCTCTCTCAATCTTCGTCGACTCTTACGGTTCCGTCAAGGAGGGCAAGACCGACGCAGACCTTACCGAGATCATCAAGAAGAGTAAGCCCTGTCTATCAGTGAGCTACGTGCGGATTACAAACTGATCAATCCTCTACTTCGAATCTTTTCGCAGACTGGGACTTACGACCTGGAGCTATCGTTAAGGAGTACGGCCTGCAGTCGGCGATTTACGCTCGCACTGCTACGGGGGGTCACTTTGGCAATCCCTCGTACCCTTGGGAGAAGGTCAAGAAGCTCAACTTCTAAGCGTCGTCGTCGAAACTAGACTTTTCTCGACTTTTTTGTTCTTTCTACCTCACGCAGTACCTTTCACTCTCTATTTGGGCGTCCTCTGGACAGTTGCGCATCCCTTCCTGTACACTCTTGTCATTCCTTCCTTCTCTTGCGGTCAACCTCGCGTCGTTTATAGTTCAATACCCTTCTCTTTAGATCCCGCCCTCTCCCCCCTCAAAATAGCACTACTCTCTTGCTAGATTTATCTCTCTCTTTACACTTCGCATCTACTACCCCCCCTCCTTGCATTATAAAACGCCTCAACGCGAACACAAAAAAACGATAGGTCTCTGCTTCTCGAGAGTTTATGCGACATCTCTCGTTCTCCTTCGCTCCTCGCCGTCGTACCGTATAGTCGACGTCCAAGAGAGCAAGTGCGAGCGAGTTCCGAAAGTTGTTTTTGCGCCGACGTCGAACCCGAAAAGATCGACTCGATTGCAGATTCGGCTTCACCTCTCACCTCTCACTTCTCTGATCTATCTCGTCAATTAGGGAGCTGTATCCCACCATGCTCCGATCCGCCTTGAGCCGATCTTCCCGCCAACCTCTCCCTTCCTCTTTCTTCTCGTCATCGAAATCAACTCTCTCGCTGAATCGACCTCATCTCAGATCCCTATCAAACGTACCTCCACCGCCTCTCCCTCCACCAGCATTTAAACCTAGACCGTTCTATAGAAGGCACCCTTATTGGTTCGCATTGGGAGTCAGTCCTTTAGTCGTAACAGCGAGTCTCGGGGTCACTCTCCTTGTTCTACTCGGTTACGATGCGAGTACCTACGGACACTCGACAGAGAATGATCATCCTATAGATCCTCTCGCTCTCAAACCGGAAAGAGGTGGCAAGAAGAACTTGAAAGTTGCTTCAGTATTGATGGATGATCAAGATGAACGAATGATCGCCTCGAGTGGAGAGGGAAAGAAGAAGCTCGTTATTGTCGGAGGTGGATGGGGTGTAAGTCTACCCTGCGATCTTGCTATCCTCGAATGCGATGACTGATCAAACTTCGCTTGATTTTCGTCAATTTCGCAGACTGTCGGTATTCTAAAGAACCTCGAACCGGATCTTTGGCATGTCACAGTCGTCTCACCCGAGAACTACTTCCTCTTCCACCCCTTACTTCGTGAGTTGCATGCAAGACGACGATTCTCGAACAATCACTAACTCTCATCGTGTCTGAAATCGTGACTTACAGCCTCCGCTACTGTCGGTACCGTCGAAGTTCGCTCGCTGGTCGAGCCTCTTCGTAAAATCATTGCTCGAGTTTCTGGACATTTCATTCAAGGCCGGTGAGTCGCAGGATCCTCGCAAATTTGCTCGAGCAGCGACTGACTTGTGTAATTTTCGGTCACAGCGCCGTTGATGTCGACTTCTCTGATCGATTGATCGAGATCCAATCTAACGGCGGAAGCGAGAACTTCTATCTTCCTGTACGTCGCTTTTTGCTTCTCGAGAATTACAACTTAAGCTAACTCGCTTCGATTATCCAGTACGACAAACTCGTTATCGCCTGCGGATCCGTCAACTCGACTCATGGAGTACCAGGTCTCGAGAACTGCTTCCAATTGAAGACAGTTCAAGATGCTCAAGCTATTCGACGAAGAGTGATGGACAACTTGGAGAAGGCTGCTTTACCTTCGGTCGACGAGGAGGAGAGAAAGAGGTTATTGAGCTTCGTCGTTTGTGGAGGAGGACCTACTGGTGTCGAGTTTGCGAGTGAACTTTGGGAGATGGTGACCGAGGACATCAACAATTGTAAGGTCAAAACCTCTCTTTACTTTCCCGCTCAATCTCGTGATTGACTTGAGATCTCGCACAGATATGCCTCACTACCTTCGAGAGGAGATCAAGGTGCACATCATTCAATCGAGGGATCACATTCTGAACACCTACGCTGAGAAGATCTCGAATTACGCAGAGGTGAGCCGACGATCTCGCAATCTCGATGTTTGGACATGTGCTGATGTCGGATGTGAGCTCGTAGGAACGATTCCGACGTAACGAGATCGACATGATCTTGAACGCACGAGTCAAGGAAGTTACTCCTGAAAAGGTCGTCTACACAACGAAGGATCCCGAGACTGGAAAGATGTCGGAGCATGAGGTCGACAGTGGTTTCACTCTCTGGTCAACCGGTATCGGTGAGCACTTTTCAGACTCTCCGTCATTCGAGGCGCGCTGATCTTTCTCCTTCGACAGCTATGAACCCTTTGACCCAACGAATTGCTTCCCTTCTCCCCAATCAATACCACAAGCACGCGCTCGAAGTCGACGCTCACCTTCGAGTACTTGGCGCTCCATTGGGAACCGTTTATGCTCTCGGAGATTGCGCGACTATCGAAACCAACCTCGTTGATCACTTGTTGGAGTTCGTCGAGCGATGTGATGAGGACAAGGATGGAAAGATTGATCAGAAGGAGTTCCAGAAGATGATGGGCGTACGTCCTTTGTCTCCCTCTATCTTCGCGTCGTTGTCCAGTATTGACGTCGAAACCTATGCTCGCAGTACGTTCAACGCAAGTTCCCTGCATCGAAGAAGCACCTGGGCAAGATCTACGATGTATTCGAGAAGTACAAGCGATCAGATGAGACCCTCGGTTTGAACGAACTCGCCGATATGTTCATTCACATCTCGAAGAAGATCACCAACTTGCCCGCTACTGCTCAAGTGAGTCGAATTTCTCCTCCAGCTGTCCTTCATCATGCTGACGTAGGCTGTTCGCTCGCAGGTCGCTGATCAAGAAGGAAAGTACCTCGGCAAGAAGTTCTCGAAACTCGCTCGCTCGCACAACGATCAAGTCGCTATCGACAACGGAGTCTACGACGACCCTGACGACCTCCTCTACGAACCTTTCTCGTATAAGAACTTGGGATCGATCGCTTACATCGGAAACTCGGCTGTGTTCGACTTCGACAGTTTCTCTTTCGCTGGTGGATTGGCTGCTATGTGTGCGTTTCTCTTTCCCTTTTTAGTCGACTGAGCCTGATACTAGTAGTGGACGCTGAGGAACGCAGATCTATGGAGGAGTGTCTACCTTTCGGAAGCTGTTTCGCTGAGAACGAGATGCTTGCTCATGCTCGATTGGATCAAGCGTGGAATGTTTGGACGAGATCTTTCGAGAGTACGTTCTCAATCTCTCTATCCTCAATCGACGACTCGAGCTGACTCGATTGGGTTCTATCTAGTTCTGATTGATGCGAAAAATAGACTATCGATTTCTCTCGATTTGAACAAAATTTACCTGTACAGACAATCTTTATGGACTGCCCTTGATGAATATAGAATATGTGTTTGTGCCTCTGTCGTCTCTGTCGGTATTTCGGAGTCGAGCTTGCGAGAGTGCTACATCGTTTGAAAGCGAGCGAAATCTTGCGAACCTGGAAAGAGCTCTTGGACCAAGTCAGACCGCGCGCATATCGATCACTGTCCACTGCGCTGAGGGGAACGACCTCAATAGTAGGGAGGAGCGAAACGACGAAAAGAAGCGAAACTTGCTCTTCCTCTCGACGCTTCCGTCGGTTCGCTTCGACGACAAACAACAACGCAGAGCGAAGGCAGACGCCTCACACGGCTACCAGACATAGCTAGCATCTGACTCACAGGCATCGGCACGCCGTGCATCTCGTCCTCGCCGTTTCCAGTCGATCAACTTTCTCATCTTCAAACTCGCCTGCCCGCTCTCAAGTTGATTCTGCTACTGTAAACAGTGAGAAACCCTGTGAGTAATAGCTTGAACTCTATGCCGAGTCATGCGCTGACCTTCTGCTGTAGCTGCCTCCCTATTTCTTCCCTTCCCTCGAATTTAGGCGCCAGCTCTCTCACTATGCCACGATCGGAGATCGATGGGCCCTGCGTGGTCTGCGGCGAAGCTACGTACAATCGATGCAGCGATTGCTTGAAGTTCGGGACGGACTGGATGTATTTTTGCTCGATTGAACATAAAAAGCTCGTAAGTTTCGCTCGGTCGTTCTCTCGCTCTTAGCAAGTATAGCGGCTGATCTGTGCTCCACGAGAACAGGTCTTCCCGGTTCATAAACGAGTATGCGGGATTCGTTCTAAGCCGTTCTGTTGGCCAGGACTGGATCGAGAAGAGGAAAAGGACTACCTCGCCTTAGGTCGTACACCTTACACAAATATGACAGAGTATGGAGGGTCAGGCAAAGGTATGAGAAGCTGGTTCGATGAATTCTGCGAGACAGCCCCAGTGAACAAGGAAACGGCGTTGGAAACGTTTATAGTGAGTATTCTTTTTCACCCGCACCAGCTTCTCTGTTTCTTTCCACGAGCCTGACTAGTGCATCCGATAGCAATATCTCGAGATGTGGCGAGATCCTGGAAGAGGGAAACCTTTCCCAGTTCAAGACAATCTTATTCAACTGCGACTCACTTCAATGACCACCGCGATCGCCGTCGACCGCGACAAGACTGGGGCCGGTCCCGATTCGATATCAAACCTGCCCGCATTGATGTGCTCTCGACCCATCGACTACGTTTTGGCCATTCTCGACAGAACAATGCCAGGTCTCGCTCAAAAATGCGACAACTTTGCACCTTGGGCTCACAAATTCCTACACAAATTCCTTCTGCACGCCGCCATGTCTATAGCAGATATAGAGCATCGATCCGTTGAATACGACACCTATCTCATCTGGATGAGGGAGGATCTAGAGCAGATTTACTTCAAGGACATTCGTCGGACTCATCCTCATCTTTTCCAACAAGCTTTCGAAGCTCTCGACATGTTCCCGGATCGGCGAGTCTGTAGGAAGAATCTGCGAAGGGGTTAATGTCGATTGTAGCTGATTGTAGAGACCTCGTTATTATCGTTCACTCGCTTTATTTCGCATTCTGTTCTTAAAGTCACATGTATTGCTTGTATTGCATCCAGCAAGAATCATCTTTCCTCGTTTCTCCCCATCCCTCGTCACGAGACCGTCGCCGTCAGCGCCTTGGGAATACTCAAGGACAAGTCACTTTTCGTTTCGTCGGACCCGCATTGAGCTATGCTGCTGTCGCGCGAGTATCTCAGAAAGCATCACTTTGTGCGTCCGAGTTGTTTCGGAGAGCCTCCCTGCCCGGTGACCGTCGTTCAAAGCCGGCGAGTCGGCGCAAGGATACCGTTCTAATCTTTCCGTTGTTCAGCAAGAGTCGTCGGTGCCCCAAAGAAGTCTGATGAGCTCGTAAGCCGGCCACAGTGTCCCTGAGAGCCGCATCATTCCTTGTGCTCACCAGCTCGTAGCAGTTTTCGTCGATTTTACGGAGGAATGGTTTTCGAAGATTGCGAGGAAGGGTCTGGATCTGAGGGTGACAGAGGCGATAAGGCAGCCGAAGGACGAGGGGTGCGGGAGGGACGAGAAGGGCGAGAGGGGCGAGTAGGCTGAGACGGAGCGGGAAGTGAGGAAGTCGAGGAAGAGTCAGGAGAAGCGAGAGGTGAGCGGATGTCGACGGGAATGATGAGATTAGCAGATCGGGCAAGGAGTTGAAGGTGGGTGGCTTGGTGCTATGAGGGTGCGAAGAGCGTCAGTTAAACTTGTATTGCAGCGAGAAGCGCAACTTGCGAAACTAGGATTCTCGAAGAAATCTATTGCGCGAGCGCTGACTCACCTCGAGCTGATCACGATAGATCTCTGCTTCTAGCTGTCGTTCGTTGATCTCGTTGAGGACTGTCAGCGATCTTGACTTGTCGAATTCTGATCTGCGAAACGAGCGAAAAAAAGAGAATCGGTCAAAAGGCTGTTGTCGTCTGACTCGCCTTGCTCTGAATGGCTTCACACATCCAGAAATGACTAGGGATCGTACTCACCTTGTTCTGAAGACTACGAGTGCTCTCCGGTGATCGTCGGGCATCTTGTTCGCTATTCTCAACAGAGAGCGATACAGCGCTTTTGAGGTCGCGCTGACGCTTGCTGATACTATAGTACTCATTCGAGAGTAATCGGAAGCCTTAGAGCGTAGGGCGAGAGCTTGAAGTGAGGTGTAGGAGGGAGAGAAGAGACCGTTTCCTCTTGACTTTCAACCAACTCGTCAACTACAGCGACAACCTCTCAGATCAGCTCAAAACACGCAGAAGACATTTGTAACAGCTCAAACTATTCCTAGAAGTGCTCAAACGAAGCTCCACGCCTTTCACGCCCTTCCTCGACTCGATCAACTTTCTCATCTTGAATCTCGTCTCTCTCTCTTCGGCTCGAATCTAGAGAGCTGAAAAGTACTACAGAGGTGAGTGCATATCTTGGTCGTACCTGTACGAGTGTGCTGAAGATCTCAGGAGTCATTATCAGCTCCCATCACTCCTCCTCTCTCGAAACTCACTTTCCCTTTCCCCGTCGATGAATTCCTCTGCTTCCTCTGCTATCGGTACCGAATCTGATGGGAATTGTGTGATATGTGGGAAAGAGACATCGACGAGGTGCTCATCATGTTCAAGTCATGGAACGAATTGGATGTTCTTCTGCTCTCGTGAACACCAAAAGTGGGCGAGTAACATCTTTACCTTTCATTACGAGCTCTCTAGACTCATCCAATTCCCTTCCCATGTCGCAGATATGGCCTGTGCACAAACGGGTCTGTGGAGCAAGATCGAATCCGTTTCGTTTTCCTGGATTCAATGAAGCGGAGCTTCAAGATTGGCTTGAGATGGCCGAACACCACACTATGGAAGATTCGCAAGAGACGTGGCTCGATGCTTATTGCAATAGCCAAAAAGTAGACGGGTTTCTCGAATATGGCCGGCAGCGTTACAAGGTGAATTCGCGTTTCTCGTCATCTAGATTTGCCGTTGGTAGATACTAAACGTTCTTCCCCGGTTCCCTAATCTGTCACAGAGATACCTCGAGAAGACTATTGGAGAAACCGAATTGACGCAACCGCAAACCTTTGCGAAAACCAAATCGATTCTCCAATTTCGAAGCATCGCCTGGAATGCGCGAGTAGCCGCTCAGCAAAAGCCCAACTCGATATCTACCGAGACCTCACCCCTTGAAGCGCTCATGTCGGCACGCCATCCTCTAGACCTTTACGCCTATTCCTCCGATTGCATGGAGCAGGGATCGCTGCAACGTCCCGAGTACTCCAATTGGCTGTCAGTTTTCCAACATCGGCAGCTCATAGTTGTAGCACTGCTCGCCCTCGACCTAGGAGGAGAATGCACGGACAAAGGTTTGAAAAAGTACGTTGGACACGCCAATATCGAGTTCAAGAAGATCTTGAGGAATCAGATGGCGTTGGTAGAACCGGAATTTGCACTTAGAATAGAGGGTTCCTTCACGAACCAACGTTCGAAAGCGGATTATAAAGTCCCTTCGAAAAGAACTAGATCGTAGATTGTTTGTCGTACATGTTTGTTGGTGGATTAGCAATCAAACATCAGCTCAGCATCCTTCTTCTCGAAAGGAAAGAAAGCGCAGTGGCATTGTGGGAAGGAAAAGAGAGAGCCATTGAGAAGCCATCGAACCAGCGATCCTGGCCTCACGCTCCGTTCCTCCCTGCCCTTCACATCACCTTTTGTGATTCTCAGTCCCTCCCCCTCGTCGTCTTCTTCCACGCCATGTCAGCCAGCTTCATTTAGTTCCTATCTTTGTCTTGTCGTCTGACGATCGGAATCGACGAAAGTCGTCGTTTCCGCGGTCGGTCCTCGGATTCTGGTGCTGTCACATCTAAGAAGCTGATACCATCATTGCGGCTGACTTCATTGGTGTTGGATGTGGCTCAAATAAAGTCGTCTTCGCGGCTTGGTTCGAATGAGTGAAATTTCTTCGTTTCAGAAATCCTCAGTCGATCGCTACAGATCCTTCAATTCCCAACCTGCCCATCCACACACAGTCATCAGCTCCCTTTCCTCCTTACAGGATCAATATAGAGAGAAGTTTCAAGACTCACTAACTCCACACCCACAACCCGCATCTTTACTCTGCGGATTATTAACGACCCTGAAACTACTCCCAATCAATTCCGTCGCATAATCTACGGTACTACCTTTCACCAATGGTAAACTCGCTGAATCGACCAATAATTTCGCTGTTGTTCCGGTCGAGGGTGCGAATAAACTATATTTCCCCAACTCTCCCTCGCGTCAGCTCGGTAACAAGAACGAGGGAGGGGGAAAAGAGCGTACTAATCATCCGGTTCTCGGAGGGAAGTAACGGCCATCTTGTATTGATAACCATGACAACCTCCCGATTCAACCAACAATCTCAAACTCAAATTCTCATCCTTTTTCGCAGATTGCGCTCTTTCGATTTGCTGTACACCTCTTCAACTGTCCATCAGCACTCATAGGAGAGATAGGTTTGGAGGAAGGAGACGTACTTTGATCGCTGAATCAGTCAGGTTTATGGAAAGAGTTTCACCAGGATTCAAGTCGTCTTCTGTCAAAGGTTCGAAATCTTCTGATGGATTCTCTGGAGCCTGAGCTTGTACTACGAGAGTCCTTCGTTGTATTAGGGAGGATGATCGGAGTGGTTGTGGGAGAGAAGAGAGGGTGGGAGAGAGAAGGGAAGAGAAGTGGCGCGAAGGAGTTCGAGGGGATGGGAGGGAACGTAGGAGTGGTTGGAAGCAGAGAGTACAGTGCTTTGAGAACATTTGAGGAGAGTCGGGTGAGTGGGAGGAGGAGAAGAGATCGAGAGTTTTGGGTTGAGATGTTACTCATCATTCGACAACTTACTCTAGGATACAAGGACACGTTCTACTAGACTCCAATACACTCTACTCAAACACAACAAGCAGGAACAAGCCGAACTCAGACTAGAAACGCGTCGCTTCTCTCTCTCTCTCTCCTCTCCTTCTCCTTCTCTCAAACTCCCCTCGACCTCAAGACTATAGCATGGCAGTACATCAATCCCGTCGTCTAGCCCCCCTTCCATCCGATATCGAATTCGCATCCCTCGATTCAACTTCCTCTGGATTTTCACTCATCGAATCCGCCTTCTCCTCTTCCACCTCCCCACCAGGTTCAATAGAGATCGTACCACTCGTCAAACTAGGTCTCATTCACGGACTCGATGGCGTGAGCACTTCTTCTTTCTCCCTCGACGAAGTACTGATGAGTGAAGAATGGAGAATGCAGCCTCATATAAGTTATGGTCCCTTCACCCCACCTCAAAAGACCTCTGTCCCCTTATGGCTAGCGATCCATCTAAAGAAGAAAAGGAAATGTCGAATCATTCCTCCCAAGTGGTTATCGACTCGTAAAAACTCCTTCTCCTTCCTCCCACTCTCCTTTCTAAACGAGCTGATTGGGTAAAGGAAGAGCTTTGCAGATTATTTGGAAGGTATTTTGAAAGAGGAACAATCTTTGGATGAATTCGCTGATCTCCCTAGAGATTACCTCGAAGTATCGAAAATCCTCCTAGATTCGTACGTTCCCCCCTTTCCTTCACGCGCTTGAGGCAGAGCTGATATAGGGGGCGTGGTTTGGAAGTATAGTGCTAGCGATGATTTACCTACACCCGAGAAGTTGAGGTTGTTATTGAAAGATATACGAGAAGCTCGTCAAAGTAAAATCAGATCTGGATTATCTGCTGTCAACTCTGTACATCTCGGTGTAAGTTCTCCCTTCTCTCCCTCCTCTTTCTTCTCTCTACACACTAGTACCGTGTTGCATCTCATCGGACTCACTAACGTCTCACTCTCTGAGATGGGTAGATGCCGAATATCTCTACGATGGAAATAAACGAATTGAAACCTTTCTTTAGTGGAGCATTCAAGAGATTAATGTTGTTGGATCCTAAAGCAGAGGAATTGGCGGAGAGGGAGAGGAGGTGGATGAAAGATCCGGAGGCGGTCGAAGAGGAGGTTAGGATGGGGATTGGGAGGGAGGAGCGGGAGGATACCGGTGGAGGAGGATTCGGGTATTAGAGAGAGGGAAGTCATGGGATTGTGGAAGACAGGGAGGAATTGAGATTGGCAGGAAAGGGGATGCGGGAATAGGTGATTTTCTTTTCTTGAACGATTGATCAGCTCGTCGATACTGATCGATGTGGCGAGCGAATCCAACAGTGACCCGCCATCAACATCTCAGCAATCGCTCTTATCATAGCGAGGTCATCATTCTTCAACCCTCTCCGGCGACTCCCGTTCGATACCAATTTCCCGCTACATATTCTCTCAATACTCGAACCTCGAATCGTCAATAGCGAACAACTTTCCCTAGCTCGTACACGACCACGAAGATAGCGCTGTAGGCATACTGACAACCAGGTCGAGGAGGTTTGGATCTGCCCACTACTCGGGAAGTCAGAGGGAGAGCGAAAGAGAAGGATTCGGGATTATGGAGGAGGAACTTGTCAGGCCAGGGGAGCTGCAGGAAGATTGCTCGGAGTGTGAGGAAGGGACAGAGAGAGGAGGACTGGGCTTGATAGCTAGCCAACCTTCTCAGTTACATCTACTTTCAACCTTCCTTGTTTCCCAAGATTCTTATTTTTCGTTCGTTCGTAAAATACCTTCTCATGCTGCAACAGTGCCATTCTCCATCCTTTGAGTGTATCTGCTAGCTCTTGAAAGAGAGCGAGTTTAGCGAAATCGACTTGGTCAAAGTGAGAAGTCGCTCTCTCTTCCTCACCTTTCCTTCCCTCGGAAACTTGATCCTTCTCTAAAACCTCGGCTCACCTCTCGGAAAACTCGATTGAACTGTACTGAACACGGACAAGCTATTCACACTGCTCTAGTGTGAAGGGAGAATGGATACCAACCCTAGCTCGTCCTCATCTTCTCATCCTCAATCTCAACAATTACCAACTCCGAATCAACTCTTGCAGCATCACCACAGTCAGAATCAACTACAGAATGGATTACCGAATCCTATGAACTATCAACCACAGTTCCCACTTCACCCTTCGAATCCATCACAACAACAGACTCATTCTCATCAACAACCTCTGTTCCATCAACATTTAGCTCCTATAAACTCGTACACTCAACAACAGAGTCCGATACAGAGTCAGAGATCACCTGTAGGAGGAGGAGGACCATCGAATCAATCAGTCTTCTCTTTACCACATCCAGTTCAATCTCATTCTCATCTCGCTCAAAATCCTCTACCTCACTATCAGCATGCTCCCTATCAACAGCAACAGCAACAATCTATGGGAGGAATGCAACCCCCTACTCAACAACAACAGTATCAACCTTACCCTTACCCTCCTCCCCAAAATCAGATGCAACAAAATCACTTCCAACCTTTCCAGTCCTTCTCTCAACATCCTCATGCTGGTCCTCCCGTAGGTTACCCAATGCATTATACTCCCTACGGTCAACCCCAGCACCAGCAGTATCGACCTCCTCCTCCTTTACATCTCCCTCATCCTCACTCTCTCGGAAATCAAGATCCTTCCGCTTCCGCCGCTGCTGCAGCTCTCGTAGGACTGCCTTCCGCACCCTCAGGAATTCATCAACCTGGAGTTCTCCCACCTCAGCAGTACCCACAACATGGAGGAGGTGGAATGATGGATGCATTCGGTTTACCCATTCCTCCCGCTCACTACTCGCAACGTCCTCCTCTTTCCGCTTCGACTACTGCTTCGAAACCTATCCCGAAACCAAAACTCCCACCTCCTCTACCACCTTCGAATCCAATGACTTATCAACCCCCTTCGATCCCTCAACCAATCGCCTCAACTTCGACCTCTCAATTCCCCGCTCACCCTCACCCACTTTCTCACCTTCCTGCTCCTGCTCCCGCTCTCCCACTTCCTCAATCTCAACCTCCTCAATCTAAACCTTCAAAACCGAAACCCAAATCTCCTTCTCCCGTTCCAGAACGCAAACAATCTTCACGAGCAGCGAAAGCCAAAAAACAATCTTACGCACCCATCTACGACAGCGATTTCGATTTCGATGATTCCGACAACAATTCTGAGAATTCTGATGTCTACGAGGAGGACGAGGGTAAAGGGGAAGAGAAAGAAGAGGTACGGGAACCAGAGGAGGGAAGTGAGGAAGAGATTGTTGAGCAGCAAGTTGTTCAACAAGTCGTACCGGCCAAGAGGGGTAGACCTAGGGGAAGTACGAATAAGAAGAAGCTTGAAGAAGGGGGGAAGAAAGAGAAGGAGAAGAATAAAGAGAATGGGAGAGGTGCGAAAGGGAAAGGGAAGGAGAAGGAAGTGGTTCATCAGCACGATGAAGAGGAAGATGAAATCGTTTTGCCTCAACCACCGCAAAGGGACGAGATTGATGCGAATAGAATGCGGGACGAGTCGAGGAGAGGGGAGGAGGTTCAACTTGTTGGAGGAGTACCAGGTCCTTCGTCGGTTAAAGGCGGGGAGAATCAAGGACTTCCGAACCCTGGTCCTTTGGTCAATACTTCGGCTCCTTCGAATTCGACAACTGTTCCAAAGAAGACTTCGAGAGGTGGATGGGGCGGTGCAGCAGGTGAAGGATCTGGTTCGAGACCTGAAACTTTCTTGAGAAAACTCTGGAAGTACGTTTCCTTTTCCCACTTGCTCCTCTTTCTTTCGAGTGTTGACTGATGTTGAATGCTCGATGTAGGATGTTGCATAATGATCCAGTCGATATGAGTGAACACATCAGGTGGGACAAGTCAGGGAGGTTGTTGTTGATTCCGAATGAAGCTGATTTGGTCGAGAAAGTTTGCAAGGTTCATTTCAGTCAGAAAAGTATTACTAGTTTCGTGAGTCCTCTGTCTCTCTCTCTATAGTCTTGTACCAAGGAGACTGAACAGAGAGGAGCGACGGCGTCTCGCAGAACAAACAAATGAACGTGAGTTTTCTCGAATCTCACTTCGCATTTTCGATCTTTTCTCGACTAGTCGCTGACGTTGTCTTTCTTGTATCTTTCAATAGAACTGGGAATTCCGACGCCACTCTCGATCTCAACGTGACCTCGCACACATCGCAAAATCAAACCCGGGAGTCAACCGCTCGACTCGAATCTGGTATCACACTTCTCTTCACTCTCGTTCGACCTGGGCCGACGTCGCTGAAGTAACTCGCCACGAGGACGGAATGGCAAAGAAGCGAAGAGTACGAAGTAAGAAGACTGGAGTTGAAGAAGAACCTGCTACGAGAAAGGGGAGACCAAAGGGTAGTGGAGGACCTTTGAGATTACCTGGAATCGGGGCGAGTAGCGATGAGGATAGTGTTGAGGAGATTGAGGAGGGGTGGGAGACTAAGAAGAGGGGAACTAAATCGAGAGGGGTTGTTGGCAAGAAGGTAGCGAAGACTACGAATGGGAAGAGGACGAGAGGTCCAGGGAAAGCAAAGGGGAAGGGGAAAGCTAAGAAAGAAGAAAGCGAGAGTGAGAGTGAGGAAGATGAGGAGGAACTCGAAGGAGAGGGAGAGGAAGAGGAAGAGGAGGAAGAGGAAGATCGACCTTCAAAAGCAAAGAGACAGAAACTCACAAGATCGACGACTCCTCTACAACGAAGGAACGTAAAGGGTCAAGGGAAGGCGATGGAGGTGGACGAACTACCAGAACCTCCGACTAGATCGAGTAAAGCGCAACTAGTCGCAAACGCTACCTCTTCGATTCCTCCCCCGAACTACCCACCTCAACCTTACCCCAGCATCGACGAGCTCGCTCTCCCTCGACCACCTCCTATCGCACATTCCGCCAGTCCTCCCATCCCCTCAACTTCGCATTCGAACGAAACCAAGCTCGAAAACGGCGATTCCGAGAAACCTGTCGATCCTCAGCAAGAAGCTTCAGGACTTGCCCGCGAGGAGGAGGAGGATCTGTACGACGATGAGCAGGATGCAGAGGGAGAAATTGATGCAGAGGGAGTCGATGATGACGATGTCGAGATGAATGATGTTACCGCTCAACCGCAACCTTCGAAAGACGAGGAGATGAACGATGTCGTCGACGAAGATGAACAACTCCCGACTCAAGCAGATGAAGCGACCACCTCTCCTCCTCCAAAGAACGCTCGAGGATCACCCAAGAAGAAGAATGTCACGGCTGCGAAGAAGAAAGCTGCTGCTCGCAAACCAGTTCCCGCCGCTCCTCGACCAACTTCAAACGAACCCACTCCTCCACCACCTAACGACAACGACGATTCCTTTCCTCCCGCTGCTCCGACTGGAGGACGTCGAACTCGCGCTTCTCTCGCCGCTGCCGATCCTTCGAAATCTCGTGCTGCGCCGCCGTCCACCAAATCAACGAAAGGTGGGAAAGGTGGGAAAGGAAAGAAGGGAGGAGGAGTAGTTCCTGCGAATGCTGGATTGGTCAGTCCTGGAGAAGCAACTGCTGAGAAACAAGCGATTCAAGGTCAACCGGAGGAAAAGGTGGTTCAAGAGGGAGAGAGGATGCACTTGGACGAGCTGAAAGCTGCCGAGATCGCAGCGGGTGGAGATGGAGTTGGAGAATCGGAGGAGGTTCGAACCGAGCAAGTCAAGGAGTCGATCAACATGGTTCGTCAAGAAGCTCCGAAACTCAAGAGTCGTGGAGGAGGTTGGTATCATCCTGCTCGAGCTGCAGAAGATGCCAAGAAGAAGCAAGAGGAAGAAGATCAACAACAGGCTGCGAGTGAGGAGATGAGGAGAGGTGGAGTCGGAGTTACTCCCAGTACTCCTTCTTCTGCAGTTTACGCTCTTCCTCGACCACCTCACCTCTCGAACCTCCTCGATGGAGAACCTGCTTCTTCGACTCCCGCTGAACCCGGTCGTGCTTCCTCTCACCCTGCCGATTTTTACCCACCTCAACCTCAAACAACTCAATACGGTTCTTCCCCTTACCCTTCGACTCAAGCACCCGTTGCTCGCACTCCTCAAGCGATCCATCATCCCCAAGACGCTCCCAACCCTTACTTCTCCGATCCCGGTTACGAACGAGCTCCTTACTACGAAGTAGGAACCGAACCCGCCCCTCGACCTTACATTCATCCCGCTCATGCAGTGCCCGAAGAGTTCTTCGTTCCTGGTGCTACGGCTGCAAAGTCTCGTCAAGGTCAAGAACAAGAAACTTCACCTTACCCCGTCCCTCGAGCTGAAGAAACAGAATCCAAGGAGGAGGAGAAGGCGCCAGTATCGGAGGAGGTCGAGAACGATGATCAGCACTCTGAGGCTGCGATTGCTCCCGAGGATTACGATGCCAAGTTTGCTGCACTCGAGGCTTTGGTCGCTGATGTAGGAGAGGAACCCCATCACGATCAAGCAGAGGAGGAGGATGACCTCTACGCTCAAGGTGAAACAAGAGAGGTAGGGAACGGAGTAGCAGCTATCCCGGAACAGGGTGCAGACAGCGCTGAACCCGGTCAGTAGAGGCTTCGTGAGTTCATTTTCGAGTCTTCACTTGCCTCGAGTCTCAAGCTGATCGACTCGCTTCTTCCGACAGATACCACGCTCTCCCATAATCGCTCGTCAACTTGCACACACTGGATGTACTCTCAGCATAGTCTCATCAACTGTTGTATCCCTTTCATTCTCTCACTTTTTCGCCTTTCGTCTGTTTGATCGCTTTCTTCTTGTCGATTTCTTGATCGGAACCCAATTTGCTACTTCGGATACACTAGTTTGTACTCTACTTAGGAATGCATATATTACGCTTGATGCAAACAACTTTCGTCGTTGACCTTTCGAGAGATGTCGCACTCCTGCTCATAAAAACGACTCGATTGCTACATGCGAATTCTATTGACAAGATCAGATCTATCTACCTCTTCAAACTTTGACTCCCCACACGCGCTCTAACATCTCTTTCCTCATCACCTCACTCCCAGGACTGCTGACGACAACTCTCGCTCCACTAACTTTCTTCTCATCAACTTTCCTCTTCTTTTCTGCTCGACGAGCTTCGACTTCCGGTATATCGAGTGCGTGGTGTTCTTCAATTGCGAGTGCTCGGTTCGTTTGACCAGTTCGAGAAGTGATTGAGGTTTCGGCTTTGGAGGATGCTCGATGGTCGAGAACGAGCATACCTCGAGTCAAAGTCCCTTCGCTGCGAGCGAGATCGGGCAAGATCAGTTGTGAGCCGAGTAGATGTCAAGTAGAACGCGGTAGCTTACCATTCGATCTCGAAATCGACTCGTTTCCATTCCCACCCCTTTGCAAATTCACCTTCCCTCGCTTCATCTCCTGCAACTCCATTCAATTCACTCTCCATTCCTTTACTCCTCGCCCACTCGATCAAAGCAAACACGACAGTCGGATCATGCAGTTCCATCTCGTCCCCTCCGAAACTCTCCATCACTTCCTTGGTACCCTCTAAGAAGCTCGAACAAAAGTGTACGATAGGATCCTTGTTCGATGGGTCAGAGGGTTGTTTCGTACCGGAGAATGAGGGGTCGATAGAAGATGCGTAGAGTGAGAAAGGAAGAGTGAGGTAGGTCGTAATGTCGAGGGGAAAGATGTAGAGATTTGGAAGGGAGAGGGAGAACAGCGTACGGGCAGCCCAGGGATCGGCGTAGTAGCTGAGGATGTTGGGCACGGTATCAGCGAAACATGAACGCTCCAACTTTGGCAACCAGGTGAAGAGGAAACAGCAAGAGGTGAACTCACTTGAATTCTGCGACTGGTGTTGTGTTGCCAGGATGTTCGACGGCTCCTCCCATACTCAATATCGGCTCGAAGCTTTCTGCTAGGTCAGTTCGCTGGGATAATTGGGCGAGAGAAGTGAAAGGTCCTAGAGCGATGTAAGCTAATTTCGGCAAGTTCGATGGACGAGAAGCAAGTAAAGACGATAGCCCGTCGAGCGCAGAGTCGGAAGATAGTGTATAGAGAGATGATTGATAGGTCGAGGGAGGAGTGAGATCCGGGTGTCGAGTTTCGCAATCTGCTAATCCATCCTGAAAGACCCAAACAACTGACGATCAGCTCAATAAGATCGCTGAAACTGACTATGAGATGCTCACCTGACCATGAAAGTACTTTGCTGTAACCGCTTGTCCCTCAACCGGGCCCTCACAGCCTTTCCATACCGTGATCTTCTCTTCCGCACCGTGTTTCTTCCTCCATTCCTTGTCTGTGACGCCTCTCCATCGCTCTCTCTCATCCGTTTGCTCCAGATGCTTCTCTAAAGCGAAGAACATCTTATCGAGGTTCTTTTGCGCATAGGAAAGGGTGGTATTGCCATGTGTGAGAGTGATTCCGACGACGAGCAGATGAGGCGAGGAGAGAGCGAGGAGGAGAGCAAGGGCGTCGTCGACTCCTGGGTCAGTGTCGATGATAACGGGGACTGGGGAGACTTCCGACATCGTCTGGTGGACGCGCTGGGAAGCCGAAGAGAGGGGGAAAGAGAGGGGGAAGAGGGTGAAGTCTGCGAGAGCACCAACAAGTCAGCTCTGCGTGGTTGGGATCCAATCTATAGGTATTGAACACACCTTTTGATCCGTGGCTGAACCCGATAAGCTAGTGAAGAGCGAGGTTGAGCCGAAAACTGATCAAGATGAACGAAGAGCCGAAACTTTGACCAAGGCGCTTACGATTTGCTGGGATGCTCGGATAAGGTATAAAGATGATATAAAGCGTGATCGGGAGTTGGATGCGATCGAGTTAGATGCAGCTGTGAATGGTTCAGGAGCAACCGATGATTCACTCTCTCTCCCTCTTACACCTCACTTCGAGCTCTCGTTCTAGGCTTCAAGGCTTCTGATTACTCTCGAATGAGTGCGACGGTATCAGCCAGCGTCAGCGCAACCTCAAAAGCGCTGTATCGCTCTCTGTTGAGAATAGCGAACAAGATGCCCGACGATCACCGGAGAGCACTCGTAGTCTTCAGAACAAGGTGAGTACGATCCCTAGTCATTTCTGGATGTGTGAAGCCATTCAGAGCAAGGCGAGTCAGACGACAACAGCCTTTTGACCGATTCTCTTTTTTCGCTCGTTTCGCAGATCAGAATTCGACAAGTCAAGGTCGCTGACAGTCCTCAACGAGATCAACGAACGACAGCTAGAAGGAGAGATCTATCGTGATCAGCTCGAGGTGAGTCAGCGCTCGCGCAATAGATTTCTTCGGGAATCGTAGTTTCGCAAGTTTCGCTTCTTTTGCTGACGCTCTTTATACCCTCATAGCACCAAGCCAATCACCTTCAGTCCCTTGCCCGAACTGCTAATCTCATCATTCCCGTCGACATTCGTTCACCTCCCGCTTCTCCTGAATCTTCCTCGACTTCCTCACCTCCCACTTCGTCTCAACCTACCCGCCCTCCCCGCCCCTCTCGACCCCCTCGTCCTCTACTCTCGTCACCAATGCTGTCGTCTTCTTTTCCCAATCCTCTAGATCCTTCCTCTCCACCTTCGAAACCCCTTCTTCCGACAGATCGCAAGAAACTCATCCGAGCCTTTCAATCTCGGAAAGAAGGAGCAGTGAGAGGAAGATCAGGGAGGAACAGGTTCATGGAAGGTCCCGAGCCAAGCTGGATCGCGAAGAAGCGGGAGCAAACAGGAAAAAGGAAAGAGGGGAAAGTTGAGGATTTAGTGGATCATGAGGAGAATTGCGGGTGTGGAGGACACTGAGATCAGCGCGTCCCAAATACTACTTGGCGGAGCTCGAATAACGTTGGAACAAGCTTGCCCGGATCGATTCGGAGCAACAAAGGACGCTCCTCCCCAGCGAAGCTCTCACATGTCGCCTCGGCTGCGTCGGCGAGCGATTCAGGAGGACGCTACACCGTACGAGTGAGATCGATCCACTACCCTGGTTGCTTATCAAGATCCGAATCGCGAACGAGGGATCCGCTACTCGCGCAATTCGGCTGCTCACTTCAAACTCAGTCAGGGAGGTTTACGCTCGCTTTCGATAAGCAGCAGTGGATGATTCGGTACAGATCTTGCATAACTTACAAAGTACAACTACATTCCTAGACTGTTTATGATTATCTACTTCGTTCTATCTGTACACCTCTGTTATCCAATTTCTCGACTCAACTCGTTCCTACTTGAAAAGGAACGTGCTGAAGACTCGCGAGAAGCCCCTGTCGTATCTCTCGTTCCGAGGCGGGGATCACGTATTGAATCATCGCGATGATCGCTTTCTTCGTGAAGCCCAGGTATTGCTTGATTTGATCGGAAGAATCCGTCATCGATACGGCAGCGACAGCTATATAGATCATGTAGATGTGCATGATGTGTCCCGACCAGCTAGCGTACCGTGGAGAGGACATGGTGCTCGCGAATCCAGGTATCGATGCCTCGAGAGTTGCCGCGACGAAATCGAATGGTCTTTGAGGGAGTCCGGTCCGTCGTACCACCTCCTTTTGACGCTGAGTCTTTTCGGTTGTTCCGGTTCTGAAGTGTTCGATCTCTGCCCACGTGTTCCAGAGAGTATGTCGCATGTCGACGACTGAAGCTGATGATTCCGGACTCATTTGGATCCCTCGACCCGGATCAACAAACGGCTCCATCTTCTCCTACACCAGAGATCAATAGTCGTCAGAAGCTGATGATTCCGGACTCATTTGGATCCCTCGACCCGGATCAACAAACGGCTCCATCTTCTCCTACACCAGAGATCAATAGTCGTCAGAAACACTCTCTTGGTTATGTATAGTAAGCAAACTTGGTATTCACCTCGAATGATAGATCCGGATCTTTCCCTCGAGCTTGCGGGTTATTCGAGAACCGCTCGAACCAAGTCGAAATCTGTCCTTCTCGATTGTACATCTTCTGCTTGCTCATGACGATGACGTCTCGATACTCGATTGGATCCAATCCCGGCCAAGAAAAGGGTTTACTTCGAATACCACAAACTCGCTTGTGCACCGAAGCCACCTATCCTATTGCAGACGTGGTTAGCATCTCTCAACCTCAAAGAAGAAGCTCGATTGGAGCGCACGAGCTTCTTGTGTTTCATCGAACAAAAGTATAAGAAATCGGTCCCGTTTTCCGCACAATCTCCACATCTTTTGAACGTTTCCGCACTACAGATCACGCAGACTCCTGGTTCTCTCGAGGTCGACATAGGAGTGCTGATTTATGTGGGAGAGGGGAGATAAGAGTCGAGAGTCAAAGGGAGGAGGAAAAGGACAGCGCTCCCTATGAGGTCAGCTTAGCCTGTAGATAGAGGTGAGGGGTAGTACAAACCTTCTGCTGCTCTAGGCTAGACTTCAAGGACGAGATGAGCGGCAGAAGGGGAGCTTGAAGATCAAGGTTTCAGAACGGCGGAATCTCAAGGCGATGGGGTTGAAAGCTGATATAAAGGGTCCGAGAGCGAATTCGTGCGATCTGTCGGTAGTCCAAGGCTGTTTGAGCGATGTGCTGTGGTAGAGTCGGGTAGAGTCGAGAATCAACGAACAGGACTCGCTTCGTTCGCTTCTCTCTCGCAGGTCTCTTTCTCACACAACTACTTCGCCAAACCGTCGCTGGTCAATCTGAAACGTCGAGGCAGCCCAGGATCGATTTCTTCTCATGCAAAATAAGGATTACTCTCGTTCGAAACTTGCCCAACCTCGCGAAACGCTGTATCGACACGAAGCGATTCCAGCCAGGTTCCTGTTGAGAGCGTATGAGTTTTTGAGCACCCGATGACACAGAGAGGGCAGTAGAGGAGATTTAGCTTGCCCAAGACGAGCTCGAGGAAACATGGAAAAGACTTGATTTCGTTATTCGGGATCCTACGACTAAAACTCGCCCCCCTCTCCTCTCCTCTGGACATCTTAGTCTACCAGGCTGCAGCCATAGCAGCAGCATCTCCAGGGTGTGTGATTGCTATTTCCTCCCGACAATACCTCCGAATTTCCCCTCTCGCGTAGGCTGAGCATCGCACAGCTTCCGCTGTCCGATTGGTGATAATCCCAAGATCGATGGCATGAATGATGATAGCCTTGTGCTGAAATCTGCACCAATCTGGTAGGAGACTCCGGTCGAAGGCGAGACCTGGAAGAGGGAACAGTTCTTGAGTCTGCTGATAGATGTGGAAATCGATGGGATATTTCGGGGCTAGAACTTGCAGAGCCTCTCCAAGTAACTTCCCCTCCACCTTGGTCGCCCGGCTGAGCTCGTGGAGAAATGAAGCCGTGCGAAGTAAGACGATTTCGCTTTGAACCTTCCAAGAGACCACAATTTCGTCTGGCTGGTCGTCTCGAGCTCCCCGTATTCTTTTCTATGAAAGCAGAGTATGTATATTAGCAAACTACAGATGAGTGAGCAGCGTCGGCGGCCTTGTGAACCGAATCTTGCTCACCTCAAACATAGCTTCTCTTTGGTGAGCAGGCCAACCTTCCCTTTCTCCCTCTTCCTCTATCCACGTTGTTAGGCATTTCCTCTCTTGATCAAAACTAGGCCTCTTCGCGCTTTCTACGACTCGTTCGATCTCTTTTTCTGTGAAACCAGGCCAGGTGAAGGGTTGCGACCTCTTGCCGCAGACTCGCTTGTGCATGTACCAGACCTGATAGCTCGAGCTGTTAGTGATCGGCAACAGTAGGTGGAAGACAAAAATGAAGGCAGCTCACCAATTTCTGATGCTCGCGAGAACAGAAGAACATCCAATCCGTACCGTTAGCAGCACACGGGTCACATCGAGTCGCGGTCCTCGCTCCGCAGACTACGCAGTTGCCGAGAGGGGAGGAAGAGTCGGACATAGAGGAAGGCGGAAGGGGAAGGGAACGGGAAGAGAGGGGATCAGGTTTTGAGTTTGCCAAATTTGATTCACTTCGGGAAGCAGGTGAGAAAGTTGTTCGGTGGAGTGGAGAAGATAGAGCCGTCAAGAGGAGGAGAGGAAAAGGGAAGGTATATCGAGCAAATATCGAGAATTTAGACGAAGGACAAAGGGAAAGATGGCTTGGATGGTTCGGCGAGGGTAGCTTCGATCTCGACCTGATACTTCGTACAGAGCAGACTAGAGATCTGCTGACCGACTAGGCGAGTGCTATCGGGCTTGATGAGGGTGCGGAAGGAGAATCGGAAGAAGAGAGAGGGAAAGATTAATGTAAGGTGGAGGGTCGCTCGTGACGGTTAAGGGCTCGATATATAGGATGTTGGAGTCCCTTGCTATCGATCCGAAGCTATCCCGAGCACTCTTAAAAACGAAGAGAATGGTTTGGAGCGGACCAACAGAAGACCCTTTTCTCGCTCTTTCCTTCCAACTCGCTCAATCATCAAGCAGATTTAGATCAATATGCAACGCACACTACTCACCTCAAGCCTTCCTACCCTTCGATCCGCCTTTGTTCCCTCTTTCCGATCTTTTTCTTCATCTCCTTCATCTCTCTCCTCGATCCCTCCTTCAGCATCAACCTCTACAGCTACTGAAACACCATCAACTCCGATAGCATCAGGATCAGCTACCTCTAGTGGTGGAGAAATCGAATCAAAGTTCTTTGTACCGAGATCTCAATTCGGTGAACTCGTGAGCCAAATCTTTCGCTGTCCGTTCATCTCGGGAGCGTTTTGAGCTGACGAGGTATTCTTGTTGATATACAGCCTGTGTATAGCGACGTGCGAAATGGTGGAACTCGAACAATGACAGTGATTCGCAAAATTCATGGCGATGTTAACGTGAGTTACCCTTCTTCTCCCCTTCCTCGATAACTTGTCCGATGCTGAATACGACAACTCGACATGCAGGCGCTGCATCAAGAGCTCTCGTCATTCCTCGATCGTTCAACAACTTCCTTCACGAAACCTCAAACTCAGCAAATCGTTATCAAGGGAGATTGGGTGAGAGAAGTTAAGGAGTGGCTGTCAAACAGAGGGTTCTAGAGAGGTGGGCATGCTGTATGATAGACGTTATCGAGTCGAAATGGACCAGTTCGTTTCGTCGAAATTTGGGGAGCAAACTCGACAAGTGATCGAGAGAGGCGGAGAGGAAGGACTGGCGGAACTGGTCGATAGTCTCAGTGCTCGAACTATGTGAGTCGAGATCACGAACAAGTCCACCGTCTCGCAGTGCGCTTCGAGGCTTTCAAAACGATCAACACGAATTTCTTCACAATCGATCTCAAGTATTCGTTCCGTCTACCCAAATCATTCTCCCTTGTAAACAGGGAAAGGACCCATCATCAACATTCCGATCGAGGGAAGCACCTTTCCAGCCTCTTCCGGATGCGTCGGCATCATCTCTTTCTCGACAAATCCCCTCAAATCGTCGGCAGCCTTGTTTGCGTACTCGATCCTCTCCTGCTTTCCAGGCTCGCATATCGATAGAAGGTAGTTGTAGATGAGGAACTTGTGGTGGAAATCACTGGCCCATGGAGCGTCGGCGAAGTCGGTTGCGAGTTTTGGCACGAGTTTGTGTTCGACGTAGGCAAGCAAGTCGATCGGATTTGAGGACGCGAGAACGCAGCCTTCTGCGTGATTCGGAACACGGCGGGTGAAAGCTGACATGGCTCGTGCCGTGAATGCGTTCGAACGGGTTTGAATCGAAAGAGCAGACATTGACTTTGAAAGAGGTTTGTTGCCGTTCGATGGGCCCATTTCTTCGATCAAAGACTAGCGTTACGAATTGGATCTGTGTATCAGCGAGATGGTGAGAAGGAAAAGACACATTTAAATAGACTCACATTGAACTGTGGTTGAACTTGCGAAACGGGTAAACCGGTGGCCTTTGCGACTGTTCCTAGCCAGGATGTCAACTCGTACGAGGACGCTGGAGTTTGCTTTGTACTGAGGGTAATGTATTGACCCACTTCACTTTGTGAAAGAGCTGGCCATTCGAAGGGATTACAACCGCAAATTCTCTTGTGAGCTGGCCAAAGCTGTTGTTCACGAGGGAGGTCATGAGCTGGTGCTGTGGTCCGGGTGAACTAATTGGGTACTTACTAGCTTCTGATGATCAGTGGAGCAGAAGTACATCCAATCCAATCCTGCTTGACCGCATTTCGAGCAGCGAGTTGTTGTACTCTGTCGACAGACAACGCAGTCTCCTGAAGCTGTCGGAACGTTTACTTGAGCCATCGAGATTCAGCTACGATCGAGTCGAGTGAGGGTGAAGAGAGCGGAAGTGAAGGAAAGGAGGAAGAAAGGAGAGGGCAACAAGATCACTTCTCCGGGTTTGCTCCGCGGCCTGACTTGCAGTCTCACATTCTGCTCGCATTCCAGGGGATTTTCTCGTCCTTTGCTCGCGCCTGGTTCCGTCTAGGAGAAGCCCTCGACCTAAACGCAAATGACAATTCGTAATTTCGCAAGACATCAAAAACTATACGCTGTAGCTCGAAGGCGCCGCTGTACCCTCATAGATCGGCCAGCACTGGGTAAGCAATGCTCCGCTGCACATAACGATGACTTTCGCCGCCTCCCGAGGATGAGTCTCCTGAATCTCTTGATGAGCGAACTGCTTGAAGATTTCTTGAGCCTTGGTCATGAACTCGTATCTCGCGATACTGTTCTCGGTTGATATGGCGTAAAGATAATGATAGATGAGGAAACGATGGCGGAAGTTGCTCAACCAAGAACTGTTCGCGGGGGCGGAAACAACGTCTTGAACAGCGATGTCCTCGAGGTAGGCGAGATAGTCGAAGGGATGAGAGGCGATGAGGGGTCGGCATTCATCTAGCAAACGCTCGCAGGAAGGGTAGGCTGACAGGAGTCGGTAGCAGAACGCGCTGGATCGAATGCTGACTAGGCAAGAAGTCGCCTCATCCGAGAGAACACCACTCGACGGTCCGACCACCTCGAGTAGCGCCTATACCCACAGTATATCAGTCGATAGGTCATACGAGACAAGTGATCGACGACGACGGATAGACTCACCCTGAAATCGAGCTGGACTTGCTCGATACTCTTGTGACTGTTTGCCGGCATTTTCGCCTGGTCTTCGATCCAGCTTGTCAACGACGACGAGCTCGCTGGAGTAGCCTTTGTGCTGATCTCGACGTATTCATCGATCTCCTCCTGCGAAAGAGTCGGCCATTCGAAAGGATGCGATCCGCAAAATCTCTTATGGACGGGCCAGATCTGTTGCGTTCGTTGACATTCATTAGTCACTGCATGTGTGAAGAGAGAGAGATCTGCTCACGAGTTTCTGATGCTCCTTTGAGCAGAAGAACATCCAATCCAACCCATTCTTGAGGCAAGCCGAGCAACGAGTGTAAGTTGCTGTTCCACACACAACACAGCTACCTCCATCCTCTGAAATTGACATGGAGACCAAGTTGCGAGGGGAGAGGAAGAGAGAAAGAGAGAAGAAAGAGAAAGAAAGAGGACGTTAGAAAGTCGATCTACCTCAGAAGTCCGGTGCTCTCCGCGGTCGAGCTCCGAGTAGTGATGAAGACCGATGCCTGATAACGCTTCTCGAGAGGCGGCTCATCGCCCTCGATCGATGAAGCCTCTCGCCTGTCTCTCTCCGAAATGCGCCTCTCCTCGAGCGATATCGATACTTCATGCGTTCATTTCTCCCTAGATGCAACGCTTTTACTACCTCCCTTCCTCCTGACCCACCTCAATCTCCCCTGATGAAACTCCTCAATTCCTCTTTCCTAACGATAACTTCTCCCTCGACCGCTCTCGGTTCAACCCCAATCTTCTCCAAACATTCTTCGTACCTCGTCACTGAAACCTCTCGGAGGTATTTGAGGATCTTGGCTCGTTTCGATACGAGTTGTCGGAGGGACTGGCGATTTTGAACGTCGCGAGGTTGAGAGGTGAGATGGGAAGAGAGGGAATGGATTCGGGAAGTGAGGATAGCGGCTGCGAGAGAGCAAGACTGGGTATCAGCCACGAGCAAGGAGAGATACCGAGAGACGATCCACGCACCTTGTACCTCAGGTGAAGCGGTATCTCCTGGAACTCTTCCAAAAGTTTCGACAATCCTCCTCGCATTCTCGACATCGATTCCCTTGGAGTCGGCGTTTCTCAGATCGACGATCCTCATCAACGTATCTTTCTTCTGTTCCTCCAAAACCGTAGCTTTCTCGAACCGGTTCAACATGACTGAATCGACTGAAGTTTGACCATCTCCCAGAGTTGACCTCAACGCCGCTGTCGCCGGCAACACGGTAGATAATTGATGTGCCGTCTCTCTATCCAATCCAAAGTTGTACAACTTGTCTCTTCCTTCTCCCGCTTCTTCACCTTCCCCTTTAACCACTTTTCCCCAAACTTGTTCCTTGTCCAACAAGATCTTCTTCAGTAAACTCTTCTCCCATAATGATTCATGTCCTTTCGCATAACCAAAGACTGGGTCTGGTCGAGATTGTTCAGTTTGTCGAACGAGTTGTACTTTCTTTTCGAGGTTGGCTTTTCGAACTAATCGAGTCTTGCGTCTAGCTCTGGATTCTGATGTGGAAGGTGTAGAGGAGAATGCGCGAGTGAAAGAAGGTACTGGTGATGGTAGAGAGGGAGATGGGAATGTTGATGAGGACGAAGAAGCAAAAGCGAGAGGAGCTGTCAAACAACACTCCCAGGGGTCAGTATGCTCTTAGATTGGTTCTGTTGTGCGCCTACTCACCTCTAGCTACGTTTGCTGCTCTCCGTGATAGCATGATGTGTTGGTAGGAACCAGAAATTGAATTCGCATCTTCCCTCTCAACCTCTCACTTCCACTTGTGACTTAATCCAGTCAAACACGCTTGCAAGACCTCTACGATAAGATACAGAACGCTATCAACTCAACGCGACTATCGCTACATCAAGTCTCGACTGCCTCAACCTCCTCCTTCCCGCCCTCCCTGCCTTGCCATCTCTCCCTTTCCCGATTTCTTTCCTTAAAAGACGCTAGACTCTTAACGGCACGACAAAAGAACATCATTAGAAGAACTTGAGAGCCCAAGCTAACGACATTAGGCGACATCGAACCTTTCGTCGTTTCGAGCGAAATTCACGAAAATGTTCAAGACGATACTCAGCAAAGACACGTTGCGGACGATACGATCAGACGACACAGCTTTCGATCACTCGCACTCGCCGGAGGTACAGCCTCGAAAGGGGGGGAAGAGCTATTCTCGTTCACTCGCGAATCCCGCGAAGTTCGGACTTGTTTCCTTTCGACGATTGCTGCTTCGTCCTGCAAAAGCTTCGATGAAATCGTCAAGACAACGAAACGAAGCTCTATATATACCTTTTACAGCAAGATCTCAACTACCCTGTTTTATTTTCCACGAGCAAGCCCTTCACTTCCCTCTTTTGAAGATTAACGGCTGACCCGCCCTTTGCTTCCTCTAATGATAGATCTTCAGCCTCGTGGTCAATCAACCTCACAGCCCTTTCACTTGTTTCGGAGCTGTTTCTTCTCTTTCCTTCCTTCGGACGGGAGGGCTCCAGTAGCTTGGCTCAGAAGTTCTTCGGAAGCGAGCCTTCCTCCGCACCCTCGAAAAAAAAAAAGTTTGAAGAAGTTTCTACTTTGGGTTGTACCCCTCTCTCTCCTCTCTCCGGTTATCACCCTCTTCTACTCTCACACACTGCTTGGTTCCGCTTTTACACCTCGTTTGCTTCAAATCCGCTCGACAAGTTTCCACAACCTCCAACCTCTTCCTCCTCTTCTCTCGAAACGGTTCTTCCTCTTAACTCCGCCCTTCCGTCTTCCTCCCTCCCCTCCTTCCACTTTCGACAACACCGATCTTTTCTCGACATGTCCCGATCTCTCACCCTCATCACTCTCCTCGCTCTCACTTCGACTTCTGTCTTCGCAAACGAAATTGTCGAAGCTGATCAATCCCCAGCACCTTTTCAACTCAACCTCGCAAGGACTTTCTCTTCCACGATCGACCAATTGAAGAAGAGGAACGGATTCAAAGCTACTGCACCGAAAGTCAGTAGAGCGAAGGAACGAAGTATTTCAGATGATTTAGTCCTTCTTCTCAAACGTACGCCTCCCTCTCATCTTCCACTCAATAAGACTCGCTCAAGCTGACTCAGTCCCCTCTCTTGTAGTCGCTGGATCAGCTTACGATGCGGCACCCTCGGCACACACCGCAGCCGCTTCGAAACCTTCAGCAATCTGGGATCCCTCGAAGAACTCTGAACACACTCACGCCGCCTCAAAGCCCACTGGATCCAAGAAACCTTCTCACGCACTCGCTGGGCAACCCTACAAACCAAACGGCCCTTCAGCAGCTTACACTCACGCCGCCGCTCCAACTCACAAACCCAAACCTTCCTCTGCCTATACCCACGCGGCTGCTCCTATCAAACCAACCAAATCGAAAGCCTATCAAGAAGACGAACCTGATCACACGATGGCTGCTCAACCCGCAGGAGCGAGTTCAGATCACAATGCGAAGAGAGGATTGGTTTCGATCGAAGAGGTTCAGAAGAGGATTCAAGATGAACCTTGGGAGAACTTGGATAGTCAATTGTTGTGTCCCGCTGGTGAAACCGCTTGTCCTATGTAAGTCCTGCTCTGCTCTATTTCGAGTTTTCGGAAGAATTGAGAGCTGATCGTCTCTAATGATTGATTCCAAACAGTTTCCCTCGAATGGGAACGTGAGTCGCTCTCCTTTCTCGCCTTGGCATTCGCTCTCACTAACGATGTCGCTTGAGTACAGCTACGAGTGTATCGATACTTCTTCGGAACTCGAGAATTGTGGAGGATGTTGTAGGCTTCTTCTCTCTGACCTTCCTCTCTTCACCCGACTGACCCTCGTATCCTTGCCTTAGCCTCCCGCTCGCTCGGAGAAGATTGCACAATGATCAAGGGAGCTCTCGCCGTAACTTGCAAATCCTCAAAATGTAACGTTTTCACCTGTCAACCCGGCTACACCTTCGACGAATCTTCCCGAGACGGACACGGTGGATGCACGTCGACGTCGACTAACAAGAAAGGTGGCTTCTTCGGTGCCAAGTTGAGGAGGGAGTAGATCGGGAAACAACGGACCCTTTTTCTTTCACAAAACAGACTCTCTTTTCGTTCTCGGATTCTCTTACGGACAATTTTCTCTCTATTCATCTGCTTTTCTCTACCCTCATGTAGCCGTCAACGATCCCCCCTTCGTTTGACATCTCCTTTCTGTCTATATCTTTGATTTTGTCCTTTGTTGGTCTTTTCTCGCGGTCTCTCTTATTATTATTTTACATGCCTCGGATTTGTTAGCTCACGATGGCAATGGACTTCACGGACAGTCCCCCCCCTTGTACTTCTTGAGCAAGTTGTCTCTAGTTGAAAGAGTATTTTGATTCTTGTTTTCGAACAACTCACTTCGGCTCTCCCCTCTCTGCTCTGTCCAGCTCGAACTGCTTCCAGCTCCCTTGACAAACCTCAGTCATCGTCCTCGGCTAGTCTCAAGCCATCCAGATCCTTCCTCGCCTTTCCTCACGTAGTTCAAGACTTTCATCTCAACTCGCATCTCTCGCCTCTCCACGCCAGCTTGCGTCTCCATCGACTAGGACGAACAGTAGGTTCGGTCTAGCTTCCCCAAATAGAGTATTGCTAACGCCGTGCTTCGATGTTGTAGCTCCTCATCCCCTATTCTCTACTCCCTTTCCCTCTCGACTCCTTCCCCTCCATCGACTACTGTGAGCTCGTCCAGCTCATTTCGATCCTGCGTCGTCTGTGGGAAAGCGGCGTCCGACAGATGTGGAGAATGTGCAGCGTATGGGACGGATTGGATGTTTGTCTGTTCTCGCGAACACCAAAAGTTGGTGAGCCCACGTTCCCACTCTGAAGATAGCGATCGAGCTGATGAAGGATGGAATAGGTCTGATTTATGCACAAGAGGGTATGCGGAAAAGACTCTAGCCCTTTTCGTTGGGCAGGACTTTCGGCGAAAGAGATCGAGCAACATACGGAACTCGGCGCTCGAAAAGTCCAACTAATTGGGGCGACGGGAACAACCCGATGGATCGATGACTGGGCCCAGAAGCGGAAACTCCCAGGAGACGATGTGTTGCGGATGAAGAAGTGGAGAGTGAGTGACTTTGCCCCCGTCTTTGCGGTGAACAACTTGCTCAAGCTCCCTTCTATTCTTGTCTAGGACCACCTCCACAGTCTCGCGGCAACTCCAAGTGATGAGCCTCAAGTACTCCACCAAACGCTTGCGATTATCGAGCACAGGAGTCAAGCGCACATATACAGAGCTGCGCACAGACACTTCACTGAAGCTTTCATGGACATCGGCAAAGTGACAGGGCTATCAGCAATTGACAGTCCCTTCGACTTCCTCGCTTTCTCCTACGAAGCTTACCGACTTCCCAAACTTCTCGATGTCACTCCCGATTCCAAATCGCAATGGCTCTCCGATTACCTACACAAACGACTAATCCTGACGGCTCTCCATATTTCAACATCCGTCCCCAATCAAGAGAACGAGTTGAATCGTCTCGTCAATCGAAGATATATATCGTACGCCAACGACCAAGTTCGACAGTTCATCAAGAACAGCGTCGGATTAACGTATCCCAAGGTGGCGACCTACCTGATTGGGTGCCTTCCCGAGGAGGAATAGATATCACGCTCGGAGGAAGCGCACGCGAGAAAGGAACTCGAAACTCGTGAGTTCGCACCTTTCGACTTTGTTTTTTTCGGTTGTCTCAACTGATTCTTGACTATCGCAGGTTCACACTCGATAAAAGAAAGTTGCGAGACAACGATGCGCGATGAGAGGTGGAAAAGGAAGACAGCTTACTCGCAAGCTTTGAAAGAGTGAAGGAGGAAAACTACTCGATGGAAGGAAGGGACGAGCGTGAGGTGTCTATTGTTCTCATAAGACTACCCTTGGACTATCGCTATTACCTTTCTCAATCTTTGGAAGGTACGAACAGCAACCAAACGAGACCTTTGAACGATTCCAGGCAAGGCGAGCTCGCTCGAGAAGGTGAAGAAGCACTGATTGGAGAGTGATCAGCGGAGAGACTTGCACCGAGCAGCGATTGCTTTGTGCAGACTGTGAAACGCGAGGAGTTGCCATCATCAGATTTCGAAATCCGCCTTCTCTCGACGACTTTCCAGCGAGTGAAAGATACAGAGAGATATCGATTTCACATCGTTCTTCAGCCGGTACCACTTGCACGACACCCAATGTTACATCTCGTCCATCAGAGTTTCGTGACGAGTGCGTTTTGATCGAGAGGCCTGAAATGTCGAAGTTTGGGTCTCTCCTTTCGTTCTTCCTCCTCAACTTCCTGTTCTTTCCTACCTCGTCCTACTTCGATCATTGTCCTCAGTCCTTCTATCCCCTCCTCCTCTCCAATCCCCATTGTTTCGTGATGATGTTGAAGCTGACCGATCCCTTCCCTACCTCTCTGCAATTCCTCCTCTCTCTCGCTCCTCCTCCCTCCCGGTCCATTCGGCCAACAGCTCTTCGCCCAATCCTCAATGACGCCCATTCCTTCCCTCCTATACCGATTCGCTAATCTCTCCATCTCGTTGTTCTTTCTCTCCTTCTTCCAGAAATCATCCATTTCGATTTCTGCGGTTGACGCTTGAATGGGTACCGAAGCTGCTTGGATGGGTTCAGAGGATCGTCGGAGATGGTCTGAGGATGAGGTGGATACGACCGAGTGAGGGTTTGAATAGGAACGGGAATGAGATGAGGATTGAGAGGGAGAAGGGAGGGGACGAGTGAGGGAGGAAGCAGGGAGGCGTGGAGAGTGAGAGAATGGACGTGGTGGGAGAAG
This sequence comes from Sporobolomyces roseus, assembly GCA_016617785.1. Classification (NCBI taxonomy): domain Eukaryota; kingdom Fungi; phylum Basidiomycota; class Microbotryomycetes; order Sporidiobolales; family Sporidiobolaceae; genus Sporobolomyces; species Sporobolomyces roseus. Next base: position 1,676,388 of record JADILM010000005.1, on the reverse strand, counting down.
GTGAGGAGAGGAGAGTGCGTGGTGAGGGGAACGGAAGGACGGAAGTGGAGCTGAATTGGAAATAGGAGGAACTGAGGAGGGAATTGAGGAGGCAGAGGAAGTGGTGGTAGACATTGCGAATTGTAGGCTAGTAGGCTGCTATTAGATACTGATGTTGAAAGGATGATGATTAGTGAGCGAGGTCGAGAAGTGAAGAGGCTGAGACCAAGAGCGAGAAAGCGAGAAGAGTCGAAAAATAGTTTGGAAATTCGTGCGACCGACAATCGAAAACGGGGAAGAGCATACACAAAAGCTCTTGTGGGAAGCTACAGGCAATTTAAAGAGACAAGCGCAACGAAGACTCCCATACTCGGCAGCAGACTGTCGAGCGAAGACAGACAACGATTTCTGCGAAAAAGTCAAATTCGCGCACACAAAGTCCCGTATTGCAAGCTTCAGGCCTGTTCACCTTCAACGCCCTCAGTACGTGCGGAGTACTGATGTGAGCAACAGTGAGGAACGAACCTTTGAATTGAGCTATCCATCTTCTCTGATTTCTTGCGAGAACGAGAGATTACTCTCCTGTCGTGCAAGCTGTTCCCATCTCGGAAAAGCACGTTAGCGATGGTTCGTTACACAGAAGCAATCATCGAACGTACGCACTTGTCACTACCCTTCGAAGAAATTTCAGCTGAATCGACGAGTTTCACCCGTTGTGAAGTCCTCCTCTCCGCTCTAGTTCCGTACTCTCCACTCCAACGACTTCAAAGCTGTAGCTTTCTGCTGATCAAAGGAGAGGTAATCTGCTCAAGGAACTTCAACTGGTCATCAGAATCGTGAAGAAACTGGTGAGGAGATGAAATCCCACGTACCTCATTCTTTTGTGCTCCGATCTATTCGAATCACTCGCGCTGAACGACACCAGCCTCGTCGATCTGCCCCTATCGCATACCAAACGTACAGGTGCGTTGATGCATTGATCTGTCGAGAGATTCGAAATTTCGAAGTTTGTCGAGTTTGAAATCTGTTCATTAGCTGAATCTCGTCCCAATCAGTGTCTGATATCACGATGGGGAGAGTGTGAGGAACGGACCTTGTTGAGCTCCTCAACTATCCGAATCTTGCAAGTCCTCATTCTTCGAAATCGAAGAATCAGCGATTCCTGATGGGGAGCGAAACTGTTGGTTGCTCGAGTTCTTACATCAGCAATGAGCAAAGACGTAAGTAGAAGTCGAGCGTACTAACCTTTGGAGTTCCGTTGATCCCGCTCCGCTCTCGCGATCGGTGACGAAGAAACCTAGAATACAACTCGGTTCTCCTAATTCCTATGGAAGACATGGATTGTCGAGTCGTAAACTTTCGCTCTGATTTGATGGATTCTGTTCGACCACGACCCCGTCAGTATAGCTCGATCGAAAAGACAGAATGAGAGAGAAATCGACGAACCTGCTTCGAAATCCGAGAGACCATCGAGAGCGCTCACTCGCGATGCGCTTAATGAGCTGTACGCTTCGGTACGGGGTCGCTCGGAGCAGAAGAGGAAGTGATTCAGTCGAGTCGTTACTCGGTTGGGCAGGCAGCGTTGAGTATCCTTTTCGAAATTCGTTTTCTGTTCAATCGCTCAAAACCTCTATACCCTGACGTTAGATAATGAGGTTGCGAGAGAGAACGAACCTCTTGTTTGGTACCGAAGCTTTCTTGAGCGCTAGAACGGTAAAGAGAGAAAAGAAAATTCGGATCTCTGGTAAATTCGCTTGATTCGATTCGCAGGAATCAGTCTGTTCGCTCTACAAACTCGTCATCAGCACATGTGTCCGTACGCGATTATGATGCAGTCAAAGAACGAACCTGAACTTACCACACTCGATTTGACTCGACTCGAATTCGAAAATTAGTCAAATCTCTCTCGTATCTCTCTCTCGCATTTCTTCCGGGCTCGAGATGACTATTCGCATTGCTTATATTCTTTCATCGTTTCGGATCTAATCTGTTCTACATCTCCGAACCTCAGCATGTTTTTTCGGAAAACTGGCTGGAGAGAGCAGAAAGTTTGACGAACCCTTTCTACAACAAGTTCAATTCTTCTCTTCATCCTTTTTCGCGTTCTATAGCGCGAATGTATTGAGGGGTACAGATAGTAGGTACAGGGTTTCGTATTTGCAAATTACTGGTATTGGGCGCTGTATCGATAGTCGTTTTCGTTACGAGCGATTTCCGTCCAAAGTAGTCGTTTACAAGTCGTTTCTTAACGCTCGATCTCGTAGGTCGTATCGCATATAGATTCGTACAGTCGATCTGTCAACGAAATCATCTTCCCAACGTCAGCGTCTCACCTAACGTCAAAGATATACAAGAAAACAAAAATTTGACGAACCCTTAAGACTCCTTTCCCCCTCTGCTTTCCCTTGATTTCTTTCATTTCCCCTCCATCTTCCCCACGCTCTTCTTCTCCTCATCCAATCCGGGTAGTTCACCTACGACTACTCCCGTTCCAACACTCAAACTCCTCGTTCTAACCGGTGCACTCCAAGCGAGGGGTGGTAAAGATGGTACGACGAATACTGGCCATCTCGAAGGGGGTTGACCGGGTAGAGGTTTGTGAAGTTTGAGATTGAGCGAGGAAGGGGGCGGACGACGAGTCATCGCTGCGAAGGAGGGAGGGAGGAAGACGGGGAATGAATGGACGAGGGTTGGAAGTGTGTGGGTGGAAAAGGATGGGGCTGGTGTAAGTCTGGGAGGAGTAGGGAGGGAGGGTAGAGAGAGGAAAAGGGACGCTAGTGCATTCGTTGAAAGTCCTGCGCAGTTCCGAGGCGAGGACAAGGTTGAGAGTCTTTGTACTTGGTCCACGCGTGTCTGGTAGAGCTTGTTCGTTACTTTGTGTGTGTCAATCTAGCGAGTTCCGAATTGACGAGTGATTGGTAGGAGAACAAGAGACGAACGAACAAAGATCGGCTTGTCCTTCAACCTCCCACCTCGACTCTCGCTCTCACTCTCAATTCAATGTTGGGACCATTAGTGAAAGCACAACTAGTAGCGTTCCTAACCAAGAAACTACTCGATTCCAAACTGTTCGTTTCATCAGTGGAATCCCTTCACGGTGAAGTATCTCGATTACAACAAGGAGCATACGACACCCTCTTACAAGCTACTCGTAAACCTCTCTTCCCCTCTTCTCAAACAGCAGTCAAAGAGCTGATATTATAGGGAGATTTAGAGAAACATGATAAACGATTTGAACCTTTCACTCCGCCACATTTGGAGAAACAAGTCAAGGAGGGAACTCATAGACCGAGGGATGGAGAAGCGTTGAAAGATCAGAATAGTGCGTTGAGACAGTTTATTGAGAAGACGGAAAAGGCGTTGAGGGAGGAACACAAGGAGGGGAAACACCATCGATAATGCCATATAGAGAGGGGGAGAGAGGAGGGAGAACTGTACAGTGGATATCGGTACTCGAGGCATAAGCGAAAGGGGAGAAGGGGATTATGAGGGTGAGTTGTCGATTGACTTCTTGCGAAAATCAGGACGCTGACCTTGAGCTCACAGGCTTCGTTTAGGATCGGCGTCGATTGTTCATAGGTTTCGTATATGTTGTAGTACACTGTATCGCAACCCTCAGCCTCACACACTTCGACCGGGATGAGCGAGAGAAGGAAAGGCGAGGGAGTTTCTTGCGCGAAAGAGATGTTTTCTCTGTCCTTGAAAGCGCGCTTTCCCCGATTACGCGAGAGAGACTCCAAGAACACTCGTGAGCTGCTAGGAGAGCTACTGAATGAGCGAATGTGAGAATGTTGATTCTCGCCCACGACTTAGCGAAATTCGACTTGACCTTTTTACCTTGTCCTTTCCCACCTCACCTCAACCGCTCGATCTAACAATCTAGCAAGCTACAAATCATAGCTAGATAAGTTCGACTCTTACGCCATGTCGTGGCTCTCTTCCCTTCCTCTCCATCCAATCTTTGCACTCCCTCTCGAATCCTCCTCATCAATTTCAACCCTCCCCACCTCCACCTCTCCCTCTACTACCCCCGCAGTCCACCCTTCCTATTCCTCACTCTCCCATCCCTCCCATCCCTCTTCTCCAGCTCTACCCAAAATCTTCCCTCCTTCCTCATCAAACAAATCCTCTCTTCTTCAACCCACAACTCCTTCACGTACACCCAAGAACTCGACCAAGAAACATGAGCAATCAAAGCAAGTAGAGAGACTGGGAAAAGGAGAGGGCAAGAGGAAGAGTAGGATGTGCGTCATTGCGGGAGATGCGTGCGTTGTTGCGGTAGGGATGGAACTGAGGGTGTGTAGTCTCAAGAGAGTCAAGAATGGGGTTCAGGCTAGGAGCGGGAATGAAGAGGATGCAGATTTAGGTGATTACAAGGTACGACTCTTCCTAACTCTCTATCTCTCCGCAAGTGGAGCTGATAGGGTAAGAGGATCGGCACAGGTTCTGAATACGGGTATCACATTTGACATACAAGAACTCGTATTGAATCGAACATCGAAACTCCTAGCCTGTATCGGAATCCACTCAATTTCAGTCATTTCCCTTCCCTCCTCCTCATCCTTCCTCACTTCTCCCTCATCCTCAATCGATGTCCGGTAAGCTCACTCTCCTTTGCCTTCCTTCTCCCTTTACTGACCCTCTTGCGAGTTGAGTAGATGTTTAGAAGTAGGTAAATTCTATCATTCCCTCCCCGGTTCTCCTTCCATCTCCTCCGCTCTCTTTCACCCACTAGGACAACACTCGACTTCCCTCCTGATCCTCACTGAGGACTCACAACTCCGTGAATACACTCTCCATGAATCCTCGATTGAACCTTCACAAACCTTGTCGTTTTTGAGAGAAGACGAAATGAGGAAAGGTAAAGGGTTCTCGGCGGAGGATGTCGGGGAGAGGGAAGCGGTAGGTTTGTGTTTGGGAGATGAAAGGGATCAGGCCGGGTGGGGGAGATTGACACTTTATGCCGTGATGAGGAATGGGGATATACGTTCTCTGTGTCCTTTCCTTCCAAAACGAACGTACGCTCCTCTCTCTCTCTCTTTGCCTATCTCCTGTCGAGAGCTCGATCTGAGTGAGTTTTGTGAGTGAGTGATGTGCAGCTCAATTCCCTTGTCCTATCTACACGCTCTCCATTCCTACACTTCAACCAAACTCGACCTCCTCCGTTCCTCCAACCCCTCTTCATCGTCCGCACTAACCCTCACACGCTCAACCGATCACCCATCTTCTTCCTCCTCTTCCGCCCCTTCTCCATCCTCATCCGACAAACTCGAGAAACTTCATTCACTCCAACTCCAATACCTTCAAACTCTTCTGCGACAAATCCCCGCTCCCTCAAACTCTCCCGTAGACGAGGAAGAATCCCCAGTGGATGTTACAGCGCCTATCACTCGACCGTCCCTACGTCCTCAGGTTCAAGGTCCTTACCTCGTTTCTCCCGAAACAGTCGATCTTGATCACCAAAACGAATTCGAACCGATAGTGACGGATTTAATCTATGTTGGAGGAGGAGGATCGGAAGGAGGAGGAGTTGGGAAGTTGTTAGTTGGTTCGAGTAATGGGAAATTGGAAGTTTATTTAGAAATTGAGAAACCTAATGCTAGATTCATCGGATCAGAGGGAACTCAAGAAGAGGAGGGACCAATGATGATTGTGAAAGAGACTTTGGATTTGGGTTGGAAAGAGGGAGAGGGAGAGGAGGGGTGGATGTCGTTCAGGAGGGATCCATTCTATGAGGGGGGAACGATTTGGGTTTATTCGAAGGAAGGGGTACAGTGTTTGGTGTTGGGGAATGTGGAGGAAGAGGAAGAGGAAGAGAGTCAGGTGTATTGGGTGATCAAGACTAGGTCGGAGGATGTTAAGGAAGAGGAAGGGAGTCAAGTGGTTGGGTTGGAAGTGATTGGAGATGTTTATTTGGGGTATTGTTTGATTGCGCTTACTGAGGAATTACAGGTGGTTGGAGTCGAGTTGAGTTTGAGGGTCGATCAGGAATTTTTACCGGAGGTGGAAGAGGTGAAGAAGGAGGAGGAGGAAGAAGAAGGAGGTTACAAGAGTTTGTTCGAGAGTTCTTTCATACTTCCTCAAGTCTTTTCAAACAAGAAGGGATCTCGACCACCACCTCTCGATTCGACTGCAGCGACGAAAGGGGAACTCAAGATCACACCGGACTCTTTACGGACAATGGGGAAACAAGTTGAGGCCTATCAATCGTCAATCCGAGAATTGGTCGAAGGTGCGGATCAAGTTCAACATCGGTTAGAATTACAAATGAAGGAACTCTCAAGACAACTCTCTTCTCTTCACGAACTTCGAAAACTTTCAGGAGATTTGAGGGATTCGACTTCGGGTGATTCAGGGTTAGTGGGTCGAATGAAGCGGGTTGAGGAGGGACAAGTGAGGTTGTTGGAGAGGTTGGATAGGACTTTACAAAAGTTGATGGAGAAGCATCAGAGGAGAGATCAGTTGAGTTTGTACGAGAAGAAATGGTTTGACGAGTTAAAGAGGGTCGAGAGGGAACAAGTTGGGTTGGGTGCGAAAACTAGGAGGGTCGAAGCGATGTGGGAGGAACTGAGGGAGGGTGTAGAGGATATGAGCGAGAGGAAGAGGAGAGAGAGGGAGGGGACTCCAGTGAAAGGAGGAGGAGGAGGATTGGGGAAAGAACAGGTGAGGGGCTTGGAGGAGAAATTGTCGAACGAGTAAGCTCACTTCTCTCTGTCTTGTTGATGGTGCGATGACTGATGATTGTGAGTGAGCGTAGGGCAAGGTTATTGGCGGATGCGAAGAAGAAGGTTGAACGATTAACTCATTCCCTTTCGCAAACTACGATTTAGCTTTCCGATTTACTCGCTGTCTGTCAATACATGATATCTTATTTTTAGTCCACCTTAACCGACTATCTGTGACGGTTGTTGCTGCGTCGCGAGTATGCGGAAACATGCGGTTGCGATGCGACAATTTTCGGCGAGGCAGGAAGCGAAGCCAGCGATTTTTGACGCTATCTTTGCTTCTCACTCCTTTTCTCTCACTTTTCTCTCTCAACTCGATCAATTGTCGCCTTCTGTTTAATAGAGATAGTTCAGAAATGCCTAACGCAGTAGCAGAGAATGTTACTGGTACTATCGGAACTGTCCTGGTCAGTCCTTCAACTCTCTCATCGAAACCCCTGAACACTTGAATCTCACCATCCAACCACTTGAATTCTAATACGGACAGTGGTGCGTACAACTGATACCACAAGGTATGTTTCATAATCTTGGCTTGATCTCGTGTGGCTTCACTCGCTGATCTATGAGACCTTTTCTTTCCGCGATCTAGTTTATCTCAATCACAAGAGGAGAACAACAGAGGGACTACATGTAGCGCTATAGTGAGTCATGGGACAAGTACCACTCCCACTCATAGCAGTACAGCTAACGAGTGGTCGAATTTCTCCTTGACTCACAGCACTACTTGGTTATTCTCTGGACTATTCCTCGGAATCTACGCAATCCTAGAGAATATCAATATCCCTATCAGTACGTCCCTCTTCCCTCTCTCCCTCTTTCATAAGATCAAGCTGACTCCTCGTCCGACATCGATAGTTCTTCAACCGCATTGTTATGGTTCACTCTGCGCTTTCATCTTCTGTCAGGTTCGTTTTCTACTCCACTTACAGCTTGATACACAGAAGCTGAGCTGGAGCAGATTCTGAACAGATGGTTTACTTCGATCGGAAATGGAGTTTGAAGAGTACTGTTCTTTTGTTCCTCGCTTATTGTATCATCGGAGGAGGGTTCGAGGTCGGAATGTATTTCGCTGCAAAGGTGAGTAGTCCCTCTCTCAACAGCCTCTGTGAACAAGAGTGAGATGCTGAAAGGGGTGATTTGGTTGCAGCCGGGAGTGGATCGAGGAATCAAAGCTGCAACTTATCCGTTCGGTATTCTCTCGGATCTTTGTCTCGCCGCTGGATTCTTGTGAGCCTCATACTTACTCTCAGTCCGAGGCATGACCGAGACTCAGTGAGAAGTCGTCGTTCACAGCCCTCAATTCTGGCAAATTTATAAAGATCGAGAAGTTGTCGGGTTGTCCTATCTCTTCCTAGCGATGGATACGCTAGGTGCTGTATTCAGTATCTTATCACTCGGTACGTCTGTAACTGAAAGTAAAGCTCCTGTGCCGCCCGTTCAAAGCTTACCTTTCTTGATTTCGATCGTAGCTTTCAAGACTTCTCTCGATGGAATCGCTTTCGCCGGATACCGTACGCTTCCTCTCATAATCTCTTTATCTCTCCTCTCACTTGAAACTGATATCTCTCCCAACCTCCTGTAGTGATCGTAATCATCTTTGAAGTTCTGATCGTTGTTCTCGCTCTCCTCCTCAACCCCGCAGCAAAACGAAGAAAGCAAGCACAAGGATTGGATCAGAATGAGACGGTTGAATCACAAGCTACTATGACGAGTCCGACAGAACACGGGGTGGGAGAAGGAGGGAAGGAGGATGGGAAGAGGATCAATCCGGAGATTTTACCGCATGAGGGGGAACGACGGAATGAGGGAGAATGAGTCGGGAGCTGAGGGAGTATGACTATAGAATTGTGGAGTATTGTTGTATTGGTAAATATCATAGATTATTCGAAATTTTGCTTTCGTTACTTTCGTTGCTAGTCTCCGAAACCACGAAACGACGTCGAGTAGCCTGGCAAGATGTATCAGAAGCACTCAACAACAAACACTAGCGAGCGTATGAGCGACTGCCAGTGATGAATAGAGAAACTGGTGAGAGAGAAGGATTGATGACTTCAAATTCTTTTCGCAAGGCGCATCGACAACTCTCCTTCTGTCAAGTCGCTGACTCTCCGCTCGCTTACGTGCATTACGGATTGATCACCTGCTCCGACCTCTCCTACTATGAATCCCTCCGACGTTTCGATTTCTACGCCTCTCGAAAACGACTCGTTGATCTCTCTATTTTCGCTCACTCGCTAGATCCCGTTGTGAGTGGCTGTCCATTCCTGTCATATTCCAAGCCATAAAGCGTCACCTACACCCTTTCGTTGTCTGCACGTCAGCGACTTTGGTGTGAAGAGGAGATTCAAGTTGGGTTGGAAGACTCACTTGTCTGAAAGAGAGAGATCGCTTTCGACATTTCCCTGACCGTCTCACCCTCCTCGGCGAGCCGCCCGGATCTCTGCTGCCATAGTACTCGTTGGTAGTTGCTTGAGCAGGTCTCGTGCTATTTGAGGGTGACTCCTTGAAACTTCATCACTGACGAAAGATCGAGTTTGGTCCAAAGCGTGGTCGATACATTTTTGGATCGTAGTAGGAGACTCGGCAGAGGCGATTTTCTCCGTCATAGCGCTCAGTTGCAGAGCTTGACAGATCAAACATAAATGCTGAAACTTTGATAACCATACGTAGGATTTCGTGGATTCGAGGAACCGGTGGTAGCTAACCTTTCCGAACGACCATGCGAAGATGTCAATTGCCTTGGTGTCGACCAACTCCGACAAGGTCGATGCCTCTCGCTCTTCAGGTCTCGTCGTTTGCATCGAATATTTTCGAATTTGATGAGCGAGCCCACGATGTCGCACGAGCTGCGAGCATTTCTCCTGAGGCTGCCGCTCGCCATCCGGAGTAGGTTCCAAGGTCTGAAGGTGAGCCTTCGGATTTCGCAAACTACGTCAGCACACACCGGAAAGATTGGACTTTGGAACAGACTCGCCCTAAACTTGCCTAATCGCTCCTCTGTACTCCCTAACCAGGACAATTTCACAGCAGCAATATCAAGCCATGTAGTTGGTGGCATGGAGTCGACGAGGACTACTGGTTCAGTACAAAGGCGAACGTTTTCTTCGATCTCGTCCTCATTCAGGCCCGGCCATCGGAAGGGGCTCGATCGATAGCCGCACACGCGCTTGTGCATGTACCAAACCTGATATCGTGTCTCAAGGGTCAACACGATGAACGAGCGAACGTAGGACGAAACTTGACTGACCAATTTCTGGTGTTCCCTCGAGCAGAAGAACATCCAATCCGTCCCATGAGCTGCACACGCGCTACACCTAGTAGCTGTAGTCTCATCACAGCACACACATTTGCCGAGAGGAGAGGTGGACATCGAGGAGGAAGGAGTGGTGTACGTGTGAAAGGGACGAGAGAAGGGAGAGAAGAAGCGAGGGATTAAAGGGGATTGATCGAGGAGTTGTTGGTCTTTACGGGAGAGGGGCGACGTGATGTATCGAGTATCGAAAGTGAAGATGGGAAGTCGAGAACGTCGAGGGGAGTGGTAAGAGGGAACGGAGAGGGGAAGGGAAGGAGATTTCGAAAGTTTCGACGCAGAGGAAAGCGGAAGTTGACGTGTTCAATTTATCAGAGGTACGTTCTTTCGAATACGTTCGCCGAATCGGACTGTTGCACGCTCGGCGAGTCTTGAGAGTGGCTATTCGAAGGGAGAGAAACGAGGAAAGTAGTTGGTGGGGGAAGTAGCGAGGAAGGGGTGCGCGACCTGGTGATGGTGTAGGGTCGAGTTTTAAAGCTCCTAAGACTGGTTTGAAGCTATCTCAAGCAGTCTAGGCGAGTTGAAGAGATTGGTTCGAGGTCAATCAGCGAAACTCGTTCCTTCTCGCTCCTTCCAACCGCCGCAAATCCGCTGAACTCAACTAGATCAGTATGATACACATACTACAGCTTACGATGACCTAGCTCTTGCCAACTAGCCTTTCTCCTGTCTTCTCAGACTCTTCCCCTCTCTTCATCTCTCTTCTCGGTTTCTTCCTCGACTTCTACTTCTCGGACTACACGTGCACTGTCGGGATCAAGAGTTTCTCGAGTAGATCAGCGGTAGCGAAGAATGGATTGATTCGAAGTCGTTAGTACCGAGATCTCGACACTGTCAAATCGTGAGCCCAATCTTTCTCTCCTTTCCTCGATTCGGGAGCGTCGAGTGCTCATGCGAGCTTGAGTGAGATAAAGTCTATGTAGAGTGACGAGCGGACAGACACAGTTCGAAGGAAGATAGTGATTCGCAAGATTCGTCGAGCTGGCTAGGTGAGCTCTCCCTCTCCCTTCTCACAGACGCCTCGAGATGTCGATTCTAGATAGGTGATGCGTCGATAGCCTTCAGGATCGACGCGGACCTCCGACGACTGCGCTCACGAAACCTCGAAACTCGACACTTTGCTACGAGGAAGGTTTGGTCGACGCAGTCAAACGGTTAAACGGAGTTTAGGAAGGGAGATAGGACAGAGGATTTGACGGTAGCGTGCAAGGGTGTAGGACAGAGACATGGACTAGAAATAGAGAAGTTTGTTTCACTGGAACGAAATGGATCGGAGGTTTCTGTTCTTCTTTAAACAAACAGCTCATGATTGCTAAAGTGTTCTCAGGCTTTCGACTTTTGAGCGATCTCCAGCACTGCGCAGTGACAACTCGCCAAGAATCCGTTACAAAAGATACAGAACATGAATAGTACGATCAGAATACAATCATGTTTCCCTTCAGCTTGTGCATCGACTGTCCCCTCGACTAGTATACCTTGCTTCCACTCCATACGATAAGCTCGGGAATTGCCTTTCGAGCTGCCTCCTTGGCTTCGTCAGGCATTGATTCGGATTCCAACCATTCCGTGATCTTGCGTTGTGAGGGGTACATGTGCGCCTCGTTCTCTATGGATGGGTCAGAGAAGTAAGAACTCATAACCGAGATCTTCAAGAGTAGGTGATGCTGAGTCTGAGACCACCAGGCAGTATAGGCTGCATCTTCGTCGGTAAAGCTAGGGATTCTCAGCTCCTTCTGGATCTCGGCAAGGAATCCGAAAGGGTTTTCAGTGATGAGCTGGAGTAAGGTAGGGACGTGCGAAGGACCAGTTTTCTGCAAAGCGAAATCGATGTGGGCAATCCAACTGTCTCTTCGAAGAGCAGCGACTTCACCGGTGTGAGCTAAAGGCAGGATCCTGCCGCAGAAACCCTCTTGATGTGCCTTGACCCCAATCTACCGCATCAGCTGTGGTCAGCGCCTATTTGTCTCGAGCAGTGAACGATCATAGTGAGAGAATGAGCTTACACTGAAAATCTTCGCATCGCTGTAATTGACAGTGCGAGCTCTAGCCAGAGTTTCGGGCACGATATTCGATAGATATCGCGCTGCCCAGCTCTTTGGTCCACCGTCAGAGCTGAGACGGATCGAGAACGGCTGTTCACAGACGGCGATGAAACTCTGCACTTCCTTCTCCGAGAGAAGAGGGTAGCGGAATGGATTTGACTTGTCGCCGCACACTCGTTTGTGTATCCCCCAGATCTAGATATTCGTGTAAATTGAGCGAGAAAGCGAGGAGTCGCGAAAGGGCGAGAGACAGAGGTCCAGATTGAAGGTGAGGAAAAGGAGACACAACGACAGTCAGCTTCCAATCACTCTTAGGATGTGATCGAGGAAGACCTCACAAGCTTCTGGTGCTCTCTACTGCAGAAGTACATCCATTCGGTACCGAACTTTGCACACTCCGAACAGCGAGTTGAACTCAATTTCCCACAAACAACACATTCCCCTTGATCTTGTGAGGTTGCTGAGTCGTGAGAGGTGGCCATAGATGTAGCTTCGAGATCGATAGCGACTGGGAGAGGAAGTGAGAGTCGACGGTGAAGTGATGTGAAGGAGAGAAAGAGAGGAAGGGAGAGATTTCGCAATTTCGCAACTCCGAGAAACTTCCGCGGCTTTTGACGAGGGATTACTCGATTGATAGCTGAATGGAGCTGAGTGTATGATGATATGACTTTATGCTGATCTCTCCGATCCCGAACGAAGTCTGAGCCCGAACGAAGTCGTTTCGAAAAAGAGGAAATCTTCGCAAGCTGAATCTGACAATATAATTGCGGGCATTCGCTTCCACAAGGCTCAGACTCTCAAAGTTCGACACAGTGAATCGCATTGGCAGAGGAAAGCGGTGTATTCTGTTCTACTCGACCAAATCTTTGAACTTCTCCTCCAAGCTTGACTTGAATTCTCCCAAGCGCTCTTTGTACTTTTCCACTCCTTCCATGATTCTGTACCTGGGTAATTCGACAAGACTTTCGACTGTGTCTCCGGCCAACTTCGGATGAGTCTTCTTCATGACTTCCTCGCAGAAATTGATCAAATCTCGTCTCGACCAGGACATATATTCCCAAACTTCATCACTCATGAGGTTCTCAGCGGTTCTAGCGAACAATGTCATGTAAGCCAAGTGTTTGTGTTGATACCTTGACCACCAGGATGCAAATTGAGGGTTGCGAGGTAGATCGTAATCGAGGACTCCCTGATTGTAAGCGAGAATGTTGAATGGACCTTCACGAATCGATTGATTACGGAGCCTGTAAGCTTGAGTAGGGTTGTTTGTGAGGTAGTCTTGACTCTGAATGTTGAATGCGTGTGCGTTCGAACGAATACTGGCGATTTCTGCAGTTTTGGCGAGGGGAAGAGCTCGATCTCTGGAATCTGGTTCGTGGAGTGTTTCGAAGGTTTGCTGAAGTAGGTTTGAGGAGCGGACTCAGTCTACGGAGGAATGAATTGAGATGAAGGAGAACTCACCTGCACTGAGCGAAGTTGGGTTTCGAGAGAAGGTAACTCGACTGGATGATTCCTAACCATCAACTCGAGCCAGCTCTGCACTATCTTACCCTCATAGAGAATAGGCTCTATTGGCATGACGCAGAGCTCGAGCAGTTCCTCGATCTCCTTCGAACTAAGTCCAGGCCAATGGTACGGATTCGACCGAGCGCCGCAAACTCGCTTGTGCGTAGACCAGATCTAAACGGATACTTTGTCAGCCTGAAGTGCTTATAGAGATAGAAAGCGAGAGCTGACCAATTTCTGATGTCCTTCAGAACAGAAAAATATCCAATCAGCACCATGAGACGCGCATGAGCTACAACGCTTCGTAGTCATCTTTCCGCAAACAACACATTCACGGAGGAGAAGGAGAGGAAGACATTTGAACGAGAATGTAGGGAGAGGAGAAACCAAACCTGAGAACCAGCACTAGGTATTGTGAGCGAACTCGCTGTTTAAACCTTGACATATGAACTCACCTTCGTATGGCTCAGTAGCGCCCTAGAGTCGAGTCGAAGAGAGAGAGACGAGATTGAAGATGAGAAAATTGATCGAGTTGAGGAAGAGCGAGGAAAGCGAAGAGCTGCTGCTTGTTTCGTTATGGGGTTATTGAAGCTACTGAGTATTGATCCGAGGCGCGTTCGAGCCGATCTGAAGTTTTTTCGTCGTTGTTGGTGAATTGGTTTAAGTCAACTTTCGAAATCGCTTCTTGCTCTCGTATATCTCACTCGCTGATCCTCTTTCTACCTTAATTGGCTCTCAGAACAAGTACCAAGCGAATGCATCGAGCCCGAAGGTGTGCGGCACAAATCGAAAAAAATCTATTACAGCTCAAAATTCGCTTTCCCCCTTCGTTTCCTATTCGTCGCATACTGAAGTGAAAGGGAGTGTCAAGATGATAACACCTGTAGAGTGTCTTGAGCCCCATCATTTATCCCGTACGTCCTCCCGTGGCTCTTGGGGATGGCTGCAAGAGCCACTCCAACAAAGCTTTCGATTCCTTAGGATGAGTCACTGCTACGGTTTCCCTGAGGAAGCGACCAGTCTCGAGCGTGGCGTACCTTGCATATTGAGCCATCTCGACGCTTCCGGAGGTCACGAAGAGATTTGTGAAGTGGACAGAGAGTAGGAAACGATGCTGGAACTCAGAGGACCAGTTCGAGTAATCGATCTTGTCGATAAGACCCGATACTGGTACATTCTTGAGCATGTTGGCCATGGCATCGAATGGGTGGTCGCACATAAGACCGCCGCGACGCTCCTTGGTTGGTAAGTGCTTAACGTCGTGCTCTAGCAAGTCGAAGAAGAGGTTGCGAAGAGAGAAGCATTCTTGCCCACGCGTGTCGAAATCGGTTTGCGAGCCTGGATCTTTCAACCCGACGATTCTGGCCTGAAACAACGGAAGCCGTCAGAAAAGACTCGGAATGATGGAGACTTGGTGGTTGACCCACCTTGAATCTCTCAAACCCTCCGTGGGCGCAAATGATGTCGTCCAGGCCACGCTTGATAGTAGGCTTCTGTAGGAGAGCGAGGAGCTCGTCGATCTCTTGTTGCGAGAACCCGGGCCAACAGAACGGTTTCGACCTTGGACCACACACGAATTTGTGCACTTTCCAGACCTGCTCACTACTACATCAGCCTCGAGTTCGCGACAGAGCGTTTGCGAGACTTACCATTTTCTGATGTTCACGAGAACAGAAGAACATGAAGTCTGTACCGTGCGAAGCGCACGAACTGCAACGAGTTGTCGTACTTTGACCGCAAACTATGCATTCCCCGTGGGGAGTGGCCAAAGCTGAGGCAGACTTAAACATCGGGAGAGTGTGAAGGTAAGAAGGGAGAGAGGAAAGGAGAGTTTTCGGGAAGAGGGATTCGTCGAACTCCGAGACATCCTCGGACTTTCTGATTGACGACGAGAGCGTGGATTGACTTGTGAGCGGTCGATGATCCGAGTACGGCGTCGAATGGGGGAGGCGAATGGAAAGGTGAGTGAGGAAAGATTCTGTGAGACTCGAAAGTGCTGTTTCCGTTGGAGAGTCGAGTCCCCCTCAAAGAACGAGAGCTGTCCCGCAGATCCTGCGAGGATCTGTCAGATCGGGAGCGAGAGAGCGGTGGCTGACCGAAAGAAAACAGAAGAGAGTAAGGACGATTGGAATAGCATAGCGAAACTCCCAAAGCTCGGGAAAGCACACAAGCAGCACACAAGCATGTATCATAGACGACGCACAAGAAGGAGAAAGTGTCAACTGTCATCGGAAGAGAAGTAGTTGTCAGGTCGATTCGTGCTTCGCGAAAAGCGAGATCAAGAGAGTCAATCGACTCACTCGCTTCACCCAGCGCAAGCTCAGATCCAATCTCGCTCGTCTGAGGCCAGTCACCAGAGCTTCCAACACACCCAAAATGCATAGGGAGCTCTCGAAGTATCTCCTCCTCCCTCGAACTTTGTCATTTGACTGTTTCAAGCGTTTCAACAAAATTTCACTGATTTACTCTTCTCTTCTTCATTTCTTCCTCAAGCAGGGGTCAATTCGATAGCGCTGCATTCATCCATTTGATACTCATCAGTATCTATCTTTCAGGTCTCGCTTGCTTCCGCAGAATCACGAACAAGCACGAATGAGAAAGTGAGAAAAAACTCACTTCTTAGTAGCTCCCAACAAAGCAGTCAATTGTAATTTCTCACTTCCACCCGTACTCAACCTATGCCTAATTTCACTCTCGCCCCGATCGTCAGTCAAACGTTTCTCAAAAGCTCTCGGGAAAAGATCGGTGAAGAGAAAAAGAGAGGGAAGGAGGGGTAGAGGACTTACTCGACTTGAGCTAATTGATCCAAGAAGTAAACTCTGGTAACTTTTGAAAACTCTACGGTACTCGTGAATTCATAGATTCCTTGAATGATATCTTGTAAAGCGAGTCCCTTTTCAGCTTTCAAACTTGCAATACCTGTTTCAAGAATCCCACGATTCATCATCATCATCAGCGCTGACCCCCACGCAGAACAGGAGAGAGAGAGGGGGGAGAAAGGACAAACGAGTGTAAGCAGTCTCGAATGAATCGTTCATCATGGATTTCATGATTTCTTCAATATCTTGTGGATCTGGATTTCCAGTACAATTGTAAACGGTTGTCGAATCCGTCAATTCATACGCTGCGTGACATGCCTAGTTACTCCCCGAACTGGTGAGCGAGGTGAAGGGAGGAAGAGAGAGAGAGACAGGGAGAGAAGAAAAAGCGTTACTTGAAGAACGTTGAGAGCTCGTCGCATGTCTCCTCGGGAGAGCTTGAGGAGTGCTTGTCGTCCATCTTGTGTGATTTGACAGCTGTACACCATCAATGCACTCTATCAGCTCCGAAGGGAGAAGTGGTAGGAGAGCAGGATGAGCGTACTTTTCAGCATCGATGACATGTTGTAAACGTTTCTCAACTTCAGTTTTTGGTAAAGGTCCGAACCTGCACGAACCACCATCCCTTACTTCAGTTAGTAAGTGGCTCAGAAGTGAGTAGAGAGAAAAGAGAAGGGCACCTGAACCTCGTGCACCTCGATTGAATCGCGGGAATAATTTTGTTGACATAGTTACAGATGATACAGAACCTGACATTCTTCGTATACTGTTCAATGACTGTAGAACACTCACTCAAGATTCTCATCAGTGAATCGCTCGAAGTGGAGAGTGAGGGAGAGAGAGAGAGAGTTGGAAGCTGACCTCGACGTAAAGCGGATTGAGCAGCTTGAGTCATCATATCCGCTTCATCCAATATGATCAACTTGAACCCAGCACTACTCACTCACACTTTCTATCAGCAATGACCTCTATACAGTCGAGGGCCAAAGAGAGACTTACTTTCCACCACCGCCTTGCATTCTCGTACTCGCGAAATTCTTGATTTGTTCCCTCACGACATCGATACCTCTATCATCACTCGCGTTCAACTACACAAACGTCACTCTCATTCCTAACAATCAGTACGCTTCCCAAACAAAGGGAGAATAGTAGAGAGAGTAGACTCTTACCTCTAAACAATTATTCCTCAAAACGTTTCCATTGCCATACAATTTCCTCGCTACAGCTAGGATCGTACTAGTTTTACCAGTTCCTGGAGGTCCATAGAATAACAAATGTGGTACCCTATTTTTTGATATGAATGAATCGACTAGCAATTCAACCAAACGCGTCAATTAACTGTCCTTCCTCCACGTGTAGAGTGAGGACTTACTGGTAGATATTATATCTTTGTGTGCTACTACATCGTCTAGAGTAGCGGGACGGTATTTCTCTACCCAAGGCAAGTTGTCTTCGGATAACAGTTTCGCTAATCCTAACTCTCCTTCCTTGCCTTTGCCTTTATCGATCTTGGTCGTAGTCGAGTCTTGCATAGTGATATCTGAATCTTGGGTCATGTTTCGAGTGTTGTCAAGTGAAGTGAAGTGGAGGTTAACAAACCTTTCCCTTCTCCTTTCAAACTCTCTCCCTCCTCCTTCTCAATGGCTAGTCTCAATTGGGCCCTAATCGATTCCACTCTCCGGCCAATCCCTTTACCCTCTGAGAAATCACTCCTCCATCTCTCCTCCGTCTCACTCTCTTTATTCCCCTCTCACCCAGGTCAATCCTCCTCCTCCTCTTCTACAAAACCACTCCCTTCCGACACTCACTACACAGCAGAGAAAGGTCATGTGTACCTCTCGAATCAACGAGTCGTTTACGTTGCTCCAGCTCCAACAAGTGGGGCAGGAGAAGGAATCGAAACTTTAAGTGTACCTTACACTCATTTCCGAGATGGTCATTTACACCAACCTTGGTTGGGTGCGAATTATTATCAAGCAATTTGTATCCCAGCTATAGAAGGAGGTTTATCCGTAAGTCAAGTTTCTCTTTCATGATCTCCCTTCGCGAAACCCTTCAACTGACTTCTTTGAGAGACCTCTAGTGCCCTCATGTCATAAGGTTGACGTTCAAAGAAGGAGGAGGGTTTGATTTTTATTCGACTGTCCTCGAGATGCGCGAGAGATTAGGGAATCGAGCTGCACAAACTGGTGAAGATTTACGTGAGCCACTTCTTCTTCTTCTTCTCCCAAGCATACTCTTCCACACACTGACGATCAAGCGAGTGAGTAAATAGCTCTCTACACTCCCCCGAACCCTTCATCTTCGACTACTACAACTGCAACTCCTCCCCCGACATCGAGAACTCAATCTTCTTCTTCTTCTTCTTCTCAACTAGAATCTTCTACTTCGACAACGACGAATCGACCACCCCAAGCACGACAAATGCCTAGTCAATCAGATCTGAACGTGGCGAGTATAGCGAGGGAGGCGGAGGCGGAAGAAGAGACGAGGAGACAAGTCGTTGCGACGGGATTGGCGAGTCAGGGAGGAGGAGGGAATTCAGGAGGAGTAGGAAGAGCGCCACCGCCGATTGGGGATGACGCGCCTCCGGGATATGAGGCTTGATTCGGATTCAAGGAGAGGAGAAGAAGGGAGGAGGGAAAGGGATCTTTGGAGGAGGGAAAGGAATCTTTTGTTGTATGTTTCTCATTTCATCCTTTTAGACTTGTTCATAGTTTCGCTACTCTCGTTTTTGTTGTCAAGTTTCATTTGCAGTGGAAGAGTATGTACATTATCCGATAAAAAAAGATACAACAAGATACTGCAGCAGATCCAGAGACCATCATCCCCGAAAATCCGAAATCTTTCTTTTTTAATCGCAAGCGTATTTTTGTTCTCACTTCTTCTCAACTTTTACCACTTCCCTCCTCTCCTCTCCTCTCCTCAAATTCCACTCTCGGTCCTGGGCCCTGCAACTCACTCGGAAACTTATATTCGCTCCCAACCCTACTCCTCCTACCCTTCAACCATTCCTCCTCAGTCTCCTCACTCTCTCCCCTATCCTCAACTCTCACAACTTCCTCACTCACATGAATCCCCACATCCCCTTCAGTGACTCCCGGCACCTTTGTCAACGTAGAAACTATTAGGTTTGTAGGAGGAGTTTCTTTCTCGAATGAATAGGCAGAGAGGGTACGACCGGTTAAAGCGCGAGAAGGGCGGCGAAGGATCGGAGGTGGAGATTGAGGTGCTTGAGGATGATGAGAGGAACGGAGGCAGGAAGTGTTGCATCCATGAACGGGGTCGGAGTGGGAAGGGTTTCGATTCAATGCTACGACAATTCGGCTCTACCCTACGTCCAAAGCAACCAAACATCGTCGTCGAATTCCTCGTCAAAGTCGACTAAAAGGAATCTCGAGTACGAAGGACTCTTCGAACGAGACTTGTGGGAGAGGGCACCAGTCGTAAACTCCTGCGTATACGGCAGTGAGGCTCTCTCTCTTCTCTCCTTCACCGATCGTTGTGATCTGACTCCCAAATCTCAACTCTGCAGCAAACGACAGTAACGGTCGAATCGGAGTTTGTTCAAACGCTGGAACGATCATCAACTCACCTTACTCGACGGGTCAAAACATGCTCGTTAAGAATGGAGACACGAAATGAGTTTCAGGAGGAAAGACTGGAACTTCAGGAGGTTTATTCTCGAACTCGGCAGTTGGGAATTGGTCGCAGAAATTGGCAACCGCTGCTGTACGTCTGAACTTCACTCGCTTCACCTCTATCACCCGCTCACCCTTCTCTTCACTCCACGATTCCCCGCTCACTCACGCCTCTCTTCCACATCTATAGAAAGCGGGAATTATCATCGAAATCTGCGCCGTAGTCCTCTTCATCTTTGTCGCTTTCTGTACCTGTTTCCCTCGTCGCAAGGACAGACGCAAGGCCGCTCTTCGCAAGGAACAAGGATTGAACGATTCGATCCCTCTCGTCGCGAAAACAGGAGGAGGAAGATCTGGAACGACACCGAATCAAAACTTAGGAAACGATTCTCGTTCGCAAGTCAACCTTCCCGGCAAGTACGCTCGGTCGAACAGCGATTTCGATGCCTCGTCAGTTGCGTCAAAGGGTAGCTACTATCGATCCCAGTCATCAGTTCCACATTCTATCGCTAACCGTTCGAAAATTCCTCTCTTTTGTTGATACTCCCCTAACTCGATTGCATCCAAGATCAGTGACAATTTCAGTTCCTTTCAGTGCTCCACACTCTCTTCTAGGACTACTGAGAGTTCTTCCGCTTTCGCTGTAACTTCTGAGAAGCGGCGAGGTGGACGCTTCGAGGCAAAAGAACATTGATGCGAACGAGCTTTTCGGCTCTGTTGATCTTTCGGCTCTTCGCTAGCTTGCTGTTGCTGATGGTTGGATGATGGAAAGATTGTCTCGCCGGGATGCGTCGGGGAGAATTCGAGACGGAAGAATGAGAGGGAGGAGGGGATTGTTAGGAGGAAAGAAGTTGAAGGAAGGGAGGGATTGAGGAAGGAGGTAGACGAGTATTCATTGTGATCTGAAGTTGAATGGAGTGGCTTGCGAGCGTTCCCCTCTTCTTGCGAAATGACTCCTGTTCGTTCTTCGTCCGTCTCTGGATTCGAAAGAAATTTCTTTCTTCTTCTCTCCTTTTCCTCCGATCACCTCTTCCCTCGCCGATCCTACCCCTCCTCCTCTCTAAACCTCCACTACTACCACTTCATCACCCTCAACCTTGTCCCCTCTCCTTTAGCGCCCTTCTTCTCGCTCTCGCTCCCCTCTTCGATATGACGGTCAATGGACTCTGGCCAGCAATCAACGCATGTGTCGAGCCAACCCTAGCCAAAGTCACAAATCGAATAGCTACCGCTGCTCACTACCTATTCAGTCAGATCGCCCAACGACAAGCTGTTCAAAACCCTCCCGCTCCTCCTCCTCGACGCACAGATCCCCGAGATTCGGAAGATGAGAACGACGATGGAGTGAACGGAGGACTAGAAGGAGATGACGGACAAGAACAATCTCCACCACCAGCACAACCCTTCGCTCCTGTCGCTTCAACTTCCGATTTGAATCGACAACCTCCTTTCCGAGCTCCCTCTCCCGCTTCCTCTCTTTCCTCCCTCCCTTCTTCAGAATCATCTCACACAGAAGACGATCCACCCGAAGTACCTCCTCTTCCTCCCCCGACACCGCCCACACATCACATCTTTGAAGTCGCACCTTACGAAGAGGCTGAAAAAACTGCGATGCTCGCTCATCCTGTCACAAGCTCTCAACCTCTCGAAAAGTTCATGGATCAACTCCTCATCCAGGTCCTGATTAGGCTCATGCTGGTGCAGGAGGACTGGGGACGACAATTTCCGAATATTCGGATCGGGTGGATCTTTGAGGGAGATTCAACGAAGGAGAAGGAACAAAAGCTCAAGGAAAGAGTCAAGAAGGAGGGTGAGGCTCAGGTCAAGGGAGATTGGAAAGGGCAACAACGGGAGCGAATCAAAGCGAGGAGAGCGAAGAAGCGTTTGAAGAAAGCCGAGGCGATATCAAGGAAGAGAATTGCGCAGAACGGAGGAGTTGGAGATGGAGGTGGAGATGAGATGGACGAAGAAGAGGAAGACTGCGAACAAGGATTGGATGAAGGAGGAGAAGAGGTTGATGAGGAGGAGGACATTGGACGTTCGTCTCTGCTTTCACTCTTCTCAACTCTTCCTCGTTGATTCGTTCTTTCTCTTCTCAACAGCACCTGATGGCTCAAGACGTCTACGAAGCTCGGAGATTCCGCGATTGAAGGCACCGAAGAAAGTGGAGGTGAGTTTTCTCTTCGTCATCTCGATCTTGTCTCATCTCTCCTTCGAACTCATCTCGGTTCTTCTTTCTAGCCTATCGACTACTCCCTCCTCTCCGCCGACTCTCAATTCGTACACTGCCTTCTCACGCACGTTCGATACCTTCAGGCGATTGGAGAAGCCGAACACGCTATCACTCCTGCTGCACTTATCAACTCGTGGATCCTCACTCCCGAACAAAAGATTCACATCTCGTATGTCTCTTACGCCGATGGTGCCGATCCTTCCATCTTCCCCCTTCCTCCTCTTCAAGTTCTCTCCCACTCTCCCGATGGTGATCAAGCGTCTCTCTTCACCGAACACGTCGTTGGATGGATCGTCAACAATCCCAACTTCAACGTTCTTAACTTCGAAAGGCTCGCTATCGAGACTCCTCCAGGAACGCCTCAACATCTTCGACTACCGAACGACAAGAAGAAGACCGTACCTAGTATTCGAATCGTCAACTCGAGAGACCTCTTCTTCGACAAACGGATCTACCCTCTTCCAACGATCGAATGTCGTGCGACGATGCCGGTTTACACCGGTAATGATTACGTCGTAGGAGGACACCGAATCGGATACGGAACCTTCCGAAACGGCAAGCATGCGAGGCTGATGGAGATCTCGTGCAAGCCTAATCTCCGACATGAGATCACCCCAGCTCTCGACAGCGAATACCGTCGTCTCCTTCGAGCCCTTCCTCCTTCCGATTACATTGCCAGCCTCACCCTCTCTTCCTTCCTCAAAAAGCGACAAACGAATCGAGCGATCGACATCGAGACATTCAACAAGCAAGATTTCTACGCTGCTCACCTCGGAGATGTCAAGCGAGAAATGAACGATGCTCGAGAAGCGCGACGACTTCAAACGGAGGAACAGACGAAACGAGTTGGAGGAAAAAATCGTCGAAACCACGCACACTTTCCTGAACACAAATGGCCGAAACCTATCCTCGAGAACGACGACGATGGAGGAGGAGGAGGAGGAGGATCGGAGGGAGGAGGAGCTGGATCTGCGAAGAAGGGAAACGGAAAGGGGAAGGAGAAAGCAATCGATCAAGATGCTGTCGAACCCGACGTCAATTTCTCGTCACCTTCGGATTCCGCTCAACCTTCGACTTCCTTGGACGACTCAGACGAATGGGAGGACGAGGAGGACGTAGCAGGAGAACCGATCGAATCGCTGAACCTTCGAGATCCCGTTCAAATCGAAATGCCTGATGACAAAACTTCTTGGGCCTGGCGTCGACGCTCAAACCCTCTCTTCCACTCTCAGACTCTCAAAGCCATGTCAAAAGTAACGACACCTCCTCCGACGATTCCCACGAAACCTCCTTCCGATCCACCACTCAAGAAAGGCAAGAAATCGAACAAGCTCAAAGACTTCGGCTGTCCTTTCAACACTCGTCGTCGTCGCGCCGAGTCTGCCTACAAGGAGATTATCGTCCGTGGTCCTCGTCGAATCACCAATCGTCGTCATCGTAAGCCTTTCGTTTCTCATTCTCCATCGAGGAATCGCTTTTCCTGACTACTTTCGCTTCTTCCTTCCCAGAACGCGCTTTGAAGCAAAGGTTCATGCGAGTCGACGAGAGTATTCGCTCTACTGGAGTCGTCACTGCCGCTGCAGTCGGGAGAACCGTTGCGAAAGTCTTCGACGTTCTTGTCAGGAATCGACCTCATCTCCTCTCCGACTTCAAATTCAAAGGTTACTACATGAAAGATCTGGTTATGAATGTCTCGGCGCTACGAGCTGGGATAGATGAAGCAACAGGCGTTGTCGAACAAGGGGAGGACGTCGAGAAGAGGGTGAGTTTCCCTCTCCAGTGTCTATTCAGTGGCATGCGAATTCTGACTCACTCTCGCGCTCCTTTCCGATAGGATCCGATGAAGCTATCGATTCGTCAAGCGTGTGACGAAGACGAATCTTCCTCGAATCAGAAGTTCAATGCACGCGGTCCTCGCCAAAGGTTCGAGCCAGTCCTCTCACATTTCGTCACGGCTTGCGAACAAGTCCTGCCCGCTCGTCTCAAGAAGGTTCAACCATTCGAGCGACTAGTCTACGCCATTCTCACCTCACCCGAATCGACTCTCAAGAAACTCGACGGATTCCTCTCAGCTCTCTTCCCTCGTCACAAACACATCGGAATGTTCTCGCAGGAATTCAACCGTCTCTCTTCACAAAGCACTTCACTCTGGTCTCGACTCGCCTCGAACACAAGTCTCATCAAACCTTTGATGAAACTTCTCGTCGAGTACATCCTTTCGCAACGCCCTCCTTCTTACGTTCCTGGTGAAACTCGTATCGACTGGGTACTCGATATCTCGCTCCCTGATGACCTGTCGAACACTCTCGCATCAACCTTCGCTCGACTTTCGACACGAATCGTTACCCTCGAAGATCCTGCGAACAGGTACCGCTCAACCTCTCAAGCTACTCAAGACAACGCTCGATCGGTTCTCCTCAATGTTCTCCGACTCCTGGCTACTTTCCTTCCCTTCGCCTATGTCGATTACGGAGGTGACGCCATCTTTCAATCGAAGAAGATGATTTTCGACGATGACGAAATCCTCGATGCTGTCGCTGCCGATGACTGCTTGCCGAGATCTCACTCTATTCACGCCCTCGTCACTCGAGATGTTGGATCGGAACCGTGCAAGGAGTTCTGGACAGCGACAGGAGGGTTCAAACTTGCGATTCTCTCGATCGCTGGTGGACAGAAGCTCGTAAGCTTTGTCTCTACTCTCCATTTCCCTTACGTCGAGCGAGCGAGCTAATGTCTTCATCATCGTTGTTCACAGGGCTTTGGACCGACTTCTTTCGACTTTGATGCTGCTACAACTCATCGCTACGTCAAAACCCCATCGAAACAACCAAAGGGGACGCCGCGAAACTCGACAAGACAGCTTCGACCCGCACTCTACGACGTTCTCCGCAATCACTTAGACAACACAGAGAAGGCTGTCCGATTCGCAGCTCAGAGGATCGAAACAGCGTCCTCCGTTCCTACCTTCACTCGTTCTCGACGCGATCTAGATTCGGATGATGATACAGTCTACGACGACTCACCTCCTCTCTCTCGCCCTACCTCGGCAGTTCTTACTGCGCCTTCGACTCCCTCAGATCCCTTCGAAAGACCCGCAACTCCTTCAGAACTGTCCGAAACGCCGAGTATCCCTCCTTCGACTTTACCGCCGCTCGTATCAGACGCAGAGGAATGGATGGACGTCGACGAATCAACAGATCCCGAAACGATTCTTCGCAACTCCGAATTCCTTCCTCCTCGCATCCTCACCCGTTTCCTCGAGAGACTCATCAACGCCGCAAGGAGAGCTACGAACTCGAACGTCGTTGAGGAGTTCAACCAGCTCGTCTTCCTCTCTTCCGCCGAACGAATCGCCTTCCTCCATTACGCTCGACCAGACCTCAAGTTTGTCGAATCGCTCGCCGGTAACCCTCACTACCTCCTTACCGACAAGATCGATCGTTTCGGCTACGCTCGCTTCATTGTCAACGCGAAGCTCATAGCTCAAGACGCCAAGTACACGATGCAATTCTACGAAGCAATCCTTCCCAACCTCAACCACACTGATCGCGAGGGAGCTCTCAACAACCTTCGACAAGAGGTACTCCCACTGCGATTTAACTGGGAGCAACTTGGAAACTTCGTTCCGAACGGCTACACAAAGACTCCCGCGAGTGTCAACCTCAGCTCGATTGACCCTCGTCAAGCTACGAGAGTTCCTGCTAGTCGTAAGCTTCTTTCTCTGGTCTGGTCGATCTGTCCTGCTTTACATCACGCTCCCTTCACTCACTGACAACTCATCGATCTGCCCTTCAGACTTTGCGAAACCAAACAAGAAGAAGAAGACGAACTCCGAGGAGGATCCGGAGGAGAACGAATCAAAGAAGCCCAAACCGAGAAACTTCATTCAGTTCGCCGAAGAAGTTTTGCACATTACTGGACCTTACAAGCATTTCAAGCGAGGAGTAGTCGATGAATTTATCGACACGAAGACAAGAGATGCTCGAGGGAAAGCAATTTACCTGCAGAGGCCAATCGCACCGTTCCTCGATGAGAAAAAGCAATGGACTGCGGCTCGTAAAGTTCGTCGTCGCAAACCTGCTGGACCTCCTTCGAACGTCGATCCCCTCGTTCCCCGCCTTCTCCTGCTCAAGTACAAGGATGGCGACTTTCCGAATCGAGGACTTCACGACAAGACGTTCGAGACCGACGAGGAGGAGGAGGAAGCGAAACAGATCGCTCAAGGCAATTTCGAACTGTTTCAATTCCGAGTTCTCGGCGAGACTGGTCCCAAAGTCACCAAAGTTCTTTCCGGTACTGATGGAGGTCAATACGTTATCGGATCTACCACGAACTACTTGCCTCAGACTGGTCAATGCGTTACGGACTCCCTCAAGCGAAACAACTTTGTCGGTCGTGACCGAACTTCTCAACAAGTTCGAGGGGAACTGTCAACTTACCTCAATCAGAAGGAGAAAGATGATGACTTCCGTGCGTCTCTCACTCATGTGATGGCTTCATCGTTGCGAGATGCTGACCCGGTTTCGATGATTGAACAGGCTCTTTGAATCCTAGTAATACCTCGTTTCGACCCCCTTCTGTCTCCTTTCCGCCTTACTGACGGTGTGTCTCGCCTCGAATAGAACTCGAACACGACAAGAAGAAAGACGGAGGTTAGTCTCCTCTCTTTCGTTGCCCTTCCGAGAATACAGCTAATCATTGATCGCTTCGCCTCGTATAGCTCTCACAAGCATCCAGGAGTACAACAAGGTCAATCCCGATCATCTTATCTCGACCTCTCTCGCTCAACCGTCCCAACTCTCCAACGTGTACAACTTCGAACGTTCGTTAGATCACGATCGAGAATTGCGACGAATTGTCGGCAAACAAGTTTCGACTCTCTTCCCGTACAAACCGGACCACACCTATCAAGTCACCTACATGTTGAGCACATCGAAGTTGCCGAAGACCGGTATCAAGGGTCGTGAACTTTATTCAGTCTATGAGCGAATGTGGTGTGAAGAAGTCAACGCTCACGAGGACATCGATCTTGTCGTATTCACGATGCCGGAAGCTTTCACTTCCAGTCATTGTATCTTCTGCGATCGCTCGGTGTACGTTCCTCTTTCGCTCTCTTTGCTTATCGAGGAAGAAATAAGGGAACTAATTCCTTCGCTCTCTCTTGGTAACAGCGTCTTCCACCCGGAGTCTCTCGAGACTGGACTTCCTCTCCCTCGTCTAACAATCTGTCATCACTGCAAGAACATCTTTCACCGCGACAACCTCGCTTCCCAGCTTTACGTCCAATCCGCTTTCCTCGCCGCTCTCACCGGTATCTTCGGTTTCTCCCCCGCTCACGAAATCGATATCTTCGGAAGATACATCGAAGAACGACTCTCGGACGGAGAACGACGTCGATACCGGAGGACTGATCTAGAGTCGATGGCAGCTTACTACGCCAGAGACTACCTTCGAAAGCAGAACCGAGCCTTCAACCCTCCGCAAGATCGATCGAACGATATCGCTCAAGATGAAGAAGATAGAGGAAGGGTACAAGCAGAGATTGAAGGTGATGACGCTGAAGAGAAGCTACCAAAGATCCGTCGCTCAAGTAAAAAGGAAGACCCTTTGTGAGCTCTACTTCCTGCTCTACTCTCTACTTCCTTGATGAGGAGAGGGAATCGCTGACTCGACTGTCAACCTTCACGCAGACCTGAAATTGCTCGACCTGTCGGAGAACTCTCAGCAACCGAGATGAAGCGAATGGCAGACATCGCCGAGAACAACCCTCATCTTCGACCTTAAGTAGTTTCGGTTTGCACAGAGGTGTTTGGAGGTCGAAGAGTCTTGTATAGGATGGGTTGCAGGAGTTGTCGATAGTATTCCAGTTTCTTGTTTTGTTTCTTTCCTTATGGCTTCCTTAATATTTCACACGCTCGTTTCCTCGTATTCTGTACTTCCAGCTACGTCGTCTCGAGAGTTGAAAGTCTTGCGAGAGATCGTCCTGGCTCTGTGCTGTCTCTCAAGAGTCCGAAGTTGCGAATTGTCTCTGGACTTTTTTCACTTCAATCGATCAAGTGAGATTCCGCTCTCTTATTGGATGAGTAAGGAGCGAGTATGGCTCAATAAGAACCGCGAGCAGGGCCAATGCAAGAAACCGTTCGTCCCGAAAGTCGCCGCCATCTTGCGAAACACTCTCGACTCTCATCTTCTCACCGCTCAACCTTGCGACTCTTTCCATGGGCCCTCACTCTCTCTCAGTGGGCCCTCGACATCACGACAACCTTACAATGGCTCAAATCCTTCATCTTGACACGACTTCCACCTCGTCTCCTCGACAAGACTTTGACGCCTTCACTCCTACTCTCTGGTTAATCTACAGCCGACCACGATACAAGCGAAATCATGCTCTCACTACTAACACAAAGTACACTCGCGTTTGTGTAAGATCAAGGGAAAATTAAAAGGTTACATCAAGTGGGAACTACATCAAGCCTACTCAACGGGTAATGAATGAAGGTTATCTGTGATTGGTCACTCGTTAAGGCAAGAGCTGGTATCGAAACGAGGAGAGGAACGAGTCGAAAGATGGGAAAGATTGGGTGGTTCACATTTTTACGATTGTCGAGATTTGTTTAGCTCGTTGTACTCAATATTAGTAGTAGTAGTTAAGCTTACGAGAAAAGAGTCGAAGCGAGATGCGAAATTTGCATGTGATTGACTTGTCGTTCGCAGAAACTCTACTTCCTTTAAAATCCCCTCTCCCTTTCCTTCTCCACTCGATCAACTTCTTTCCTCAGCATGCTATCACAATCACAGAAACGGGAACAGAGTAGGAGGTTCCTGCAGAACAGATACAACATGGTCAGATCCGGGAACAGAGACAAAATCAACTGGATGGGGATCTTGATTTTGAACAATGATTTGACAAGCAGTGAGTTCATTCTTCTCTTCTTCTTTACTCGTGATTACCGGAGGACAATTCGCTGATCATGAGAGGCGGAGAAAGTATCGGATCACGACGAACGGAAGAGGCACAAGAGGGAGAGGTGGTGGTTAAATCAGGTTACCTTGGAGTTGATCAAGTTGGAGAGAGCGGTCATGAAGGAAGATTTGACCTCTTGGAGTAATCATGTAAGTCCAGTACGACTCTGGCGGCAATTGCGTAACGGGCTGACGAAACTTTACGAGTACGAAGATCTCTCGTCCTGCCGATTTCGACGTACAAAAGTTGTTCTTCGAAGGTGGATTGGAAGCTTATGCTAGTACGTTCACCTTCACTAGTATGTAGGTGGTGGATCGTTGAAGCTGACGAGTAGTGGTGTAGAGAGAGTTCAACGATCAAGCGAGTACCAAGTAAAACTGGCATTCACTCATGTTTCTCGTATCGGTGCGCAATCCTCTCTCGCTCAAACATCTTAGTTGCTGAGTACTGAGTCGATCGTGGAGCGTGGACGATTATAGGAATCGCTTCTGCTCGCAAATACTGGGATCAAAAACTTCGATCGCTTCCTCAATTGCGTTCACATTTGGAGAGGGAGTTGGAGAAAGAGGGATTATCCGAATTGAAGAAGTTGGAGATCGAGGGACAAATCTATTCGATTCTGAATCCTCCAGAAACGTGAGTCGAGATCGCTTACTTCGAAGGAGACGCATATCTTATTCCTTCGCACACTGACGATCTTTGGCCCTGTACACAGGATGATGTCGAGTAATACGCAACTCGAATGGCAGAAGATGCTTCGGTATATGGTTAAGAAGGGGAGTATTGACGTGAGTAAGGACTTGGATAGTTTGGGAGGAGGAAGGTAAGCACTTTCTCTTTCTCCCCGCCGCACTCACTACTCAATCGATATGCTGATACGAATGGTGGGTGACTCGAAACAGTTGTACACGAGGAAGGGTTTCGGCTCCCGACGGAGAAGTGATCATCCACAAGAAATCTTGGACGCAAGATGAGGTAGACAAGTTTAACGAAGGGATGATCAAGACTGGTACGTTCCTCTCTCTCTCTCTCTCTCTCTCTCTCTCTCTCTCTCTCTCTCTCTCTCTCGTGTCTTCTGCGGCCTAAGCTGATTAGGAGGCCGAGATCACGTAGGATTGGTGAAAAAGATTCTATACAAAGACAGTAAACGACCGTTCAACTTCAATCGTGATCTCGGAGACAAACCTCCTCTCGCGGAAGGTGTCAGATATCAGAAAGTGATTATTCGGGATCCCAATGGTGGCAAGTGCTACTACCAAGATCAATTCATCGTCGAAACCGAGTCGCTTCCTACTGCCGGTCTTCTGCTACAAGGTTCAGCTTCATGGAGTGATGCGGCTGTTTTGGCTGCTCTCGACGAGTACGCTAGATCTCCCTTCTTCTCTGATTCTGATGGTTGTGCTGATCTTCTCACTCGGTTTCGAAACAGAGGTTTCGTTTTGGTTCCATGCGGATTGTATGCTCAAACCGAATGGGATCGCTGTCGTCGCCTTGCCAACCCCGGTCGAGCTGCGATTCCTGTTCCTGTCACTGTCAAAGACCAACAACATCTCTGTCGAATGATCAACATCGCTTATTATCGTGCGTCTCACCTCTCGCGGTGTTGGTGCACTCTCATCAGCCGTCGACTGATCATTGTCTCTCTCTATTATCCCTTCTCCTCTCCTTTCATTCGTCCATCTGAATTCACTCGACTCGACGGAACTCTCGTTCTTCACTGCATCACCTTCGACACTGCAATCTCTTCCTTTCCATCGTACGATACCCGTCGATAGCTCCCTCGGATCGACATGCGAACGCTGCCAAGGATGGGAATGCTTGGATGGGAATCTCGGAGGAAGATTGGGGAAAGATGAACGAGAAGCCAAAGAAGAAGGTGGGAGTGGATGCGGATGGGAAGAAAGGGAAGAAAGGGAAGGCAAAGGCGAAGGGGAAACCGAGGATTGCAAGAGGTGGAAAGGCAGAGAGGAAAGTAACGAAGCCTCGACGACGACGACCCGCTCCCTCGAGGGCAGGACAGAAACGAAGACGCTCTCGTTCCTCTTCTCCCTCTTCATGTTCCTCTCCTTCTCCTTCACCCTCACCCTCACCCTC
The DNA here is from genome assembly GCA_016617785.1 of Sporobolomyces roseus. Classification (NCBI taxonomy): domain Eukaryota; kingdom Fungi; phylum Basidiomycota; class Microbotryomycetes; order Sporidiobolales; family Sporidiobolaceae; genus Sporobolomyces; species Sporobolomyces roseus. Next base: position 1,645,075 of record JADILM010000005.1, on the reverse strand, counting down.
ACCCTCGCCCTCACCCTCTCGCTCTCCCTCTCGAAAACCCTCAGCACGCAAGAAAAGCAGAAGGCAAGTTTCTGCCGAGAAAAGAACGAGAGAAGTTGGATCGGATCAAGAAAGTGGTGGGGAGAAGAAGAAGAAGAGGGTGGGAGTTCAAACGAGGGGAACGAGAAGAGGAGGGAAGCGTGGGAGGGATGATTCAGCGGACTATGAAGCGGATGACGGAGAGCAAGAGGGAATTGCGCAGAGTCGGAGGAACGGGGAGGGAAGGAGAGGCAGACGTGCTGCCCCGACTTTGACTGTCGAGGGAGATGGTGCTTGTACTATCTGGGTGGAAGCCGCGAGTTCAAGTAGGATGGAGGAACAGGGTTGACGTAGAAGAATAATTTGGTTGGAATTTCGCATTGTTCGCAAGTTAAATCTGTTTCCCCGACCTGATATCGGGTCACCTGCTGCGTTCTCCATCAACTCGGTGCCTTGTTGGACCTGTCGAGCGTGCTGAGGACGCGAGGGAGAGAGGTTGTCGACAAGTTGGTTTCAATCGATAGTTTGAAGTGGCGTCTGCTGATCTGGTGTGATGGGCGCTGTGTGGAGCGATGGGTCTAGCCGCTGGCGAGTAGGGCGAAATGGAAGAGCTGCAAGCTGCTAGTTCAGATTATTGTGATCGGAAGGACTCGGATTGATGCGAACGACGGAGAGCGTACCGAGAAGTTGAGTGGTGAAGTTTGGAAGACGAGCGAACCAGTATTCGACGGTGATTGTATCGTGACTTGCGTAGAAGCGGAGAGCCATGGTGGCGACGTCGGGCAAAGAGATTGGAAAGTAGAAGAACGACGGAGAGAGACGGAAGGAATGAGTTCCCTTGCAGAACCAACCGTTCCACGGAGCGGAAGTAGTTCTCGATGGCGCTGTAGCTCGCCGCGGCCGATGCTCTCGAAGGTAGAGTTGGCGAGAGAATAATATTCCGTTTCTCGAGTTACAACTTGTATTTGCTACACTCCTTCACAAGCGCTCTCCTTCATGTCCCAGAACCTCATGTTCACCAGTAATGGCAGGATTTCTCGCTCGACGTAGAGTGATCTACTGTACTTGAAGTAAAGGAAGGAATGGCGACTGTACAATTCCTGCATCAACCATAGATCAGCAACCGCAGCTAAAGAGACGAACATGCTTACGGGAAAACACGCTACGGAACCGCGTCTACAGCATTAGGGGGAATCACGGCTTGCGAAGTTGTGGAACGAATTTGGAGGTAATCCAGTTGAAGGGCAGCTGCGATTCGGCGAGACATCGAGAGAGGTCACCGGATGTACCAGAGCCCTCATGGATTCCCCCACGACTATTTGACCCGTTGTAGACGACTGTAAAGAAGGGGGAAAGGGAAAGTGATGTCGATGATGAAGTTGATGAGAGTCGAGGAGAGAGACGTCAGAACCTTCTTGACGGCTGCAGACAGCTCGATATCATCTTGTAGAGTGATTCGGAGTGATCGAGGCCGCTACATGGCTTGGTCGGGAGTGGTGGGAGAGAGAGAGAGGGAGAGAAGTTCGCTCTCTCGTAATTAATTTAATTCAGGTTCCTCGCTCTCACTACTCTTATTTGCGATTCTTAACGCGCAAGACTGCCACTAAGGATCTACTCGAATGCACGCTAGACAAGATCAAGCTATTCAAGCCCCGTCTCGAAAGACTAGAACGAGTTTCTTCGAAATCTCATCTGATGGATCTCACGTTTAGCTCGAATGAATAATGGACTTGATGTAGCTCGTACGTTACACCTCACCTATCTGTGAATCTACGCGGACTGCTGATTCTCGCTCTTCTCTGGTCTCAGTGCGTTCTTTGCAAACCCTTTACTTCAGTTAGCTACAGATAGAGCTAGCTCTAGGAAGGTCTCGAGAGCCTTTCGTGCTCGTGTCTACGGTGGAACCTCTAGTGATGGGCTGATAGGCTTGCAGTGGCTCGTTGAGAGAGTCTCGAGCTGGATCAAACTTTAATTGCTGCTTCAGATCGAGCTTCTGGTCTCTTGAGCGACGAAAGACGATGCTCTGAATCTCGCCTGCTAGTGGGCTGACAAAGAAGGATGGTGTTATTATAGGACCCACCCCTCGAGCGAAGTTCTTAAGGTTCGGGAATCGCAATCTCAGCCGCGAAATGTGAGTTTCTCGTAATCCTTACTCGCACTCTTCATAGCTTACACTCGTGAAGTGACTAGGTGACTATGCGATACGGTAGAGTCGGCCAGAAGTGCACAAAGGCGATGAGCTCGCACGTATCAATGGTTGGAGTAGTTACCTTTCGTTCGTTCGTTTGTCTCTTGCCTGAGCATCAGGTAGAGGAGTGGTGCTGCTGCGACTCCCACTAGTTAAATGGGCTAGTCCTCGCTCGTCACCGGACGGTGATACTGGAATCGAGAAGAGCAGGGCAACAGGATGATGAGTGGAAAAAAGTACTTCGTGAGCAATCTCTTTCTCCCTTGTTTCGTCAATGAGTACTCGCTATCGACTCGCGCAAAGACTCAGAGTAGCTCTACGGGAGGGTGCGATGGTCAAGGGAGAGAGAAGGGTGTAATCAGTCAGTAATGTTCTTTGCTCTCGTGTTTCGCTATCAATAGGGGGAGAGCCCACTTTTACCCTTCCCCTGTCTCTTTTCACGAACGTGGGACTAGTCAGCTGATTGCTTCCCCGCACCGGAGTTACCGCGGACCTTTTGAGAGAGGGGACAAAAAGGGTTTGAACGAGATTTCGTCTCTTGTTTCCCTTTCCATCACTTCCATCACTCCTTTCTTCTCACTCTCTCGCGCTCAGAAGAAAGCACATGGAAAGTGACGTATTTCAAACAAACACAAACTCGTATGTCTCCCGTTCCTCTTCTTCTTCTTCAATCTCCCCCACGAGCCCTTTCCTTTGCGCTCACACCCTGTTTTCCCCCTTTCTCAGCTACATTTTCGGAGGTATCGTTACGCACGCCACAAGACCTGGTTCTCACCGTACACGTGAGATTCCGGTACGCTCTTGTCTTATCTTTCGATCAGAGTACCAGGCTGACTTTGATTGCTTCTGTTAAATAGGAAGCTCCTACTTCCAGCTTGGAGTCTTGTCCTGTAGTACGTCTAGCTTTCTCTCCTTCTCTTCCGTATTAGCTGCTGACGAATCGACGTCGAAACAGTCGAAGCAAATCACCTCCTCCTCCTCCTACTCCCCTCTCGCATCTCTTTACCTCAGGCTTTCGCTTTTGTTAGCCGGATGTCAACCCCCTCCCAAAACCCTCGCGCCCGCATTCTCCAGCTAGAAATGCGTCGTTCTAGTGCGGGCCCAAGGCAACACGTTCATACTTCTTCATCCTATTATAGTCAGAACTGGTGTAGAGCTTTTGTTAGTTCAACAGTTCGAGTGCTCTGTGATGCTGAATGAACACCAAATTCCAAGTTTGCAAGCGCCCTCGTTGTAACTCGTTCCAACTCCCAATATCAACACAGCACTCGCAAACACAAACAGCAGTCTACGGACGTCGAAGTGAGTCAGTCGTGAAGTACTGAGGATGCTGAAAGCAACGCGAAAGGTTCGAAAGACTCACGAATCTCCTAAAACGCCCAACACGAGCAACTTTGCTATCGGTAGCCTCTTCATCTGGTTCCAGCTCATCCACCTTCTCGAAAACAACGCTGACAGTACCGCAGTCGACAGCAAATACACTAAGAGAGGCGAAAGAGGAGGGTTGTCAGAGAGAAAATCAATTTTTGGCGTCGATGTGATCAAGCTAGACTGAAGGAGGGGACTCACGAGTCGTTACGATTGGACGAAGGTGGTCTTGACCTGGTGGCCATACGTCTCGTGTTGGTTCTGATGAGTGCGACATGTTGGGAAGAGGAGAAGTTGGAAAGAAGAGAGGAAAAGTTGAAAGAAGAAGTTAGAGGTTGGATGATCCACTACCTCTCAGAGTCGTAAGGCTCGAAGCTTGGTCTTGAACAGATCGTCGTTCTCGTGAAGTGTAGACGGAAAGGAGATCGAAACGAGATGCTGCAGGAGTGAGAGAAGTTGAAATGAAAGAACGATTTGCGAAAGTCGAAAGATCAGCTGCAATGAAATGGCTCCGAAAGCGGAAGAGCGCTCAGATACTTGTGAGTCGCAGAGAGGCTGCTCAAGAGAAGAACAATCAGAAAGCAGCAGTCCATCGGAAAAGAAGTTTTGCGAAAGAAGGCAAGCTGTTGATCGCAAGATTATCAAACTGCTAGATTGAGCAACTTTGTCGTAAATTGAAAGTCTCGCCTCCTCACGTTTTGTAGGTGTCTCGTTTGATCGGCGTGGAAGAGGGATAGCGTTGTCGATCTCACCGAGGTTTCTGGTGTGAAACCGAAAGATTCTCGAAGGCGAATTTTCGGTTTTTTTGCTTGAGCCGTGTCTTGTCGTTGATTTCGTACCTATCACACGAATGATTAGACAGAGCTAAGCATTCCCGACTGGAGCAAGTCCGATTCGAAAATAAGCTTCTCTTGTCCATCCTCGTCGTCGAAAGCGAATTGGCAAAAGCAAGGGAGAGCGAGATCGTTTCGTTTCAACCGAAATTACGAGGCCTCTGTTTCGTTCGTGGGAAGAGAGGCTGTCACAGGGAATGATCGAAAGGAAATGCAAGCGTTGTATTGATCACAGGAGAAGCGAGAGGAAGAGTACGAACAACAGAAAAAAAAAAAAAAGGTGATCTCGGCTACAGAATTCAAGCGACCTCATTGCCTCCCGCGACGGCCGTCTCCCTGCACCCTCATACCCTCGTTGAGCGCTCATCGTACTCTCCTCGATCCTCTAAATCGGTTACGCTTCTGAGATGCAGCACTTTCCATAAAAACCCAACTTTCACTCAAGTCGACACCCCACCATTCTGTACGCGAATGCGATGAGTCAGCACGGCATAGAGTCTCTCGAGTGCGAGGAACAGGGACATACCGTCATCGATATCTTCGAAGTCTGCAGAATTGAGACTGAGATCGATTCCTTTCGCGTTGAGAGACTTGCCGAGAGTCCAGCGCTGTTCTAGCGACCAGAATGAATCCGAAGTATCTCCATCTGATAGTACAACTTGTCTGAGGGTCGGAGATGCTCTGTTGAGGGCAGCGCTGGCGAGAACGAAAGAGAAGGAGATCAGATTGAGACTGATTGTTTCGATGCTGGGAAGGGAAACGACGGTATCGAGTACAGCGTCTTCGAAGTAATCGGAGTTGATATCAAGGTTTTCGAGTTTCTCGAGCGGGGTGAAGATAGAAGGCTCGTAGAATTCGTCGACATCGCCGTCTTCCGAGTGAATCGAGATGCTGAGTCGGAGGAGCGTAGAGCCCAGAGAAGCGAGAGCGTCCCTGAAGATGTCGTTGTCGAGATCGGAAACCGTGAAGAGTTCGAGGATCATTAGTGAAGTGAAGCAGTTTTGACTGATCAAGTACATGAGAGCAGAATCCGCTAGACTGAGACTGTCGAGCGATAGAGATACGAGGCTGTAGGATGGTGACCTATTCTCTGAGAAGACGGCTGAGCCGAGAATGCGAGGCGGATCGCAGTATCCGGAGAGGGTGAGAATTTTGAGGGTCGACCAATCGCAAAGAAGACGTCCTAGATCGAGCATGTCCTCGTGTGTTTGGAAACCGTGAGCTCCGTGATGTCGCCCTCTACCGTGACCGGTGTAAGATGACGAGGTGATTGAAGCAGTCGTGGGCTTGAGTGTGCGCAGTGCTTTGAAGAATCGAGAGCGACTCTGCGTTCAATCCGGACTATCAGCTCAGCTACGAAGAAAACAAATCGAGAGCTATCTCACCTTGTCAGGTAAAGTCACGTGTACAAAGGAGACGTTGCTGACGCATGGGGTACTGCGAATGACTCCCGCGCTTTTTCTGAAAATTTCCGGGAATGTATCGTCGTTTCGATTGTTTGTGGGCTTGGAGAGGTCCAGAGTCTGCACAGCTCTACCGATCTCGGGAGAATGATCGAGTATCGAGCGGAGGCGAGCGATAGAACCCGGTGCGTTGACAATTCGAACGCTTTCGAACATTCTGGGGGAACGAGGACGAAATCAGCGAAAACCTCCTCGATGCTAGGCTGGGTGAACTCACACTCTTCGAGCTGGATCTATCCATGATTTACATACCAGAGAAGCATTCTTGAGCGTACGCTGTACCGAATAGAGAGACGAATCAGTTGGAACTTGCGAAATAGCAGGGACGGGCGAAGGAAACTTACTTGACTCTTGTCTCCTTTGACTCGCGCGACAGGTTGAGTGTACAGTAGGATACGGTGGATGATTTCAGGAGGTAGGTAGACAGGTTTGCTTCGACGAGCGAACGATGCAAGTTGAGATCTGCGTTCATTCTTGTTCACAGGCTTCGGTGGCGATGAGGGTAGTAGCGTAATCTTATCACTTGATGCCTGATCACTGTCCAACTCGTAGATCGGTCCTGTGCCTGCCCACGAAGTAATCAGGAAGTGATAACAGAGTTGAATGAGAATCGATGAGGACTCACAGCCAAGGGGTACAGCTCCTGGAGAAGCAGCTAGCTTCAATTGAGTGTACTCCGCTTCACCGTCTACCCACTCTAGAAGAACTGCCATGTCGTGGGGGTGAAGAACAGATGTAGGAGGATCAAGCGAGTTTGAGGGGTTGAAGCGCGTTCTTGTAAGCAGGCTGATTGTACTGGAGCTTGACGTATTCGATAGGTGTACTGGGTAGTCGAGAGAAGCTGTGTTGAGAGTGTTTGTTTGTTTGTTTGTTTGGTTGCAGTGAGTAGAGGGAAAGAGAGAGCGATTCCTCAATTTTCGGATTGCAAGATTCGCAACTTTGTGACTAGTCATCCCTCTCACAGAAAGCTTTCCGGGGCCCGCGGTCCAGCTCGAGTGAGCGTTGGAGCGCTTCTTCAATTATACAATTTTACCAGAACGTCGAAAAATATCGTCAGGATCTCGACGAGTCCTGACTTGTTTGGGAGAAGAAGAATTGTTACACGAGGCAAAACAACGACAAAGTGAGGATGGGAATCGATACATGAAAGGGAAGAGAGGCCAGGAGAAACGACAAGTTTGACGATTGCGAAAGAAGGAAAGAAGATGGGGGAGAAAGAAGGGCGGACACCTACACTACTGCACGTCTGAGGTCCTCATACTGCTACAAGTCAGCATAGTCACGTCCTCCGAAGCAAGCGTCGAAACTCACCTTCGACGGCCATGTGGAGATCGACGAAACGATCTTCCCTCGAGAATCTTCCAATCTTGACTCAGGTCAATACCCCACCATTCTGTACAGCGGAGAAGCGGGAGAAGAGTCAGACTGTGCTCTGTCGGCGGGTAGTTGAGCAAGCTTACCGTCTTCAATGTCTTCGAAATTGTCTCCATTGAGAGTAAACTCAATCTCCTTCAGGTAGAAGCACTTTGAGATCAACCAGCGCTGCATCGGGTCCCAGAAGACTGCTCCGACCTCCCAAAGGTTGAGTTCCAACAGTTCGAGACTTGGAGATGCTCCAGAGACGCTGGCGACGGCGGTATTTAAGGAGAAGTGCTCCTTGACGATTTTGACGGTTCGGATGCTTGGGAGCGAAACGGCTACTCCGAGGACAGTTTCTGGGAAGTGATCGCTCGATAGTACCAGAGTATGTAGCATTCTAAGAGGCCGGAGGACGGCGGTATCGAACGAATCTCGTTCGTCGTTTTCGGCGGCTCCTCCCGTCATCATGAAGACCTCGAGGGTCGGACCGAGGACTTTCAGGAGGTCTCCAAGCACATCCTGTGTGAGATCGGTGATACATTGTAGCTTAAGAACCTTGAGAGTTTTTGAGCAGTTCTGACCGACCAGCTCGAGCAGTGAAGAGTCGGGTAAGGCGAGGCTGCGGAGTTCAAGGCTTGTGAGCCGATACGAGGGAAGCGTGTTGTGAGGAAAGATTGTCGAGTCAAGAACGCGAGGTTGACTGCAGTAGCCCGAAATGGTGAGTTTCTGAGTTGAGTTCCAGCTGCAGAGGAGACGTCCCAATTCGAGCATATCGTCGTGTGTTTCGTATCCGCCGGTCGCCGTATCTCGTAAGCTGCCGTTTCCACTGTAGGATGACGAGGTGATCATGACCTGTTCCGGCTTGAGAGTACGAAGAGCGCCGAACAATCGACTTCGAGTCTGCGGAGAGTGGACCCTCAGTACGTTTGTGCCAGCGTTGATGAATCGAGATACTCACCTTGTCCGTGAGGGCTACGTGCAGCAACGTAATATCTTTGACATTGGGAGTCAAACGAAGCAAACCAGCGATTCTTCTGAATACCTCGTTCATGACCCGTGCACTCCAATCGCTTGCTGGGGGAGACATGAAGAGTCGATGGACTGCTCGTCCAAGCTCGGGGTATCGCTCAAAGATGGATCGTAGGCGTTTGATGGAATCCGCTCCGTCTCGAATTCGAATCTTTTCGAACAAGCTGTTCCCCGTCAAAGTCGTCAGCTTTGCTTCCGTGCCGATTCGGACGCCGCGTACATGCGACGAGCAGGATCTGTCCAATTCTTGCATACAATCGAAGCGTTTTGAAGTGTTTGCTGCAAGCGAGCAGAGCAGAATGATTAATTGAGATTGTGCGAAAAGCGAAATTGCGAAAGTTGCGGCTCACCAGCGTTAGGTAAGAGCGATACTCTAAAACCTCCAATATGCGATGAACTAGCTCAGGCGGCATGTAGACCATTTTGCGAGGGTTGCTTTCTTCAGTCGCTCGGTGGTCTGCCTCCGTGTGAGATCCTTCACTTGGCAAGACAGCATCTTCAGGGCGTCCATTATCGGGTAAGGTAACGTATACGTCTCCTATGACTGAAGTAGAGAGATGCGTCAACAAGTTGAGTGATGAATCGATTGAATCCATTGGTGGGAAAACGTACAGCCAGGAGGTGTAACAAGAGACGTGGCTAGCTTGAGTTGAGTGTAAAAGACCTCTCCGTAGATTCGGGTTCTGAGGACAACCGCCATGAATCGAGAGAGGAGAGCAGTGAAACGGCTGAGGAATGAGCGAATTTGAGGAGGTGAAGCGCGTTGTAATTCGCAAGCTGACTGTCTCGAGGATGTAGCGATAGTTGACTGTGCCGCTCAGTCGTGGCGAGCCGCCATGAAAGTGGGAAGAGGAAGGAGAAGAAGCCAGAGATAGAATTCTCCCATCAACTCGCAACTCACTTGAATCGATTCTCTCATAAGAAACATCCTCTGGCTCAGAATGCTTTCAAGGTTGCAAACCTAACCAAGGATGAACTAAATCAAGCTACCGAGTTTCCAGCGATTTTACCAGAACGTCCAAAATGCCTTGCGAAACCTCATTGTTCGTACTTCTGATCGTCAATCGACACAGCTGTACGCAGATCATGATGCGTTAGGATTGCGCAATGGGAATTTAGGTCCGAGGTAGATAGAACTCACCTTCGCCTTTTCATTCGGTTCCATTCTCAACAAGCACCCAACTTTCCCTTTCGAAGTATGCAGCACACCCGCCGCTACTGTATTACTAGGATTAGGATCGACACCAGGTAACAATCCCATCTTTGTTCCTCCAACTACCCTCTGTTGTTTCGCAACATCTACTCCAGTATTCGAATCGACCTGAATCTTGAAGATCTTCTGAGCTTCTCTCGGAGGTCCTCCAATCTGTTTCCATCTTTCGAAGAATGCTGAACTATCCAATTTGACCGGTTCGAGGAATTTCGAGATCCAAACGGGAAGTCGCAAAGTGAGGGTTTGGAGAGAACCGGCGAGGTAGGAAATGTTTAGAAGTGGTGGTTCGTTGAAAGTCGAGCGACACTCGACGTGAATGAGTTGTTGGATCTGAGAGAGTGCGGAAACGTGTGGGGAAGGAATCTTGGGGAGAGTGACGGCGAGTGAATCGGGATCTTCGACATCGACAGTCGCGGTGAAGGAATCGAGAGCGACTGGGAGTTTGTTGCCAAAGTAAACTTGAATGCGACCGAGGTGACCGTGGAACTCGCACTTGACCCCGACTTGAAGTTGAGCATCTTCGTACAGAACTCCATCGGAATTGTAGACTAGTCGAGATAGCCATTTGTCGGCTCCATGAGTGACCTGCTTGCGAGCAGTGGGAGTAGCTGCGGGTGAAGGAGTAGCGAGAAGAGGTTTCGTCGCGATAGAGGGAGAGGTGGCAGCGAGAGGTGATCGAGAAAGTTCGGGTGAAGAGAGACCGGGAGTGAGAGGGTTCGCGATAGCGTCGGTTGCGACTGAAGGTGAACCGAGATCGAGTCCAGCGAGAGATGCCATAACGTCTTCTGATCCATTGTTGGCGACAGCGTTCCCGTTCGAAGAGGTCGGAGCTGTAGGAGTTCCTTCTTCCTCCTCGGTTGCGACCTCTTTTCCCTTTCGACGTCCGAATCCCTTGTATCGTTCAGCATCTTGTCCTTGATTGACCTCCTTGCCTCCAATGTACCAAGTTCGCTTGTCTCCCGTATCTCCGGTCTTTTTGATTAGTCGACTCAAGAGCTGTGGGTAAAGGGGATTTGGTTTAGTTCAAGATTGCCTCGCAACTAATCGAACTCCCTACTCACAGCACTTTCTCGCTCTGGGAAGGGCGGCATCTCATCAACAACGACTTGCAAGAGTTCCTCATCAGGTAGATTCGCGATCGCAAGGTACTCGCAAGCTCGTTGTTGAAGTTCTGCGTCGAGCAATCTCGAGTACTTCTCGAATACAGCGATGAGCTGTTCCCGGATCTCGGGGAAGAGGTTGAGCCATTTGAAGTAGGTCGTGAGGAGGAGAGCTTTTGTAGCGTTTGAGATCAAGTTCGAACGAGAATGGAGGATGTGGAATTGTTCGATTGGTGAGCGTCCCTGTATCACTCGCTCCTATTCTCAGTCTCGAAGAGTGACTGTAGAGTAAGCGAACACATACGGGTTCGTCTGCAACTAGATGACCGTATTCTCCGAGAATGTACGCTCCAACCTTGATAAGATTCTCGTGAACTGATGGCTTGAGGAGGACATCAAAGATCTTGCGAGCGGCGTACTGCGCGATTCAGCGAAGTCAGTACATCTCGAACAGTGTCGAAGGAAAAGAAGAGACGTACCTCTTGCAATTCCTCGGTGTTTGTAACGATCTGAACGATCCGATACCAAACCTCTTCTCCAACATGATCTCCCGCAGTATTCATCAACGACAAGATCGTATCTACATACCATTCATACTCAATCGCGAACTTCTCCGTCAAGATCGCGATCTTCAGCACCATTTCCTCCCTCAACGTATAATCCGCAACCGAGAGGTATTTCAACAGTTCCCCAACGATCAATTTCGAATTTGATGAATCGCACATAGAGTAGAGGAGGTCGAGTCCACGTCTTCGAACCGAGATATCTTTGTCACGAAGGGATTGAATGATGGTCGTTTGGTGTCGTTTGATCGCTTCGAGGTTCTCACTTCGCGCAGCGAGATGCGCCATCGTGTCGAGTCCGAGGTATCGTACGTTGGTCTCTTTCGACATGATGAATCGACCGAGGAGGTGAGCAGCGGATTGAACGATCGTTGATTCAGTATCGAGGTGAATTGCTAGATTGATCGCTTCGAAGAGTACTGCGTTTTGAGCGTTGTTCTGCTGTACGTTCTTGTGCGTGTCTCCGGAGTTCTTGAGGATTCGCTCGAGGACGTTGTGAAGAAGCTGACGGAAGGTTGGATCGTCTGCGAGTTGCGGTGGACTTCGTTCAGCTCTCTCTCTTCAAGAGGGAGAACGAAAGACCAAACTCACCTGAGGGAGGATAGTACTGCAAGAGGCGAAGGAGCTTGACTTGTAGCCACGGTACAGGAACTTTGTAGTAGACGTAATCGCTCGAGTATTCGTTTTTGAGGACGACCTGCGAAACAACGTCGCTCAGGCCGAGATTCTCGTCGAAAAGGGCGGATCTCGCTCACCTTGCTCAGACGGCTAACAGCCTTCTGATAGCACACAGCGTAAGCCTCGAGGTTGTCTTGAGCGAGCGTGAGGACAAGACTCGCAACGGCGAGAGCGACACCCTGTGAATTGGATGAAAAAAGAGAATCAGTGATGTTGCGGGATTGCTCGATTCGACAGCACTCACAAGGTTCTGATCGTCGAGGATGGAAACGATTCGTAGGGCCCATTCAGCAGCAGGAATGACATCTGGATGTTTCCGATACAAACGAAGTAGCGTCAAAGCCGCCTTTTTCTTGACGAATGATCGAGAAGTTCTACAGTTCCCATCTCATCAGCACCCTTCTTCCTACAATCGGACAATGAAGAAAGTGTACATACGGAGAGATGAGTAATCTATGAACGTCAGGGGCTAAAGCTTCCGCCATATCTGCTCCACCAATATTCGCGATCGCGTGAAGAGCCAAACAATTCGTAGTTTCATTCATATCATCCAGATCCTTCCTGATCGAGTTGACGACTAGTCGAATAATGTCCGAGTTCTCGTGCATCAGGAGAGTGAGTGCGAGATAACCCTGTGCGTAGTACCTTTCCAGAACATCAGGCTCTTTTGCAGGGCAGATGAATTTGAAAGGAAAGACGCACGATTTGTTTCTCCGAGTACTTTGGGGATGAGATCAAGTTGACAGCTTCCATGTGACCTACGTCAACTGGATAACCTAAAATCGAGGTAAATATGATCTTGCTAATATACCTGTTTGCTCGCCGAAACAACTAGTCAGCGATTCTGCTTGCTATTGGACAGTCCCTGTGAGCTGACTTCTTCTTCTGTCGTCCATCAAGGTTACCATCTATTGATCAAAGAGTTCGGGATGAGGAAGAGGTGGTGCGTCAGTGCAACCCCTCTCTCCTCTCTTTCAAGCGGTGTAGAGCGTACCTTTGAATTTCTGTCTAATATGAGCCATCTCTTTATTGATACGTTTCTCTTCGAGTTCTCTCACTCGACATGATCTCAAATCTGCAATGTATTGCTGTCATTTCCTCTCTCACTGATCAGCTAGAGCGAGGTGTGATACGTAGAGAATGATGAGAGACCTACGGTGAGACCCCTCATATCATCTTTGACCATCTTTGAGTGCTTGTTGAGGAGAGGGGAGGAATGCGAGATGAGGTGGAGGAAGCGGGGTGAGCAACTCTGAGGAGAGCTTGAGGAACTGCAGGGATAGCTTGAAGGGTCTTCTGAGGTACTAGAGAGATACTTGGGTGAGTGACAGAGCGAGAAGTAGAAGTAAAGTGTTGGGTGATGAAGAGGGATTCGTTTCGCAGGCAGAGGCCGAGGTGAAGATTTCGCAACTCTCCGAACAAGCTCGCGATACTCTCCAAGCATTCGAAAGGGTTCTTTGCCCAATCACAGCCGAGAAGATAGAGCGAAGGATGATGTTGCGTTGCAAGAATTGACAAATTTCTACTTTTACTGTCCTCTGTAAACTGGTTTCCGCTTCTCCGCAAAGCTGTGAAGTGTTGACGTCGAGTCAGAGGGGAAGTGAGCGTCAGATCGAAGAGAACGACTTACGCTGCGAGACCTTCGAGACGATCTTTCGTGTGCATAAGGGTTTGGTAAGAAAGCCTTTCTACGTCGAGTCCCGATTCTCTGCAGCGCACTCCACCCTTCAGCAATGCTCGACATTTCTGAATGAGAAACGAGAGCTCACTGATCGACTTGAGAGCCGACGTCAATCGCCATTTTGGCAGCCCGAAGCGCGAGAGGACCTACGATAAATCAATCGGAGTTAATTCTTGAGTCGAGTTAGACAGCAGAGATGACTTACCAGCTTGTAACATCTCCGCGACAAGTTCTGTAGCTGTATCACTAGCCGTATCTCGTACTTTCGATACATAGTTGACGATACCTAAAACGAGAACGAATCAGTTCCTTGCGCGACCTCAATTTCTCGTTCGGATTCACCTCTGTGAGCAGCTTCTTCAGCAGTCATAATCTTCGACGTGAAGATCAGATCCTTCGCTTGTGAAGTTCCGATCAGACGTGTCAAACGTTGTGTTCCTCCAGCACTGCGAGAGGGAATTCGCAGCGTCAGCAGTTTTTCGGACTGCTCAAGCTCGATCTCTGACGCACCCTGGAATAATCGCTAGCCTCGTCTCTGGGAGTCCAATCTTTGCAGCTCCCGAACCTATATCGCAACCTAATCAGTGCTCATTCAGAGGAAGAGGAGAAGAAACAAGAGGGTTTTTACCGGCAACCCGTAAATCACAAGCCAACGCCAACTCCAACCCACCTCCCAACGCAGGTCCATCAACCGCAGCGATAGTGGGCATCGGTAGATCCTCGAGCTCTCCCAGTAATCTCCTCAAATTGTAAATGAACCTCGCAACTTGCAACTCATTCATCGTTTTCCTCTCTTTCAGATCAGCTCCGGCACAGAATGAACCCTCGACCGCTGATCTCAATACTACAGCTCTTGTCAGACTATATTCTCCCTATCCGATCAGCTTAGAGAGAGAGAGAGGCGAGAGGAAGGGAGTGTGCGAACCCATCAAATCGGATTTCTTCAATTAATTCCCTCAGTTCTTGAACCATTTGTACGCTCAATGCATTCTTGGCTTTTGGACGGTTCAGTTCGAGGTAGGTAAGCCCTTCTAGTTGTGTTGAACGAGTGAGGGAAGCTTGTCGAGATGAAGAAGTTGGAGCAACGGAATAATGTCGAATCGAGAGGAGAACTAGGCGAGGTGAATTAGTTGAGCGTAAGAGGGTAGTCGTGCGTTGGATGAGCATGCTTGAAAGAAGTTTGAAGGGAAAAAGAGGGAAGAGAGAAAGTGGGACTCCGCAGTTCACACCCGGCTTCAAGTAAAGAGCGAAACGAAGTGGAGAAGCTAAGTCTGTATTTCTCTCCTCTTCCTCTCACTTCAGCTCATACTCAACTACAACACTCTCATCCTCAATGTCCACCGACGCCCTTCCAGCACCTGCACCACCTAAACGAACTTTGGAAGAATGTCACAAAATCCTCACTGGACCTGGCATGCCTTGGGAGATGGAGAACAAGACGATCAAAGGAAGGAAAGTACGAGTCTACAAACAACTTCCTCCCTCCGTCCGAGATTTCTGGCAAGCTTCAAAAGTACCTTCTCTCGCTCTTCCCTCGGTTTTCGCAACCAAGAGCTGACCCCCTTTTTCGCGCATTCTCGTAGATTCATGGAAAGAAGGAATGTATCGTTTATGAAGGTGAACGATACTCTTACAACGAGGCTCACGAGAAAGTCGAGCATATCGCTTCGTTATTCCATCAAAGAGGAGTTCGAAAAGGAGACAGAATCGCTTTGGCTATGCGAAATCTCCCTGAATGGATCTTCTCGTTCTACGCAGCACACTCGATCGGCGCGGTCGCTGTTGCAGTCAACGCCTGGTTGACCCCGGAGGCTCTCGCACACGTTCTCAAGTTGACTCAACCGAGTCTTGCAGTCGTCGATGAGGAGAGGGCGGCGTTGTTCAAGGAACAGCTAGACTCACTCAAGACGAACGGATGTAAAGGATTGATTGTCGTTAGGTCGAGGCAGGGGCAAGTACCGGAAGGTTTCGAGAGATTAGAGGACGCTTTACAGTCAACTCCAGCGAAGGAGTTACCGTATATCGAGATCCTTCCCGAGGTACGTACTCCACCTCTTGTTCTGTATCTTGCATTTCATATCTGACATATCGTGTTTGACGAAATCAGGACCCCTCGACTCTTTTCCTCACTTCTGGTGAGCCAAACTTGACTTTCCTTCTCTTCACTCTCGCTCAAGTTAAAACTTCTCGATTCGAACAGGTACGACAAGTTTACCAAAAGCTGTACTTTCGACTCAACGGCAATTCCTCTCGAATCGTTTGAATACGAGTATCGGTGAGTGTCGAAGCTTTCGCAAGATCTCAGAGACAAAATCCTGACAGGATCTTCTTCTTCTCCCGACGATTCACAGGAAGCGCACGGGCTCTCCTACGACAAGGTCTGGGTCTCCCAGCTCCCGACCCTAATGCTGAACAACGAGTCACTTTAATCGTTCGTCTGACTTTCCCCTCTCGCTCTCACAGTCTTCTGTTTCTGACGTCCTTGACAATGTCGCAGACGATTCCCTTGTTCCATGTGATGGGATGTCATTCCTTTCTCTTGATCGGTACCGCACTCGGCGCGAAGATCGTCTTGATGCACAAGTTCGACCCAGCGAAAGCCGCCGTACTCGTCGAAGAAGAAGGAGTTCACGTTGTAGGAGGAGTCCCGCATCTAGTCATGCAGATGTACGAGCAATTGGATCCCAAGAAGAAACTGAAGATCGAAGGATTCTCTTTCGGGGGTGGACCGGCGGCGGAGCGGTTACCTGGAGACGTGAGGAGGAAATTACCGATGGTCAGTCCGGCACAGGGGTATGGGTTGACTGAGGTTAATTCGGTAGCTACTTCGTTTGGAGGTGACGATTATGTCGAACGTGAGTCTCTCTCTCTTCCTCGATCTGATGCTTTCTCGATGGAAGCTGATCTATTCGATGAACTATCAGGTCCCGGATCATGTGGACTCGCTGCACCTTCTGTTGATCTCAAGATTATTCCCGTCGATTCTCCTCAATCCGTCGCAAGCTCAAAATCTCTCGCAGCCGGCGAAGTCGGTGAGATCTGTATCTTCGGAGCGAATGTTGCGGAGGGTTACTATAATGATGAGAAGTCGACAAAAGCTGCCTTTGAAGACGATGGTTGGTTCCGCTCGTGAGTTTTGCTTCTTCGAAACCTCTAGTCAAAGTCTAGCTGATCAATAATGTTCCTGGAACTACAGCGGAGACGTCGGATACCTTGATAAGGAGGGATTCCTCTTCATCACCGATCGCTCGAAGGATATGGTGAGCAGCTCTCGTCTCCCTTTTTTCCAGATGATTTCGAATTCATCCCACGACTTTCTCTCTCAGATTATCCGTTCGGGCGAGAACATCGCATCCGTCTCGGTCGAGAACGCCATCTTCCAACACGATGGAGTGAAAGAAATTGCAGTAGTCCCCGTGCCTTGTCCTATTCGAGGCGAAGAAGTAGCGTGCGTTCCTCTTTCTCCTGTTTTCCTCGATAGTACCGCTGAACTTATAATGCCACTTCTCAGTGCCGTCGTTGTTCTTCACCCATCCTCTCGAGCCTCAACATCGCCAGCAAATGAGGAATCCCTCAGAGCTCTCGTCACTTCACTCTTACCGAAACACTGTGTTCCAGCCATGATCCTCTTTACCGAGACGGAATTGCCTCGAAATGCGACTGGAAAGGTTCTCAAAGCTGATGTCAAGAAGTACGCAGCGGCGGAATGGTCGAAGAGGCAAGCCAAGGAAACGAAGGCGAAATTGTAAGGAGATGAAGGGAAATGGCGAGGCACTCTCGAAAGTTGTAGATATGATATCCTTAAAATCAGTACCACGCAAAGCAGTATCTTATGTTACGACTATCAATGAACGTCGAGATTTCGTTTCAAAAGGTCAATGCGAGAAAGCAGAGAAAACGAGTTAAGTAAGGGCATCAGACAGAGAGTGAAAAGCGAAGGTAGGGGTATGTGTAGAGCGATGAGTGAGAACTAGAAGTGTCAACAAGTCAAGGGAGAGAGAGACAGAACCATGCGAAGGGGGAAACTATACAAGCGAAACTCAATCTCTTCCCATTCTCGTCCGCTCCTTATAGCTTTCCGGCATCGATGATCCTCCTCCTCCTCCAGGGCCTGAGGTCCATCCATTACTCCATCCCGAAGCGAGAGTACCGAAAAGCGAGTTGGGCGCTGTCGCTCGATCAACGGGAGAGGACGACATTGAGGAGTTGGCGTGATGGGGTGCTGGGCGCTTGAGTGGAGAAGGAGGTGAGATCTGGATCGGATTCGGAGAAGTAGAGGTCAAGAGAGAAGGTGAGGTATCGGTACTACGAAGGGAGTTTGAGCGATCGACGCTGAGAGGCGCGGAAGAAGGTGCGAGAACTTGATCTCGCAAGCGAGACTGAGAGGGTTTGGATCGAAGGTTTGTTGCCGATGACCGTCTCGAGAGCGAACCACTTCCGGACGACGAAACAGAGAGGAGCCCTTCATCTGCGCTGAGCTGCTTTTGAAGAGCTGAGATTGCGGCGAGACCGCTTGAAGCGAGAGATGAACCTGGCGCGGGACTAGTCGAGAGGGACGAGGACTCGGCGACGACTGTGGTGGTAGCGACTCGGGTCGGTTCGCTGCTGAGTGCGAGAGTTGCTGGAGTCAAGACTCGATGGTGAGGATTCGCAACGCCGTGCGAGAGGAAAGTGCTTCGAATCGATGAATCGGACAAGCCGCGAGGGCGGAGTTGACGTTCGAGAAGGGTCGGACCAGGTTCATGGTTGGAGGACGGATCACAAGAGGAAGGAGGAGCGTGAGGAATAGAGTCGAGAACGGCGTTTGTAGTTGAAGACATCGCAGGACGATAAGAACCGGCGAGGATTCGACTGAAGGGCAGGTAGGATGATGCGACAGAGGCGAGACCTGGTGATCTAGATGGCATTCGACGAGGTTGGGGCATCGGTGTTGGTGCAGTACCGCCAGGTTCTGAGTTTGGCAAGACGACCCAAGGATCCGCAGGTCGATTCGACGAACCAGCAAAGATTGATGAAATGTCCCGTCTAGGTGGATCTGGACGAGAAGGAGGAGGTTGAGAGGGAGATGTTGTCGTGCCTTCGCTGCTCGAAGATCGAACAGCTGCTTTGCCGAATTCGACGTTGACGGTGGCTGAAGTGACGGCGCTGTAACCTCCTCGTTTCGGGGGTGCACGAAGTTGTGCAGAACTCGGTCGACTCGCCAACGTTGGATGTTCGCCAGGCGAGAGATTCGTGCCGAAGAGTCGAGAAAGGGGAGCGAGGAGTCCTCCTGCAGTTGTCGCCTTCGGAGTCGATTGACCAGTGAGATCGGCGGCGCTGACTTGAGCATCGTCAAAGTCTACGAGACGAGTTGCCAGTGAGGGATCGAGTTGAACCCTGTTAACGAGCGAACGAAGGCGAGAAGCTTCGAAGAGGAGGTCGCGAAGGAGCTTGACGAGCGAGACGAATTCCCTTCGACTGATGAGAGATTCAGCTGATGGTGGAGCGACAGCTTTCGTGACGTCCTTTGCGACTGCTGCTCGCTCTTGTTCGAGGATCCGACGGAATTTGTCCCTCATTGAATCGATTTCGTTCACCTGTTGATCAGCGAGGGTCAGCATTGAAGCTCTTTGACGGGACCTGTAGCAGGAGACTCACGAGATCTTTCAAGTTCGCCTGAGCTACGTGCTTGACGTCTCCACCGGGCAGATTCTGTTTCGCCAATCGCTTCGACTGAGTCGCGACATCGGCTGTTTGAAGGCGTCCAAGAAGCTTGACGACGTGCTCGAGTAGCTGACCGAGAGCTGCAGTACGTTGATCGAGATTCGCTACACCGGCGCCAGATACGACTTGTGCTTCGAAGAGTCGTTCTTCGGAGAGATCGGAAACCGAGGTGTGAGAACGAGCCGAGTTTGGCTTCGGCGACAGACTCGGTGATCGGTAAGGATGAGAGTGAGGAGACCGGTGAGGAGTCGAGGTGTTCGAGAACGGTTGAGATAAGGAGGGAAGAGGAGAACGAGGTGTTTCGAGCGGAGATGGGGGAGGTGAAGTTTGGGTTGAAGAATCGGTCAAAACACGCTGCATTGGCTGTCGATGATCTTCGTTCGATGCAAGCGTCGTGGAAGCAATACCGAGGCCGCTCTGTATCGAGACTAGCGATTCGGCAGCTGAATCTGAAGGAGCAAGAGGAGGTTGGGACGATTTCCGTCGATGAGCTGATGCTGAGGCTCGACTGTATGGTGAGACCGGTCTCGATGAATCGTCTTCTGGCACGCCAGGGAAGAGTGAAGGACCGAGGGAAAGGGAGAGGGGGCGATGATGTCGTCGAGGTCGAGCTGAACTGTCGGGATCTTCACTCGCGTTCGAGAAAATCGAAGCTGGTCTGGTCGAAGGTGAGAAGTTCGGATTCGGCGAGCCTGGTGCACTTCCGGGATCCACGAGAGGAGAGGGCTATTGCACGAGAGTCAGTGCCATAATTCGCAAAAACATAGTGATCGAAACTTACACCTTGACCGGCTTGAATGCTACTGCTGATATCCATACTGAGTGACCTTCCGTTGTGACCTTTCCTTCGACCAAACGGAACCTTTGAACTGTTGAGAGCTCCCGTGCTGTTGCTCGAGACTGCTGGTGGCCTTCGACCTCTCAGCGAGTTGCTTCGTCGAACACTCGCTGGTGGTCGAGCTGTATGAGCTGATGAATCTTCACCAGCAACAAGGTCGATACCAGAAGGTCGGTTGAGATCGCTGCCATGGGAGGAGAAGGGGGAAGCTCCCCAAGGTCTTTGAAAGGCTGAAGATCCAGGAGAGAGGGGGACACGGTAAGAGTCGAGGTCGAAGCCGCCTTGTGAAAGGGAAGGAGACGTGATAGATTCGGGAGGGGCTGAGGTGGCGGAGAACATGGAAAGTCGTCGTTGATCGAATCTTGAGGGAAGATCGTCTTCGTCGTTCTCAGCTCTTCGCACTTCCTCCTCATCTTCCTCCGGCACGACATCTCTTTCGGCCATCGACGATCTCATATCACCTTGTTCTTCCCTCGTTGACTCGAGTAAACCGTGAAGCTCCATACTTTCCGACCGAAGAAGGTTGTTTTCCGTCACCAAATTCTCGACCAGCTTGAGGAGTTCATCCGTCTCTGCATTCTTGACCGAATCGCTAGTAGTCGAACCTTTCGCAGCCCTCTCATCTGATTCTCCTTCTCCTCTCGCGTACTTGGCCCTAACTTTAGCCAACGCATCTCCACTTTTCCTACTTCTCAAGACCTTGTCTTGTCGCATCTCCTCCAGATCTGCAATAGCCGTCTTCAACCGTTCTTCCAACTCGTTTGCCCGTTCTCCAATCCGCTTCCCTTTGTTTTCCGCTGCACTCGCTCGCTTTCTTTCTGAAGCGAGTTCTTGCAGAGTGTCGTCGTGCGTCCGTTGGAGATCCTTGAGCGTTGTCGAGGTTGCAACGAGTTTGCCAGCATCTGACGAAAGTCGAGAGATGGTCTTGCGGTCTTCCTCAAGCGAAACGAGGAGAGCTCGATTTGAACTGTCTGCTTGTTCGAGGTTCCCTACTGTCTCCTCGAGTCGCTGCAAGCTCGCAAGCGTCTGTGAGTAACACCCTTCGCCATAGAGAGAGCGAGAAGCACGTACCCGCTGCAACTGATTGTTCTCTTTCACTGAGGAAGACAACTGATTGAACAATTTCTGATTCGCCTTTTCCATCAAGTCCAACTTTTGTTGCATGCTACTCTTCTCTTGTAGCAAAGCCTGACCGATCTCTGCCGCGAGTTTCAAGTCATTCTCGAGTGAGTCGTTGACCTCGGTTCCCGTTTCCATTCCTCCTCCTGCAGAACTCGCTGAACTGCCTCGGACTCTCCAAGACGCGGCTGAATGATCTTCTGATAGTCTACTGGCTGATCTGTGCTGGATTGATCGAACTATGTGACCGTAATCTTGAGGGGAGAAAGGGGAGAGAGGAGTTGCAAGGGAAGAGGTCGAAGAAGTCAAGGTGGGAGATGTCGGAGGCGAAGACCCTGGTGCCGGAGCCATGTAGGTGTGTTTGATTCCCAGTAGCCGTTCAGATATCGCGAGCGAGTGAGTGTAGGAGGAGAGGAAGATGGATCAACAATCTGGACGCGCCAACTCGAAAAAAAATCCGCATTTCTCCTCTGAAAGGTCGTCTAACTGCCTGAGCCTATTTGAAGTCGAACGCTCGTAGTGGTCGGGGGAAACAGATGAGCGGTCTCCTTTTTTTTTTCGAATTCTTCGCAAGGACCCTTAACTCACTGTAGACAACTTCGGATTAGGCTGTAGACAGGAGGTGCAACAGCCTAAGATCGTCAACAAGTAGGTTTTCGGGCCTTGGTCAGTTCATCGGAGCTCATTTGACGCTCAAAGCGGTCCTTGCATTTTTTCGAGTTGTTCTCGACACCTTGCCCTCGCACTTTCGTCGCTGCTGACCGGCGTGCGATCTACAGGCCTTTGAGCCCACCTCGATGACCTCTGACATGCTGTCGGTACAAACTCTCCGAGCCCTTGCCCTAGCAAAACAGGCAGCCAAGGCGCACCAAACTTTCGAGAGAGGGCTGGTTCGACGCTATACTTCCGCTTTTCGTACAGTACGTCCTGCTGATAGTCGTAGGAGAGCTATACCGATGATTCGGTCCTCCGCAGGGAAGCGGACTCGTAAAGCCGTTGCGATACTCTAGCTTCGAAACTGCGAAGGTTGAATCAAAATCAGCCTGCGACTTTCCCCTGCGTTCGAGCTGAGACTCTTCCAGGTCTTCCTCCTCTCAATGGTAGTCGTCGTCGTCGCAGTTCCGAACTGACACTTCTGAACGTGCGAAAGGGTCGTCGACGAACAAGGACGTCCGATAGACAGAATTTGTCGTCGAGTGATTCGACACGAGTAAGAGCAATAAGCCTATCGATTTTGGTCTAATGCGGGTAAAGGTACAACTGCCGGTCGGAAATCGTAAGCAGGGAATACAGTACGATCGGATGCGATCTGCGAAAAGCAACGTCAATTGTAATTCTATAAGGGAAAGTCTTTCTGCGACTGAGGTCTTGCAACGGGCAAATAATTCTCGGTCAGAGGCTCGTCGACCATGAAAGGTCGAAGTAAGGAGCGACATCAGGAGGAGAGGGGAACAGCAGTGACGCTTTGATTGCGAGGGGTTTCAAGACTTCAAGTTGTTTCGTTGTCGTCGAGTCTTGACACAAAGTTGGAGCTGATTACGCTCTACGTTGTGCATTCGAAAAGAGACGTGCTATCGAGGAGAGAAGGGTCGAAAATCAGCCATTGCGAAGTTGTTGCGAAGGGTAAAAACTCGGCGCAAAGGTGATCGTCGATCCAACGCATCAAGACTTCTTCAATTCAACTTCCAATCTTCCTCCACCTTCACTCAAGCTATCGACTCGCTCTCCTACAGACTCTCAACCAAGATATATACTTCAAGAAACGCGTACAAAACTCAAAGGAAAGGGAGAGTAGCGAACTCGAACGAGGTATGTTCCCTCTCCAACTTCCTACCTCTCTCCCTCGATCGAATTTCCCGGGGAGAACGCTGTCTGAACCTCATCAGAGGCCATAGCTAATACCTACCGCCTCGTGTCAGTAGTAGGCACCGCCGCGGGAACTCAGAAATGGAACCTCCCGAACTGGATCCTTCTCCAGCTTCGGGCGAACTACTGCTCGCCCTAGACAACGAATCGCCTCCACTCGTACCTATTCAGGAGTACTCTGTTTCATCAAGTCGAGAAGGGGAGGAGGTATCGGAGAAACCGATGGGACAGAACAACTCGGTGCAGACTTCGGCCCAACTCGAACGACTACAAGAACAACTAAAGGCAAGTGTGGCACGCTCAGAAGTAGCGAGCATTAGGTCTCTGAGGGTCGAGGAACCGGAGGATGAGAATGAGGGAATCTTGTTTATGGCGAAAAGGGAACGCTCGAGGTCAACTTCGAACGATTCAAGGAAGCTAGAGGCAGGAGGAGGAGAATCACCATCGCAGAGCAACAAGGGAAAGGGAAGGGCTCGACCGGTATCGGCTCTCTTACCCGCTCCTTCATCTTGGGCAGAACAACTTTCTCACATCGCTTTCCCCTCTCGCAAATCCCTCGAAAACCTTCAGCCTACGACAAGATCTCCCTCAACCAAGACCTCACAGTCTCCTAAATCCTCTTCGTCCACCTATCCTCCGGTCAACGATTCGAATAGAACGACTCCGCCTCGGCGAACATCCTCGACCTCTTCACTGAAACTCGGACGACGCTCTCCGAAACCTTCTCCCACTGCTTCCCTTCGTCAAACTATGCGACTTCCTTTCCTCCCTTCGATACCAGCTTCACCTCTACCACCGATTCTATCTCCTGGTATGACGAGGTCTGCATCTTCTCCACCAATCTTACCGACAATACCCTCGACTGCATCTATCTCGCCTACCCTCGAGCTTACTCCACCTTCAGCTGGTCTAGCGCCGTCACAACAAAGCTGGCCCGATAATCCTAAATCAGCGCCAACAACAATGCCTCCTCCGATTCTCAGTCGAACCGGAACTTCCGCTTCTGTTCCGAACCTCTCCCTTCTCGCTTCAGCACCGATTGATTCGGATTCACGAAACCTGTCTCACTTCTCCTTACCCGATTCCCTCCCTACCTCGGCTCATTCAGCATCCGAATCTCTCACGTTCGATCCCGAATTACTCATTCCCGATTCTCCCATCGTCTCCCTGTCTCCCACCGAAGACAAATTGGACGCCAAAACGAAACGGGACGAGAGGAGATATCATGCGTTGATCGAGCTGGTAGATACAGAGTCGGGTTACTTGGAACACCTGCGAGCGCTCGTCAAGGTACGCTTCTTTCGCTTCTCTTCCTTTCGAGCGCGATATCTTGGCGGAGGAAACGAGAAAGTGGTTCCATCATGCACCTTGGATCGACAAATGAACAATTTGACCTAGTAATTGGAAGACCATTCGGATTAACCTTTTTGCCTTTCACTTTACCTCCACTTCTAGGTTTACTTTCAAACTCTACCATTCCTTACCTTACTCTCGGTCTCGGAAGTCGAAGCAGTCGTACGAAACGCTGAAGCTTTGCTCGAACTACATGAACGAATCGCGGATCGACTAGACGAAGTTGAGAGGGAATTATCTTGGCGAGGTGAGGAGGAAGAAGGTGAAGTACAACACACGAAGAAGCACTGGAAGGTTAGGAAAGCTGCACAGAAGATTGCGAAAGTTTTCGTCGACGAGGTGAGCCATCCCCTTCGGCTG
Source organism: Sporobolomyces roseus (assembly GCA_016617785.1). NCBI lineage: Eukaryota > Fungi > Basidiomycota > Microbotryomycetes > Sporidiobolales > Sporidiobolaceae > Sporobolomyces > Sporobolomyces roseus. Next base: position 1,620,343 of record JADILM010000005.1, on the reverse strand, counting down.
TCGTTCTCTCGTGTCGAAAGCGAAGCTGAACTTTTCTGTTTCTTTCGCAGCTTCCAAACTTTCACCTCTACAACGACTTCTGTTCCCGACATGCTGAAGCTATGGACATCACAAGACGACTCACTACTCGACCAGAATGGGAGGCTTACGAACGACAATGCGCACTTCGAGTCGCTTCTCAAGGTGATTCGACACCTCTCGCCAGTCGAGCCAACTCTGCTTCCGCTTCTCCCTTCTTCCCGACCGTACCTCTTCCAGCTCTCTCGACCTCTCTTCCGACCTCTTCCCCCACGGTCGTTCAAACCGCTTCTCCAACCGATTCTCCCACAAGTTCGACCTTGCACCTTCCGATCTCTTCTTCTTATCCAGCTTCAGCATCGTCTCTAGCTTCTCGATCAAGAGCTAAATTACGCTTCACCGATTTCGCAATCGCTCCAGTTCAACGAATCATGCGATATCCGATGGTGTTTGGCTCGCTAGCGAAATACTGCGAAGAGGAATCGATCGGAGATGACGACAACGAGGTGAAGACGGCTTTGACGGGATTGAAGAAAGTGGCGGAAGCGGTAGACAACGCGAAGCGTGAGAGAGAGGGAGAAATTCGAACGAGGATCGTTGCGAATCGAATGGAATTCCAATCTGTAAGTTCTTGTTTCTGTTCGATCTTCCTCGTCGTTCGATGTACAGTGACTGACCGACCAACATTTCGTTGCAGACGGTATCGATGGCTTTCTGCGACATCCTAGGACCGACAATTCTCGTTGGAGCGCTACACGTTCTTCACCGCTCGACTACGATCGAAACACTTCGAGTCAAGTACTATGGATGTTTCCTTTATCGCTCTCATCTCATCCTCGCCAAGATCAAGAAGAGGGCGAGTTACGAACCGAGGGAATGGTTACCTTTGCGATTATTCGAGATCACTCCGCTCGAAGAAGGACAAGGTAAGCTCACTCGACGTCAACTCGCCGCCGCTAGTCTCGCTGACCTATATGCCTCCCTCTTCAGGCCTTCTGTCGCAGAGCATTCGTCTCGCTTGTCAAGATCACGTCCTCGAACTAGGTGCTCTTTGCCCTGCGGAAAAGGCAATCTGGCTCAATCGACTCACCACGGCACGGACCGAAGCTCGACGACAGTGGGACGACCAACCTCGAGACGAACAAGGCAACCCGACTCTGTTCGACGATACGCTCATCTCGAGTGTATCTCCAATTACGACAGCTCCATCATCCGCAACGCCTGTTCGCAAGAGTCACTCTCGTTCAACTAGTTCCGTCTCGGTCACTTCAGTTCTCGCTGCCGCTGCCGCCTCGTCATCAAACTCCAACAGTCCCTTCATTCCTCAGGATGAACCTCTTCCCTCTCTTCCCATCGATGCAACCTACCTTGCCCACGCCCATCCTCTAGCACCTGTCAGCAGTGCGCCTTCGTCTCATCTCAGCAACCGTAGCCGATTCTCGACTACCGCTTCATCCCTCCTCGGTCGAACTCCTTCAGCTCAACGCGCTGCCGTAGACCTTCGACTCGCCGACGTCTTCTCGGAGGAGTGCCTCGCAGCTCGTGCACAAGCAGCTCGAGAAGTGGTCGAATTCGATGAATCTGGTCGACGACTTCGAACGATGTCTGGACCGAAACGATCAATGACAGCCGGATTCTCCGGTTCGGGCGCTTCTTCAGTCAGTTCGATGACTGGAAAGATGCTCAGCGCCAAGGACAGGCGTCGAATGTCATCGTTCGAGCTCGAATTGGGTCGAGGTCCCGTCGGCGATTTCCGAGGAGCGATTGGGTTCGATGCGTCTGTCGCTTCTCTTTACCGAGATGACGCAGCGTCCAGCACCTCGACAATCAACGCGATTGCGACCACTCCCGAGCGCAAGTGGGCAAGTGCGATTAGGAAGACGAAGAGTGCGGGAAGTCGAGCGAGACCAGCCCTTCCAGAGATCGATACGGCTTTGGCCGAGGCGTTGAACAAGAAACATGTCGGGACTAGAGGAGGAGACGTACAAGCACCTTTGACGGCATCAGCATCAGCTACGGGAAGTTGGAGATCGAAGGGTGCTGATTTGAGGAGGGTTGCTTCTCATTCTTCGTTGGATCGACCTGGAAGACATTCGACCACTTTCGGAGGCGGACAAATCCCGGTCGTCGCTTCTGCCGCTGTCAAAGCCGAATCTTCAGCAGCTGATGTCGAAAGGAACAACTCAGTGTCGTCGACGACGTCTTCGAACGGAACTGCAACAAACTCATCTTCCTCACACTCGCAAGGTCTCCACCTCATTGAAACTCCACCTTCCTCGATTCCTCCTTCCCCCGACATCTGCCCGCAAGAACTCGTCGACCCTACCTTTCCTCCTACCGGTTCTTCCTCGCTCAAACCTTCCCTCTCGACCAAATCCGCTTCTCCTCGATGGAGTTCCCATTCGATTCAAGATGGAGTCTCGAGTGTCTTCAGGATCAAACGTCGGAAATCAACTCTCGGTTTGGTACCTGCTGTTACTGTCGAAGAACGTCCTAAACCACCTCCTCACACCAGGAGTTCAACTTCGACTTCTTCGAACTCGGCTTCCTCTCAGCAATCGAACTCGGAGTCCTCCTCAACTACAGCGGGAGCAAAACTCAGCAGAAGAAATTCTACGATTGGTTCTTACGTGAGTCTCGCATTTCGAAGAAGTGTGATTTTGAATTCGAAGCTAATCATCGAGTTCCTCCTCAGTTTCAGAAGAGGGTTCAATCATCACCTACGCTGACGGGTTTCTTCGCCTCTGCTCTCGGCTCGACCTCTTCGCCTCACCTCCCGCTCACTCTCACTTCCGGTCCTCCAAACTCAAGCGCACTCAGTTCGCCTACGGCTTCGACTGGAATCGTATCGAACCGAACGTCACCGTCCTCGAGCGCCTTCCACACACCGACTTCGATCCCTACGACTCCTGAACTCGGCACTGCTGAATTCCCTCCGCACGAGAGTCAGTCTCTGACCGTCACTTCGACTCCTTCGCAAACGACCCCTCGCAAGAAGGGTGTTCTCGCTTCGAAAGTAGCATCGACTTTCAGCAACATGGGTCGCTCACGCTCGTCGGAGGGATCTACGTCGAGTCCTTCCTCTGGATCGGTCCTCGCCAGTCGTAGATTCGCTTTCAAATCTTCAATGACCCCTCTCGAACGATGATCCTCCCATTCCTCCTTCGAATCCTATAGACACTCACGTACATAGCACACCTACACACACTCCTTTTACACCACCATACCCAACCTACAGACACTGAAACTTTTACATCCTGCTCTCTTTCGATTTTTCACTCTCACCTCGTTCTCTCTTACCCACTTGAAATCGCTCTTATTCGCACCCTTATTTCACACTCATCTTTTCTAGTACTATATACGTCGTTCCCTGTACCTTGTCATATCGCCTTAGCTTCCCTCAAACCGCAAAACCCTTTCTCTTCGTTAATTTTCAGTACTCGCCGTTTCTGTTCCGTTTGTCTCTCTCTGATGTGTGAATGATCAGCTTCGATAGCTCGTTCCTTCATCGCCAATTGAATCGATTGCGAGAAAATAAGTTTGATCGCCCATCTTGGAGTTCCGCAAATGATAGAAACTCGCCTCCTCTTCTCCAACGTTAACCCGCCCCTCTCTTCACTCCAACGGGTTCAAACTCTCAAGAATCTCTACGATAGGCAAGGATCCGAGACTTGAACAAAACAAAACAAGTTTCGCTTCTGAACCAGTCTCGAATCCTTTACTACGCCTTCTTGCTTTCTCGGTCGATCCTACTTCATCAACAAACATTGACTCAACAGCTTCATACAAGATCAATAAACAGTACGAACTAAGCCTAGGAGGATGGCTAAACGAGAGGACGTAGTCTACGCTCTGCATGCATTCGAGGCAGAGAATGAAGATGAACTCGCATTTGAAGCAGGAGAACGAATCATAGTATTGGAGAGGGATGATCAGTACGGTGATGGATGGTACCAGGTATGTGATCAGCTTCTGTCCTCTACTTCTCGATTGAATTGTGTTTTGATGCCATGAGTTCGATTTGAATCTAGGGACGTAATCCTCGGGGTGAAGTCGGTTTATTCCCTCAATCTTACACATCAAACGAACCACCAAACCTCGAAGGCAACGATGGAGAGTTGTCCGACGCCCACGATGAACCGAATGGAACTTCAACTCTCTCTCCACCTACTCCACATGCCCTTTCCAGTAGAACCAATTCGCAAGAGAAACTCAGCACGACCGACTTGAACGACAGACTGAGCCCGACGATCGTAGGAGCAAGGAACGGGAATCGAGTGCCGAGTTTGGCGAGCAGTAGTCGACGGAATAGTACAACCTCGGTCGGAGAAGAGGAGGACGATTCAGCTTCATTACTGCGAGTGAGCGGTGGAAGTGGGACAAATCATCGAGCTGCACTCGCGCAGAAAGCGATGGAGAACGCAGAACAAGAGGCGAGGGAGGAACAGGAAAGGGCCGAGAGAAGGAAGAAGGAGGATGAAGCAGCTTACGAGAGAGTGAGGAACGCCGGTCTTATCGAAGGATTACAGCTCAGTGACGAGAGTGACGAGGAGGAGGAGATTATGACTGGCGGTTACCCCTCAGCCAATGGATCATCGTTATCGAGACAAGTTTCGAAGGAGGAGGAGAATCGACTCAGCCCGCACAAAACTATCTCGAGAACTTCTTCAAACGCCTCCAATAGAGGTAGAGACCGTGCCAATACTCAACCTTCTATCTACGCCGAATCTACCTACTCTCAGTCTTCCCTCGCTCCCCCTCTTCCCGGTTCTCCCTCTGTCCCACCTCTTCCCGGATCAGCCGTCACCGCTGCCGACGTTCTTCTTGGCTCTACTTCTCACGATCTCTCACCTGTGCAAACTCGCGAAGAGCCCGCTACAACGTCGACTACGCAAGATTTCGCCGAACCTCCTCGAAGTGTTTCCCCGTCTCCGCCTCTTCCCCCCCTTCCTCCCGCTTCAGAGCCCGCCGAGTCGCTACGAGAAGCTCCGAGTCGCCCTCATACTCCTCTGCCTGTCCCAGTACCCGTCACATCCGAAAGCCTCGCTTCTCCGATCACCCCGAAACACGTTCCCGCACCTCTCCCTATCCCCACTCAAGCAGTTAGCCTTCCCGCCGCCTCCCCTACTACCTCTCACGCGAGTGGTCTCGATCAATCTCGTGCTTCTTCGAGACTCGGCACGGCTCTCACTGGTGAAACTAGTCCTGGAGCGAGCGTTCGAGGCATCGGTTCTGATGCAGAAGCCCTCAAGAATCTCCCGAGCGATCCTGTGACTTGGACTGTGGATGAGGTCGTGGAATGGGGAAGGGTGAAAGGATTTGATGGACTCACTCTCGGAAAGTTCTCAGGTCCGTCTCCTCGTTCAATCTTTCTCTCCTTCTCCTCAAAGCTGATCGAACCGTTTATGAATTACCAGAACACGAGATATCCGGAGATGTCTTGCTCGAGATGGATGTTGCCATGTTGAAAGAGATCGACCTCATCGCTTTCGGTCGACGAGTTCACATTTACAACGCGATCAAAGAGCTCAAATCCCGCCGATCTCTTCGTACCTCGACTTCGACTGGCAGTATGCTATCTCCGACTATGTCTGGGTACGAGCCCGACAGTCCTGGAACAGCAGAAAGTCCGACTGCTTATCAGAGTCCTCAATCGAGATGGGAACAACACGGTCACCAGCAGGAGAAACTGGCAGGATTGGGTCTCGACAACGATTCTGCTGCGAGTTCTTCAGTTCGCGCTCCTTCTTCTGTAAGCCTCTCCTTTTGATACTTCGCGTTCGACTTGGACTGATCTCGTTCTCTGCGATCGTACAGCTTGGTCAACGTTCAGTCAGCAACCTTCGCTCGGCGCGTTCAGTCCCCGCTGAGATGGCTTCGACAACTATCGTCCCGCCCATCGAACGCAAACGATCGATCACTACCGAAACTCAACTAGACGATCTCAAGGAAACTCGTCCGATCATGGAGGAATCCGGTGACGGAGGGGAGACGACCGATGCTAGCAAACCTCGCTCATCCGTGAGCGGTACCGTTTCGAAGAGCGGTTCCCTCTTGTCTAAACCAAAGATGAAGAGGTCGAGCACTTCGAGGAGCGACGTAGGCAGTACGACGACTGTACCTTCTAGTCCCAATCCTTCTGGATCCAAGATGAAGTCGAGCAAGAGTGATCGTGGATCGACGTTCCTCGGCAGCGTCGGAGGAGGATTGATGGGTCGCAGTCGCAAACCTCCTCCAAGAGTACCTTCTGCTCTTCTTCTCGACACCGATGGAAAGGCTCCCATTCCTCGTACTCGTTCTTCCCTACAAGATCGTGCGAAACGTTCGACTCGACTGTTCGGTGCTTTCAGTCCAAACGCAGGAAGCGGTTCAGAACGATCTCCGGGAGTCGAATCGATGAAGTCCAAACCTTCAATGTCGACATTGAGCTCAGGCAGAGACGCTCCCACTTCGATGAGCGTCAAGGTGGTCGATCCCGCTGGAAAGGAAATGATGAGGGAAGATATGGCGGTTATTCGAGATGGAAACTTGATGGACAAGCTGGGAAGACCCGACAACTCTGGTTGGATGAAGAAGAAGGGGGAGAAGTACAACACTTGGAAACAACGATTCTTCGTCCTCAAGGGAACTTACCTCTATTACCTCAAATCAGAGCAGGTGAGTCAACTCTTCGTGATCAATTGCGCTTCAGAGCTGATTTTCACCTCTTCCTTTTTCCTTGTTCGCAGGAGCAACGAGCCAAGGGTGTCATCAACCTCAAAGGTTACCGAGTAATCAGCGATGCAAACATCAATGCCGGAGAATACGGTTTCAAGATCGTCCACGATACCGAAAGAACTCACTTCTTCTCTGCCGCTGAGCAAATCACGATCCGAGCGTGGATGAAGGAGATCATGAAAGCTACGATTCTTCGAGATTACGCTGGTAAGCCTTTGCTTCCGACTGTCACTGTTCGATCAGTCTGACCTTCCCTCTTTCGCAGCTCCCGTTGTATCATCTTGCGATGTCGAAGTACTCTCCCTTGACGTGGCTCAGACGATGAATCCCCGACCTCGACCTCCTTCGCCAACAATGCGTTCAAAGATTCAGAAAGAGCGATGTAAGCAGATCGGCGCTTTCTCCCGCGATGACGCATGGGAGCTGACCCCGTACTGTACCGATGCAGACGCTGGAACGAACCCCAACACTCTTACCGAGAAAGACGCAGCCATTTTGATGGATTTCGCACCGTACGCTTCCGACTCTCCTCGAACCTTGATCGTACATTCACTAACCCCGATCGACGGGCATCGCAGAGGCTCGCCTTTGATGAGTGGTGAACCGTTATTCGGCTCACCTCAAAAGACTGGAGACCGAAGATCAATGGTCAAGAGTTCGAAGACGAATGCGATCTCGAAGTTACAAGATGAACCCGATACAGTGAGTTCGACATTGTATCGACTCGCTTCCTAGACTCCTGAGCTGATTCCTGTTTGTTTAGCCTGCGATTGCAAAAGAGGTTCCCGGTCTCGCTCCTCCAGCTTCAATCGCTACTACTGCTACCACTCACGCCGAGATTCTCGCTTGGGCCAACTCGAATCTTCCCTCGACATGCCCACTCGCTACCGACATTTCTACTTCGTTCAGATCTGGTCGATTGATCACTCGTCTACTCGAAAACTTGACGGGCAAAAAGAGCGGATTACAAGACAGCGAGTTCGATCGATTCCATCAGCAAGAAGGGAAGGCCTTCGATGTTGAATATCTCGATACTATCTTTTCAGGTGAGCTTTCCCATTCCCTTCGAATCGTTCGTGAGCGCTGATCCTCCTTCTTTCTGCTCAGTCTTCGATTACATGTCCCCCCTTGTCTCGACGGACGAGATCTCAATGGAGGATATGATCACAGGAGATGAGACTCGTCTTCGCATGCTTCTCGAGCGAACAAAGGAGCGTTACCCTGTCTCGAGCAACATCGCTTAATCTTCTCCGCTCTTGTTTCTTGTACTCTTTCTACTCCAGCATATTCTACACACCTAAATACATTCGATCTTTCTCGTTAGTTCTACTTAGTCTTTCCTACCTCTTCAGTTAACCTCTGTCTCCTACTCTCTGTTCTGTTTCTCCTCCTCCTTGATGATTTTTATATGCCTGTTTCTCCTCAATTCTCGGACGAAACAACTCCTGGTATTACGACTCTTCTCTCTTTGCATCTCGTCTCGATTGACAAGCGAGGGCAAGGAAAAATGAAAGTAAAAGATTCATAACATGAGAGGGTATTTGAGGTGAGAACGTTAGTTGGTGATTTCGTAGCGATGTGGTGATGTACTGTAGTATAAGAACGAAGAAAAGAAGTGTCTGTAGACTGATGAATGGGAAGAAAACGAAGGGGGAAAGAGAGGGAGGGAGGGTAAAGAGCGTGAAGGTGTGCAAACTAGTGGAAGATACAGGGTTGAAAAGAAGTAAAGGACAAATGGTGACTAGATTAGAAGAGGGCAACAGCAGCTCCGATGACGGTGAGAGCGAGAGCGAGGATAGTAGTCGATACTCGTCCAGCGGCTGAGGTATCTTTGGCATTTGATCCGGCTGCACCAGTCTTTTGAGCGTTCGAACCCGAAACGGTTTGAGTTTGAGCGAGGTTTCCAGAGTTCCAAGCTCCTCCATCTCCTCCGGTCGAAGCGGGAAGTTCGGCAGTTGCGAGAATCGGTTGATCTCCCATTTGACCGTTTCCGATCATGACCCATTCACCTGTCGAGGGAACGCCGTTGACGACGACGAAGATGAGAGCGGGTCCAGGAACGAGGATCGCAGGGTTGGGAGGCATTTGAGAAACGTGAAGGACAGCAGATCCATCAGAGTTGGCGGTGAAAGTCGAGTTACTGGTGAGTCAAGGAGTTCATGTTTATCAGTCGAAAGCTCGCACGGATAATGGAGAGAAGTCTATGCTCACAGTTGAACGAAACGTTGACCCATGTTCATAGCGTGAGTGGAGAATCCAGGACGAATGAGAGTAACTCGAGTGTTGTCGAGGTTGGCAGTCTTTCCTACATCGGTCGCTGAGAGGGTAACGTCGAAGTAGTCTCCTCCGTAAGTGAGAGTCTTGGGGAGACCGGAAGGTTGAGGGCGAGTCGAGGTGAAGTAATCGGGGTAGAATCGTTCGACTCGGTATTCGGTAGCGTACTTGTAACCGGGAGCACCTTGGGGAACGAAATCGGCGTTGGGGTTCGATCCAGAAGAGAAGACGGAACCATCGGGAAGGAGAGTAGCGGAAGAGTGGTACATTCGGTCGACGGTAGAGTTGGCGATAGCGGCAGAGAATCGAGATCCAGCAGGTTCGTTCGAGTCATAGTATCGGATAGTGTGGATAGGGTCGTCTCCGAAAGATTGTCCGATAGCCCACGAAGTGTTTCCGTAACCAGCAGTACCCTTTCCGATTCCGTTGATGAGAACTAATCGACCATCGGGAAGGTAGATCCAGTTACCCATCACTCGTCCTTCAGGGAGTGATTCCTCGTCCTTCCATTCCGTCGAGACATCGGGAGTCATCGAGACGCAGGTAGCATCGGCAGGATAACCAGCGATGTTCCAGTTTGTGACCCATTGATCCGGTTGGAGATCAGTTCCTCCACAGAACATGATGGTGGCAGTCCAGTTGTTGGCGGGAGTGAGGGGCATCATAGCGGTAGCTCCTGATCCAGGGTAGGTTCGAACAGCGTGAGGGATATCGGCGAGAGGGTACTGCAGAACTTGACGAGTTAGTTTTCGATTCTTCGTCTGCTTTCTTGCAGAGAACGAGTCGACTCACCTCGATGTTGTTCTTGTAATCAAAGATTTCGGTACCGAGGTTGGTTTGAATGAAGATGTTACCTAAAAAGCGAAGGTGAAAATGAGTCTCGGAGATTCCGACAGAGAGAAAGATCGAGAAAGAACGTACCAGAAGGGAGAAGCCATGTCAGAGGGAACAAGTTGGCGGGAAGAGTAGTAGTAAGAATGTTGAGACCGACGGGTCCTCCTCTTGAAGGGTAGAATTCGTAGGTAGGGTTGTTCTGTCCAGCGTCGTTGACGTATCCTCCCCAATCACATCCACCAATCTATTGCGATTGGATCCAGTGAGCACAGGAGCACAGAACAGGGAACAAGAGAGCGGGTAACTTACGACAATCATTGAACCATCCTCGAGTGTTTCGAGAGTAGGGTACCATCGACGAGTAGTCATGTAATTTGAACCATCATCCGTCCAGTCACACGTGGCGTCGTTACACACGTCTAATCTCCTCGTAGCCTTTCCACCGTCTCCATCGGCGTAAGGACCCGTCAGAGGGTCTGCGTTCAAACCTCCATAACCGATCGCTTGATTTCCACCAATGTTGATCCAAGTTCCGTTACCCAACACGTTGCCTCCCGCACAGAAAGAGTTTGTGACAATGTCCATCGTACGGTAAGTGTTGGTCTCGATATCGTACTCTGTCGCCCATGCTGGGTGACCGTTGACTGAAGCGGGATTGCGTTCAGTTTTATCGACAATGTAAACCTTGTTGGATTGACCCAAGAATAATTGTTGTGCACTGTATACGATGCAACGAGTCTAGTCAGTACATCGAGTTGCTGCTGCTATTTTCGACCTTTGGTTTGGTCACCGAACCCTCGATTTTCCCCCTCACTTCTCGGAATTTCCAACCAAAAAACATGACCCAATTCCATCTGTTGAATGCACTTTGCTTATCTCCTTACGGGACTAGCAACGTAATGAACCGATTGGGGTGACTTCCGTAGGTGCACGAACCGGAGAAGAAGAGAGAGAACGCGTTTTGTGATTTGTGGTTCGATGAAAGGGGAAGAGGGGTGGCCAATGAGAACTTAGTGAGAGAGTGCTGCTTACCTGACTCCTGACTCTCCTACAATCTCGATAGTATTGTCTGAAGGAGCTGCTTGAGTGAGGGTAGCGGCAGCGAGGGCAAGGGAAGCGATTCGGGTGAAGGAGGAAGAAGAAGAAGATGATGAAGAAGCGCTAGATCGACTACGTGGTGAACCCATCTTGAACGAGGAGTTGCTTGGTAGGAGAGTGAACTGAAGGAGTGTAGAAGGTGAAGGAGATTGGAAGGGGTGCCGGTCGACGAGCGAAACAAATGCAAAAGTTTTTTCATTACATCTGCTCTGAATCCCAACTTCTCAATACTTCGCAACTCCGCCCTTCGCTAGACTTCTCGGGACGCTCTCAAGGATTCTCCCTACATTACCGTCGACGCGTCTCTTGTTTCAACGACAACAACTTCATGCAAAACAGTTTAAATTCGTCAAATCGTCTGCCGAAGTTCCCTTTGAACAACAACAGATCCCCAGAATCGCTCCTTTTAGACGAAGGGGGTAGGACAGACGACGTGCTGCCGAACGTCCTCGTTCGACTCAACCGCGAAGCCAGAGCTTCAAGAGCAATCTTTCGTCGCGCAAACTTGTCGACGATCCCTCCTCCCTTGGCGACGCTCTCGTCGCATGTTGACTAAACCCTGAGCCATGAGAGAGATTTTACGCGTAAGTGTCCAGTTACTGGTCAGATTTTGACGATCGCGCGAGGAGAAGAGGAAATAGACTTTTCGCAGTGTTCGACAGAGATAAGCCTTGTAGCCTGGCTCGGTAGAGCGTTCCACTCGACAGCAACCTTCTGCTGGACTCAGGCGAGGAGCCAGGATATTCGGAGAGTCGACTTCGCTTGCAGAAGAGCCTGAGAAGGTCAAAGAGTGAAGGGCTTCTTTTCCCTTCCTGTCTCTCTCCCTCAGCTAGGTGATCTCGTAGACTGTACTCGACGAGGATATCGACGTTTCATCTACTGCCTGCTTTCGCTTAACCAGTACTCCCACCCTTTCCGGACTTCGCGAATCGCCTCTCGTCTTTCGAGCTGTCGGTCGAGCGGTCTCTTCTCGATGACATTGCGGTCACTTTTGAGGTATCGATCAGCTCCCATTTCTTCCCCAGCCCCAGCTTCTTGTCGTCAAAACTTGCTTTTCGTCCTATTTCTGCTGAAATGTCCCTCCGTTCCGCCTGCACAGATCCACTTCACTCACATCCTCCCTACGGCGCTTACATACCTCTCGCACTGTTTACATTGCGGTAAAAGAGGAAGAGGCAGTGTTGAAGTAGACCCGCGAGGTTTGCGAAACTTCCGACAGAGCTCGGTTTTTCTTTGTTTGCAAAGTTGTCCACAAGTCTCCCTTCTCCTATCTTTCGCACGTTCCCTACCTTCTTGCACAGCCTACTAGACCAACGAGAGCGCGAACCCGATAGGAAGAAGGAAACTTCCGCACGAGATCGGTTTCGGGTCTTTGAGCAAGAAGTTGGAGTAATCTCCTGGAGTTGTCCCTTGCTCTTTTCTTCTCTCCTCGCATTCAGACTCGACTTCAAACAGTAGACGACCTACTCGCCCATTCATTTCGAGTCAAGCAGCAAGAAGAAAGAACGAAATGTCTGAACTCGACACTTCGCAGTACGTCCACCTTCTCCCTCTCGGCATTATACGAGACTAGATGGCTGACGAGATTGCTCGTAACAGATACGGCTACGTCCCCTCGCTAAGCTATGGAGGCATCTTCATCGGTATTTTCGCTGTCACTTTGATCATTCACACGGTGCAAGTCGTTGTTACTCGTCGAATGTACTTCATGATCTTCATGATTTGCGGTAGTCTTGGTGAGCTCCACTTCTATTCCTCTTGCGTGTAGCATCAAGGGGAAGAGATCGACTCTTGAGCGTTGAGCTGACACTTCGCACCACGATTTCCTGAACAGGCGAAGTCATCGGGTGGATTATGCGACTTTATTCTCACTGGGAACCTGAGTTACAAGATCCTTATATCGGTGAGTATTCTGAGCCGGTACAGGCAGAGTCGGACGACGTGAACTTGAGCTGACGAACCCATATCTTCGCGATGGAAAAGGTCAACTGGCAGTGCTAGTCATCAGCCCGACATTCTTCTCAGCTATGCTTTACTGGTCGCTCGGGATAATCATCCAGCTCGTCGCTCCTCAACACTCCCTTCTCTCAGCGAAAAACCTGAAGATTTGTTTCCTCGTCGCGGATTTCATTTCTCTCATCGTTCAGGCAGTCGGAGGTGAGAAGCCCTCTTACTTTCTCGCTTCTATATCTGACAAGACTCAGTTGAGTAGGTGGTATCGCGGGTAGCGCCATCACGCAAGCGGATCTCGACCTCGGATCCAGGTTCGTTTAGATTCTTTCTTCCCTCTCCGACAACGACGGTCTCATCTGTCCCTTCGCCACAGGATCATGCTCGGAGGTATCGCTTTCCAACTACTCGTCATGATCATCTATGTAGCGTACGGAGGATGGTGGGGTTACAGAGCGCGAAAAGAGATTGCTCGATCGGGTACAGACATGCAGTACATGCTCTGCGCTCTCGCCGCTGCCTCAGCTTGTATCATCGCTCGAGGTATATTCCGAACTATAGAACTGGAAGAGGGCTTCTCTGGATATCTTGCTGTTCGTTCTTGCCCTTGTTCTTTCTTTCTCTCAATGCGATCGAGCGGAACTGACACTCAACCTCTCTCTCGACACAGGTGCACGAGCAATATATTTTAGTCGATGCCATTCCTGTTGCTGCTTGTTCGTACATTCTCAAGTGAGTCGAATAGCACGGATGAGTATTCTCGCATTTCAGCTTTCACTCACGCTCTCCTCTTTTACAGCATCATCCACCCTGCGAAGTACCTCAGGCTCGACAACTACGCTCGTACTCCCGACATGAATCTCAGCGAGTCAACTTTCGCACCTATCGACCCTCAACTTCAAGAGAAACGTACTTCTGCAGGAAATGTATAGACACATATACAGCTTAGATTCTCTGTATTTAGCTCGACTTATCTGTATCACTCTTTGTAGCTCGGCTGGACTGAAACTTCGTCTTCTTCCCCCGGTCTCTTCGTTCGCGACTTGTTTTCTCTGCAACTCGGATTCTACATTCGATTCGCTCTCTGCGTTCTCATCGAAATCGTGACGTCATGAGAGAGACTGACGAGAATGATATGATACTGCTGATTTCGTTCTATCCGATAATCTAAAGTCCATTCTACATTTACTTCTTGTCCTCCGGCTTCGTAAACATTCGAGTGTAAGATCGCTGGTACTGCACTGGAACGTTGACGACCGTGTCTAGCTCTTGCGCCCAGTTGAGCACGAGTGAAGGGTCCCGAAGGAAGTGTCTCGCGACGGTAATGATATCGGCTTGACCTTTTTGAAGGATTTCTTCAGCTTGTTTCCCACTAGTGATCAGTCCTACCGCTGAGATTGGGATGGTCGCTTCGGCCTTGAGGGCTTCGGCAAAGGGAACCTGAGAAGAGAGAAGAGAATGAGGATCGCTCTGGAACGAGGAGAGGGAAACACGAGAGCTCACCTGATAGCTGGGTCCGACATCAATCTTCTGCTTAGGAGTGAGACCTCCAGAAGATGCATCGAGCAGGTCGACTCCTCGCTTCTCGACTTCTTTGAGGAAGATCTGTCGAAACCACCGAGGAGTGAGCACTACTTTCTCGAACTCAACAAAGCCGAATAACTTACCTTCGACTGCTCGATTCCCCAGGAGATGTACTCTCCCTGGTCATTCTTCTCGCCGTCAGGATACCAATCGGAAGCAGAGATACGGATGAAGAGAGGTTTGTCTTGAGGCCAGTTTTCGCGAACGATGTCAACGATCTCGAGAGGTAGTCGCATACGGTTCTCACTATCAGACACATCGTCCATCAGCTTGGCTGCTTCGAGATCAAGTCGAGAAAGAGCGAACTCACAGTGATCCTCCGTACTTGTCGGTTCGTTTGTTGGCGACGGGACTCAAGAACTCGTGAACAAGATATCCGCTGCAGAAGCAGAAGGGAGAAATCAGTTGCTGAATCGCACGGGTCAGAGTCAGAGGAAAGAACATACTGAGCGGCATGAATTTCGAGAACGTCCGCACCAGCTTGATCCACTCGAATCGTCGCATCTTTCCAAGCTTTCTTGAACTCCTCAAGATCTCTCTCCGTCATCTCTTTCGGCATGGGGAAAGTGTCGTCGTCGTAAGAGAGAGCTGAAGGTGCCCAAACGTTGTCGGTCCATCCACTCGAGTCTCCGTTCGTAGCGACATGCGATTTGAGGGGAGCTTTGATTGTAGAGGTGTCTAGCCATGGAGCTAGGGTGGATGCCTTGCGTCCAGCGTGAGCGAGTTGAATCGCAGGTCGAGATCCGAGAGATCTGATGATATCGAAGACTCCTTTCAGAGCGTCTCGTTGCGTGTCGTTCCAAAGACCTAGGTCCTGAGGGGAGATGCGTCCGTTAGGTAGGACTGAAGTAGCCTCAACCATCACACAGGCTGCACCTCGCTGAGCGAATTGACCCAAATGAACGGTGTGCCATGGCGTAACAGCTCCTGCTTCGTCCCCCTCCGCCTTCGCACTATACTGGCACATGGGCGCTACGAAGATGCTGTCGATGAGATCGAGGGAGGTCAGCTTTAGTCATAACTTGCGAAAAGAGGTTGCGAAATAAGGAAAAGGTCCAACTAACCGATTTTTGAACTCCATTCCTTTAATCGTGATGGGTTCAAATAGCTTCGGGATCTTGTTGTTCTGAGGCCAATCATCGCTCGAGAGTGTAGTTCCAGTCGAAGGAGTAGTTCGAGGAAGGAAGAAATTGGCTTCGGGAGCTGCTTCATTGATAGTGTCGCTTGCTGCTTTTCCTGGATGATACGTTTCAGCGTCGGCCATATTGGAGGAGTTTGTTGAGAGTGAAGGGTAGGAAGGAAAGAGGATTGGGCCGAGTCGAAATGGAGCGAGATTACGAAATCTGACTAGTTGGCTCACCTCAGCTACCTCCACTTTTGTACGAATAACTCCAACATACTCTAGCGCACCTCAAATTACTCCAGCAGAAGCTTCAAGGACTCCACTTCACTCTAGCTCCAGCTATTCCCTTTCCCCTCAATTCTTTCGTCATCACTCAACTTTCCTTCGACCAGCAGCCCAGCAACCCTATCCCCCTCTCCACGTAGGTTCAAAGCATCTCAACCCGAAGGGGGTTCCGAGCGCAAGAAGTAGCGAAGCGAGGAGCGAGAAGAGAATGGAAACAGAGGGAAGGGACAAGAGGAGTCGCTTCTTGTCGCAGGAAGGAGGTAAGCTACTACGAGATGAGCGAGCAGCTTGTTTTGATCGAAAAGCTGAAGCTGGGAGGATTCGTACTGACGGGTTCGACGGGTTTAAGCGAGTTGTAGGGTTTTTGAGGGAAAGAGACGATCCCGCTTCGCTCTTGGGCTTCAATTCGAGCTTGTGGTTCGATACAGTGAGAAGCTGAGGGTCGTGATAAAGAGTAGGAGATTCGATGTCGATCCAATTCGAACAAAGTTTCAGTTTCGTCTCCTGTCGTTTTCGAACGGACTTCTGCGGCTTTTCAACTCTCTTCTCCTTTCCTCTCACTCGCTTTGGTCGACAAGGGTTGCTGAGGATGGGTATCAGTCCTCTCCGCTTCGCGTGGCCTCTACCTGAAGAGCTCCTCTGTCCTGGTTCGTCCCTTGTCCTCCCTTCATCTCTTGAAAGTTGAGCAAACTCCTCCTTCACTTCGGCTAATTCTCCTCGTCGCTACACAGGTTGTGGATCAGCTCTCGACGACGCACTCTACGTCAACACCTGTAAAGGAAAACATCCCGTCTGCCCAGCTTGTTTGCAGAAGCGACTCGACTCGACTCAATCATTGTCATGTCCCGTTTGTTTCAAAGAGGGCTCAATGGTGCATGTCGCAGTCGAAACGAAGAAAGCTGTAGGAGAACACTTGTGAGCACCTTCAGCTATGGCACGGGCTAGAGTGAGGAGCTAACGAAACCCAAATTTCGCTATTTCTGGTAGGATTCGCTGTTCGGATGCTCGTTGCAGCTGGATCGGTCCTCGACATAACGAGCAAGAACATGATTCACTTGTGAGTCCGACTCGAGCTTGTTCATCCCCCGGACGAAGGAGAAACTCATCTCCGATGGAACAGCAATGCGAATATCGAGAAGTTCCTTGCGCTCTCTGTCACCAAACAGTTCCTCACGACGACACTTATCTCCACTCTCAACACTGTCCGAAAGTCACCGTTCAATGTGGTCATGGAGGTAGAGATTGTGGTGGAACGGATCGAGGACTCTTCGCTCGAGATGAATCCGAATTGCACACTCTCTTCTGCTCAAATCTTCCGTAAGTTCAGCTCGCTCATCCATAAAACGCACGTGTCGAGCTGAGATCACTTTGCAGATGCTCCACTCCCGGATGCACGACTCGTTCGACTCTCGCAAACATCCGTACTCATCAAAACCAGTGTCGCGAGATTCGACGTTACAACCTTTACCTCGAGCACAGTTCCAAGATCCACCATACGAACGCATCTCTCCTCGCTACCTTCATTCACGGTCTCGTCGAAACCTCTGCACTCTCTCAGATCCAAGGAGGTACAGAATGGGCGAAACTCGCGAAAACTCTTTATCCTACTCCGCTCAAGTACGGGGAAGATATCCTCGGCACTCTCCCTACTGGAATCGTAGTCAAATCTCTTCAACCGACTCCACCCATCACTCCTGCACCTACTCCCTCCGATCCTCCTCTCCTTCCCGCATTTTCTTCTTCCTCACCTCCTGCGACTCTCGAATCCATCGGACAAGACACGAAGCCGCGCTCTATGTGTGGTGAGAAGACGAACAAGATGACTACAAAGAAGGAAACCCCAACCCAAGGGGACAAGAAGGAAGAAGAAGAAGTAACTCCTCCCGCTTCGAAAAAGAGGAAACTTCGTTCGAACTCGAATTCTCCGAGCGTCAATCTTTAGGCCTCAAACACTTCTCCTCGCTTAACCAACAAAAGGCAAATGTATCAAGATAATCAGTGGTCGGTTTCTTCAGTGCCCTTGTAGCTAGAATTCTCTCAAAAGTCGTTTTCAGTTCTTTCGTTTTTCGTTCTTCTCAGTTTTGGTCTTACACTTGATCACTTTGGGTACTTTGCAATGAGTTTGACACTTCTTACCTCGTTCAGAGTCTCGAAAGAGAGAGATCGAAAGCAAACAAGTGAGATACTTGCGGTGAGAATTACAAGTCATGCCTAGAGTAAACGATGCTCTTCACACAAATTCGACAAGCTATTCTCGACGTCTACAAGTTAGACTCTTCAAGCGTTGAGAGCGCCTCGTTGTCACTCTTGGCGATTCCGTTCAAGATGCGTTGAGCCTCGATTGGATGACTCGATGCGATGACGATCGAAACGAAGCGTTCGAGCTCTTCGCGAGTGTACTTGAAGAGACGACGAGCTCCATCGTTACGAGCACGAGAGAGATTGACGAGAGTAGCGATATGAACGAGGTATTTCTGTTGAAACGTTCCCCACCACTTCTTCCCATTCTCGCTCCATTTCCCAGTGAGCTCCTTGAGAATGACTTCTTCGGTGTGAATGAGATAGTCGAAAGGATGATCGGCGACTAGTTGGAATATGTCGAGAGGAGTGGAGTGTGGATTCGTGGTGACAGAAGTGAGTAGAACTCCCATGTAAGCGCAACGCATCGCACTGATTTCGACATTGGTGGGGTTCGTATGCTTGTCGTTTCCAACTTGAAGTCTCGTTAAGCTTGACTGCGATTGAAAGAGCGCAAAGTTCAGCTCATCACGAAAGGAGAGTCAGACGGAATCGAATCGACTCGACATACCCTGAGATACTGCTTGCGAGTTTCGATGCTGGTTTGAGCGAGGATTGGAGCCATTCTAACGGTATCGTCGAGCATACTGACGTTGTTCTTGCCAAACGGTAGGTTCGAGAGGCGCATGATGTCTTCGACCTCTTTCAGAGACAAGCTAGGCCAACGGAAAGGGTTCCCTTTTTCTCCACATACATGCTTGTGTACGAACCAGACCTACTTCAAGAAACGATCAGGCCACGATGAAGTATGGCTGGGAAAGGAAGAACAGGACTCACGAGCTTCTGGTGCTTGGTCGAACAGAAAAACATCCTCTCTCTTCCCTTCGAAGCGCAAGATGCACAACGAGTCGTAGTCTTTTGACCACAGACGACGCAATCTCCGGTAATTGGAGTCGGAGTAGGCTTCGTAGTGGATTCGCCGGACATTGTAAAGCTGAAGAGTATCCCGCTGCGAAGCAGTAAAGGATGAGATCACTTTAACACGCGGGTGGTGGAAGGGAACGCACATGGGAGCCTTGTGACTCGCGTAAAGCGCTTCTAGGGTCGAGTTGGCTCGAGATAGGAACTGATTGATCAGAAAGGTCGCTTGAAGAGAGAAAGGCGAGGAACGCGTGTGATTGCTTGGAGTTGCTATGACTCGTACTGTCGCGTACTCAGCTGGCTTGAGAGAGTTCACTAGGTCGAGCAGAGGTGAAGGTGAGAGAGCGAGGAATCGTCAGAAGGTGACAAACTTTGAGATTTCGAACATTTTAAACCTAGTTCGATATTACGCTTGAAATACTCTGACTTTGATAGTCATGGTTTGACTATCCAAGGCTCCAGTAGAGCTTTTCAAGGGCTGACGAAGGCATTGTTGAGAGAGAATCTCTTTCGATTCGCTTCTTGACCACTTACACTCACTCTCAACTCGCTCTTTGAAGCGTGTATTGATGAGTCGTATCCCTATCCCATCTCACACATCCTCAAATACGCCACCAACTCTCTCCTCCTCGCCCTCGTTCGCTCAACTTCCTTCAAACAACATGTCTTCTCGCCCATCGACTCGTCGACCTGAATCAGTCTACTCCTCAACTGGGAGCTACTTGAGTTCTGCTGCCCCACCTGGTACTCCTCCCGCTACCTCAGGAGATGGATTGGCAGAGACTAGGAAGAGGCAAGGAAGAAGGGACGAGGTTAGTTTCTCTCTCCAATCTCGCACTGTGATCACTCCCATGGGCATTAGATAGTCAAGCAAAGTAGCTTGGATAGGGAGGATAGTCCCTATCGACCTGCACGTCGAAGGAGAGTTGAATGAAACGGCTAGTTTCGGTGTTGGAGGACGCTCAGGCAGCGAGACTCGTCACTTTGAGGTGCAGGGGAAAGCACAGGGATTTAGAAGCTATACCAGGGCACACAGAACGCGCTCTCTAAGGCAATCGAGCTGACTTTGTTGGTTCGATCGTTTCACAGGCAATTCGCAAAAAGATTGAATCGGAACTCTCTCGCAAACGCCCTCCTTCGAAACGATCCGGAACTGCTGGAGCACAACAAACCCACCGCTCTTCAGCCCGTCCCAAACAAGGAACCGTTTCCGCCCTTCGACCTCTCCCAGCTCTCACCGTTCCTCATTCGATTTCAGTCGCCGACGCTTCTCAGCTTTGCGCTGCCAAGCGAACCGATTGTGTCCTCGTAGTCGATGAAGATGAACATCTTTGCGGTATCTTCACTGCCAAGGATCTGGCTTTCCGAGTGAGCAGACAACCCTCTTTTCGCTTTCTCGCGCTCGAATACTGATGATCCTTCGTTGTTGTCAGGTTGTTGGAGACGGAATGGACCCTCGCAACACTCCTGTCAGCGCCATCATGACTCCTAACCCTATGGTCACTCGCGACACGACTAGCGCTACGGAAGCTCTTCAAACTATGGTCACTCGAGGTTTCCGTCATCTCGTGAGCTCCCTTCTCTCGCGCTTCTCCCGATCTCGTGACTTACTTTCTCGATCCGATAGCCCGTCTGTAACGAAGATGGAGATGTCGTCGGTCTTCTCGATATCACCAAGGTGTTCCACGAGTCTCTCGAAAAGCTCGAGAAGGCTTACGGATCCTCGCAGAAGCTCTACACGGCACTCGAAGGTGCTCAAGAACAATTCGGAGGAGCCGAAGGTACCGCCAACCCACTCCTTGCTTACGTTCAAGCTCTTCGCGACAAGATGTCCTTCCCCGACCTTGGTTCGATCCTCGATGCACGAACGACCGCCGCTACTATTGGGCTCAAGACGACCGTTCGTGAGGCTGCCAAATTGATGAGGGAGAAGAGGACTACGGCAGTTTGCGTCATGGAGAATGATGGAAAGAAGATTGCCGGTATCTTCACTAGCAAGGATGTCGTCCTGAGGGTTATCGCCGCTGGTCTCGACGCAAAGACTTGCAGTGTCGTCCGAGTCATGACTCCTCATCCCGATTGCGCGCTTCCTACTCTCAGTATTCAAGACGCTCTTCGAAAGATGCACGGTACGTTCAAATCTTTCGAAGCCTTTCTTCGACCTTCGACTGACTCCTCGTGGAATCCGAACAGATGGTCACTACCTCAACTTACCTGTTGTCGATGATGTCGGAGCTCTCGTCGGTATCGTCGATGTCCTCAAACTCACCTACGCTACTCTCGAACAAGTTAGTCCTCGCTTCTTATGCCTTAATTCCAAGAACGTGGTCATTGACGATCGGTTCATCACAGGTCAACACTCTTCATGCTGATGCTGCTGGAGGAGGAGCTGATACTTCTGGAGGACCTCTCTGGGGACGATTCTTCGCTGCTGCTGCCGACGCAGGAGGAGACGATGATACCGAATCGATGGTTTCCGGAACCGGTGTCAGTGACTCTGTTCAGTCGTCGCAAGCTCCCTTCTCGACTCCTCAACGTCCTTCTCACCATCGATCAAAGGACAGCATCGACACTCCCGGATCGGAACTCTTCCCCGGAGATTCGGCTTCAGTCATGAACGACGACGGAGCTTCCGATGTAGGAGGGTCTCGTCGTGCTCCCGGCGCTTCGAGTATCGGAGGAGCTGCCCCTTCCCAAATCGTCGATGATGGAACCTACCTCTTCAAATTCGTCGCTCCCGGAGGATCGACTCACCGTTTCCAAGCTCGATACGACTCCCACGAGTTCCTCACGGATATCGTCACCGGCAAACTCTCCTCTGATCCCTTCTTTTCGACTCCCAATCCTTCCGAAGATTCAACTGCCCCTCCTCCTGCAGTCGCCGATCCTAGCGACTTCCAACTCTCTTACCGCGACGATGACGGTGATCTCGTCATGATGACTCACGATGGAGATGTCACGGATGCAGTCGCCACTGCCAAAGCTCAAGGAAAGGATCGAGTCGTTCTCATCGTTTCAGGAGGTCAAACTTGGAAAGCCGTTCAGAAGGAACAGGACGCTCCAGCAGTCTCGATCACCAAGAAACTCGTCATCGTTGAGGAGGGAGATGAAGATAAGGAGGAATCGGAGAGTGCCGCCGTCGAGAAGCCCAAGAAGCGATCGACTGCCTCGAACAGTGGAGACGAACTCGTCGGAGGATTCTTACCCAAGGAGTACCTTCTTCCCGCCAGTATCGGATTCCTCGGTGTCGTCATCGCTACCGTCTTCATCGCTTCTCGCGCCAGTGGATCAGCAAGATAGAGCCGACAACTCTCGCACTCGATCTCTCTTCCGACCCACTTCTCCTCGTCCTTCGCCTTTCTCACGCTCCCCCCATTTCTTCTCGTCTTTCCTCTCGCTCTCTGTACACCTCATTCCCTCTCACCGACCTTGCCTACGAAGCTTTTACCCTCTCCACTCCTCATCATCGACAATTTTCGATCAACCCTGCTCGACTTGCTCACTCAGCTTTTCCTCTCCGCTCCTCTCCTCCCTCTCACGTTCTTCTCTTTCCCCATGTATGACCATCTATGAATATTATCACCTGATCAATTCTGAAATCACGGAATCAAAACCTTTTCGCATCTCTCTCTGAAAGCCAAGCGATGGATACGGGCGAAACGAGAGATACAGCTCGTCGGCTCAGATTGCTTGGGCTCGTCTATGCTTCGAGTATGGGGTATGGAACGCTGGCGGGGAGAGCGAAACGCACTCTCAAGGTCTCCCTTTCTCAAAAACGATTTCACACTCACAACCTGTTTTTGCAGTGTTTTCTATGCTTTTATCAAGGAACTACTAACTCGAGGTAACGTATCGGAGAAGGATACATATACAAGGAAAGGAGAGGGGAGGGGGCAAGGGAGTAGGACAAAGGAAATCAGCTGAAAAGAGGAAAGAGGGGGACTACGAAGCACGATATGGACAGGCGATTATACAAACCTGAAGTGAAGCACAAAGGAAGACGGGGGGTACATAAGTAAGGGAGAATATACAAGATTAGGCAGAGTCGGAGGGGAATTTAGGGGAGGGAGCTCCTTCACGAGCGAAGGGTGATGGAGCACGAGGAACAATGAGACCGTTCGAGGGGCCGGCAATGGGTTGATCGATCATTTCTTCGTCTTCCTCCTCGACCTTGACTCGGGCAGGAATTTCGCGAACTTCGTCTTCATCGGCGAAACGAACGATTGGGTCGCCTTGAGCTCGACGTCTCTTGCTGGTGTGCTCGTCACTCTCGAATCGAAGACGACGAGCGATCCTGATGAGTGTCTTCGTATCCTTGCCAGCTTTGCGCAATTCGAGCTTTGCCTTCTCGAACTTTGCACGATGTGAGGTGGACTCCTTTTTCAATTCAGCGTGGGATATAGTGAGTGTGCGGATGCGATACTCGTCGTGAATTGCTCTATGAGCCGCGGCGACACAGCCGGTTTGATGAGCCGGCATGTTGCGAAGAGTGGTTCGAGTGTTGCAGTGTATGACCGGGCAGCTGTTGCATCAAGACGAAACATGCGTCAGTATAGATTCACATATGACGCGGCAAGCGAAAGGGAGGTGGGAGAGAGGAGAGAAGGGACGACAACGAGGGGAAAGAGGAAAAGAGAAAGAGCTTACAGATAGTTTGCACAAATCGCTGAGTGAATCGCACGATCTTTCCTGCGGAAGAGACCACGATTCTGACCTCCACAATGAGCTCCTCCTCGACCGCAGACGACGAACCACTCGGGGCAGTTTAGTTGGATGTGTTCGATCGGGAGAGCATCGACTCCTGGGAATTGCTCGTGACATTTGTCGCATTCGGTAGGACGATGAGAGCACTATATCGACGACGATTACAAAAATTATCTGGTCAGCTATGAGGGGAAAGGGAGAACGACGACGAAGAAAGAGGAAGGACAGATGCTTACCTGTTTCTCGTGTTCTCCTTCGTTCGATACCGGTCCCGTCCAATCGCATCCGTTATGGCCGCATCGGACCCTGTGAAAGCAAAGAGTAAAAGTCAGTGACAGCAACGACGACGAGGGGGAAGAATTGGCGACGACGGTAATAGAGTGTGAAGAAAAGACTTACTTGTACTCGTCGAGTGCGCGAATAATCACTTTCGACGACGTGAGGTTGTTCACGTCGACCTTTTCCATGCACAGCGAGCACTGCTTGACCATCCCCCGACCTCGCATCGCTTCGAAGCATCCTCGACATACGGCATGCTCGTTCTTGCGGAGTACGACGTTGTCGACGAGTGGACCGAGACAGACGATGCACTCGAGGTGCTTGGGCAATTCGATTTGACCTTCGGCGAGGATGAAGCGTTCCAACGAAAGCGACATATTATCGCAACTACGATAAAATTGACTATCAAAAGGCTTCTTTAACTCTCTTAACTATGCTTTCTGACTACAAGAAGGCGCGCTTTCGACGATGCAGAAGATGGACAGGGGTGACTGCCAAAAACGTGGTTGATCAAGAAGCAAGAGGCAAACGCTGAAATTTCGCTCGCTTATATAGGCTTGACCTCAGGGGGACGCCCAGATCCCGCACAGGTCACGAGACCCTCTATCGCACCCCTTTGAGGCTATTTCTGGCTCCAACTTCTGAACAACTTTCGAAAAGTGAAAAACAAACTTCCGAAAAGTGAGAAAACAACTTTCAAAACTGGGTTAGATGCTTTCAAAACCACACTTCGAGTGTTTCGAAAGTGAGTAGTGACCACTGTCAGACATGTTGTGCGTGAAAGACTCGAGAAGCTGGAACCGACGAGGGTAGCAGCGCTGTTTCTGTCAAGGGAGCGAGCATTTTCTGCTAAATTCGTGCGGGTGCCATGCTCACTTCGTGTCGAGCAGTGAAGTAGAGGGTGGTCGAGTGATGTCTCTGGTAGCAGTTCCAAGGATGAGCTCGGTAGAAGTTGCAAAATCTGCGAAATCGATGGGTCGTTGCGCAAAGTAGCTCAACTCTTTTCGCACCAGCTGCTATGTTGCCATAGCAATGTCTGCGTAGCCCGAGAGCACCACTGAGAAGTCGAGACCACTGCGTTAGACGCAGACGAGGGAGAGTGGGATCGAGAACGCGGGAGCGAACAGAGATGAGCGAGCACTGCTTCTCGATATCGCCAACTGAGTAGATGAGGCAGCCGGCGGCGAGTAGGCAACACGATGTTCTTCAGCTTTCTTTGCACCTCGCTCACGAGTCCAGATCAGGCCAGCGAAGAATGGGAAAATTAATTCTCGTTTCATCGTTTCTACTGAACAAACACCAAGTCTCATCTCGTTTCATCCGCCGTATTGCCAATTAACGTCAAAAGTTTTGGTCAGCCTCGCAATGGAGGGTTTGAATTGGGATCATCACACAACCTCTTTCCTGGACGCCCGAAGGTGAACTTTACAGATTGAGTTTGTGACAGTTTAGCGGTTCTGAACAAAGTCAGTAGGGTAATCATTCCAAAAACTTTTGTACGTTTGCCGACGACGAGGGTTCGGGAGACGAGAGAAGGGAGATGGATTATGGGGAGGGGAAGGGGAGCGAGACGATCTAAGCTGAGCTAGTGGAAAGCGGATCTCAAGAGACGAAAGCTGAGTGGTGGAAGCGACCGGGGGCATTGTTGACGTGGAGAGTGATGGGATTCGAAGCTGTTGCGAGGACAAGAGTCTCAAGAGTTAGTTAATCAATTCTCCACTTTCTCCGATTTCTTGTTCCTCTTTTGCCTCGCATTACTTCCCGCCAACAGTCGAAGTAGGTTTGATTGTTTTGCGTCAGGTTAAGCGTTGGATATAACGAAATCTCATGATCAGCGTTCGAGAGGATGTTACCCCTCCCTTTGTTATATGAACGAGATTCGAGTTTGCAGTTTGTTAATATGTCGTCATCCACAGATCAAGCGTACTTCTTGTTTGCGGAATGTTGCAGGAGGGAAATGAGGAGTTGGAGGGAACCGAGGGAGCGAGATGAAGAGAGGCAGGAAACGGAGGAGACTCACCAGAAGCAACTCGGGACAGCTCTAACTGCATAGGTATATCTACGCTGACCCCATTCCGCACACTCGTATCGTCTGATCGAGTAGTGGAGTTGAAAAGTAAAAGGGCGAAAAAACTTGATGAAGCGCGATGTCGACGCAAGGAAAGCGAGGGACGCTGTGAAAATGTGATGCGAAGGATCTTGAGAAGTTGTTCTATAGCTGGCGAGTCATAGGATAGCGAAAAGTCGAGGTGTCGACACGAGTGGGTTGAGGAAAGAGAGAGGAAACAGAGACAGCAAGAATCAGTGAGCAAGTTTCGCATCCGCTCCGGTCGAAAATCGATCTCTCCTGTATCTTATTCTTTCGAATATCACATATCGAGAACAAGGCGAGGCAATCGACTGGAAAAATGTATAGATATCGTTTGCAATTCTTCGAATTTACTCGCAAGTTTCCCTTTTCCCGTCTCCCTTCTCTCTACTGCTTCATCTGCTTCAATCCATCGTACAGCTTCGACTCGAGATCCTTCCATAGATTCATAAAGACGGGGGCAGAATGAGGGATGAAGCACGACCAAACGACGAAAGCTACATCCTGTTTCGAGTCGAATGGGGTCAGGGGAAGAGCGAAAGAACGGGAGATAGTCAATGAGAGCATCAGTGTCCTGCACTCAGGGCGAGAAAGCTTGAAGAAGACTGACCGCGCTTCTATCGATCACCCAAAAGGCGTTCGCTGCACCACTCCAAGCCATAGCGCCCTTCGACCGTCCCGAGGGAAAGCCTTCACCGCAAAGCAGTCCCCCCAGTCCCTACATACAACAAGCACTCGAAGATCAGATGAAGCTCAGTTCCAGAAGCGGAGAACGAGGCGCAAAACTCACATGATTGACTCCCTCGAATTGTTTCCCACTCTGATGACTCCAGGGATCCGATCGTTCCGTCACGAAAGGCATGAAGCTCTTCATTATACTCTCTCCCTCCAATCTCGGTAGAAACATGTCATCCACCGTTTCTCGTTTCAAAATTCGCTTTGAGCTATCGATTGGCGAAACTCCTCCTAGTAGCAAACAGCGCAGGACTCGGAGATAGGATTTGGGAGAGCCACTGAGACCTGCTCCTCCCCATGCAATCGATCGCGGGAAATCCATGTTCGAGAACTTGTAGGGAGGGGCAGGAGCATCGGGAGTTTCGGAGGGAACGGGAGGTGCGGTCGCCATATCTACTCGGTTTGGAGGGTTCTCGAAGGTCATGTCGTGGATACCGAGAGGACTATACGAATCGTGCAAGTTAGTAGAGAGAGCCAAGGACGAAAAGACAGAGCTGAGCTCACTCGAAAAGATGCTCTTGAAGATATTTGTCGAAAGGTTGTCCAGTTACATCGGCGACGAGGAGGGCGAGCCAATCTGTAGCTGATCCGTACCAGAACTTTGTTCCCGGTTGACTGTAATGAACGAAAGCGAATGAATGGTGAGCTATCATGCTTTCGAGGTCTGTCGCAGAAAAAGAGAAAGGATAGACGAACGAGACATAGGGTACCGAGGTGAGAGATTCCTGTATGCACAAAGCCTAAATCTTAGTCACCTCGGGTGGTATAGACTAATCCGTGACTCGAACAGACCCGGGTAGCTTCGATGTTGTAGACCCAAGGATGACCCGTCTTCTTCTCCATCTTCCCGGTGAGAGGATGGTAGGAGAAAGCAAAGCCTAGCGAGGAAGCGACAAGGAGTCAGAGATCCCTTTGAGGCTGCGAGGGGAAAATTGAAAAAGCAATGGAAATTCGAACGAACCTGCTGTGTGAGTAAGGAGTTCCTGAACGGTACAACTCCTCTCCGCTTCTTCATAGATTGGTTCATCTCCCTCCTCAGTAAAGCCGGTAAGCACCTTCATCCCAATCAACTCCTTGACATATTTCGAAGCATCATCGTCCAACCGAATCCTCCGTTGTTCGACGAGCTGCATCACCGCAATCGTCGTGAAAAGCTTCGTCGCGCTCCAGAGAGGGTACAGACTGTCTTCGGTCGCTTTCGGAGCCGTTTCGAGGTCCTCCCGAAATTGTTCGAACCCTGCGACGGAATTAAGCAGGATTTCGTCGGTTGAAGTTGTTGCCATGAACGCTACTCGAGGTAAGCCAGTATTGCGATGTTTGAGATATGAATCGAAGGATGCATGAACGGCGTTGTCGATCTCGTTTCGAAGGGAAGAAGGGAACGACATGTGGGAACGAGTTGAACGAAGAGGGAAAGCTCGAGTTGAGGGTTTTAGATTGAAGCGATAGATGATCGAAGCTTCTGTGAGACTGCAACGACTTCGATAGATTGAGTTGTGAGGTATAGGAAGACAAAAGAGATTCGCACTTTTACCTCGCGATTAGATTCGACCTCGTCAATACATCGATCCGATCATTCAGAACCTTAGGGACCATGTTGAATAGCCTCGATGACTCCATCAAGCAACGATCCGACTATTCCGACGCCCTCTCCGTTGATCCTTAACAGATTCCACGACTTCCCATCTCTCCCCGCCTCGACCACCTCCAAATGCGTGTGGAAGGGCGGTATGCTACCGAAGAAGGCGTCATGAATGTCTCTGTATCGGTGTGGGAGCATCAAGATCTAGCGGTATCGTCTTTACTCTTTCCCCTCATCTCGTCTACTGGAGTTGAATGCTGAAGCTTGGGAAGGCTTGCGTGCTGCTGCTAGCGTTCCTTGAGTCGAGCTGAAGGTGTTATGGCGTGATTGGGCGTTAGGTACAGGTCAAGGGTGAGAGGAGGTGAACAGGTGGGAAATTACTTACGAAATGGAGTGAGAATCTACAGGGTCAACAGAGGCTGCAATCGGATCGAAGATCAGATAGCGTGGACGAGACGAGGCGAGGCGATCAGAGAGAAGGCAGTAACGACAAGAACGAGTTGCAGTGAAAAGCAAACAGTTGCGAAAACAAGAGGTTGCGAAATTCAGTAAACGAGAGAGAAGCAGTGTCTATAGTGAGAGTTTGGTCGTGGTGGTAGAACACTTTTGAAACATGATTGTGTAGTAGGCACAAGATAAGAGAGGAGCATCGTCCAGCGAAATCCTTTCGACCAATTTTCGAGATCCCAAATCCAACGAAGAAAGGGGTGGTTCGACCTAGAGAGAGCAAACACTGATCTCTCTGACTTGGTGTTGTCGACACCATTGAGCCTTGTTCTTCTTCTTGTCCTCCTTCTCTTTCCTAGCCCTTTCCTCCAACGTATGATAGTTCGCAATGAACCTCCTCAAACCAGGTACACCCTTCGCAGCTTGAGCTTGACCTTCTTGAGTGGATTGAGCCGTCGAGAACTGAGCGAGAATCTCAGGGGCACTTCGATTGTCAACGGGAAGGAAAGGGTGGTTCTCGCGAGACCAAACGAAGGTAGCAGGGGAGGGCTGAGGATGAGCCGTAATCTCGTGTAATTCGGCGGCGAGGAGAGTGCAGTAGCTGTCGAGATTGAGATCGTTGGCGTCATATCCGAAAGGTTGTTCGAGTTGGGTACCGAGTTCCAAGAACCCGAGGAAGACAGTCTGCGAGCAAGGAAGAAACTCAGTTTCGAGCTGTGATTGAGCGAAACGACCGGTAAACTTACTGCCGATACGAACTCTGCGACGATAGTGAGATAGCCGAGTGACGAGTAGACTTGGAAGGGAAGGAGTAGAAGGAAGACGTAGGTAACAGCGCGAACTGGAATCAGATAAGAGCGGTCAGTCAGAACTCTCACGCTATAAATCTCGAGAGAGAAGATGCAAGCTTACGATGAATGTTGTAAGCGAAGGGCAGAGGAGTGGTGAGAACTCGCTCCATTGTCGCCAATCTATCAAGCGAGAATTGAATTTCGGGGTCAGCTTGGCTCGAGCAGCTCACGACTTTCGTTCGAAGCGAAGACTCACGCATCCGAAAGTTGATTGAGAGCGGTGAAGGAAGGACCAATGAGAGTAGATTCGACAGTCTTGCGTCGCATGATTTCAGCGACGTATCCACTCAAGAACATTGAGATTTCGAGGGGGACGTTTGTCGTAGCGAAAACTCTGGGACGAGGGGGACGACCAGAGAGTTTCCTCCATAAAGGTTTGAAGAGGCGGAAGACGGGAGCGTAATGGAGAATACCCTTGCGAGGTGCTGAGAACGACGAACCTGAGTCAGTCGGGCGATGAAAGCGTTCAAACGAAAGGCGGAAACTCACGGTTGTGACCAGGTGTGAGACGAACCTTTTTCGTCGTAGTTGGCTTTTCAAAATCGAGCTGTGAACTGTTTGCGGTCGATGTTGAGGCTTGAAGAATATTTTCGGGACTTGCTGAGGATAGGGTAGCCATTTCGTCGATGGGGATTGAGACAGAGCCATCGGGATTCGGACTCCTCCACAACCCAGTCAATGAGTCGATATCACCGTTTGCTCCTTCGATTGAAGAAGGGAACGAATATCTGCGCAGAGAAAAACGAGAGTAAGCACGACGAAGCAAAGAGCCGCGCTGAGGCAAGGGAACGCACTTGGGAAGACAAGCGACGAGGTCGAAGAGATCGTCGTAGTAGATTCCACTCTCTCCTCGAACATAATGCTTGATAGAGCAAGCGTATCCTTCGATCAAGCTGTTTTTCGAGCAGATTTGACGACTCGATGTCAGTGTCGCTGCTCTCGTAGCTAGGGTCGATCGGTGCGCACCCAATCATCGTTCTCTTCTCGATCATCGCCTTCATCTGTTCAACTTCCATCGCTTCCGATTTGGGGTCGAGTCCGGCCAGTTCGGAAGCCGTGAGAGTGGTAGTCGGGTAGTGAAGCCAGATCAACATGGCGAGATTGCGAGCGCCGAGATTGAGAACAGTCCAGGCTTGACGACCTGTGATAGTGAGTGAGGAGAGTGAGTCGAAAGAAACGAGGAAAGTGAGAGGATGCGAGGAGCCTTACCCGAATTCCAACGCTCAAGAGCTGACGAGGACCTCAATGATAGAGCAAAGGACAACATTGTCGAAAGAATGCCGAGCATGACTGATTTAGCGGAAATGAGAAAATTGCGAAATTTGAGGCGTTTCGAGGAAAGGTCAGCTCGTTTCACGGGAAATGAGTGGTTCACACCAAGCTAGTGTAGCTAAGAAGTCGAATGCGTACCTGTATTGACCTTCATCGCGTATCCAGTTGCCTCACATCCCCCAACTATAGCACAACCGATAATGGTGAAGAACAAGACCTGCGTTTGAATCTCTGGCCATACAGTCTGTCCAATCTTGCTCAACATTGTGTATCTGCAAGTCACACGAGTCGAAGAGGAGGTAGAGAGGTAGAGGCTCGTCAGCTTCATGGGAAAAAGTTGAACGAAGGGAGAGGGGATGGGGATACAAGGGGACTCACAGTGTCCGTCTAGGATCAATCTATATGTATGCTCGAGAGTATTTGTGGTGATGAGAGAGCTGTGTGAAGCAGGAGTGAGAGGAGAAACGCGCTGCCTCCCTAATTTTTCCAATTCAATTAAGAATCGCGTAGTCAACGACGTTGAGCTAGCTGTGATCGAACGTTCGTAGCAGCTCTTGAGTAAACAGACTCGAACTGATACGCGTAGCAAAGGGAAACCTTGCGAAACACCGAGATGAGGGCTCCGCTCCAAAGTTCAGCTTATTTTCGCAACGTTAACCTTCGCAGGACGAAACACTCAACACCCCTTCGTTTCCAACACAAGCTATTCCTGAGAATGAAAGAAGTAGCACCACACAAAAGAACGACAAATCTATCTAGCACTCTTCAAAGCATCATCGACCAATTTCTTCGTTTCCTCCTCCTCCTCCGCTCCGACCTTATCGTTCCCGCCTCCACTCAATCCAGGAATCCAGCTCGATAACGAAGATGACCAGGTTCCACTCCTTTTCAGGTCGACTCGAGGTGCAAAGATCGAGGTCGAGCTTATGAAGGTTTTGTCGGTTGGAGCAGGAGAAGGGGTCAAAGTAGGAGCAGACCATCCACTAGAAGAGATCGAGTTGCGGACACCGTTGAGCGTCGTCGAGGGAGTAGAAGTCGGCTTGGGCGAAGAGAAACGATCTTCGCCGACGAGAGGTCCTCCTGAAGTCGAGGTGTTGTTGAGTAAAGTCAATCCTTTGGGGTGAAACGCACCAGAGGAAGCTTGACGAGTGTGACCGGCTCCAGTAGGACGAACGAGAGGAGAAGCGGTAGGTCGAGGAGGAGAAGCGGGAGTACCGACATTCGGGACTGAGCTCGACGAGGGAGCGGGACTGGGTCGAGGGGGAGGAGCGATCGATGGGATAGGTGTCGAAGCCATTGGGGGATCAGGGCGAGTCTGAGGGAGATTCATGGGCTGTGAGGTCCCCTTAGCATTAGCACTTGCGAAGAACACTTGCTATAATGCATCGGAACTCACGGTCGTCGATTTCACCTCTTTCGTTTCAACCGGGAGCTGATCAACTCGAGTTCGATCGCTCCATTCACTCGTACTCGTAGTCGACTGTCGGTGGAAATTCGGTTGACTCGCCATCGGAGGATCGTAAAGAGTGTAGGATTCGTTCCTGAGCTGAGTGTTGGACGCCATCTCGTTTGCTTGTCCAGTTTGAGCCGGAACGTAAGGGTTACGAGGATGTTCGGTTGTTCCTCCTCCTTGACGAGCATCACGAATGAAGCTGTGCATAGGGCCAAGTACCGCACCTGGAGAGAAGTTTCCCCTCCTCATTTCCCTCGCATCCGGTACTCGACCTTGAGTGAGAACACTCGAGCCATCGGGAAGTCGTACCCATTCTTGTCGTTCCCGGTCTGAAGCGGTCCGGTAAGAGGATCGACACTTTCGAATCGTTTCCCAAATGAGAGAGAGAACAACGAGGAGGAGAAGGAATGCTAATACGATAGCTAGGACGAAGACTGCGATAGGTGGTCGTCTGCACCGAGAAAGTGTTAGCTTGGAAGAACGTGTTCGGTCATCTGGGGCAGAGTGGGAAAAGGGGAAAGTGCTCACTCTTGAATCCAAGTTTGAATGTTCTTACCCCAACTTTCAACCACATTCCGCTTCACGATAGCTCGCTTGACGATAGCCGGAACCATTGAAGTGAAGTGTAGAAGAGAAAGAGCAGCAGAATAGCGCCGCTTGTAACGAGAAAGTCCGTAGAATCCGCGGTTTTGCTTTTCAACGAGGTCCCTGCTTTCGACATTCATGGGTTTAGACTCGCCTTCTCCGACGAGCTGCAGCTTAGTCGCGAGGGAAGGTACAGAACTTATCAGCGGCAGCGGCTGCTCTACTGATGGATACGGCACGAGTGAGCGAAAGAGAGAGACACGAATATTGTATTTCTAGGTGAATGCGAAGAGTAACGACGGTCTATACCTACGAGAGAGCTGAATGACCATACTGCAAAAGAGACAAACGATCCATGAGAGTGATTGCTAGGTACCGAGGGAGAACGAAAACGAATCGGACATGAAGAGGGTGAAAACGGGAAAGGAGTGGTCGACTCGTCGAGAAGAGTGCGGACCTTTTGGTATCAAGGGGAAAGGCGAGAGCGCGTGATTATTTGTCGACGAGCTCAAGAGGTCGGTAGACTGCACAGAGGAAAGAGAGATTAGCGGGATTTCGATCGAACGAGAAGGTAGGAATAGCTCACCAGGATCCCATTGGTGTCCACGAATCTGTTCGACGCAAATCGAGAAGCTCGGTCAGTACACCACGGAGAACGAGAAATGAAGGCAGCAGAGAACTCACATCGTCCTCAGTCCATGGCTCGTCTTGCTGAACTTGACTGACACCTTCTTCCCTCGCAGCGTTCGCGACAGCAGTGGCGACCTTGACCGAAACATGTCGAAGATCTTTGAGAGCGGGAAGGAGTGACTCGTCGGGGTCTTCGAGAGCAGGAGCGAGTTTTGAGAGAGCTGCGACACCGGCAGTAATCATCTTGTCGGTAAGTTGGGAGGCACGGGCAACGACGACACTATGAGGCGATCAGAGCGCTAGTCAGAACGTGCTCAGTGGGATCGATTGATGCTTGAGCTACTCACCCGAGTCCAAAACCAGGATAGATGAGAGCGTTGTTTGCCTCTGCGATCTTGTGAAGTTTTCCGTTGGGGTTTCGAACAGGAGGGAAAGGAGATCCAGTAGCGATGAGAGCTCGTCCTTCAGTCCACTCGTTGACGTCGCCTACGCCAAACCGAAACAAGACAGAGTTAGTTCGTTCACATCTTCGTTCGAGAGAGTGGAGAAGCATACTAGGATCAGCCTCAGCGAGACGAGTAGGGTTGGACAGCGGGAAGATGACAGGTCGCTCAACGTGTTTCGCCATCTCCTTGACGATCTCCTCGTTGAAGGCTCCCGACATAGTCGAACATCCGATCAACATGGTAGGTTTCGCCTGCTTGACGACTTCGAGAAGTTGGATTCCCTTGTCTCCTTCTGATCGCTTCCAATCCTTGACTTCTTCGGCATCTCGGATGAAGAGTTCTTGTCCTGGTCGGAGAGTCGAGGTCATATCGGTCGTTAGAAGTCCATGGCGGTCGACACAGCTATGCGGTAACGAGAGATCAGCTCGAGGTGACCACAGAGTTGCAAGAGAGAGAGAAGCATACTAAAAGATCTTTCGGACTTCTTCCGACGTGAGTTTGGCCTCGAGCATCAAAGCGTTTCGAATACCATCAGCGATTCCAACACCAGCGGTACCTACACCACACTCGATATACTCAGCTTTCGACTATCACTGATTAAGATGGAAGTGAGACGTACCGAAACCAAACATAGCGATTCTCTGATCTTTCAATTCCGTCTTCGTAACCTTGCAAGCAGAAACCAGTGCCGAAAGCACAACCGCAGCAGTGCCTTGCATATCATCGTTGACTGCATATCCAACCTCGTCAATAACCGATCCGTTGTTTTGACAAGGAGAGAGACTGCACGTACAGCAAGATTGTTTAGGTCTGAACTTCCTCAAGAGACGACTAGCGTTTGCGACTCCGAAATCCTCGAAATGTAACATCGCTTGAGGGTACATCTCTCTCACAAGATCACAGAATTGGTCGACGAATGCATCGTATTCTGCTCCTCTGATTCGAGATCTCCTTAAGCCGAGGTAGAGAGGATCATTGCTGCTCACCCGAATAAAAGAGTTAGTTGCGAGTCGAGGGAATGAAAGAGAGAAGAGGCATACAGGAGAGCGGGATTGTCGGTACCGACATCGATAACGACGGGCAAGATTCGGGAGGGGTCGATTCCTCCTCCTAGAGAATAGATGTTTCCTTTTCCGATACTGATCAAGATTCCTCCGACACCTTGATCTCCGATACCCAGGATACCTTCAGAGTCAGTCACGACAATGAGATCGACCTGTGAGAAGTGAGAAGTTGGTCAGAACGGTATTCAAGAAAGAAGAGACAGGTTTGAGAGGCTCACATCTTTTGGTCGTTTCGCTTGAAGAAGGAGTTCACTGCCCGAGACGAAAGAGTTTGATCAGCACTAGAGCGGAAGAGTAGGAGTTCAGACTCGAACGACGTACCGCATCCTGTCCCTCGCTTTGTAACTCAAGAATAATCCGTCAGGTCTCCTCCAAATGGTCGAGTACTTCTGAATAGCTTCTCCGACAGTAGGGGTATAGATAACTATCACCACACCAAGCTTGTTCAGTACGCTTCTCAACGAGATCCAACTGAGCGAGATAGTGACGAACTGGGAAGAAGTTCGTTTAGATGGCGTAAGCAGAGGTTGTAGAAAAGGACGTGGTTTTGATCTCGGAGCGAGGAGAGGACTGTAAATTTGACAACCGTTGTCAGTATTGCGAACAAAGTGAGAGTTAGAGGAAGAACAGAAGGACTTACAGGTATATTTCGCGAGATTGTCAGGTCGTTCTCGATATTGGTTGAAAGCTCGTCGGCATTGTTGTTCGAGCGAGTGAGGTTCGTGACTGTGTCAGAGCTTGTCAAATAACGTGAGAATGGATCGGGAGGAGCGAAACTGACGGGAGTAAACCGAATAAACCGAAAGTATCCCTCTCTTCCAAAGTGAACGCAGCTCCCTTGTTCAGACTAGGTTCATTCAGAAGCGCTCGTCCTCGTAGTGCAGTCCAGATAGGTCGCTATTGAAAGAGAGGGAAACGTTCAGTTTTTGTTCATTCGTCTCGGCCGATTACACCAAAAAGTTTTGGTTGGGAAGATGAAGAAACCTCCGGAAGTAGCTGCTGTGGTGAGGGAGAAGGACAGGATGAAGGCTTACCTCGTTCTTTTTGTGACTCAGGAACTCCTCATTCGGTACAGTCTCGTCCTTTTCCCTCACATCATGTCCCTCTTCATCCCTTCCTTTCGCCTTGAGCTTGTTAGCCTGTGACTCTGTTGCCCTGTAATCTTGATGAGTAGATCCAGAGACTGAACGGTATTGATTGGGTCGGGTAGGGAAGCGGAGAGGAGTGGAGGTATGCGAACAATTCGAGGAAGAAGGGGAAGAACGAGAACGAGTCGAGAGTCGAATGAGACTGCTAGAGGGTCGCATGATGGGTCGTGTAACTCTTCAAGAGCTTAGAAGTAGGTAGCGGAGCAAGTCGGTACGCAGAAGAGCTGTCAAACAGCGAGGTTCTCCGACCAAAGTTTGATCGATTTGAGAAAAGCTGGAGAGGGTGAAAAGTTTTCTTTGCAGAAACGGCCCATTTCGAGGGAGGATGAGAGTCTCATGCTTGCAAGCAACTGGTAGCGAGTGTAAGGTGAGAGTGGTAGCGAGAGGGAAGAAGGAAGAGAAGAAGGAAACAAACAAAGCTTTTTTCCACTCGAGCGAACTTGTTTTCCGCTTGTCGAAGCACAGCAGACGTCGTGATTCGACGTTTGCAGGCAAAGAGAGAGTCAAGCGAGATGTGAGAGAAGAGAGAGAAGCGATTGTTGAATGAGAATTCTCCTCTCCCTTTTTCTTCCCGCTCGAGTTGCAGAAGTGAAGCTTACGAGCAGAGTGAGTGCATGTATGACGGACTCGGATGGACCATGCAAACTAGCCAGTCGAAACTTGAATTTTATGAAATTGGGCAAAGTCGATGTTGAAGGAAGCGAGAGAGAGCAGGAAATTAGATTGCTCTCCCTTCCCACACCTTTTTGCACCACTTCCCTCCATCGGATCTACCTCTTCTTTATACCCACGGGGACTAATAGATTTACTCTATCCACTGCCCTTACTCCCATCCCTCGCGTAGTCGTCTATCCTTGACAAACTTCCCTCCCTCTCCTCTTTCACTTTCCCTCTCTAGTCCTCTAAACCTCACTCTGAATTCAAGGTAAGTCTCTCCTGACTATCTCATCACCTACTAGAATGGCTAGCTGACCTCCACCGTGTTCTCCGGTGATGTTTAGTCCAGAAGATTTACTCGGCCAGTCTCACAGTTTGATTCGCCCATTTTTCGACTCTTCGAAGGATTATGGAACAGGAACTATCAGCTGCATCGACTTTCCTCGCTTCCTACCTTCCTACGACTGCATCTAGTACATTCCCAACTCACCTCGAGCAATCCCTCGCCACTCGATACGCTCGTCACTGGCATCCTGAAGATCCGCAAAAGGGTTCCGCATATCGCGCAATCCTTCGAACTTCGGTATCCATCGATCAAGATGTACTCACCGCGGCGAGGGAAGCTGGTTTGACCGAGAGGCAGTTGAAGGAGGCGTTAGTTGGAAAAGAGCATAAAGTTACTTTGGGAGAGAGGTGGACTCTTTGGGTTGACCCCGGTTGCGTTTCGCTACGCATTGATCGAGGGGATGGTGGTGCACCTAGGGATGGTCAGTTTATCGAGATCTATGGCAAACTTCCAGACAGTTTGAGGAGTCACGCCGTTTCACTCGCTGCGGTCGATCAATCAGTCAACATCGTTCAACAAACCTCACTTCTTCTTCCTTCCATCGCCTCTTCCTCTTCCTCTACCACCATCACCACTGACCTCGACCAGGATCAAGACAACGTACGATCGAGTCCCGTCAAGCGTTCAAAGGCAGTTCAAATCCTTCCTCCTCCAGGTGGTCGAGGTGCTCTTCAAGCCATGACCAACGCTGCTCTCGACTCTCCCGCTCCTACTCCCGCTCGTCTCCCCTTCGCCCTCATGGCTTCTCCTCTCATCATCCCTCCTACTCCCGTCCGACCTCTCCCATCATCGGAAGGCGGCGACGTCTTCTCCCCTACTCCTGCCGGTTCTTCCCTCCTCGCTCCTCCTCGTTCCCCCTCTCCTCGTACCTACGGCTCTCTCTCCCCTACTACCGGTACTGGTCGTCCTTCGTCCCCTCTCGGAATGCCCAACTTCTCCCGCCGTCCTTCTTCCCGCTCGTCCTCGGTCTCGTCTCGAACTGGAGGAGACAGTGACGGAGAAGCCTCGGGAACCGATTCCATCTTCTCTTCCGCCTCTAGCCTCGATAGCCTCACTACCAACTCTTCGATGTGGAAAGGACTCGACGGCAAGTCTCGCGATTTGGTCGATTCGGATGGATTCAGAGTTCCCGCTCTTCCGATGGGTCGAACAGGTTCAACTGGTCCTTTCGCTTTTCCCGCTTCTTCGTCTCGTTCCCACTCCCACTCCCGAGGTTCTTCGATCTCTTCCCTTCACCCTCCTCCTTCTCCCGCTCGTTCGATCGGTGGTACCCCTCGTTCTCAACCTGGATCACCCACCAAACCTCGCCGACGCGGAGTTCGTGGTGGACAAGGACGTTCCGAGTCTCGTACTCCCGGTCACGAGCACTCGGCATCGATCTCCTCGATCTCGTCTGTCACTTCATCGACTTCGTCGACTATCGGAGGTCAACGTTCCCCTTCGACTCCGGCTCCTCCAACTCCTTCCTCCCGCACTCGCACCGAGACCTCGTCGTCGACTTCGGCTCTCACCGCCACCGAGTACTCGAATGGACTCGTCAAGGTTCTCGGAGGAGGTGTCTTGCTAGGTTGTGCGAAATCATGCGGTACCGCTCGAGCTACGAACACCGTCACCAGCACTCCCTCGCAAGGTGGACAAGGAGGAGGAAACGATGAGAACAGTCGATCTTCTCGTCGGGGAAGAGAGAGGAGGAGAGGAGGTCGAGGACAAGGAGGACAACAACCTGGAGCCTCTCCAATGGGTTCATTCTCTTACCCTTCACCTTCACCTATCTCACCCGGTATCATGCACGCTACTTCTCCAGTCTGGTACCCTTCCCCTCAGCAACACCACCCTCACCAGCGCCAGCAATCTTACGTCTAAATCAAAAACGCAGCTTTTCCTCTCTCTCTCTCTCTATAACGACCTTTCGACTTTCTTCCTCAAGCTATCTCCGTCTCTTGGATCTCCGCCCTTTTTATTTCTCTTTGCATCTCATTGTTCTGTGTTCATACCCTTTTAACGTCCTTCTCCTTCTCTCTCATCATGATCTCTCTTTACTCGCTCTCTCATCTTGCACAAGTTACTAGGTCCCCATCTCTTCCTTATCTTAAAACGCGCTTTCTATATCCCTTCCACTCCCCTTTCGTCTTTCATAGCCACCGCCTTTCGCCTTTCTTTCGCCCTCTTCTTTCCTCACCTCGCTTTCTCTTTTCCCTCTTACTTGCACAATCGAATCTATTTTGGAACTTTTATTCTTTGAAAACAATACCTTTCTTTTCTCGTTTACGTCGATCGTATCGTACATCTTTGCAAGAGAGAGATCCCGCGAATTTGTGGACTTCAAGATTTGCAAAGTTGCGAAATCGAAACTTTCTCTTCCTCACAATCTCTTGCTCGACTCGGAACACCTACAGACTAGCTTGAAATAACCTCAACAAGGTCCAGCATCACTCCACAGCTTGTCTACGCGTCTCTCGACAGCTCAACCTTCACGCAACTTGCCTCATCTCAAGTCGCGGGTCTCGCTCTTCAACTCGATCTAGAAGAGCTCGTTAAACGCCGCAACAGGTGAGTGGCCCATCTTTGCATACTAGCGTACTCCCAGCGTTGACCAGAAGCCGAAACAGCCTCGGAAGCTGCTCCATTGACATACCTAGATTCCCATGACAACGTCTGCTCCGACTTCTCCTCTCGGCAGCTGCGTAGTCTGCGGTCAAAGGACAGCGACGAGATGCGGGCCATGTGCTGAGCGCGGCACGGATTGGATGTTCTTCTGCTCGAGGGAACACCAAAAATTGGTCAGTCAAGCTTGTCTTTGCTCGCTTAGCTTGAGCTGATCGTTTACTCAACAGATTTGGGGAGCTCACAAGCGAGTATGCGGTCCGCTGAGCGTGCCCTTCCAGTGTCCAGGATTCTCGAAAAAGGAGATCGAAGCGAACATGACAATCTGTGATAAGCCTTACTACAAGAGGAATGCTGTCACAGGTCGTATCGAAACAGTCACCTTGCTCGACGTCTTCGGTGTGGACGACTCTCGAAACGTTAAGAAAATGACGAACGAGGACTTGGGAGACCCTCGAAATTGGTTCTATGTGAGTCGCCTTCGCGCTCGTGTCATTTCCTCCGAGAACCTCAAACGTCTCCACGTTCATCAGTACATGCTCAGCCTCAAAGAAGAAGGATATCCGCATTATCCGAAACTCCCAATTCTGTCGTCAGCTAGTGCTGCTGGATGTCGAAGTCTCGTTTACTCGACTCGAAAGGACACAATCGACTACGCCAGGACATCGTCACAAAGTGGTGGCTACTCGGCGTTAATCCACTCTCCTCTCGACTATCTCGCATCGCTGGAAGAAGAAGTACTTGACGATTTCGCTAGACAACCGTACAACTACGAACCTTACTGGACGAAGTTCCATCACCTCTACTTCATCTTCGTAACGCTACTTCATCGTCTCGCTCTCCGTGGGGACGACGAGTCGCAGAGATTCGTCAACTACAGTCGTTACACGCGTCGCCGTTTCCTCTCAGACGTCGTCGCCTCAACGCATCCTCAAGTAGCGCAACTCTTTCTCGAGAACATGATATCAGGTGATCTAGCAGAACTCGAAGAGTGGAAGACAGCGACCTGGTCTTGACTTGAACAAACGCACCAAGCGAGAATGGAGATGGATCTGGGAATAGAATCTTCGATGGAGTGAAGAACTCGGTGTCGACGATTCTTTGCGCTTACCTCGGTTTCTAGTGAGTCTCTTTTCACTCTCTTTGCGGAGCACTCGAGGCGCTGACGGACCAGCTCTACAGGTTTCGAAAGATGCTGTAAATCTCAAACCTCGAACTGTTCGAAACTTTCGTTCTTCTCGATGTCGCCGACCCGCTTCTTTCGCCTCAGCTTCGTTGTCGCTGCTTGCTCCAGTACCTCTTGCGTACGAGCTCAGGAATGTTCATCGATCGAAAGGGTCCGAGGAGGATTTCGGAGTTTGACAACTTTTCGTCTTTCTCTCCTTTCCTTCTCTTCCTCCTTCTCCTCACTCGCTCTCGAATGTCGACTTCAACCTCAACGTCTCCTCTTGGTGACTGCGTTGTCTGTGGGAAGACCACACCAACGCGTTGCGGAGAGTGTTCAAAGTTCGGGACTGATTGGATCTTCTTTTGCTCGAGAGAACATCAGAAACTTGTGAGCACAATCTATACATCTTCTCCGAGCTTGATTGAGCTGATGAAGGAGGGAGTAGGTCTGGTTCATGCACAAGCGAGTTTGTGGGAAAAGGTCGAATCCGTTCACTTGGCCTGGATACACGAAAAAGGAGATTGATGAGATGATGGAGCTCATCAAGAGTCCGTATCTCGGGAGACAACCGGCGAAGGAGGGAGCTACCTGGCTGGAAGCTATAGCACGGCCAGAGTTTCAAAATTCCGCAGACAATGATCTGTATCTCAAGGTAGTACATTCCTCTTTTCCTCCGATCAATCATGGCTCCTTCAGCTCATGATCTTCTGCTGGAGTAGATGGGATTGGAGTCCTTACAATATGCCGAGGACGAGTTGCCATCTTCAGGTGCACTTGAAAC
This sequence comes from Sporobolomyces roseus, assembly GCA_016617785.1. NCBI lineage: Eukaryota > Fungi > Basidiomycota > Microbotryomycetes > Sporidiobolales > Sporidiobolaceae > Sporobolomyces > Sporobolomyces roseus. The sequence goes on along the minus strand of JADILM010000005.1, from coordinate 1,578,460 downwards.
AATCGTCAGGATGCGCAAATTGCTTTGCGAAATGGTACAATCGAAACACATCAAATCGGGGACCATGCACTCAGACTCGATCAAATCCGACATATTCAATCGACCCTTCGACTGGATAATTGGCCATCAATCTACGATGTTGGAACCGCTCGGACTCGACTTACCTGGAGATCCCACCTCCATTCCATCATGGTCTATCTTTCAGCACAAGTTCCTCTTCTACCATGCCATCATCCTCTCTCACGGAGTCACGTCCACGGAGGGGAAATACACAGTCTTGACCTACTTGATTGCTGAGATCAAAAGGTTCTGTACCGAGGTGATAGCGAGGACACACAGGAAAGAAGCCGAAGCGATCCTCTCGTTCATTGCGACAGACGGGTAAGAAAGAGACCAGGGGAGTTAGAGGAGTAGATTAGGATACTTGTGCGAATTCTCAGCTCTTTTATGCGGTTTCCCTGCGCGCTCGTCTTCTATCGTTCTCTTCTGACTGGGAACATTGACCATGAGAACATGAGCTCACGAGAGAGGCTGTCACAGCGAGTTTGTTCCGCTGGAATTGATTGCGTCGAGGAGGAAGAAGCAGCGTAAAGGAGCTCACCCAGCTATCTCCGACGTCTCTGAAACGAGCAGATCTTGCCCGGCGACTAAAACTGAGATCTGAGGGTGTCTATCTGGCTTCAGAAGAGCTTCGGGTCTGAAGCAAAAAGCGAAACGAAAGCGAAACGTGAAAACATTTCGCGGGAAAGCTTGAAATCCGCAAGCTAGTCTTCTGAGTACACCCTTGATGCGCTGAAGCAGAAGCCGAGTCGAGTGAGTCAAGTGTAGGAGAGCAAGAAGCGATTTCGACAGTTAAATCCAACCATTTCACCAATATCGACGAACAACATTCAGACTAGCTTAGACGCGCCGTAAATCGATACTCAGTAGCTTCAGTAATCCCATAACGAAGCAAGCAGCAGTTCTTCGCTTTCCTCGCTCTTTCACAACTCGATCAACTTTCTCATCTCGAATCGTCTCGACCTCTCTTCGATTCGACTGTATAGAGTTATCGAAGACTCCAGAGGTGACTATGCATCTGCTACTTGCGATATGGACCACGCTGACGACCTCCTTTGATGTTGAGCAGCTCTTCCTTCTCCCACTTTCCCTCTCTCTCCCCTTCTCGACATGTCCTCCGCTTCCACGCCTTATCCCGATACTGCTTCTCCCGGAAACTGCGTCTTATGCGGAAAAAACACCACGACGAGGTGTTCAGCTTGCGCGAAGGCTGGATTAGAGTGGATGTACTTCTGTTCGACTGATCATCAAAGAATGGTGGGCTTCTCCCTCTTTCATCCAGCGAGCCATCAAAGCTCATCGTGTCGTGATATAGGTGTGGTTCATGCACAAACGAGTCTGCGGAGAACGGTCGAATCCTTTTCAATGGCCTGGTTTAACGCCAGACGAAATCAACGACATGCTCGAGATCAGCCAACTGCCTTCAGTCATCAATGAGCGCCTCACTACGTGGCTTGACGAGTACAGTGATAGATACAAGCTGCCGTCGACGTTTGAAGTGCGAAGACGCTCTTTCGAGGCAAGTTGTTCGGACGTCGTGGACAAAGCGAGAATTAATCTCACTCTTCTACGTGGCAGATATATCTAAACGGAGCGAAAGAAGCAGATCCCGGCCATCAGCAATCTTCACAGAAGAATCATGTGATCCTGAGTCGCCGCAGCGACGCACATTCATGTCGCATGGGAGTCTTCGAGGCGATTGCAGCGAGGATGGCAGTAACAGGGGAAGCGACGCCAAAGATTCCGAACGATCCGATTGACTTGGCCGCCCACGTTGCCGCGAGTCGAATGGATCTATTCCGCTATCATCAAAGTGAATCTTACGATTGGTTGTCAGAATTCGAACACCTACACTTCTTCTACATCGCGCTGATGGATCAAGTCATACACCCGAGAAAACGTTATGCCGATCACGGCGAGTGCTTCACTCACGTCAACAACGGATTACGAAAGATTGTCAAGGAAAAGGTTGAACCGCGTTACCCAGAAATCGCACGAGATCTTCGCAAAAACCTTTCTCATCTCGGATAAGGTGGACACAAGAGCAGAACAAGACGAGTGAACAGGATGAGTGAACGTCGATACGTGTCGAATAGCTTGCAGAAACGTCTCGAAACGAATGTAAAACAAAAATTGCCTCTTCCGTCTGCCGCTTGCTTCTCGCAGATCGAGAGACGATAGAGGAGTACATGTAGTAGCAACCGAGAAGAAGGATGCGGTTTGCAGAAAAGGGTACCAAGGCATAAACGAAAAGCTACAACAAGTTTTACTCACAAATTGACGACGACGACAAAGTAACACCCTTCATCTAGTACTGATCACACTCCCTCTCTTACTCCCGAATTCTGAAGCAGCATCATCCTTCAATCCCAATCCTTCGAAGTCTTTCATCAAGTTCCCAAACAGACTCTGTTTCCTTCCCAGACTCCCATCTCCTCCTCCTCCTCCCGAAGTCGCAATCGGCGATGTTGGTTGAGCGTTAGTCGTACCAGTATTCATACCGAACGAGCTCAGCGAACTCAATGATCCCAATCCAACTCCCAATTTACCCATTCCTCCGATCCCAACTCCTCCCGCTCCATTCGCACCTTGTAGATTCGTCCCATCCTGTAAAACACCTCCAACGTTATCCCCAAATATATCATCCCAAAACCTCCTCCCAAACTCTCCGTAATCACTTCTCATCATGACGAAGGGTCGTAACAAGCGGTTCTCGATTCGGGCGAGGTAGGATTCGTTGAGGTAGGATTTGAGGATTTCGGGTTGGACGATGAAGACGTTTCCTAGTTGACGGAGCATCTCGAATCGATCGTTGAGAGGGGGAAGGGAGAAGGTTGAGATCGTGTCTTGGTACAGAGCGAGATCCCTGCGAGTCGATTCAAAGGGACGTGAGTCAGTTCCAAGCGTCTTTGACGGGAGAGGCGGGAAGTGGAGAGAAGAGGAAAGGCGTGAGAGAGACAGATAGTTTACTTTGTGAGCATCAACCCACCAGTAGCGCTTATCGGAAACTTCTTGAAATGATCCAACAGCAGACTGTCCATCGTCAATCATGACCCAGATTGCGTCAGCTAGACCCAACTGTTTCTGAAGGTTCTCGAAGAAGACGTACGTATGAAAAGTCACTCCAACCTCTGTCAAAAACACTTCTCTATTCCTCCCACTCAAACTCGAATCGACTTGTTCTTTCACCTTGCTCAAGAAGTCACACACCAACAAACAAGGTTCGGTATTGATTCTAGAGAACGCGAGGTCATCGTTCTTGGGTTTGAAATCCAATTTCTTTTGTTTCGAGAGTTGTAAACTCAAGTATGAAACGATCGCTATTTCGCATCCTCTACGTCAGCTAATCAAGCTCTCGATGTAGGAGAGAAAAGGGGGAACACACCATCCGTCATTCGTTGAACGATCGAATTGATTTTACCCTCGATTCGTACCGAAACATGGTTACAAAAGATTCCCATTTCTCTTCGAACAGTCACCGAGGTCCCGGCGAGTGGAACGAGAGCAGTAGAGATGTAGCGTTGCCAGAGTTGCATGATCATGTCTGCTGGTTTGAGGACTGAGAGGATTGAGAGGGAGGGTTCGAGTCGAGGGTCGTAGAGTGATAATCGATGAATAGCGCTGCAGGAATCTCACATGTGAGCAAAGAGCAGTGAGAAAAAGAGAGAAGAGATGAAAAGAAAACCTACGTGTCGAGAGCGGTTTCCAAATAAGCTTTCCCGAAGGAATCCGCCAAAACTTTCAACAATGTAAACGCATTCTTTGGTCTATCTCCTCTCAATTGACATCAGCATCATCTCAAGCTCCCCGTCATACTCTCGAAGAAAAGACTCACACATCCCCGGCGGGACTCAATTCAACCATTCTCCCTAAAGCCTCCGCATGCCATTCCAACATTCCTTTACTAACTTCCAAACTCAACTCTCCGTCCCCTTCTTCATACATGACCAATCCAGCCCTCTCCTTCCCTCCTTCCTCGTGACTCCCAATCGTAGGACTCCCTCCCGCTTTCTCTACAATATTCGATAACCCACTAAACTTCATCAATCGATCGAGTCGTGAAGAATCTTGTGCTTGAGTTTCGGTAGGTTCTGGGGGGGAAGCGGAAGAGAGAGTCGTGGTTGATGAAGAAGACGAGAGGTGTGCTTGATGTGCGGCTGCAGAGAGTTGAGTAACCATTCGATCGAAAATCGTATTAGAAGGTTTCGCTTTATTCGTAGCTCGCTGTTCTCTCCAATCTTTTTGATTAGTGATTGCTTTTCGGAGAGTTGGGGAGAGGAGGGAGATGAAGGAAATGAAGGGGATTTACATGCCAATTTGTGAACCTGATTAATTTACCCGCATACAATTCTGTAAGTGATTTTGATTCCTTTTCCAAATACCTAGTCCCTTCCATATAAGGTACAAACAATTCTTCTGTACTCTGTTCCAACATCTGACTGACTTGAGTAATACTCGATCCTCCTCCTCCTCCTTGAGGGAACGCTGTTGAATGAGGGGAGGAAGAGGAGGAACCTAGTGGATTGAGGAGAGAGGGGTTTGAGGAGGATAAAGAACGGGAATGTGAGGTAGAGGAGGAGGAGGAACCTTGAAGGGATCGAAAGAATTCGTGGGTTCTCAAATCGTCGACTAGGGAATTTGTTTGAGATCGCGCGAGGTGGAGGATTCGGAGGTATGCGAGAGTTGATGAACTTGATGCAGTTTCAATTAGAGTTTCAATGTATCCTTGGATCTATTCAATCACTTTCTATTAGTACTGATCACACAGGAGAGGGGGGGAAAGGGAGGAACGTACGACTTGAGCGAAAACTCGTTGGAGGAAAACTTGCATCACTAGACTTGGATTCGGGAATACTGCAGTAACGATTTGTGCTTCTTGTCCTACTGTCACTCGGATCTCGTCGTAGAGACTTCGGAGACCGGGTTCGGATTTAGGTGAGGGTGAATTTGGATCGGGGAGGGAATCCCAACTAAAGTTTGGGGAGTGTGTCAGCGAGAGAGGAAGGAAGAGAGAGGAAAGAGAACGTACATTTCGGAAGACGCTAGGCCTGAAGCGATTTCGATCACTCGATCTTTCGAAATGAAGAAATCGTGTTGATTGACATAGATTTGAATGCATGATTGACCTCCATTGAAATCTTGTAAAGTTTGAGCGCAGTGCTGTAAGTTCCACACTCTTTTACAATCAGCATGCGAGGAACAAAGAGATTGTGAGAAGTGGAAAGGAAACGTACAGCCATAGCTTTCGGATCTCCCCTCCTATAATACTTGTCAAACAATTTCAACATATCCTTTTCGAACCTCTCACAATACCTCTCTATCCCTTCCCTAACCTTCTCTGCACCTTCTCCTCCCCTCTCGCCTTCTCCAATATCGACCTCTTTACTCAGACTCAACAACCTCCTACTTGCAACCGCGACTTTCTGTCTCCCTTCTCTCCCACCCTCTTTCCTCATCTGTTCCAATCTCGAAGTGTCGCCTTTCGCAAACTCGTTGTAATACAAGATTAAATCGTGTGCTTCACTAGCCCTCTTTCTCAATTTATCTATACTCTCCAATTGTTCCCCAATCCTAACTGCCGTTCTCCCTACACTCGTGATTTTGGTATCGAGAGTTTGAAATTGTGAATTGACAGTTTCGAATCCTGCTTTCGCACCCCTCACGTCCCCCCGATACGCTCTCTCAGATTGTTGTACTGATCTCTCCAACTCTGAAGTTTTTAAAGCATTCTGTTTCCTCAAAGGTAAGAGGAGTGCCAAGGTCTTTTCGAGTGTCTTGACATGGGGTGTAGGATCGAATGCTGTCCTCATTTGGGAGAGGTGAGCTCCACATAAGAGAGAGGAAAGAGAGAGGGGAGAGAGAACTTACCTCCTCCAGATGATTTTGATTGGTCTACATCTGATTGCATTAAGGATTGTACGAATTTAGATACGTCAAAGGAAGAGGATTGGAACGTTGAGAGTGAGATGGAAGAAGAAGAGGAACCATCTGGAGGGATTCGTTGGATTGATGATGAAGTTGAGGTAGAGGAGGGTAAAGGCGGTCTATCACCCATCCCCGATTCAAATAGGAGTGCCAGAGCAAGTAGTCGAGGTCGAGAGAGAGAAATTGATGAAAGTTGAATTAGATTACCTTTGAGTCTGAATTAGCAAAGCTAGCCATCGCGTCCCTCGACCAACATCCTTCCCTCTCCCATTTCCACCTCACCACTCGCTACAGAGGATGTCAGCCTCACCATCTGGTTCACCAGAACCTATAATCAAACCCTCACCTTCCTCTCGTACACGTCGACAATCCTCTCTCCAACAAGAATCAGAAGGAGAAGATGAAGATGACAATTCACGCGTCAAACGAGTCAAACTAGAGAATGGACACTCTAATGGGAATGGCAAAGGAAAGAAACGCGCACATGACTCAGATAACGAGGAGGAAGAAGAAGAAGAAGAAGAAGAAGGAGATTCAGACGGAGATCAACCGAATGGATTAGGAGGAGGAGGAGGGGAGAAAGCCCAATTAATCAGAGATTCATCTGGGTACGTCGCATCTCTTCCCTTTTTACACGTCTAGAGAAACTAGAATTGATCAGGAGAGGGTAAGAGAGATATTTAGATATGTAACAGGTTCCATTTTGAGAATCGCTTGTCAATCTTTCTTGACTTATGATCACGTCGAGTTCAAACCTGGTCCAGCGTTGAATATGATCATTGGTCCGAACGGGACGGGCAAAAGTACGATTGCTTGTGCGATTGCGATTGGATTGGGTTTCAACGCGAGAGTAAGTTCACACAAACACTCTCTCTTTCACTAGTTGGAATGGAGATGGGATTGGGGAGAGCGTGGGTTGGAACGACGAGATGAGGAGGAAACGGGAAAGACGCGAAAAGGAAGGAAGTAGCGCAAAAAGAGAACGAAAACTGATTCTTTGTTTCGCTCTGTTTCATTTCAGGTTCTAGGTCGATCAACGAAACTTTCCTCTTACTGCAAGAACGATTCAACCGAAGAATGTTGGATCGAACTCGAACTCAAAGGTTTCCCTGGTAAACCCAACCTCACAGTTCGACGAGTTCTCTCTCGAGAAACGAATGGTAGTACTTTCTATCTTGATGGCGAGTCTTCTCCTCCTTTCCTCTGTCTCGTGACAAAGGAGAGAAGCTGAATGTCAAGTGAGGTGGGCGAATAGGCGAATTGAGTAAAATCAATATCGTTCAGGAAAGAATGGAGAACCTTCAAGTTCAAGTCGGTAACCTCTGGTACGTCGTCCCTTCCCCCCTTTCTCTCTCTCGCACGATCGAGACTGAATCATGAGAGTTTGGGGGTGTGATTCAGTACTTTCCTACCACAAGATCGAGTCGCTTCATTCGCGATGATGAGTCATTCAGAGTTGTTACAAGAAACTGAGAAAGCTGCTGGAGACGTCAATTTGAGTTCGTGGCACAAGATGTTGATTGATGAATGGAAAGCTCAAAAAGAGAAACAAATCGTTCGTCTTCTCTCTCATTTCTTCCCCATCTCCCTTTCCCTATCTCGTACTGAATAAGGAGTGAGGTGAGTAATAGAACGTCGATACGTATTCGAAGAAGTTGGAACGAGCTACGACGAAACAAACTGAAGCTGAAAAAGAAGTGAAACAATTTGAACAACGTAAACAATACGAAGAAGATTTGTCCGTCGTCGATGTCCTCGCCAAGTATGCAAAGTATCAAGAAGTGTACGAGAAGAGTATCGTTACGAAGGAAGACAAGAATCGTTTGGAGAATGAAGTGAAGGAATTGGAGGCAAAGAATAAACCTTTCAAAGATTCTAAACAGTACGCCGCCTTTTTTCCCCTTTACCCGTCGCTTGAGATCGTGGGTTGACGAGGAGATGAGTGAGAGTAGGATGTTATTGGAGATCTCGAAGAACTCTACTTCAACTCAACAAGCGCTCGATAAGAAGATTCGAACACTTCAAAACTCGGCAACGAAGAAATCAGAGCAACTGAACAAGAACATTAACGAGACGAGTGAGTTGCAAGAGGAATTGAAAGGGTTGAGACAGGAGGAAGATCAGAGGAAGAAATTGATTCAGAAATTGGAGAGGGATATTTCGAAATATGAGGAGGAGACTAGGGAAGGGGAACCGGATGAACAGGATACGGGAGAGATCTCGAGGAGAATCGTACGTTACTCCCTTTGGAGCTGTTACTTTTGAGCGATATCTGACAGTATTTGAGGACGAGCTATAGGAGGAGAAGAAAGATGAGGTCAATCACAAGAGGGGTCAATGTGCCGAACTCAGCGAAGAGATTCGTACGCTTCAATCACAAGCGAAACATCTTGAAGAGGATGCACGACGAGTCGCCGAGGGGTACGTTTCGTTTTCTCCCCTCGCATTCTCCGGAAATTTTGAAAAACTGAAGAGATTTCTCCGTTTTCCCGATCAGTATCAAACGAATGAATCAAGTCAACACTCAACGAGATCAACTCTGCGCGCAAAGCGAAGACAGGGGAGGACATCCACCTACTTGGGCTGCAGTACAGTGGTTAAGAGAGAACAAAGATCGATTCAAAGGAAAAGTTTACGAACCTGCTCGATTCTCAATCTTCCCGAAGCGTGAATTCAAGGGTCAACAACTCAATACCGAGAGGGATAAGGATTTGTTGAACATGATCGAAGGTCCCATTTCCAAGGATGCTTTCAGGGTGAGTTCAACTTCCTTCTCGTCCTCACTTTCATTGATCTGTACTGAACTGATGCTTGTACTCGCTCGGACGTATAGACCTTCTTGTTCGAGTACAGAGAGGATTATGATGCGTTTATGCGAGAGATGGCCGATACTCGAGGATTGAGGCTCAACGCTGCCGAATTGAGTGAATGTCAAACGATCGAATCTATTCAAAGAGGTCTTACCGATGAACAAGTACGCTCTCAAACTCTCTCGTCGAGGTCGCCCAAAACATAGTCGAGCGAAACTGACCCATACTTTTTTGACTGGTTTCCTCAGCTCGCCGGTTTAGGATTCGATGCTTTAGCTTGCGACTTGCTTTCTGGTCCTGAACCTGTCATCGCCTGGCTCGCTATGACTCACAGTCTAGCTCGTATGGTGAGTCTCGCTTCATCTCCATTCCTCTTCGTTTGATCTAAGCGACTTTGACTGATCCTGATTGGACTTCCGCTCGCGCAGCCTATTCAAATCCGCAAACGAGACTTGCACCATGCTCATATCGCTCAACTCTCGCGAATCATCAAACGTTACTACACTCGAGATGGATCGATGACAGTTCGAATGTCGAAATACGGAAGCAAAGTTTCTCAAACTGAATCGAGAACTCTAGCTCAAGCGAGGATCCTCTCTGGTGGCGGTGAGTCCAAGAATCACCCTCGTATGATCGTATCCTCTGAGTCGAGTACTGACGAGCTTCCCTCGACAAATCGTGCAGTCGACGAGGAGAAATTGAAAGCGGCTCAAGAGAAGGTCGAGTCTCTCGGTGAGGAATACAGACTCAAAATGGAGAAGGTCCGTAAGCTACAGAGGATGGGTGAAGAAGTTTACGAACAACAGAAGATTTGTCAAAGTGAAGGTGTACGTTTTCTTTTACGAACCTCGAACTTTGTTTCCTTCGATGTGGTGACTGACGGTCCCGCGTAAACTCGACCATTCATTGAAAACAGAAAGTGATGGTCGAAGAGAAGGAAGCGATGAAGAAAGCTCGAAACCTTTGGTTCAAATCGAAGAATAGATTGGGTGAGTCTCTCGATCTACTCAACATCTCGAATCGCACGGAGCTGATGTGATGGGCTCGATCACGCACAGACGTTGCTCGAAAGGAGTTGAACCGCGAAGTGGAGAATCAGAGGAGGAACACTGGACAAACTAAACGAGATGACATTGCGAAGGACATGAAGAAAGTTATGACTAAACGAGTCAAACTCGCTCTCGAATACAAGGTGCGCCGATCGCTCTTTCAGATTAGTTGGACGTCGACAAAGAACTGATCTTCGCTTTCTCGCGCACAGAATTTCGTCCTCGAAACCGAACAACTCCAAAACTCTGCTGTCAAACTTCACCTTCAAGCACTTCAAGCTGATTCTGATCATCGAGCGATGGAAGCGACTGTTCGTCAACGAGATGAAGAACTCGCCAACAAGCAACAAGAGCTCGAAGACAGTATGTCCTCCCTCTGGCTGTCTCACTTTCATCATTCAATCCATTCTGATTGCTCTTTCTTTCTCCGCTCAAACAGTCAAGAAGATCCTCAAGACTTATCGAGAGGACGGGAAACGACTCTTGGCGGATGCGGAAGAATCGATCGAGGAAGCGAATGAAGACATCAAGACTCGAATTGTCGCACGCAGGAGAGAAGGACAGAATCGTTTAGAGGAGCTCGAGGCTGAACGTGACGAACTTAACGCGAGCTTGGAGTGCATGATCAATATCAGTCCAGCTGTTCTCGAGGCTTACAAGAAGAGGAAGGGAGAGGTAAGCTTCTCCTCATTCTCTCTCGTACTCGTCGCTTCTTACTCACTCTGGCTTGATTCTAGATCACGCAACTCACTTCGGATCTCGAAGAAGCTACAAACGAACTCGACGAGTCGAAGACTATCATCGCTGACACCAAGGTGAGTCTCAACATTTCGCATCGAATCCTCGCTTTTGAAGCTGATACTTTTCCTCATGCTTTCAGGCTCTCTGGCTTCCGAAACTTCAATCTCTCGTCAACGATATCAGCAAGCGATTCACAGCTTCCTTCGATAGTACGTTCTTAACTCGTCTCAGCCAGTCGTTTCGTTCTCGCTGATGTTGGTTGTGAATTTACAGCTCTCGGTTTGATTGGAGAAGTACGCCTCGCACAAGACGATGATTACGAGAAATGGGGTATTGAAATCATGGTCAGCTTCCGAGATGTCGGGGAGGACGTCGGAGATGTCACTCTTCACGTTTTGAGTGGTCATCGTCAATCTGGAGGAGTGAGTTCCGCTCTTTCGCTCTGCTACTTATCGCATTCACTGACTCGTTTGTTGCGCGCGATAGGAACGAGCCTTGACTACGGTCACCTACCTTCTCGCCCTCGCTGAACTCGCACGAGCACCTTTCGCTCTCGTCGACGAAATCAATCAAGGAATGGATCAACGTGCCGAACGAAACATGCACAAGATGCTCGTCGAAACCACTTGCAAAGACGACGTCGGACAATACTTCCTCCTCACTCCTAAACTCTTACCGGATCTCGTCTATCACGATAAGATGAAGGTTCTCGTCATCAACTCGGGAAGTTTCATTCCTGAAGATCTATCTCTCAAGGCGATGGTCGAGAAAAGGAGACAACTCAACAAGAGTAAAGGTAGGTTAGGGAGGATTGAGGCTTGAGTTAAGTCGATCAGAATTAGCAGCTTGTTTCGTTTCGTTTTTCGTTTAGTTTACTATACTTCACTTTACTGTTGTGCCAATTGAATGGTGGGCTTTTCTGCTGTAAGTCTTACATTCTCGGTTGCTCTGCACTTTGCACGCAAGTCATGAAGAAGCGAACAAAAAACTTTCAGTATGTGCTACAAACATTCTCGGATTGACCCTCATTGTCTGCAGCCTAGCTCATTCATGAATCTGCATCCTTTGCATAGCGCTCGTCATCCCCTGCGAAAACGTCGACAATCATTCGAGCCTCCTTCGGGTGCGTTTGCGCAATCACTTCGCGAACATAACGAAGAAGTTCGGTAAGCGTGGCTTTGACGAAGTGACGTTCATCAGGATGCTTGTAAGCGACGAGAGGGAACAGGGAGAGGTAGATCAACAGTTTGTGTTGGAATGTAGTAGCCCAGGTCGAGAACTGCGGATTATCGTAGATGTTTCGAATCCCGATACCCTCCATGACATCAGCCATGATCGTGAATGGTCTCTGTTCCATTATCTCGAGCTGATGAAGCGTGTACAGATCGGGATTCGTGCGGAAGGCAGGATTGTCGGCTGGAACGTGAACGGTTTCGAGTCGGTAGGATTGGGCGCGGATTAAGACAGTTCTGTCGGCAGGAGGAGGTTCGTGGCCTCTTCCGGGGTCTGCAAGCTTATGCATCTCGGTCTGTGCTCGTGAAAGCTGCTGAATAAAGTATGCGTATACGAAGTGAAAAAAGGCGAACTAACCTCCCATAAATCCGTGAATTCGGCTAAACTCATTTCTCCCAGAGCGTCCCCCGCATGCTGCTCCATAAGAGCAGTGATATAGGACTCGCTTTGACTGATGGCAGGGTTCCAGGGCCTCTTCGCGAGTCCAATGAAGACGTTGATCTCTTTTTCCGATAGACCAGGCCAACAGAAAGGATTCGAGCGAGAGCCGCACACGAATTTGTGCACCTTCCAGATCTACTCAGGCTCGCTGTGAGTTTCTATTCGAGACGTGAGTAGCAGGTGCGAAGAGCTTACGAGCTTTTGATGATCAGTCGAACAGAAAAACATCCAATCCGTTCCACTGTTCGCACAAGCTGAACATCTAGTGATGCTTTCTTTCCCACAGAGTACACACTTTCCGGGAAGTTGGCTACCAGGAGAGGGAGAGGTCGACATCTTTGGATGAGGATATCAAAGTGGGTTCGAGAGCTGAAAGGAGGAGCGAGAGCTGAACAACAATAGAGAATGAGTCCAGCTCTGATTGTATGGTGCTACAGAAGATGCATGCTCACCTTTGTAGCAGTTGATAGCACCCTAGAATCGAGTCGAAGAGAGGTCGAAGCGTTTCAAGATGAGAAAGTTGATCGAGTCGAGGAAGAGCGAGGAAAGCGTGGAGCTTCGCGTAATAGCTTCTAGAGGGAATTCAAGCTGTTTCGAGTATCCTTTACGTGTTTCAAGCTGATCTAGGAGGTTGTTGCTGTTGTTGACGAGTTGGTTGAAGGCAAGAGGAAACGGACTCTTCTCTCCCCCTTACACTTCACTAGCTTCCCTCGCTTCGGGCTCTGTAGCTCCAGAATTCTCCCGGCTCAGCTCGGCGGTATCGGCAAGCGTGGAAGTATAGTCTGCAGCGCTGGTTCCATCTCATTCCGAATAGCGACTTACGAGATGGTAGAGGATCGCCGAAGGGCGCTCCTTATCAGTAGAATGAGGTCAGTCCACCTCTGCGCTCTACACGAACTGGGAACAGAGATCTCTTCATGCTCTCGGTAAAAGAAATCTGACTGATTTTTGCTTTCCCTCGTTTTGCAGATCCGAATACGACAAGGATAGACCGCTTACGGGTCTCGACGAGCTTTTAGAGCGATAGCCCGAGAGTACAGGTCTGTGGAGATGAGCTAGAGGGGAGTGATCGTTCGCTCTAACGCTGTTTTTCACGATAATCTCTCTTTTGAACTCGTCTGAGCTGTGCTGATGCTCTTCCCACTCTCATAGCACCAATCTGATTATCTCCCATCCTTCGCTCGCTCCTCAAGCCTCATCCTTCCCTTCGATATCCGCTCACCTCTAACTTCTCCAAGTTCTCTCGCTTCATCCATTCCTCCCGCTGATTCTCAGCTTATTCGCCCAGCTCTCTCTCCTTTCCACTCTCTCCAAGCTCGTCCGACTCGCTCAGTTCTCCTTCATCGTATCAATCGGTATATGCTGTTCTGCGGAACGTACTCTGCGAGCCGAGAATTCGGGAGTCGAAGCAAAATCATGATTCTCAAATCAAACTATCTGATACAAAATGACAGACAGCACTGCTACTCCCGAACCCTCACGCTAAGCTACAGTCTTCCAAAGTGTACCTGGTCACTACGAAGGAACGCTGAGCGTTTGCGAGGTTTCCGGCATCCAATCCAACCAAAGTCTAGCCTCTTTCGGAGGCGCAACAGCGACCACCTCCCTAACAAAGCGCTTCATCTCATTTGTCGTGTACTCGGCGGCTTGTAGTATTGGAAGGGTAGTTTTGATGTTCGCGTAGTTGGAGAAGAATGTGCAGAAGAGGAATCTGTGTTGGAATGGAGTCGACCAAGAGGCATAGGCAGGGTTCTTGATAAGTTCAGGGATGGGAGACTCCGAAATGATGCATGCCAATACGTTGAACGGGGATTTGGTGGCGAGACGTCGGCGAGCCTCGAGCGCGGGAACTCCTCGTGCGATCTCGTAACTCTCTTGAAAGCCGTGCATCAGGCCACGCATTCCAGCGAACATGATGCTGTCTCTGGTAGAGAGATGCTGGTCAAGGCCAGGATCTTTGAGGTTTGGTATTTGATCCTGCGAGGGTCGACCAAGTTGTCAGTTGCGACGAAACGAAGAGAGGTCAGAAAGAAAAACCCGCACTTTGATACTCTCGAAACCTCCATGGACTTGCGAGACTCGGCTGAAAACAGGCTGGAAGATTGGATTCTCGTTCAAAGTGGTGAATTCGTCGAGTTCCTTTTGCGAGAACCCGGGATACGAGAAAGGGTTCGACCTCGGACCACAGACAAATTTGTGCACCTTCCAGACCTATCTCGTATTGCTGTCAGCATCTAATTCATTTGGGCTGAAGCCAGTGAAAAGCACTCGCGAGTTTTTGATGTTCCTGAGAGCAAAAGTACATCCAGTCAGTTCCATGAGACGCACAGGAGCTGCAGCGCTTCGCCGTCCTCTGGCCACAGACGACACAGTCACCGAGAGGAGAAGTCGACATGCGAGACTGAGTGAGGAGAAGAAGAGAGAGGAAAAAGGAGAGTTTCGGGAAAAGGTATTGTTGGACTCCGAGAGCTCCTCGGACTTCTTTCGACGACGACGACGGCGACGACGAGAGTGTGTAGCAAATTGAGAGCGGTCGATGAGATGATTACAGCGGCGAATGAGGAAGGCGAAAGGAAAGGTAAGAGGGGACAGGTTTGAGGAAAGTCGAGACTGCTGAATCCGTTCGAATTCGGATGGCTGTGAAGGATGCGTCGTGGCAGATAGAGACGCTTGAGAGTGCATACTGTCAACCTGAGAAGAGTGAAGATCGCATCAGAGCCATCGCTTGATGCAAAGAGAGAACAGAGAAAAGCGCAACTCACGCAGCGATTCCGATTCCCAAGAGGCTCACCTTAACGCTTGTCGGAGTGAAAATTGTTGCAGCGTTCAGCTTGATCTCATGTTTGACAGCGGCATCGGTTCAGATAGGTTCCAAAACGAAATCGTCGTCGTTGCGAAAGTACAATCTATTTCAATCTGACTGTCGAGCTGCAACAGCGAGTAATACTAGCGCCGTGATTGAGAGGCAGTCAGCACGATACTTACAAGCACGAGAGGGCGAAATTGAGCGTACCCGAGTGATACAAGCGACTCTGAGCGATCTCACAACGAGATTCTTCAGAAAGTTCCTCTGGTCTCAATCTGGAATAGAGGACGGGATACATCGGCTGCTGCCTCCTCGCTAACGAGGGTCGAAAGTAGAGCCATCCCGATGTCGGCATGAGAAAAGTTGATAGTATTGATGATCAGAAGTTTGAGTTCTCCGAGGGTGTGGAGGAGGTAGTCATTCGTTTGTAGTCGTAGAGTGGTAGATCGACCTCCGAGGACTAGAAACGTCACGAAAGTCAAGTATCGATGCATTAGATTCGACCACCAAGGACACGAAGTCGGATCCAACAGTTCTGGTATTCTGAGTTTCGTCAATGTGCAAGCCATGAAGTCGAAAGGATGAGCGCATATCGCTTGACGAGCAGCTTCGAAGGGCTCTATGCCGGCACGGTAGACCTGAGCCGTTCGTCGATTTCCCATCACGACTGATGTTTCGTCGAGGTCGAGCATTTCATCCGGTCCTTCTTCTCGCAGACACTCGAGATTTCCCTAGACAGAGACATCGTCACTCAATCGTCAGCAATATCAAGGACAAGGGAAGGGGATTGAGCGTACTCTGAACGCATGCTCGCGAAGTCCAGGGACATCCGGAACTCCTTCCCTCATCGCGAACATATCTACCCATCTCTTCATACCGAGACCGGCGACCATCATAGGTAGTGTACTGAGCTCTACCATTCCGTCGATTTCCTTGTCCGTAAGAGCAGGGAACCGAAAAGGGTTTGACCTTTTCCCACAAACTCGCTTGTGAGTGAACCAGACCTAGACGCTTCGATGTGTGAGCTCGACATGTAGAGAAGCATGCAGGAGAATGTGCAGAGAAGGAAGCAAAGAGGAAGGCTTACGAGTTTTTGATGCTCTCTTGAACAAAAGAACATTGATTCCGTCCCATTCGCCGCGCACTCAGAACAACGGATCGTCGACTCCTTCCCACAGACAACGCAGTCTCCCGATTGAGTAGAAGATGCAGAGATTACTGATGCAGAGAACATTCTTGCGCGAGATCCATTACTTCGAGCGAACGACGGCGAGTCTTGCGGAAGGTCTACGACGCTAGGGAATAGTCAGCTACTTCGCTCGATTAAAGGTCAGAAGCTATACTCACCTGTGTTGCTCATGAGATGACGAACGAGTTGAGATGAAGTTTGAGTTGAGTGAAGTCGAGAGTAGCGAGTAACGCGCGAGAGTCCTCTTTAGTAAACTTGGGGAGTTTGTGAGGCTTCTATTTGCTAGTTCACGCGTTGTAGAGTCGATCAGAGCAACGTGAGAATGTGGTAGAAAGGAGAGAATTCGGTACGTCTCTTGCTTTCCTACACTTCGCTCTGTACTGCTGCTTCGTTTCTGACAAGCTCAGGGTACATATCAGAGTACTCTGCAGCTTCTACCGGCATCTACGATTCAACCTCTGCAACTTTTCCTCCTCGACTTTTTCCCGGTTTACGATTCAAGGTTGACTCTCCCGAAGCATAAACGGATCAACCGGCAGAAGTATGGGGTTCGTCGGAAAGTACACGAGGTCGAGAACGCTTGGAAGCAGTCTTTGCGATCACTTTTCCGACGGAAAGTCGCGAGATCAAGCTGATAATCTGGGGGCATCCAATCAATCTTTTGTTCTCCCTTTTCCTGCAGGAGGATTCTCGCAGGGGTTCACACTGCAGAACCCACTTTTAGGAATAGTTCGGGATAAGATGTGATCAGATAGCTCGGGTCAACTCGCCGTCCGACGAAAAAAAAGTTTGATCTCTTCTTTCTTCTCTCCCCTCTTGCTTCCTCGCTACTGCCTTCCTCCTCTTCACACCTTCTCGTCGAGCCCCTCTTCCTCCCTCGACATGTCCGCCATGGCCGAGATCTCAAAGCTACCATCCTCAGCTCCTCAACTCGAACACACCGACGAAAGCAAGTCTACCCCTCTCACACCAAGCGACGACGACAAGCGTAGTCTCGCCTCGACCATTCCTCCACAAAGAAACGATGAGCCCAAATTCAAGAGTCGAGGAGTCGTCGGAGTCGAGGCAATGGCTCGTTATGCAGCTGCCTCGAAAAAAGGGAAATACTCTCTCTGGTGTCTCGCCCTTCTCATCTTCATCCTTCAATGGGTCGTAAGTCACACATCTCTACCTTCCCGTCTATAGGTGCTCGCTCGCTCACGCTGTCGAAATCCTTCTGTACTTATAGTCTGCAATGGCTTCTTCGTTCGTTTTCTTCTCCTCTTTGCCCATCGTTGCTTCCCTTGACTCGGTAGCTGATCTGCTACTCGTTTGATAACAGCATGACTGGATCCCTTTCGGTCTACGCTACTTCCAGCTTCCAACAACATTCGTCTGGTCTCTCCGCTCTTTCCGTTGCAACCTCAATCATCGGTTCCGTCGCTTTACCCTTCCTCTCAAAGCTCTCCGATGTCTTCGGTCGACCTCACGTCTACGGAGTCTGCTGCGTCTTCCAAGTAGTCGGCTACATCATCTCGCTCAAATCTCCAACTCTCGCTGCATGTGAGTTTCAGATTTTTCTCCTCTCTCTATCCTTGCTGTCTGACGCTGACTTCGCGACTACTACCTCTTCTATCCCTCTTCCCCATTATCGCCCTACTATCCCTCTTCGTCTTATCGTCCCTTCCCTACCTTTTCGACTTTCGTCATTTTCGCAGACGTCGTCGGCAACGTCCTCTCGCAAATCGGATCTTCGGGTTTCGATCTCCTCAACACTATCATCATGGCTGATCTAACTCCTCTACGCTGTCGAGCGCTCGCGATGGGACTTCTCACTTCGCCTTACCTCGTTACCGTTTGGTTCACGAGTGAAATCGTCGCAGCTCTCAGCACCGACGACAAGGTACGCTTTTTTCTCGTCCCTCCGAATCTCGCTCTTCGACTGACTTGTGACCTCTTTGATACAGTGGCGATGGGGTTACGGAATGTTTGCGATCATTTACCGTAAGTTTTCACTCTCTTCACTTCTTCTCTCCCTTCTTTCCCTGCCTTCACTCTCCGCGATCGTACTGACTTCGATCGATCCCTCCTACAGCGGTAATCTGGATCCCTGCGATCATCTGCATGTTCTGGCTCGAACGACGAGCTCTCGCCGAAAACCTCATCAACGTCGAAGCTGCGAAAGCGGGAGCCGACGACTCTCAAACTGAGCTCGTCGCTACACCCGTCGAGATGACTCTATGGCAGAAGACCGTACAAGTCTACCACGAAGTCGACACGATCGGTCTCATCCTCCTTGGTTTCGGTTGGTCGCTCGTAAGTTTCCCTTCTTCTCCATCGTGTTCCCCTTTCGTAGACTGACTCCAAATCATTCTGATCAGCTTCTCCTCCCATTCTCTCTATACGGAGGAGCGAAAGGAGGATTCCAGAACAGATCACTCATCGCCATGATCGCCGTCGGAGCAAGCTGTCTCCTCACCTATCCCGTCTACGAATGGAAATTCGCAAAGTACCCTTCGATGCCCAAGCGAATCGTTTTCAATCGCTCGTTCAACAACGCTGTCCTCATCAACGTCGTCTGTTCGTACTCTTCCGACTCGATGCGAGTTTTCGAAAAACCAAACTCACACTCGCTTCTTCGCTCAGACATGATCGCTGCCTATCTCCAGCTCCTCTACCTTTCGTCATACGTCTACATTGTCACCGACATTAGCGATCGTAACTGGAACTGTAAGCTCGCTCCATTCGACGTTCTCGAGATTTCGAACTGACCTCTCCTTGCTCGGATACCAGACTTCAACAACGTTCAGAACATGGGTCTCTGTGGTGTCGCCATCATCGCAGGTCTTCTCATGAGTGCTACTCATCGATTCAAGGCATGGCAAATCATCGGATTGTGCATTCGCACTATCGGTTACGTGAGTCGAGAAGTTCCAAAATCTCATCTTGACCTCGACACTCATCGTTCTTCTCTCGATTTTCACAGGGTCTCCTCGTCAACAAGAATGGAGTACACAACTACGCTCAACTCATCATGTCTCAATTCCTCTCTGGAGCGGGTAGCGCTTTCTCTTCCCTTGGATCTCAAGTCGCAGCTCAAGCATCCGTACCTCATCAAGATCTCGCTCTCGTCTGTTCGCTTCTACTCCTTTGGTCGAGTGTAGGAGCGGCAATCGGTGAAGCTGTGGCTGGACAATATTGGGGAGCTCACATGCCCGAAAACTTGAGAAAATACCTTCCTTCCTCGGTCAGCGACGAGGAAGTCAGCGGATTCTATGCAGACATCACAACTATCAAGGCTTACGACTTCGGGTCGGTGGTGCGAAACGGAGCAACAAGGGCTTACGAGTACGTCTCTCTCTTCTAATGCGGATTCTTCGACGTTTCGACTGATTCGATTCCTCCATGCAGAGTGACTGTCTTTCCTCTCTGGGCTGCCGCTCTCGGTATTTCGTTTATCTGTATCGCAGCAGCTTGTTATCAAAGTTCGTTTCCTTCGTCTCTTCTCGTCAAACCGTCACTGATCGGTCTATTGGTTCGCAGAGAACTACTACCTCGGACAATCACAGAACGCTTACGATCACAAAGATACCTCGGGTCGAGTCGTCTCGGACAACAAGGAGGAAGTGGCAAAGCGCAAATTCACCCTTGCTCGATTCTGGGATTTGTAGTGATTCTCCTACTCAGTTTCTTCTCTCCTGAAGTCGTTCCTTCCTTCATGACTCTCGTTCTAGCATCTTATGGAATTCATAGGTCTTTCAGCAGCACGGCGAGAAACGAGCGGCGAGAGACGTCTGAATAAATCATTTCATTGGCAATTGATCGACATCGTTATAGTTGAAATCATGTTCTCCCTGAAGGTGTGTGCTATCTGAGGATGTGCAGGTAAGACCTCATCGCGAAGAACTCGTGCTACTTGTTCTTGCGAGTATTTAAGTTGAGCTACGAGATCATCCGATGTCTGGTCATGACTCAGGCGGTTGACTAGGGTCATACTGATCAAGTATCGATGTTGGAATTCGGTCCACCAGGTTTCGTTCTGATACGTGGGGGAAGTAGGGAACTTGTCGATCAATCCTCCTTCGAAACCGACTAGATAGTTTATCGGATTCTCCTGGACATTGTCCCGGCCATCGACTCGCCCGACCGAGGATCGTCCAGAGGGATCTTTGAGCAACGCAGCAGACCGGCCACGAGCGCTGTACTGCATTCTTCGAAATTCGGCACATCGATTCGAGTCGTCGAGAGAGAGTGGATGATTCGGATCTCGCTCTTTGTACTTCTCGAGCATACGCTGTTTCCGGACGGCATCAAGCGATCAGCTAAGGCGGTCGTTCAAAGATCTCCGACGAGAAAGCGAGAGAACTAGAACTTACTCGCAATACACCCTTCTGAGCGGTCTTGTCCTCGCGTGCAGCGGGTGGCAGCAGCCTTGTAAACTGCGGTTTGAGGCCGGCGAGGATACTTGCTGGAGGTCCATGTTGGAAATCGATTGCAACGTCGGAAACGTCGAGGAATTGCTGAATCTCAGTTTCGCTAAATCCAGGCCAACGGAAAGGGTTCGAACCGCAAACTCGCTTGTGCACGAAATAGATCTGTCGAGCATACGATCTGATCAGTCGCGTTGAGATGTGAGATCCAGGTTTGACGCTCACGAGTTTCTGGTGTTCTCGAGAACAAAAATGCATCCATTTAATCCCATTCTTTGCACATCCCGCACATCGTGTAGCTGATTCCTTCCCACATACGACGCATGGACCGAGATCGGAGGTAGACATTGAAGTGAGGAGGAAGGGAGTTTCGAAACTTGAGGGATAGCTAATGATCACGAGGTCGAGTGTTAGCTG
The DNA here is from genome assembly GCA_016617785.1 of Sporobolomyces roseus. Taxonomy (NCBI): domain Eukaryota; kingdom Fungi; phylum Basidiomycota; class Microbotryomycetes; order Sporidiobolales; family Sporidiobolaceae; genus Sporobolomyces; species Sporobolomyces roseus. The sequence continues at coordinate 1,557,380 of JADILM010000005.1, read as the reverse complement.
AGCGCTTGGCGGGTACAACGAAGATGATCACATACCTCTAGAGAGCAACGGTAGAGTTATAGAGTCGAGGCTTGAGTCGGCCTACGAGGTTCAAGATGAAAGAGTTTGAGGAGCTGAAGATGGGCGAGGAGAGCGTGGAGTAGCTTGTTCTTCGATCAGATCGTTCAAGAGGGTGGTCTGATTTGTTCGAGGGCGTGTTGAAGCTGATCTGAGAGTTGTTGGTCGTTGTTGGAGAATTGGTTAAAGTCAACTTTCGAACAGATCTGCTCTCGTATATTTCACTCATTCGACTCGGCTTCCACCTCTATTTGCTTTCGGATCAAGTACTGAGCGGAGAGATCGAGCTCGCATCTGAACAGCACAAATGAAACAAACAATTACAACTCGAAACTCGCTTCCTGGCTCGTTTCGCTATGTTCGACGCATACTGAAGTAAACAGGAGAATCGGAATGATATCGCTTGCAGAGTGTCTCGCCCCCATTGGATCCACCCTTACGGCCTCAGATCGGTGTTGTAGGTAAGAGCCACTCCAACAAGGCTTTCGATTCCTTGGGATGAGTCGCTGCTACTGTCTCCCTAAGGAAGCGTACAGTCTCAAGTCTGGCTTGCGTTGCATATTCAGCCGTCTGGACGCCGCCCGAGGTCACGAAGAGATTTGCGAGGAGACAACAGAGAAGGAAACGATGCTGGAACTCCGAGGACCAGCTTGAGTATTCGGTGCTACTGAACAAACCCGGTACTGGTACGTTCCTGAGTATGTTGGCCGTGGCGTCGAAAGGGTGGTCGCGCATAAGACCGCCGCGACGTTCCACAGTCGGTAAGTCCTTAACGTCGTGCTCGAGCAAGTTGAAGAAGAGGTTGCGCAGAGAGAAGCATTCTTGTCCACGGGCGACAAAATCGGTTTGCGACCCTGGATCTTTCAGCCCGATAATTCTAGCCTGAAACAACGGAAACCGTGAGAAAAGACTCGGACGGATGGAGACTTGCGGGTGACCTACCTTGAATCTCTCGAACCCTCCGTGGGCGCAAATGATGTCGTCCAAGCTACGCTTGATAGTAGGCTTCTGTAGATGAGCGAGGATCTTGTCGATTTCTTGTTGCGAGAATCCGGGCCAACAAAACGGTTTCGACCTCGGACCGCAAACGAACTTGTGAACCTTCCAGATCTGTCGTCCAACATTGTTGGTTGTCACTCTCGGCTCAGATTCGAGCAGAGGAAAAGAACTTACGAGCTTCTGGTGTTCAGTAGAGCAGAAGAACATCCAATCCGTTCCGTTCTTCGCACACGCCGAGCACCTCGTGACAGTGTCTTTCCCACATACGACACACTTCCCGGTGGCTTGAGTAGCGGTAGAGGGAGAGGTCGACATTCTTAGAAAAAGAGGTGAAAGTGGGTTCGAAAGTTGAGAGGAGGAGCGAGAGCTGAACAACAAACGAGAATCAAGTCAGTTTACGCCTGTAGGGAAATATAATAGGTGTAAGATGCTTACTAGAGGACTGAGAGGACTCTCGAGGTAAGTCGAAAGGAGAGAGAACTCTTCTGAGATGACAAAGTTGATCGGGATGGAGAGAGTCGAGAACGGCGAGGGACTACTTGGGGAGCTTGTGGGATACCCTCAAGAATGATAGTTAAACGGTATACTCAGGCTTGAATCGATGCAGTCGAAGATTGTCGAGGAAGTGAAAAGTCGAAAGTCAAGAGACGAATCTCGCTCACTTCTTGCCTTTCTTCACCTCTTTCTCAACTCGGTAGAGCTACATGTGGACTGAGATTGACAGCTACGCGCTAGCTAGCTTGACGGCTTTCGGCGTCATATACGCAAACAATCTACGTCTCAACTTATTTCGCAAAGCAGGAAAGGACGACGCTTGAGCTTCCCGCTCATGACATAGCCTAGTGGAGGAAGTGACGAGCAGAATATAATACATCACAAAGTCACAGATGAAGAACCACCAGTGATACCCTCGCTAGTGCGCAACGAACGAGAATGAAAGCTTCGACCGATTCCCACTTCTACTCCTCCATCCCTCCTCACTTCGGCCCATGTTCTTTCATCAACTCGAGCGCCAACAGTAGTCCACTATCCAGCTCTCCCGAGTCTGCCCTTTCCTTCACCTTCTTCAATGCCTTGGATTTCGCCTCCTTCCAATTCTGAACGGCATAGGCGACAGCGACGTCGCGGAGAGCAGTGTAAGTTGAAGCGGTGTCTGTGAAGATTTCGTACGCCACGATCTCGGGTGATAGCTGACTTTGAAAGTTACTGAGAGCGACTCGTGCGAGATCGTCGAGTTCGAGAAGGTGGGCGAGTCGATAGATGGATTTGGGAGAGCAAGGAAGAGGGAAGTCTGGCAAGTGCTGTTCGTCAGCGGCTACTAGCCACTCCCCACGAGTCTTCGAGGCGAGTGCCGACAGAGTCGAGGGATATTTGAAAGAAGATCGGAGAGGAGCGAATCGGATGTTTCCAGTTCCCATCCAGACGAGCGTGGCGAAGTAGGTCGAATACGATGCGTCGATGATAGTGACGGTCTTGAATGGCTTTCCAGTCGTCTCGGTAGCCGACTAGTATAGCGCCTCTGAGGACTTGGCAACGATTTCGTCGGTCTCGTCGTCCGAATCTTCCCCGTTTCCTCCGATTGGTTCCTTCGCCACGGTTGAATAGCTCTGTCCGGTCCCAATCGTGACGGTGGTCGCCTCGACGAAATTCGATGAGAAGAGGGTTTCGAAATAAGGGGACGAGGCGCGAAGGCTCTTCTCACTGGCCCAGAGTTGCTTGCCAGTTCGAGGGAAGTAGAAACGAACGTCGTACGGAGATCGATGAGTTATTGTCTCTATTCAGATAAAAATGGGTCAGTTGGCCCATCGAGAAGAAGGGTAGCAAACAACTAACCAGCGAAGGAACCAGTTATGCCGACGTTCGAGAATCTAACCGGGTGCAAGTCGATTTCGACAGCAAGCTTGATGATGAAAGGAAGAGCAAGATATGGAGTAGGTGGAAAGTAGTATCGACCCGAAGGAGTTGGAGGGAAGACACCTGGAGGAAAGGTGAGAACTAGGTTTGGAGGTATCCCCGTGTAGCCTGGATGTTGCGTAATCCTTGCTTCACCGCCCGAGATTGTGACTTTACTCTTCACGTCGATCCATTCGAGGTAGAGTCTGCCTTTGCGTTCATCCCACGAAACGACTCCTGGAATCTCTTTGCCGTATGAGATTGGAATGTCGACGCATGAATGGTATTGACGACCATCCTTGTGCAGGCGACATTCGCGATCGAGGTTGACCTCCATTGCTCGTCGAGACAGAGGAGGAAGAGAAAGATACTGGAAAACGAAGCCGAAAAGACGAGGAGGCTGGAGTCGGAAAGTTGGAGTTATCGTTTTGTGAGGTCGCCGTTCCGTTCCGAAGCGAGACCAGAGCTATCTGATGTGTCCGGAGCCAGAACTGAGCTTGTCTCCAACCTGAGTAAACTTCTCGCGAGTCCCCCCCGTTTCGAGGAGGATAGAAAATGCAGCTCACCACTTCCCGATAGCTACCTACGAAGATCCATCCCTCGGCAAATTGAACCCTAATCTCCCACTCAGGTTTCCAGCAGGACCAGCGAATCCTCCCTGACTTTGGAAACTGTCCAAAAAGTTCTTGACCAGGTTATAATCCATCGTGCCTCCATCTCCTTCCCCTCCCATATCTTTCAGCATTTGTTGCAATTCTGCGTCCATTTGCTCGACATCTTGATCGTCCTCTTCTCCTTCGGAATCGGAGAGCGTTTCTATCGTAACTCGATTCGAAGAAGCTGGTTTCGAAGGCTTCGGTGTCGGTTTTGAAGAAGACGAAGCTGGACGAGGTGTAGAGGTAGATTTCGATGGTGGTGGAGTAGCTTTCGATCCTTTCTTTGCGTTGAGTTCGTTCTCCATCTGCTCCATGAGAGAATCGAAATCGGCGAGATTCGGATTGCGAGAAGGCTGTAGAGGTGTAGAAGCTGATGTCGAAGCTGGGATTGAGGGAGGAGGAGCTGAAGACGAGGAGGACTTCTCGGTAGAGGTTGAGGGAACGACATTTGTTTTCTTTTCCTTCGCAGGACCAGGTACGAAAGCTGTCAAGAGATCGATCGACATTAGCGCATATTTCAAGATCGTGCAAATAGAGAGAGTGACCTACCTCCTCGCTGTTTCCTCTCGCCTAGAATACCCTGGTATTGTTCCTCGCTCAAACCCAATGTCTCCGTCGCGAATTTCAGAAACTCATCCATCTCCTCACCCATATCTAACATTTCATCCTCGTTCATGACTGCAGGTGCCTCCTCATCCTCCTCTTCACCCTCCTCAACTTCTTCGAGTCCTTCTTCCCCTGGCATCGCTTCATCAGAAGAATCTGAATCTGATGAAGCTCCATCATATTTCTCCGCTTCGAATTTCGCTGGTCGAGCTGGTCGATCGGAAGATGGAGGAAGTGTGGCCGAGCTGAGAGGGGGAGGAGCAGTCGAAGTCGAAGTCGATGGAGCGCCCCATTCTGAGGTTGGGAGAGGCGCAACTAGTTTCTCTAGTCGAGATGCTCGTTCTTCCGTTGTCATCGTCGGCATCTCAACATCCCCTTCCTCATCTTCTCCATCGTCTTCGTCGTCGTCGTCAGAAGCTCCATCCTCAGTTCGTTCACTGTACAAAGCTCCAGGTCGTGAATCAGCTGCAATCCTCCGCCAGATCCAGAACAACCTCGGGAACGTACTCATCAAACACAGCTCCCTGTACCGTTCCCCTACCCTGTACGAAGTCCTCAACTTTGCCCGCCATCCTCTCCAATTCCTTCGCCGCTTTCCTCCCCTTTCTCTCCTCCTCTTTCTCCTCCCTACTCTTCATCTTCCCTCCCTCCTCATCCTCATCCATCTCTTCCCCCTCATCATCATCCGAGAAGCCTTCTTCCTCAAACCTAGTATTCCGTCCATCTCCAGCAGTACGAGCTCTCAAAATATCTTCCAATCCCGCTTCATCAATGTTTAACCAATCTTCCGAGGATTCCAATTGCGAAGCTTGAGATTCTGATAGTGTTATGGGATTCGGGATTCGGGAAGTGAGAGGATTGGAATTGGAACGGGAACGAGAAATCGCTTCGTCTACTCTTTGAGCGAAGGAAGGTGTAGGTCTACGTCCCTCAGACCATCAAACCCTATTAGCTTCCCCGAGAGTAGGAAGAGATTTTTTTTGTGAAAATGAGGGGAAAACGTACGGGTTCATTTTAGCTTTGATCCAACCCATTCTCGCATTCAATTCTTTTTCTCTCCATCCTTGACTCCCCTCGACTTGTCCATCAAAGAACCCTTTCTCCCCCAAACTCTTCAACATCTTTCGATACTCGTGATTCGTGGTAGGATCAAACGAGTCGAGTGGTGATGTTGTTGACCTAGGGATGGGGGAGGTCTGTTTATAAAGCATTTCAAACCCACATGCCTAATCATCACACTCAAGTCGTCAATCAGTTGTGAGAGAGAGGACAGTGAGAAGAGAGAATAAAACGAAACAATCTTCATTCCGACCCCTCTGCGTCTCTCATCTTCTTTGCCCAAACTTCTTTCGTTCCATCCAGCTTTCTCGAAGGGTTTCGGCGAATGAAACTTCTGGAGGATCAGTTGAGAGTAGATGGGGCGTGTGAGGCGAGTGGGGATGAGGACTGTGGATGGTAGTGAGGAGGGTGGGGAATCGGTCATTTCGTTTGAAGAGGGGGTTTCGGAGGAAGAAGAGGCGAGAGGAGAAGAAGGAGGGAAGCGGGACATCGAGTTACAAGCCTGATTGAGAGATGGGATCAGTAGGGAAACTGGAAGAGGAGAGGAGAGGAGAGGAGGTACCTTGAGCATATTTGGATCTCGTTCGTAGAAAGCTCCTACTGCTTCTGTAATCAAGGAAGGAGAATCCTCGAGTGCTAGAGCGATATCTGTCGGTAAGTAGGCGAGAGTTTGGTGATGGTGCTCTTCGATTTTGGCGGGATAGCTAAAAACAACATCCGGAAACAGTTAGTTTGCGAAGTGGAATCAACGAGACCGAGATCAGCTCACCCGTCAATTCGTGCCCATACTGTCTCCTCCACTTCCTTTGATGCTCGGGTGTCGACACTTGGATCACGGACTAGCGAGATTGCGGTTGCTCGATCAATGAATCCATCTTCGTCCGGGTCGAAAGAAGGATTCATGGTTTTCTCTTCGAAGGGTAGATCCGATTTGTGTTCGAGCGGTACGAGGTGAAGGTGTCCTTGATGGATCCATAACTAGATCACATGACAAGGCCTCATCAGCTCAGTGAACAGATGAAAGCGAGTAAAACGACCTACTCGATTTGCAGCGTTTTGAGGTGTAACCCAATTTGGCAGTACATCTGCTGCCTCAATGAGTAAGAACTCACCATCATCGTCCTCTATGCCAGCTACGGCGTCTGTCCATTTCTTAGTGATCTCCTTCAACAAATAAACGATAAACCATTCATCATCGACAGCGTCTGTAACATCCGTCTTTCCCTCCAACCACCTATGCTGATGCTTATCTGCCTCTGTTTGATGACTGACACTAGTCAAGTTCAATTGGAAAGGTTGTTTGTGCCAGAGATAAGTCAAAGTTTGTGAATTTGTGAATGAGAGGATCTGTGCCGATAGATCTAGGAGTGATTCGGAGTGGTCTAGAGGAGTAGGGAAATCTATTTGGTAGACACAGGTATCTGTATTCGAGGTTTGTCGAGATGTGGAATCCATTTTAGATGAAGAAGAGAGAGAAAGAGGCGAATCCTCCCCTCCTCCTCCTTAACCATTCACAGCTGCTTTGGAAGTATGTCAGCAAGTTCAGATCTAGCGTATCAATGTAACCCTCATGTAGTAGAATCAGCTGCACCACCGTACGTCTCCTTCTTCTTGCTTCCCCTCATTCAACCTCTCTCCCTTACTCACTAACTCACACGATTGATCTCTAGCTAAACAGTATACCCCTCGCATCTGAATGGGCTTCCCTCTACTCTCCCACAACCGATAAGCCACTTCTAAATCTCGCTCAAGGAGTACCCGGCGATCCACCTCCTCAAGATTTCCTCAATAGACTCGCAGAAGCAGCGAGAGATCCTCAGACGACGGGATATGGGGATTTGAGAGGAGATACGGGGTTGAGAAGGGAATTAGCGAGGGATGTGAGAGACGTTTATAAAGGTGAGGTGAAAGAGGAGGATGTCGGTTTGACTGCTGGTTGCAATCTCGTAAGCTCTCCCTCTCACTCACGTCTGCTTCAACATATTGGGAACGCTGTGGGGCGCAGGTAGCGAGTTGAAGCTCGTACGAGGAGCGTCTCAAGCCCCTTCTCACGACCATAGAATCTAAAGCACGAAGTCACGCTAACTCCCATGCCCTCCACTCCCGCAGGCTCTCTACTCGACCATGATTGCTCTGTGTCAATCCGGAGACGAAGTGATCCTCCCTACCCCCTGGTATTTCAACAACGAAATGGTTCTCTCCCAACTGTCAATCTCTCTCCTCCCGCTCCCCTGTTCGCCTCCCTCATTTCTCCCTTCCCCTTCCATCGCACGATCCCTCATAACCCCTCGAACGAAAGCGATAGTTCTAGTCTCTCCGAATAATCCGACTGGTGCTATTTATCCAAAAGAGTTATTGAAGGAGTTTGCGGAGTTGGCGAAAGAGAATGGGATCGCATTGGTATTGGATGAGACGTATAGAGAGTTTGTAGAGGGGAGACCACATAATTTATTTGAGGATAAAGAATGGAGAGATTACTTGATTCATTTATTTTCATTCTCAAAGTGAGTGTCAAACCCCCTTCTCCTCTTCATCTTCGTCGAGCTAATGAATATGACGTTTCGTAGGAGTTATGCGATTCCGGGGCATCGATTAGGAGCAATCATTACGTCCCCTCAACTCCTCATTCAGATCAACAAAACTCTAGATTGCCTTCAAATCTGTCCTGCTCGACCAGCGCAACGAGTCGTAAAATGGGCGATCGAAGGTACTCGGTCCTGGAGGGACGGAGTACGAGAGGAATTAGGGAGACGGCAGAAGGTGTTTCGAGAGTTGTTAGAGGGTGTCAAAGGGTGGGAAGTCGAAACGGGTGCAGGTTATTTCGCTTATGTACGTTTTTATCGTCTCTTTCTCAGACCCTGTCAGAAGTCAGTGAACTGATCGAATAAGTCGTGCGTATAGGTCAAACATCCATTCACTGGGATCTCGTCCGAAGTCGTCTCGAAACGGTTAGCGAGTAAAGTGGGAGTGATTGCTTTACCTGGTTCATTCTTTTCTCCACCGTTTGAGAACGTCAATGATGATTGTTATATACGATTCTGTGAGTCTTCTCTAGCTCACTCGCATCCGATCTGAATGATACTGATGCGTGGCCGTCGAAGGGACTCAGCTATTGCGAATGTTTCGGTCGAAGTTCTACGACAAGTCCCACCGAGATTGGTGGAACTTAATATGATATGGGAGACTCTGTCGGATGAGGAGTAGTTTGATCTTTGGGATCGAAATTCGACGTTCTCTTCATCAAACAGGATTAGAAGGCAGATCATCTTCGCTTTCCTTTCCTTTCGAGTTTGGGAATAGAGCGAGGGGATCAGCATGCACCTCAAGATACTTTGGATCGGTGCCTCTCTTTGCTCGTTTGCAGAGGGCGAACTATAGTCAAAGGATTTCGTTCGACTCGTTGATTCGAACTTTGCAAATTGCAGAACGCAAGTGGCTTTTATCCTTGAGCTTCGACAATCATTACTACGACCTACAAACTGGCACAGTAGTCCATCCCGGCGACACCTCGCAGACTGCTTTCACCCGAAACCTTCCAAGTCATTCGTCTATTCTTCACTGCTCCTGCTTCGCCCGCCCGTCTCGAGACTTCCTACATCATCTTTCGGGGAGAAGGCGAGATACTTCAAGCGGGCAATAGGTCGAAAGTCTGATCGAGAGGACAGGAGGGGATTCGGAGTGCTGATCAGTCGAGTGGCTTTTCCGATTGAATTCAAGAGTGAGATATCAATGTCGGATTGAGGGTGTCTCGATGTTTTCAACGATGGTCGAAGGTATGTCGATTCGTGATGAGAAGAAAATGAGATGAGACAATAAGAGAAAGTAATTAAAGGTCAGGAGGGTTTAGAAGTGAGGTGACGGAGGAAGTTGGCGATGAGAGCTGTACGAGCGAAGAGGGAACATGTTAGCGATACGCCTGACGACTTTGAGAGAATGAAGACGTACGGCTAAAAGGGGGTGTGTGATCGAAGTTCGAAAAAACTTCCGACAGGTTTTTTTCGTGTTCTTCCAGCTTCCTCGCCAATTCCTCCACACTGCGTCCTACCTCTCTCATCAGATCCAATCCCGAATCGCCAGCTTTCACACAACTTCCCTCACATTCCTTCTCGACTCTAATCTACTTCGAGACATTCCTTCGGCTTGATCCGTCGTTCGACTTCGACTTTCCTTTCGATACCGCCTTCTGCCCGTATATTGCTGGTAATAGGCAGAGAGAGCGAAGGAGGAGATACAAGGGTGAGCGGTCGGTGGAGTGGTCGGAAGGCAGAAACATCGAGGGAAGAGATGAAGGAGTTAAGCGGTGAAGATGAGGAGTGTTGGGCATGAATCCGGTCGACAAGACGATTGTTCGAGAGTCAGGATGGTGCAGGCCGTGCTTCGAGACAGCAGGCCTCGTCGAAGTCGCCTCAATTCGCGAATCGCTCGCTTCGTCCCTCCCAATCCACCTCACTTGACCTTGAAGCCTATCATCCCCGTCTTCGCTACCCTCTCATCATCCTACGCTTCACCCTCGACCATCCCCATCTTCGTCCATTCGATCACTTTCTCGCCTTCGCTCGCTCGAACTTTCCTCCTCTCGAATTCGATACCGCTCTCGTTCCTCCGGTGTCGCATTCTCCCATGCTCGTACTACACTCGAAGCTGCGCCTTTCGATTCAGTCGATGCGCTAGGAGGAAGAGGAGGAAGCAAACTCACAAACAGAATCGACCTCGTTTCTTTCGCTATTATTCGATTGTTGAATGGAGGGACGACCAGTCTGATGATCGTGAGTAGCTCGATAGACTTCCCATTCGGAAAGGGAAGTCCTGGAGGTCGAGGGCTGAACGCGAGTCGGAGTGGGAGACGAGGGATCAGTAGTCGGAGGAAGAGGAGGTTGTGAAGGTGAGTCGGTTTCTTCGGGGGGAGACGGTAGCTGGAGAGGCGGTCTATTCGAAGAGCTCATTTTATTGAGCTCGTGAGGGATAGAGGAGGTTGAAGAGAGAGGGAGAATGAGTGGGAGAAGGGAGAGAAGGGAGAAGGAATTCGAAGTTTCGCCGGAGTTGGAGCACAAGGTTTCTGCCCGTTCCTCCTCTATTCCCCTCGTACAACTACGCAAGCTATCAAGGAGGGTCAGCACTACGAACCAACTAGATCAGCATCCTCGACTAGTTAGTGCCACTTGACCCCTTCTCCCTTCTTCTCTCTTTCCCTCGCCCTCTCCCTCTTCCTCAACCTCCACTTCGACCTATTCCAGCACCTCTCGACTCACCCTTCAATGAGGATCCCTAGCAAGCCTTGCTGACCCCATCAACTCTTCATCTTCTACTAGCCTACCACCTTCTCTTCGATGCGAGCCTTAAATCCGTTGGTTCCATGCAATATCCCTCAGCCCTTCGCCCTCCCCGACTCGCAGAGAACAACAACAAGATCGAAGGAGAGGGAGCCGTTACTTTACCTTGGGAGCTTCTTGGGAGAAGGTTGAGGAAGGAGAAGAACAAGTTGGCTCAAGACACCTTGATCTTCGATCTGATCCTCTCGCCGAACGCTCAAACACTTGCTGTCCTGCTAAAGAGCGATTGAGGTCCTCCTAAAGCTCAACGCCACCTCTAGTTGGAACGTCCTTCTGTCGGCGAGCTGCGAAACACTTTCGGGTTAAAGTGGTTCTGATCAATTGACCTCGCTGCTTCTTCTAAAGCTTAGTTGGAGTCGTTGCAGTGCTCATGTGACGTTGCCGGTAGGAACGAAAAGGTGTGGAGGCAACGTATCCACCAAGTATCCACCATCGTCTGTCCGAAAAAGGCTCCCTCGCTTCGCTTTCTTTCGCTTTTGCCTCGAGTCGCTCTCTGCTACTTTCGGTAAAGCCTCTCCTAGTCGACCTGGTATTCTACATTCTGCCAGAACAGGCTTTCGACAAAGATATGGTCGCTCAAGATTGACTCATCTCCGAGATCGAGATGAGAGGCGAACCATTTCTAGGATGCAGGATCAGCTTGCCTCGCTACTCATCTCTCTCTCCTTACGCTAGTCACAAAGAAGGTGAGTCTTCCTAGCCTCGTGGTCTCCACCTCTCGCTCACAACCGCTGATTCTCTCGTCTACCGTCCTCGTAGATCCTCGGTATCAAGAGCACTCGATTTCACCAACTCCAGTTCTACCTCACCCTCACACTCACCCGTTTCTACCTACTATGAACACCCTCTCTCCCTGATACCGGTCCTCCCAGCTTGACTCGACCACAGCCTCGACAGAACAGCTCGATGATTTCAGATCTTTTGACCGGTTTCCTGCACACCCTTTCACGACTCGCATCGCTAGGCCATCAACAGGCGCCCACTACTTGACTCCTCTTCTCAGCTACTCGTATCTGAGACAATTCGACCGACAGAAGAGGATGCGCGATAGAGGGATGATTGCTGCTTTCCAAGCGTTCATCAAGTGGAGAGAGGGAAGAGCTTCTCGGATGAGCCAAATGGGTGCAGCGGGTTAGATTAACTGGGAGAAAGGTAGAACGCAGTGAGAGCAAGCGAAGAAGGAGAAGAAATGCTTCGAAGTTGTGCGAAGGTGAGTTGAACAATTTCTCTCGATCCAAAATTCACGAGACTTTTTCTTTCGAATGGCTTGGCGTGGTTGCGAGATTGAGATCTGCTATTGAATAAGCTAGCTTAGGAGACTGGTGCGCTCTGGTGAAGACGGAATTTCCAGCTAATATCGGGAAGAAATGGATTCTGCCGTCTCTCTTGCTCATTCGCTTCTCTTCACGCCTCAAACTCGCTCGATAGAGATCTCACACTCCTCAGAAACGCTTTTGTATCTTTGCAGTCCGTCTCGTCGCTCCTGGCGCACAACTCAAGCCAAATTCCTCATCACATCGATCATTCAACACAGCTCCTCTTCTCGGTTCAAGCTCCTCGAGGATGGGTTTCAATATGGAGTTGGTCTTGACCGCTATACCAGAGTACCTGATCTGCCCTCGTACGCCTCTCTCACTCTCACCCTGATTCACCCAGTTGGTCGAAGTTGACTTTCCCTTTCTCATTCTGCAGTCTGCGATGATGTTTTCGAAGAACCTCGCCGTATGTGCTTGTCTGAGCATTTCGCCTGCGGTGAATGCCTCGCCGCGTACCTCGCTCGAGAAGATGCGCCTCAAATTCCATGTCTCGTCTCAAATTGCAACGAGCTTTTCAGCCCACACATCCTCCGTTCCTCTGACTTTGTCAACCGCGCTTTAGCAACTCTGGAGTATGTCTCTTGAACCCCTCCTTCCGTCGCTAGTAACAAGGCTGATCGAGAATCTTAGTTGACAGAGTTCCGTGCAACATGCCAGAATGCGAATGGAGGGGATCTTACGATCAATTCGAGGATCACGTCTTGAAGGTAAGCACTGCCTATTGCCTACTTATTGCACTCAACTTATCGACTTCGAAACGAGCTCGCAGTCTTGCGAGTTTCAGGTGACGGATTACGAATTATGCGGCGACGAAATCTTCACGAAAGAACAAGAGATTCATCTCGCAGATGTGTGCTTGGAAAAGAAGCTTGTATGTCCTCGAGGCGGGAAAGAGTGTGGTAAGTACCTTCGGAAGGATGAAGAGAAACATGCTGCTTCTTGCTGCAGCTACGAGTGAGCTTCGAATTTCTCTTCTCTTTGGGTCGGTTCGAGCTAACCCATCCTCTTTGCTATCAGGTGCCGGGAGGACGCTACCTGCCCTACTCGAACGAGTCTACGTTACCTTGCTGCTCACGAGCAAGAATGCAGGCGCCTTCGAGACGAACTCCTCGATGCTCAACAAGAACTCTTTGAACTCGATTCTATCACGGAGAACGATGCTGAGGAGGAGGTCGAGAAGAGATGCGAGGAGGAGGTAACGAAGAGAGTCGAGGAGGAGATCAAGAAGAGGTCCTCGAATGGGAAGGAGAACCAAAACAAGAAGAGGAAGAAGACGAAAGAAGCAAAACTCCTAGCTGAGGTTGATCGGTTGCAGCGCGAGGTGGCAGAGCTCGCTGCAGAGCTCGCTGCAGAGAACGATCAATTCAAGAGGAAGTAGGAGATGAAGCCGAGTCGACTTCTTTGTCGAGTGTTGTCGTCGGGTTCGATGGGAGTATTTGCAGTAGATTCTTGTTTATCCTTTGTTGTTTGTGCTATTCCCTCATTTGCAATACCTTCCCTTCACTCTCGGATTGGTCCTGCTTGGAGGCGTCGAGTGAAAGTCGCCCGGATCGAGTCAACTGAAAGGGAACATTAAAACTTTGCGAAACGAAGGTTTCTGAAATTTCTGCCTCCTCTCACTTTCTACCATCGCTTGTTGTCTCTTCCCCTCAAGATACGCCCTGCACAAGGCTCTCGTCAACAATCAATTTGCCAGTCTCGCACCTCACCAGTAGCTCTCTTCACTTCAAACTTTCAAGCGTTCTCGTCATTTTTGGGTCAAATCACCTTCACACCAAGAGCTGTGTAGCCGTGTAAGGGCTATCAGAATAGCTTCTCATCAGCTGTACCCTCCCACGCATCTCATACCCTCTCCCTGTCGAATCCCTCGATTTTGGAAACTCGCTCAATTTGATCGCTTCCCTCGCTGCAAGCCATGGGACTCGACACAGAGCTATTCATAGGAGAAGTACCAGAGTATCTCATGTGTCCAAGTGAGCTTATCTCGTTTCATCCTCCTCTTGATTCTCACGCTCACTCAACTCGATCTCATGCTCTAGTCTGTCTCGAAGTTCTCGAAGATCCCCAACAAATGTGTGAAAGTCAACACGTTGCTTGCGATGGCTGCTTATCGGACTACTTCGGGAACGACGTAAACAAGAAGAAACCTTGTCCTGTTTGTCGCGAATTCTTCACCTGGCAATCTCTCACTACATCACGAATCCTCGAACGTGCGCTTATGACGCTGAGGTACGTCTACGCTCGCTCACTCGAATGTGTTCGAGTCCCGCAAGTGCTGACTGAAATGTGTCGTTTCTTTCGCAGGGTGAAATGCGCAAATTCGGCAGAGTGTACTTGGGTAGGAAGTTACAAAGACAGTGAGGATCACTCAAAGAAGGTCAGTCTCACCTTTGCTACACGGTGTCTTCAGGACGACCTCACTTTCGCGTTCTCCGTTTCAAGAGTTGCCCCTTCAATAAAGTTCCTTGCGAAAAGTGTGGTGAAAAAGTAGCAGTCAACAAGAAGGAAGATCACCTACGCTCGTCGTGTGGAGGAACCACAATTGACTGTCCCCGTGGAGGCGCTGAATGTGGGAGTTATTTTCGCAGGAACAGTGCCAATCACAACAGAGTTTGCTGCAACTACAAGTGCGCATGCTCGACTTTCTCTCTCTTTCTTTTCAAGTCCAGGGGGATAAGACTGATCCTATTGCTTGTAGATGCTCCGTCGACGAGGAGTGTCACACTCGCACCACTCTACAACACCTACACCTTCACGAACGAGAATGTCGAAACATTCGCAACCAACTTCGCGATGCTCATCGCAGGATTTCAGCTCTAGAAGAATCGTCGTCTCGCTCTGCAGCGATTGAGGATGACACAACAAGGAAGAGGAAGCGAGACGATGGAACAGACCTCGAGGCCCGAAAGAAAGTCAAGGAATTGGAACGAGACGTCGCCTCACTCATGGTCGAGAACTCGAGGCTCAAGTCAAGGCTCATCAGTCAACCATCGAATCCAGCGTCTGCTTTCGACCCCCGCCCGGATTGGAGAGACTTTTACTCAAACAATTTGAACAATCGCCAGTCACGATGATTTCTCACGAAGGGTTGCTTGTCTCTAGCTTTGTTGCTTTTGTTGTCGTTTTACCTGCAATACCATCTGTACTCTCGTTTCCATGTCGAAATGTTTGTGAGGATGCAACAAAGCGATTTCGAGTCCGTCGTTTTCAGTCAGTCAGACTCTTTTGCTGATGTCTTCCATCGAACAGATTCTTCAGCACTGAGCTTTCCGAGAGAGTCAATTGAGCGAGAGCGTAAGAAGACGAGTCCACGGCTAGCGCAACAAGCGAGACCGAGTCGCAAACCTCAGCCAAGTTCGAAAAATGGGGCAGACGCTCTTTGTCTCCTCTCTTCTCACCTTCAGCTCAACTAAGGTCTCCAGCTTCAGATAACATCAGCTGTAACAGGAATTAAGCGCTTCGCTCTGTATCGTTACTCCCCTCTCCATCAAGATCACTCAACCTTGGACTCCTTTCCTCGACTCTCCCTCCTCAACAATGGGTATCGATCGCTCCATCTTCGTAGGAGACGTACCTGAGTATCTCAAGTGTCCGAGTGAGCCCACTTCGACTTCCTTTCGTGTTTCCCGCGCGCCAGCTGACTCGTTTCCTCTTTCGCTCCTTCCTCATCAACCACTCGCTAATCCCGTCTCTCCACTTTTCTAGTCTGCCTAGACGTACTCGAGCATCCACAACAAGTCTGCTCAGCTCAACATCTCACCTGCAACGATTGTGTGATCAATTACTTTGGAACTCAATCATTGAAACCTTGTCTTGTTTGCCGTAGGGCGACGGACTTTGACTCGTTACTTCCTTCACCTTTCGTCGAGCGTATTATCAAGGATCTCAAGTGAGCCCAACTCCCTCAGGTTGACTATCTCTGCTCGAATGAAATGACTGCTTTCGTTTCCTTCGATTTCGCAGGGTCAATTGTTCGACCTCTTCGTGTACCTGGACTGGCTCGTACACTGATCGCTTAATTCATATCGGATCAGTACGTTAGTTCCTGGGTCCAGACGAGCGCACGATCGCTGACTCTAGAGTATCTCACAGCTCTGTCCTCATCGCAAGATTCTCTGCGACGATTGTTTCGAATGGGTCGTAGCGAGCGCAAGAGCTTCACACCTCGTCGACTCCTGTCCGGAACAACTCACTTCTTGCTCACGCGGACCTCGTTTGTGTCAAGCTTTCCTTCGCAAGAATCTCGATCAGCATAGGAAAACTTGCGATCAATTCAAGTCAGTCACACTTCTCCCCTCATGCCCTCTACTCTTCCCTCACCTGTGATATTATCGAGTAGGTGTCGCGTCAAGACGTCGTGCTCGACTCGCTTGACTCTGCGCAATCGCGATACCCACGAGAACGATTGCCGTCGTCAATCGCGAAAAGTCACAGCGGTGCAAGCTGAAGTCGACAAGCGCAAGGAAGAGAACAATAAGCTCAAAAAGAAAGGTGGGAAAGGCAAAGGGAAAGATCTAGCGTTCCTCGAAGATCTTTTGATGCCTGATGATGATTCGAATTGGCTATAAACGCTTGTCCTTTCTCGCCATTTTTATTCGCTTTACGATTTCGACTACTGTAACTCAGTGGGTCTGTCGGTTCTGATGGAGTTACCGAAGCGCGAGAGGTTTTGCGAAAGGTTTCACAGTTTCTGTAGCCGAAAGAACGAGATACTAAAACTTCAATTCCATTTCCTTCCCTTCCTCACAAACCCCTACAGAGCCGAGAAGAACCTATCGACAGAATCCAAACATGTACACCGAAAAAGCGAGCCAAACGAGAGAGAAACGAGACATTCGAGTTCAAGCGATGTGTTGAAGACCAACTTCGCGCTCATCCTTCTCGGAAGAAGGAGAAATCGAGAGCTACTGACATGACAGCGGCATCAGTGAGAGCGAGAACCAGGAATGAAGAAGGAAAGCGTACCTTTTGAGCGCCCATTTCGTTAGGAGAGTGAGAACGTCCGTAATCTCCTGAACGAGCCAAATCTACGCCTGTACATCGCACGCTTCCTACACATCAATCTGAGAGAATGTTGTGTCTTGAGAAGTGGGAAGCGCACCTTCGAGGATTTCCTGCGAAATTCGAGAACGAGGAAATCAGTTTGTGTATTCAGCTGAATCTCCAGTTGGGGAACTCACATCATTCTGAGACCCCCAGTTTGCGTTGCCGTGACCTGACTTCTTCATGGGGATAGCTAAAGGAAGAATGAAAGGAATCGGATCAAGTGGGGAAACGACGAAAAAGAAAAGAAGATGAAGCGAACGATTGGCTTTGGCGTGGATACTAGCTTCAATCTTGTGTGCGTGAGAGCGAGTCCTATACAGTACGAGAGGGTTAGTGATGTGTGACGAGAGGGAGACGAGAGTTTAAATGAAACTTGCATTTTGAGGGGAGATGAAGTGAGCTGAAGCTAAACAGTTGAATAAGGTATAGTGAGAGGTTATGGTGAGTTGAAGTTAGCTGTAGAGCGTACTAGTGAGAATGAGGTGAAGAGAAGTGAGATGAAGGAAAGAAAGAGTTTAGTCTCGCACTTTCGAACCGTTTCATCTTTCTCGAGAAAGTCTCGCAACGATTCGACTAGCAAAAACATCAAGCGTCGTTTATCAACAAGCAAACAAGCAAGCAAGCTACACAAGACAAAGCGTTTTCCCTTATCTTATTCCTCTTCGCTATCGTCACTACTACTCTCATCCCCTCCTTCCTCTTCCTCTTCCTCATCTGAACTCTCGACCAACTCCGTACTCTTGATCTTCCTCTTCTCCGGCAAACTGGCACTAGCACTCCCTCCTTTCCCTTCCTTCTTCTTCCTCGCTTTCTCCTGCCTCGCAAGTTTCTTCGCTTCTTTCTCAGCAAGTTTCAATTGTCGTTTCTTTTCCGATGCTCGGTAGGATCGTTTGTAAGCTTTACCAGGTTCCGGGTAGAGTGAAATGAGATGATCAATGATAGCTGCAACAAGCTCATTGTCAGTGCTGAATGAAGGTGGAAGAGAGGGAGAGGGAGAAACTCACTTTGGTAAGGGATCTTTGCGTCCGGACCCAATTGATCTCGTTCGGTGATATCGAGAATCGCAGAATCTCGCAAGTGCTTGAATCGATCTCGTAAGTTCTTCGTACCTTGAGGTTGGAGAGTAGGATCATCGATAGCGGAGAAGTCAATCTCGGATTCATTCTTGACTTTCAAGTTTGCGATGCTGTGCGAAAGGAACTATCGCTTCATCAGTCTCAGGCTTCGAGAGATAGGGCGAAAGTGTTTCGCACTGGTGAACGAGAGTCGAGTAATACTCGGTCTTCCACCTCCAAGCTCGTTTACTTTCTGGTTTCTCCTGTTCCTCCTCCTCACCATCTTCTTCTCCGTCCGTAGCTTTCTCTTTCCCTTTGCTCGAAGTCGACTTGTCCTGCTCCTCACTTCCATCAGGTGTTGAAGCAGTAGCATTCTTCCTCGAAAGACTATCGTTCCTGTATATCTCAACTCGCGCTCATCAGCAACTAGTTCTCTCGCACGGATGAAGCAGAATGAGAGAAGCGTACCACTTAATCCTAATCTGAGTAGCAGTCCTAGTCTCTCCCATCCTCTTACTAATCGCGGTCCAACTATTTCCCAACTCTCCATGCAATCTCACCAACGTCCTCTCCTCCTCTTGACTCCACTTCCCCTTCTTCAACAACTCCCCTTTCCCTCCCCCCAACTGTTTAGTCCAACGATCTCTACAATCCCCACTAGGTCTTCCAACCCAAGTCCCAATCTTCTCCCAACTCGAACTCCCAAACTCTTTAATCCCACTCCTCAACTTCTCGTCTTCTTCTTGACTCCAACTCCCCTTCTGAGCATCAGGGTTATACATCCTCCTAACATGATTCCAAATCCCCAACAAAGCTCGCTCTTGTAAAGCGTTTCCCAATTCCAACCATAATTCGTTGAGAGGTCCTGCAGAAGAGGAAACTAGTTTCTTACCATCTGGACCGAGGGAGGCGAAAGGATCTTTCGCGGCTTTGCGAGTGTTGATGTGTGTGACGAGTTCCTCTGAAGTCATTCCTGATCGTTCGCGGTAGTTCTTGATAGTAGCTTTGATCAATTTATCTTCACTCGAACTGAATTTCCCTTGTTTATACGTTTCACCTGTACGAGGTAACCAACGACATGATCAGTATACCAAAGCGGTTGATCAAGCAGAGATTTCTCAACGTACCGTATTCTTCAGCTAACGCTTTCAATTCCTTGACTGGGGTCCATTTAGTTTGTAAAGTCTCCCAAAACGTTCCACTCTTCTGATTCGGTTTGACGTACTCCGGATCCTTCTCCAATTCCTCAATACTGACGACGTCTCCATCGTCGGTAGGATCAAACACTTTCTTCTGTTTCGAAGGTAAGGGAGCTGAGGGAGTATTCGAGTCTGCGGATTGAATCGGACCGACGAGGATTGGACGAGGAGGTGGGATAGGAACTGAAACGGATCGACGAGGAGTCTTGAGAGGTTGCTTCGAGGTCGAGGAGGAGGGATTAGAGGAGGAATTGGAGGAAGGTTTCGTAAGTTGTGCAGCGACTTCTCCTTCTGAATCATCATCCTCATCATCTGAACTTGAACTGCTACTTCCGAAATCTCCTTCGATCGAGAACGTAACCGCTTTCCCTTTCCCTTTCCCCTTCGATTCTTTCTCCTTCTCCTTTGCTCTCTCGCGTTGATTCTCGACCGTCTCCCCGACTCCAGCGAGCGCAGGATCAATCTGCATCTCGATCTCCTCCGGTTGGATTTGGGTTTGAGGTTGAGCTTGTATCTGTTGTTGAGCGATAGCAGCGGCAAGTGCTTTACGTTGATCCTTCTTCTCCCGTCTCTCTCTCTTCCTCTTCGCTTTCTCACTCTCCCCTCCGTCTTCTTTCCTCCTCCCCGACTTGTCCTTCTTACTCTTCTTCTTCTTCCCTCCTTCCTCTCCTCCAGTGGTCGAGGGTGCATCGACTGGAATGTCTTCTTGAATCGGTTGAAACTCGTTGGGTTGGTAAGAAGCTGGAGGAATCGGGAGGTCGAAAGCACCGTATCCTCCATGAGCTGCGATATTTGCTGCGGAGGAAGAGGAGGAAGAGCCAACTTGGATATCGGCAGGAGTCGATTGAGCGGGAGTGGAAGAGGAAGTGGGTTGAGGTTGGGGAATGAAATCAAAGTTGAATAAAGGGTCGACTAGGAACTCGTTGGCGGAAGTGGAAGTGGAGGTGGAGGGGAGAGGTGCGATGGGTGCGAGAGGAGAGGGAGTAGATTTCGATTTGGATTTGCTGCTAGATTTTTTCGACTTTTTGGTAGAGGGGATCGTAGTGGAATCAGGAACGAGAGGAGCAGAAGCGGTGATCACGGGAGAGGATTGATCGACCTGCGAATGGAAAGAGCGTCCCGAAGCGAGCAGTGTGGGAAACGTAGGATCTTTCGTGAAGAAGTTTTCCGACTCACCTGTTGTTCGATTCCTTCATTCGCATGCTTCTTACTCTTCTTGTGTTTCTTCTTGCTCGGTTCCTCTTGTCCCTCCGCAACATCTCCCGCTACCGCTCCATTCGCGTTGTCCGATTCCTTGTCCTTTCGTTTCTTATCCTTTTTCGATTTCTTCTCTTTCACTCCCGCTGCATCGGTACTCACTTCTCCATTGACGAATGATTCGAATACGTTTGCGGCTTCGTTTATAGCTTGAGTAGCGATCAATTCGTTCATCTGGAATTTGAATAGGTTGAGTGAACAGCTTCAAATGAGAGAGAGAAGAGAGAGGAATTGGAATGCACCTGTTTGACTCTTTTCTTTTCTGCTTTACGAGCCTTCTTTGCTTGTTTCCTCGCTGAGTCTAGTTGTTCTGGAGTGTCGGTAGAAGTTGAATTCGAGGCGGTGTTGTTTTGATTGACGAGAGAGGAGGAGGAAGAGGGCTGAGCAGATGATGAAGCTTGTTCTTGTTCTTGTAAGAGGAGTGTAGCTCGAGACCGTTTACCCATACAGCTCTTGATCTAGGTGGAAGTATGCTGTTCACGATTAGGGTTGTTCAAGGGAGGTGACAGAAAGAAGAGAGAAGGGAGAATAATTCGAAGTGAGAGCCCAAGTCAAATTTTATTATAACTGCTCCCAATTGAAGTTTGTAATTTATCCTCCTCGGATCAACAGCGAGCAGCTCCTCGACCTTCATCTACTCACTTTGAGTTAGCTCTGCTTCACTATCGACTATTCCACTCCTCTACATCGACTCGACTCAAGCTCCAGTAGGATCAGGTGTCTCGATTTGGACTCCCCCCTTTGAAGCGACTCCTCACCTCCTCGCAACTTGGCACAACCTCGATTAAGTCCGCAGCTAACACACTAGAGAACAACGTAAGCTACACTTCTCTCTATTCGCAGTCCAAGCACTTGAACAGGTAGAGCGAGGGAGGAGTGAATCGTATTTCCGACTCGTCCGACTCCTTCGTCATCCTCTCTCTTCTCAGTCTCAGAGATACACCTACTACGGGTTACACGATATAGTTGGAACTACCCAGTGCATTCCGCACGAGCTATATCAGGATTACGCGAAGGAGTGACAGTAAGGAAAGGGTCGTGTGGGGTCAATCTCTCCCTCTCCCTCCTCTTCACCTTTGTCAAACTATCCTTTGACCCTATGAACACCTCGAGAGCTCGTTCAAGATCTATGTAACTGACTCGAAACGATTCTCACTTTACAGCTCCTCTCCCTCGTCGACCATGTCCAGCCACCATCCTCCGACCTTTCTCGGCACGACTCACACTCCACCTTACGTCCCCTCGGTCCCCTCTCACTCTCAATCCATCTCTCGTACCTCCTCCGCAGCGGGTAGATCAGATCCCGAAGAATCAGCCGACGACGATTCAGAAGATTTCCTCGAACCCGAAGACCTCGACGACCCAGACGCATCTTCTGCAAGCTTGAACAAACTCAGTCCGGCCACACCAAAAGTCTCGAGTAATTCTACGAATTGGCCTTTCAACGCGCTCACGACCCACAATTCGAATTCTGGTTATCCTGGAACGTTTCCAGATGGTCATGCTCAAAACGGAGGAGGAAGTGGGAATCGTCGACGGGTCTCACTCGAGAACAGTGGAGACGCAATGAACGAAGACGATTATTCAGAAGATGAACACATTCCCGCTTCTTCCCTTCCTCACGAGATCCTCCTTCACATTCTCCGACTCCTTCCTCCCACCGCCCTCGCCCCCGCTCTCCGAGTCTGTAAAGCATGGTGTCAATGTGGAGTCGAATTACTCTGGCACAAACCCATGTTCACCTCGCTCCCAGCCCTTTACAAAATGTTACAAGTACTCTCTCACTCTTCGACACAAACTTTCCCTTACCCCGAATTCGTCCGCCGGATCAATTTCTCAAATTTGACGGAAGAGATGAGTGACAAGATGTTGGGGAAATTGTTACCGTGTACCAGGATCGAGAGGTTGACTTTGACGGGATGCAAAAACTTGTCGAGTCAGAGTATGGTCGATTTATTGAAACAGTCCAAGAGGTTGGTCGCGTTGGATTTGAGTGAGGTAGAGAACGTCGATGATGAGGTGATTGGAGCATTGGCAGAGAATTGTCCGAGGTTGCAAGGGTTGAATTTGACGGGGTGTGGGAAAGTTAGCGATAAAGGTTTGGAGAAACTTGCGAGAGGTTGTCCCGCTTTACGAAGAGTAAGTTCAACTCTCTCCAATTACTCACTCTCAGCCTAAGTTTCGAGTACTCAAGATGCGATTGAGTGGTTTTCAGATCAAGTTACGGAAATGTGATTTAATCACAGATGTATCAATCGTTCTCTTATCGGTCAACTGCCCTTTACTCCTCGAAATCGACCTCGGATTGTGTCTCTCCATCACCTCTACCTCTCTCCAACAACTCTTCCGATCCTCTCACAACATCCGCGAACTCTGTCTCAACGGTTGCACCTCCTTGACAGACGATGGATTCCCCGATTCCACTTCTCTCTCGCTCCTCTCCTCGACCCACTCTTCCTCTTACTCTTCCGCCCAAGCTTCCCCCTTACCCTCAGATTCTTCTTCCTCCGGTGATCCTTCTCGACCATCCTCTCCCGGCCCCTCCCCCCTCTCCGCTCCCTCAGGAGCTCTCATCCGTCGTCCCCAACCCCTCACTTCACCCCCCTCCTTACACTCCTTCGATCATCTTCGATACCTCGACCTAACTTCGCTCGTTCTGTTGACCGATCAAGCAATAGGAGGTATCATCAAGTTCATGCCAAAGATTAGGAACTTGATCCTTGCGAAATGTGGTAGGCTGACTGATGAGAGTCTTTACGAGATATGTAAAGTTGGCAAACATTTACATTATTTACATTTGGGTCATGTCAACTCGTATGTTCCACACTCTCTTCTCTCCCATCGTCCAGCGAGAAGGTACTGATGAATTGGTCTGTCTGTACGTACAGGATTACGGATAAAGCGGTGACGGCAATTGCGAGAAGTTGTACGAGGTTGAGATACATCGATTTAGCTTGTTCGTTCAGAATCTCTTCACAACTCTTCGCTTACACGCAGACTGAGCAGTTGTACGATCCCGAGGGAACAGGTTGTAACAACTTGACGGATGTTTCAGTGTTGGAGCTCGCTGCGAACTTACCCCGTCTGAAACGAATCGGATTAGTTCGAGTACGTTTCCCTTCTCCTCGTTCTCTCTCCCTTAGACTGACCCTTGCTCTCTCTGACAGGTGACGAATATTACCGATGCATCTCTCGACGCACTCCACGCTCGAACTTCGCTAGAAAGAATTCATCTCTCCTACTGTTCGAACCTCACCGTTTCGGGAGTCAACGACCTCCTTCAACATTTACCGAGATTGACTCATCTGAGTTTGACCGAGGTTCAAGCGTTCAGGAAGAAAGTGTTGCAAGTTTTCTGTAGACCTCCTCCGAAAGTACGTCGAAAACTTTCTCTTCAATACTCACTCGGAAGACGCATACTGACGCCGAAGCTCGATGTAGGATTTCAACGATCATCAACGACGCTCATTCTGTGTGTTTTCGGGACGAGGAGTACATGATTTACGAAGATACCTCCGATCCCTCTCTCCAGCGGAACTCGAAGTACTCTCCCAACCCGATCCACCTTCAGACGACGACATGACGAGAGTAGGGAATCGAGGATTAGGTCAACAAGGAGGAGTGGGTGCGAATCAACAACAAATTCAACAGAGGATGCAAGGAGGAGGAGGACAAGGAGGAACAGCAGCTCAAGTCGCGCAAGCCAGAGTGAGACTAGCTCAGATCGCTCAGGCGAGACAGACGATGGGTCAGAACGGGAATGGGAGAGGTCAAATTCAGGGAGGAGGTGCAGCGGGAGGGGGTGGGATCTTGGGTTCTCCTTTCGCGATGGGTGGACCTCAAGCTCAAGCT
The DNA here is from genome assembly GCA_016617785.1 of Sporobolomyces roseus. Lineage (NCBI taxonomy): Eukaryota > Fungi > Basidiomycota > Microbotryomycetes > Sporidiobolales > Sporidiobolaceae > Sporobolomyces > Sporobolomyces roseus. The sequence goes on along the minus strand of JADILM010000005.1, from coordinate 1,533,055 downwards.
CCTCAGACTCAGCAATCGCCTTTACAGCAGTCCTATCGAACTCCGAGAGCTTACCAAGCTTGGTTGGATCAACAATCTCAGCAACAAGGGGGAGGAGCTTCATCGATCGCATCTACTTCGAATCCGACTTTACCTCATTTGGCTTCTTTCGCACCTCGACCGTCGAATAGGAATGGAGCTGGACCGAGTGGATCTCAAGGCCCTCAACAGACGGGATTCAATCGGCCTAGTCTTTATCGACAGAACTCGTTGGGGTTGAGCGGAGCTACTCAGACTGGAGAGGAAACGGATTATGATTTCTCTGCGGATCTGAACGATCCGGAAGGAATGCACAATATTCCTATTCGGTGCGCTCTCACTCTTCTTCTCTACTCGCCTTGCTTTCGCTAATTCGTCCCCTGTTGCGCTCACTCAGGAGTGTACCATCGACTGGTAGCTCAAACTCGATGGAACTCGACTCACCAATGGATCAAACTGCTTCTACATCAAGTTTGACTCGACCTCCTCGACCGAGAAGAGCAACGGTTACTCGAACGAATTATCGATCTTCTGGACCATCTCATCGACGTGGTGGTGGATCAGAAATGGAAGATGACAATGAGGAAGGAGATGAGGGAGAGGCGACAGGAGAAGAAGAGGATCTCACGATGGGAGACGCCTAAACCAAAACTCGATTCCCCTTCCGTCCCTCCTTTCTGTTCTCTATCCCATCGCAACACAGTACATATCACTCGCTTTCTGCATATTCTCTCTAATGATTGTTATACCCTGTTCCTTTTCTCCTCTATGATTTTACCTGCTTCTCACTCACTTAGCATTTTACCCACCTTCCTCTTTTGCTGTCTTTGACTTGTCTCGTTAGCTATCCATACATTTCCCTCTTTTCTCTCGTCGTTCTCTCCCTCCTCTTTCGCACTACTACATAAGAATCTGATATCGAATTCGAGTTCTATACGATTTCCTAATTTCCAGATAAATCCTTTCCTTTGAACGACGAGAGAGATTGCAGTGCTACAAGTAAAGACAATAGAGTAACAAAAGTAGGGTAATATAAACGACAAAGGAGGGAGAGAGATAGTGATTACTTGATTTGCGAGTACAAAGCATCTGCACCTTCAGAACCGTCCAGGAACCATCCTTTACTCGGTTGCTGAGGTGAGAGTGACCTTCTTCCGATCCCTCCTCCAGGCGAGTGTTGGAAATGTTGCGATTGCGATTGAGGATGCGAAGTAGAGAGATTATAGTAAGGAGTTAACGACGAAGTCTGCTGAGGGTATAGAGGGTTCGAGTCGGACATGGAAGGAGTGGGTGCGGGTACAGCGTAGGAAGTATTTTGTAGCCAAGAGAGATCGTAGACGTCTGGACCTGGTTTCATCGGAGAACTCAAACCGAGATCACCAAGGAACATGGCTGCGAATCCAGGATCTGGAGGTGAGCCACCAATTTGTGGAGTCTGGAAGGGAAGAGGAGGGGGTGGGTATGACTGTGAAGAGGCGAGGGGTGCAGGTGATTTCGCAGGAGGAGCGAAGAATTGTGGAGATTGTTGATGACTCGAAGGAGCGGATGTCATCGCTGAAGAGGGCTCGTGGGAAGTAGTCCGAGACGAAGATGTGGAGAAGGAGGATGTCGTGCTGATTGAGAGAGGTCCCGGTGCGAGAGGCCGCTGATCACTCGTTCCGGCATTGTACTCTGAAGGAGGTGAATGGGCGAGGGAGAGTTGCTTAGCGATACGTCGAAGAACCTGTCGGTGGAATGACTCAGTCAGTACAATCACGTTCACGAGTATTGATCAAGTCGCAACCAACCTGAACGAAGGTTTCGGGAGGAGGAGCGTTGTTGTTGCGATAACCTCGTTGCGCTTGTCGTTCCTCGACAGCAGAGCCGAGCATACTGAACTCAGCTTGCGATTATCAGCTTGCGGTCTAGGTGGTGTTATTGTGAAGGAGAAGCTTACGAGATGATCGCGGTAGCGTGCTTGATGACCTTGTTCAACATCGGAGAAGTCACTTGAGTGGTCGAGAAGACTTCGTAAGCAGTAGCGGCAGTATCCCTGTGAAGTAAGGCACCGACTGATCAGTATAGAGCTCCTCATCAAATCGAATTCCAACTCACTTTTCTCGAGCGATTTCCGAAATGGGAGCGTTGGTATCGATGAGATGGAAGATGTAAGAGTAGATAACGATTGTTGCGCTCAGTGTATGAGAATGGCTGTCAGAGAGATAGGGGAGTTAGATCTAGATCCGAGAACGGTGAAGGTACGAGGAGAGACTTACACAATCCTAAGGTTCTTGAGGAAATCCCTTCCTCCGTAATGAGCACTGATGACCTTTCTCGCCGATTGGAGACAAGCATCCGTCGAGAATCGATATCTCGGATTCGTGAAGCCAGTCACCAAGAATGGTCGATGTAATCGAACTAGCCTCGAGAAAGCGCCTGACATCGACATGAATCGTTGTTTGCGTAACTTTGGATTCCTCTCCTCTTGCTGGACGTTCTCGGAAGTCATCGATTCGGGGAAGGTTGCGACGTGAACACGCATTTCTCTATCGAGTTCGAGGACGGTGTCGTAGGTGAAATCTTTCGCATTCGTGACGAGTCGATCGAAGACTAGTCTCATGCTACAAAGATGGGCGAAGTCAATCAGCATTGTGCGACGAGTCATGAGTGAATTGAGAGCTTACTATCTTCCCCCTCCACCTTTGTTCAGCTCGAGCGAAGAATCCGTCCAAACTTGTCTCGGAGCAGGTTCAGTTCGCCAATCCGTCGCAGATAGCTGATCAAAGTTGAGATTCTCCGGAGGAGGTGTTGTAACTTGTAAAGGGTGGACGAGGTAAGCTCCCATTCGATTGTTCGCGGTAACGACATCCAAGAAAGTGATGATTCCAAAAACTCGAATCGCTGTTTGCCGTTTCATGCTGTTGGTACCTTTCGGAAAGGCGAGGTCATCGGGTGGCATCGTTTTCGGGTCCGTCCCGAGTTGATGGAGTCGCAACTTCTGAGAAATTCGAACGCCGATCGCGAGATAGGTGAGAAAACCTCCCATATCCGTTCCTCCTCCACTCGTCAAATTGTACTCTATGAAGGTGGAACATTGTCAGAGTCGCTCATAGAGTAAGAAGAACAGGACGTACGGCCGTAGAGGGCGACGAGCTGAACAAGTCGGAATTGAGGTTGATTCGGCCAATTCGAAAGGTGAAAGAGTCGAAGTGAAGCCGCATACCAAGCTGCGGTAGTTTCAGGTTTCGTTGCGAATGGCAAAGGAGGAGTTTCGATCGATTGAGCTCCGTCGAGACCAAGTGCGAGAACCTGTGGACACGAAAACAATCGTGAGTTTCACCATTCTGGCGCGGAACTGAGAAAGACCCGTCGATCTCGACCACCGAAGAGACAGAACTTACGATGAAGAAGATTCCCAACCAAGCGAGATCTACCTCATTCTGTCTCCCCATCTTCAACATTTCCTCGAATTTCTCCACCTCTGCCAAGAACGCCGGTGGATGCAGGATCGTATAGAACCAGCTGACATCTTCGAAGTAAGCTCCAATAATTCGACTTGCTGCGTCCGGAGTTGGCAGGAGGGAATAGATCTTTTCGAGAGATCTGTCCCTCTGCTCGATCATCTCAGATTGGGAGAAACAGAGGTCGAGTCCGTGCGAAACGGCTTTCGTTGCTCCTTCGAAGCGGATCGGGTGACCCAAGATCGAAGTGAGGAAAGAGGTAGGTTCGGGGTGTTGGTCGATCTGAGCGGAGGGTCGATGCGAAGAGGGAACCATGTCGATGGCGGACGCGAGGAAATCGAGACCCGCAGGAGAAGGTGCTGCGACCTGTTGGAAGGTTGACGCCTCGAGATCGGCTGCCGCTTCGTCCATTTCATTCGAGAGTTTGGGTTTGGGCGTAGCAGGTTCGAGTTGCTTCGTAGATGAGACTGAACCGGCTTTGATCGCTTGAGTTCGTACATCTGAAGGTAGAGTTTCAAGGAAGTGTTCGATTCGATCCAGTCGAGCGAGAACGTCTTGATAATCGGTTGCGAGAGCGAATGGTTGCGATTCAGGGTTCGCCAACGGGTCGTCCCAAGAGCACGCATCTGGTTTACCTCTTTGAATACATGTCGCACAAGGAATTTTGCGACTGTGAGAGCAACACTAATACTAATCAGCTTCCGAGGTCGAGAAGCGAGTAAGAGAACGAAGAGTTTTGCTTACTCGCATTTGACCTTCCTTCGTTTACACTCTCCACAGGAGAGGACAGCTCTTCCTTTCTGTTTCTTCTTCGGTTTAGTATCATCTCCTCCTCCGTAATATGAACCGTTCTCGTATCCATCGTCATTTTCCACTTCATCTCTCCGTCTCTTGTCCTCGTTCGTCGGAAGTGGGTGAGATCTCGGTGGTGGACCAGTGGGCTGACGTTGATGCTGATGTTGATATTCCGTAGTCGATGTCGGCGAGTACGAGGCCGAATGCAATCGCGGTGCAGCAGCAGCAGGAGCAGATGAAGATGGGTAATTCGGGTGATGAACTGCTGAGTACCCGCTCATTGCGGCCGTAGTGCTCTCAAAGCGTGGTGCAAGGTAGTCGAACTCGCGAATAGTGTGACTAGGATTGAAGAGAGAGAGAGCAAATCTAGTCGACCTAGTCCGTCCTTCTCACAAGGCACGCTGCCCGAAATTTCGATGTCTCAGGGCACTCTTCCGAATTCGTATTTTTCCTCGTTGTTGACAATTCAGACGATAGCAGCAGCGATCTATAGTCAAGCCATACTTTGCTACAGTAAAGAAAGTGAAATTTCAGAAGCGAGGGAAGGTTCCGAAGTTTTTGATCAACTCTTCCTTCTTCACCCAACACCTCTCGACCTCTCGCACTGCTTCAGACGATCTCAAACAGCGCTCAAATACCGAAATACCTCAATAGCTCGCCCTACAGCTCTCTCGACAGCTCTTGAAGCGAGATCCCACCTTTCTTTCGAAACCCGATACTCTCTCTCTCTCTTTCTCCTCGTTCTTCGACATGGGGATAGACAGCGACCTTTTCATCACCCCTTTACCGGATTATCTCATCTGTCAAGGTAAGTCTGAAATCCACGAGCTTGCGTCCCTTCGCTAACAGAGCTGCTTCCCTTCCTTCTCCCTCACGTTTGTTCCGTTCAGTATGCATGAACGCATTGCACATGGCGATGAGCTATTGTCGGGAGGAACACATGACCTGTAGAAGCTGTGCACAGGACTCTCATGATCAAGCCCGGAGGAACAATCGCCCAGAGTTATGTCCACAGTGCAGAGCCCCCGCTAGATTGAAACCATCCGTTGCCATTGCCCGGATAGTGGACAACTTACAGTGCGCCTCATCCCATGTTGTCCACTAGGTCGTTTTCGCTGACTTCGGAGGATTGTTGTAGAGTGAGATGTCAATTTTCGCGGGAAAATGGCGACTGCCGATGGACGGGGAACGCTGGTGACCTCCACAAGCATGTAGCGACGGTTCGTCACACCTCCTGGTAGATCTCGGAAACCCGCTAATAGGTGATTCCGATGCTTACAGTGTCTCCATAAGCCGAAGCCTTGCCCTCATTCCGCGAAGGGCTGCGCTGTGCAAGGGACAGATGCCCAGCTGAGGACGCATCTCGTAACATCGTGCGCGTATGGAATGATGAAGTGTCCTCGTGTCGGATGCGGTAACGAATACGTACGCTCGACGGCGAACATTCACGATGAGATCTGTACTTTTTGGAGGTGAGTCGTATTCTCCATCTTTTGACTGCTGCTCGAGCTGACTCATCCCCGCAGATGTCAAGCTACTCCCGGCTGTCAGACAGTCACGAAACGCGAGCACTTGCCTCAACACGAAACTAGATGTCGAGCGACTGCGAGACAAATCCTCGAAGATTCGGCTAGGATTCGGAGTCAGAACGCTGAACTAGCGGCTGCTCGTCGAAGGATCCAAGAACTCGAAGCGGAGAAAGTAGCTGGACCTCCTTCACCTCTCGCAGTCGAGAAAGAACCAACCGATATCAAACCTGATGTTTCTCTTGTGCGTTTCCACCTCGTACTCGGTTGCACGTACATCTGCTTACTCACGCTCATGGTCGTACAGCGGAACACTCGCCCTGCCGAAGAAAGCGAAGCTGAGGGATCAAACAAACGCCCCAAAGTCGACAACGCAGCTGCCGCCTCACCCGCTCTCAGACCGGCGATCGTCTCTTGGAGAACTGCCATCCAGCCTTCATCATCAGCCGACAACGGAGCGAGTGGCTCTAACGGTGCGGCGAGCTCTTGAAGATGTTTTCCTTTACCCCTTTTTTTTTCGCTTTTCTCTTCTGTTTTCATCTGTCTCCTCTGCATCTGTTGTACATACTCATTCATCTTATTTGTATCCAGTGCAACATATAGCGATTGTCGCTGTCGGAGGATCGAATTCGAATCGCTTTTTCAGAGTATCATTCGAGTCGAGTTGGAGCATGTCGCAGACACGGCTATGGTCGACTTGAATCGACAGTATCGACCCCTGAAGTCAGAGGAATTCGGAAACGGCGAAAGTTTCGATCTCGTCTCGTCTTTCTCCTTCTCTCTCTCTCGTTCCTTCCCCTCTCATCAATTCGACTTTCTCCCGATATCTCAAAAGCCTCGTCTCCTCGCGTCAACCTACTTCAGCTACCAGCCCGACTCAGCCCACAGCTCCACCCAATCAGTTCGAACGCGTTCTAACTCTTCGTCGCAAGCAAGTTTTCGAAAGACGATGGGGACCGATTCTGACCTTTTCCTCGAGCCTCTCCCAGAGTATCTGACCTGCCAAGGTATGCTCCCATCTCTCTCTATACGTGACAGAACGCGAGTCGCTGACTTTTACCCCTCATCTTCACCCCCTCGCAAGTTTGCATGAATGCACTTTCAGGAGCTTACTCTTGGTGTCAGCAGGATCACCTCACCTGTAGGCGGTGCTTCCACGACGCGACAAAGCAACGTGAAATCAACCGGCAGCCTCTTCGCTGCCCTTCGTGCAGAAGCAAAGCGAACCCCAAGCTTTGCGTTGCGATTTCGAGAATCGTCGGTGAACTTCAGTAAGTCGAGCCTATAGAGCATTTCTTTCCGTTCTTCGAAGTACTGATCTGTCGAGAAACAGAATGAGATGCAAATACTCAAAGAGGGGAGATTGTGAATGGACTGGAAATGTCAGTGATTACGCTGAGCATTTCGCAAAGGTCCGTTCCGATTCTGTTGTACAAGCAATCTCCGCTGATCGGCTTGCTCTTTCCTACAGTGTGGCTGCAAGCCTAAGCCCTGTTCAAACGCTGGTGAAGGCTGCGACTTCATAGGAACTGAAACGGAGAACGAGGATCATCTCGCCAACGAATGCGAACATGCTAGAATGACCTGCCCGCGTGACGGATGCGAGATGCAATACGTTCGATCATTCTCTGAGATTCATGATCAGATCTGCACACATTTCAAGTCGGTTCTTCTTCTTTTCGTGGTCTTTAGTTTTCGAAGCTAACTCTCGTTCAAGCGCAGGTGTACCGTCGAGGGATGCGAGACAATTACGAAACGGACGCACTTACTACAGCATGAGGTCGGGTGCCGAGCGCGGGCAGAAGAACTGAGAGAAGCCGATGTGCTCATGATAGTTGCGAGGAAAACGATCAACGAACTCAAAGCTGAATTGGTGAGCTATTCCATCTTCACCTTCTGCAAGTCTCTGCGACTGATTCCTTCTCTCGATCTGTATGTAGGAAAGGATTCGCAAGGCGGAGGAAACAGAAGAAGACTGTGTTGTGAGGAGGTCGGACCTCAAGAAGCGAAAGAAATGCGATGATGAACACGTTCAACCGCCTTGGGCTCGAGCTGCAGTCAAGGTATAGGTCGTAGAACCCGGCGAAGAAGGTGACGGCGGAGGAGTGATGGATTCAGGCAACCAACAACAATGCTCGGATCGTTTCGATTTCGCCGATTCCCCTTCCGAACACCTCACTTTCTTCCTGCCTCTACTTTAGCGCTTACATCATATATCATTTCCACCCTTTACCATGACATCGCACAATCATAACTTATTATTGACCCCTTCTTACTGTAGCTCGCGAGAACTACTTTTCCTCAGTCCGCCCCTTTCGATTCTTCACTTCCTGCTCGACGCTCTCCCGATAAGCTGATAGAGCGTATCAATCAGTCTCGGACAGCGTGGGAGAGCTTTGAAAGGGCGAAACATTTCCGCTTTAGGTCTTGGTTCGCTCCTTTGTCTTTTGGATCAAACTCGTGAGACTGGTCCGAGGCCGTTCTCATCCTGCTTGCTCATCTCGCCTTCACCTCGTTCTCCTAGCTACAAGATTCCCCTCGCTCCTGTTACCAGGATCAGCATCTACAAGGATCAAATCAACCCCGTGCTCAACTCTTCGTTTGCGAGAATAGTCGAAATGGGGATCAACAGCGACCTTTTCGTATCGAAACTACCTGAGTATCTGATCTGTCAGAGTACGTCCATTTTAAGTTAGATCCCATTCAGATCAAGCTAGGTCAAGCTGACTCAATCCCCTTCTTCCGACCAGTCTGCATGAACTCGCTTTCCTCGGCTCACAGCTACTGTTCAAAGGAGCATCAATCGTGTTGCCGTTGCCTCAACGACCTCGAAGCCCGTATTCAGAAGAACTCCCAGCCTTTGCGATGTCCTCAATGCCGCGAAAGTGCTAACCCTCGACCCTCCATCGCCATTGCGAGAATTGTCGGAGGCCTGCAGTGAGTTCTCACTCAAACGCTTGTCGATGCTCAGTACTGACCTGCGACCGATATCAGAGTGCGCTGTAAATATTCAAGGAGAAGAGGAAATTGTCATTGGGAAGGAAATGCTAGCGATCTCGAAAAGCACGCAGAGAGCGTGAGTACGACCAGTTTAGTCCTTAGCGTATCTATCGTTGATCTCTTCAGCCACAGTGTAGGGAGAAACCTCGACCTTGTCCAAACGAAGGTTGCGACTATCAAGGGTCTGTCGACAGAATCCGTTGGCATCTCAACACTACTTGTCCGAGCGGCACAATGAAATGCCCACGAGAGGATTGTGCCGCAACCTACATGCGCTCAACCGCAAAGATTCACGACGAGATCTGCACGTTTTTCAAGTTCGTCGCGATCCCTTTCACCCCCTGAAAGTCGAATGCTCACGGAGTCTAGTCTCAACAGGTGCCGAGTGACTGATGGATGTCAGACTTTGACGAAACGAGAACACCTCGTCAAGCATGAGGGGTGGTGCAAAGCGCAATCGAAGTCGCTCGAACAGGAATCGGAAAAGCTCAAATCCAAAGCAGCCGAGCTCGAACGTGCTCAGGAACGGATCAGAGAGCTAGAGGGGCAAGGTACGGGAGCAAGAGTGGTAGCGCCACCTCCCTCACCTATCGCTGCTGCCGAGTACAACGAACCCGCAGACGTTAAACCCGATATTGCGGTCGTAAGTTTTCTTTCGAACTGCCTAACCCCCTCGATACTGACGTTCAGTCGATCCCTTAGCGCCGCCCAAGAGACGAGGGAGAAGTCCCAGAAGGAGAAAAGCAACCGAAGCGAATGAATATTGGGTTCTCCTCTTTCTCGAAATCTGGAGGAGGTTTCGTGTCGGCAGGCCAGAAGAGGAAGAAGGTTGCTTTACTGGCGAAGAAGAAAGCTTCTGGAGAGCGACTGGAGGTAGGCTTTTGCGTCAAGCGAATGGCATCGGGTTCAGGTCCTCGCGAATAGTCTCAAATCCCCAATCTCGCACTTCTCGCCTTGATCTGTAGCTCCTCTCGACCTTCATACCTTACGTAAATAGCATAGTACCTTCTACTCGATCTTGAACCATTCGTCTCCACCGACTATTGCCCTCAGATCGATCGCTCTGCCCTCCTTTGAACTCTTGAGCCCACCTTCGATGACACCGAGATCTCGCAAAGTAGCTCTCGGTCCACTCCTTCTCATCACCTCCTTCCAGCTTTCGCTCCCAGGCCCGTTGAGTAAGGCTTGTGCAAACGCATCAAACTCTTCTTCGACTCCATGTTGACCAAATTCGATGACCGTGTTGTGAGGTTCCGATTCTTCTGGATTGGTCGTGAGAGTCGAGAGGGTGAGTGTGTGCTTCGAGCCACCGGAGAAATCAACTTTGAGGGAAGCTTTCGAACCGAGAATGGTGTAGTGTCGAGCTGTACCCGATTCAGTGCCGAAGGAGAAAGCGAAAGTTCCGGAGATTGGAGACGAAGAAGAAGAGGAGGGAGGAGGAGACGAAGAAGAAGAAGAGGAGGGAGGAGGGGTAGCTGTGAGGGCGCCAGTAAGAGTGTCGCAGGGAGGGAGGAAATCTTGGAGTTGAGACGCAGTTGCGAAGATCGAGGTAATCGGGTGCGGGAGGATATGTCGTAGGCCGGCGACAAAGTGGACACCGCCGTCTAATATGTACCTGGCAACGAGCGCAGGAGCAAGTGTCGGTTTCGCCGTTTCAGTAGAGTAGCGAAAGAGATGCTTCTTACCCTCCTTGATAATCCGGAACTTGTCTCCAACCCGTATTCCTCGCCATCGCACTCGGCTGAATGTAGACTTCCGCACTGAACCCTCTGATCTCGCCCAGTTTCCCTTCCTGGACCCATTTCCTCGCTTTACAATAACTCAGCTCCCAAGGGAACTGCTCTGCGATGATCCAACTCTGTCCCTTCGGTCTGTACTCCTTCTCGTATAGCTCGATCAATCGTTTCGCTATCAGACAATGGCAGTGAGCGAATGAAGAGCATAGAAGAGTCGGACGGAACTCACCTTCTTCGAGAGAAGGAGCGACAGGTTTTTCTGAAATGACATTCTTTCCCGCTTTGAGCGCTTTCTCAATGAGCGCAGGTTGAGTCGCGATAGGTAAGGAGAAGATGACGGTTGGGATATCGGTTCTCGCGAGCAAGTCGTCGAAGGATTCGGTTGAAGGGTCGTCAGAGTAAGTCGAAAGTTCATGATTCGTTCGACCGTGTTTCTTTGTCGCTTCGAGGAGAGAGTTGACGCTTGATAGTGATCGACTGTAGACTGCAGCGAGGTGTAGATTTGAGGTTGCTGCTATAGCAGGGAGATGCTAGAAATGAGAAAGTGGGGGAGGGTTAGGGACAAAGCTCTCTACTGCTGCTCTTGTACACTCCCTCCGACTATCAGGCTATTCTCAATCTCCTCAAACTATCCCCATCTCCTCCCGTCTGGGCTCAACTCGAAGTGATGTAATCTTGGAAACCGTTCAAGACTGAAGTACTCACAGCGTTCTTTGCAAACCCTCCAGCACCACATAGTGCGACTCGATGAGGTTCCTGATCCATGTTGTAAGGTAGACTGAGCAGAGAAGTGAAGAGAGGGAGGAAGATGAGCAAGTTTTGGAATCTCTCGCTTTCGCAACGGAATCTCGCAAACTTTGTCGCTCATCTCTCAAGTCTCTCGCGACTTTGCTCGCTCAGCTTGACGGCGAAGTAGGCTCATCGGTGAGGTCCCAAAAAAAACAAGAGCGCGAGAGCTCTTCGCAATTCGAAAACAGCCTGAGTTTCGCTAACCCTTCTCGGATTGTGCGCCTCATTTGCACTGACCAAGGTAAGCTGAGTACAGAGGAGGATCTCTTTCGAGTGACATGCGAGCGAGTCGTAATCTAAGAGCGGTATACGTAGCGTAGGGGTATCAAATCTGGCTTTCTCCATCCGTCGTTTCCGTTCTCAAGCCACCTTGAGCACCTCCTTGAAAGTTTCTGCTCAGTATCGATCTCATCATCAGTCTCATGTTCACTTGACTCGTCTCAGAAGGAAGGGAGACTCACCTAGAGTGGGAGTTGCGCCCTCTTCGTAGTCTCCCATAATATCTTCCTCCGGCTCGTCCTGTTCTGCTTCTCCATTCTTCCTCCCCATCTCCGTCACCTCCGAAGAGCAATCTTCCCATTCGTCCATATCCCCACTGAAGTATCCCTTCCCGTCCCTGTCTCCTGTTTGCATTCTCCCGAGATTCATGTAATCTTGATTCCCATTCTCTACATCTTTGACATCCCGATTCACACCTCGCGCTTCTTCCCGAGCCTTCAATGAAGCTTGTGTGAGCGGGGACGACGAGGACAGACCGGTGCGAGGTTGCGGGGATGCACGAAGGAGCGAAGTCGAAGAAGGCGAACCAACTGGAGAGGGAGCTGAAACTGACTTGGAGGAGGTTGCTGTATTCGTTGATACGGGAGGAGATATTGCGGGTGGAGGAGAAGTGGAAGTGGAATCAGAATCGAAGAGGGAAAGAGAAGGATGGATTGTTAAGCCGGAGGGTTGTTGCGAGACTTTCGAAGATGGGTGTAGCATCTTGCTTGTACCTCCTCTTTCGGGGGAGAAGGTCGTTGTAGTGCTAAGTATGGTAGAGAAGCGGGCGTAAGGGTCTGTCGAAGCCGAAATGTGGTGCGATTGTTGAACGATTCGAACCAACAATTTCTTTCGAGGACGGGTCACAACCTATTCTCGAAAAACTCTATTGACTTCTATGTTCTGATTGTCGACGCAGGAGACCGTACGTGGGGATTAGAGTGGCTGTGTGTGTAAGTCGATTGGTACAGCGAAAGTTTGAGAGGAAGAAGGAAAGGACGGAGTTTCGGTGAGAAGTCGGGAAAGAAGTCCTGGCGACTCGGCTAGAAAAAGGTAGAGATCTGGGATGGAACGAGGTCGAAATAGTTTTGTTGGTCGGAAAGAATGGAGAAGAGGGGAAAGAAGTCTCGAACGACGGAAGAGAAGAAGGAAAAGAAGGGAAACAAAAAGAAGCGGTACCCCTCCTTAACCGAGAAACGAGGAAAAGATCTACAGTACCTCAAGGAGAGAGAGCGAGAATTCAGCAGCAGGAATACGAAGACGAGCGGGAAAAGGCGCAGAAGATGAGGAGGAAAGCGAAAAATAGCTTCCGAAGATGGCGTCGCAGTGAGCAATATGTCTCGTTAGCAGCATGCGAGCTCCAAGATCATGCGCCGTACGCTTTGCAGATCAAACAGAGTCGAAAGAAGTTCAAGCGATCTGTAGATGCTTCTGCGAAGGTTCTCAGCTTTTTTCGGCAAGAGCGAAGAAGAGGTCTCTTGAAGATCTCGTACCTGTTCTTCGTCTGTCCGACTATCACTCCTCGCAGGTCACCCTTTGGTTGTCTGGTGGCGCCGTACCGGAGCCCCGTCGAACGGAATTAGCTACTCTGTTCAGATAGTGCGAGGGGTTGGAACCACATCGAGAAGTGATGAAATCGTCAAGGTGGGCGACGAAAGTAGATGTGCTAGGCAGCCGAAAGGCCTAACAGAGATTCGAAAGCGAGAGTGAAGCCGAGACACGAAATGGCAGATGTGCGAGACTTGGAACAACGAGAAAAGACTTCGCGATAGCTGTTTCGCGACAGACCACGAACGACTCGTCAGCTTCGGTTCCACTCCATGGTGAGGATTAGCGTGTGTGCAAATGCCCTTTCGAGGTTCTGCAAGTAAGAAGTGAGATGTCTCTGAACCAGATGGAGATCTACACTCACCTCCTCTTTTCTTCTCGTACCCACTTCGGCTGTCTCTCCCCTCTCGCATTCTTCAGCCGCTCCTTGATGAGCGCAGGACTCAATAGAACACGCTTCGGACACAATGATGGAGCGTGAGAGCGAGGAACGTTGAGTGTTTGAAGTTGTCTTTGAGATTCCGTGAAAAGAAAAGTTCAAAACGGGGTATAAATCACTTCATGAACAACTTCATCGAGTAGGCATCCTGTACACACTTTCAGAAGAGATGATCAGTGCCCAACCCTCTCAAGCTTCGACCCAATTCCGACTACATGAAAACAGAGGATTCAATCTCGGAATGAACGTACCTCTCCATCCGCATAATAACTCTTCTCGATATCGACCACCTCAAATCCCAATGTATCCTTATACAGTGCCAACGCCGCCCTGTTCGTCTTCCTGACATGTAAACTAACGAAAGAAGCGTTGTAAGTTTGCTTCATCGATTGTTCTGCGCATTCGGCACCAACTCCTACTTCGTCAGAATGACACGAAGAGGTAGAAGGTGTGCGAGCGACGCACGGGAAAGCTGCATAAGTTTATTCGCTAATCCCAACCTTCGATAATTTCTCAACACCGAAATCGACGTGACATGACCATGAGGATCCTCAGTTGCTTCTTCGTCCCTGTAAGTATTCGATCGAGTCGCATCAGTGACGCTGTAAGCGAAGATGCAGCGATAGCAGTGTCGAAGCCTACATTTTCGCGAGAATGTATCCGACGATTCGTCCTTTGTGATCTTCCGCTACGAACGAGACTTGAGGCCATGTCAACCCATGATAGAGATCTGCTCGAAGTTTGCTCTCGACCCGTCAGCTCGGGAAAGCGAGGTGAATGGGTCGCGAGAGAGAGATTCGCACAATACTTCATTTGATAGTTCTATTCATAGATTCGAGAAGAGAACAAATAGCGTTGTCAGCATCGTACGGAAGTCGCATACTACTGAGATGGTACAGCGACGACGGGCCGCTCCCTGCAGAGAAAGAGGAGAGGAGAGCTCACCTCTGGCAGATTGTGTAAATTGCAATTTTGCATTCCCATCAAATCATCGATCGTCGCTCTTCGAATGTTCATCTTGTCGTGGAAGCTTCTTTGTGTCTGGAATAGGGTCGGTAATCGGTTTGGGCGTCTGGAAAGGGAGAGGAAGGGAGAGCGAAGGGATCAGCAACTTTGCTCGACAATGAGACAAACCTCTTTGAAGGTGTTTGAATTCTCTACCACTTCAGCCTCACGATAAGATCCTCCGTGCGCTCCAGCTGAGTCCCTTCTGCTGTGCTTGAGCCGCTGACTCCCTCTCCACCTCCACCTCAGTTGGACCTCTCCATCGCGATTGCTCGACCACTGAGATCCTCCAAGTACACTCGGATCACTCATTTCTCCTCCTCCGATGTCCCTGTCACCCTCATCAGCTTGTAGTGTTCAGAATCGATAGTTTGAAGTTGCTTTGTTGATGAAGTCCTCCTTCTCCCGCGTCTCATTGTATATGAAGACGAGACCTAGCTGACTAACCTATTTAGCTACTTGTCGAGATCTCGGAATAGGCGAATGAGCGATCTGTTGATGTTGAATCAGAAGTTTAAGGCAGAGATACTAACTCGCTCCTCTTGACCTCTTACCACTCACTCGACTCGCGCTCCGTACGCTCAAAGGCTCATGAGACTATTGCAAAGCGCTGGCTGAATCGATCCTGCTATTCATCGATCGTTCTCTCGTCTATCTCGCTCAACCTCAGGATTTCTCGCTTCTGTTCTCTCTAACGACCACGAGCTATCGACCAAAACAAGCCGATGACATCCCATCCTGAACAAAGCTCTACAACATCCACCTGTATTCCTTCAAGTTCAATCCAGCCTTTATAATTTCGATTTCCCCCTTTTCGATTTCGTTACAGGAGGCCTGTACTGATCTTGTTTCGTATGCCACCCAACCGTCAACAATTGATTTGTATCCCTATCCTCCATTCTATGTCAGTGTTTCATCTTCCCGAGTCTCAACAGGGGAAGGGAAACTCACGCATTATAAATCTTAGTTTCCAGTAAACTCGTTACTCTTCCAAAGTTCAACACTTGAGTCACAAGCTTCAAATTCGTTCCCAACTAAATCCAAACAACCCTCGTATCAGCCAGCTCACGTATTGGGCTAAGAGAAAAGGGGCTTACAGGAGCAGCTTTCATGTAATTCAAGTTCAAATTCGTGCTTACTCCGCTGGTCGTCCATCTCTGCTCTCCCTCGTCCCCTCCTGATAAAGCCAATAGTGCG
The DNA here is from genome assembly GCA_016617785.1 of Sporobolomyces roseus. Classification (NCBI taxonomy): domain Eukaryota; kingdom Fungi; phylum Basidiomycota; class Microbotryomycetes; order Sporidiobolales; family Sporidiobolaceae; genus Sporobolomyces; species Sporobolomyces roseus. The sequence continues at coordinate 1,517,304 of JADILM010000005.1, read as the reverse complement.
AGTGAAGAACAGTGATCGACTAGCCAGGCTCCGCATCCACCATGGAGATTGCCTGCGACGTTACACATGTCTTGAGAGACCGGGATTAGGCAGGAAACGGTTGATTGAGCGGATTTCGTCGGTTTCTATCGGGGAGAATGAATGAGACGATGTCAGTCAGGGCTGTAGGAGGAACGGGGAGAGGCTTGAGTGCGAGAATGGTGGGTTCGCTTGATAAAACGAGAGTTCCGTCGAAAGTTTCCCTCTTCGAAATAGCTCGAAGAAGCATGGGAATGAAGCAGTAGCTTACAGTATCTTCCTCTCCGTCCATGACGACTCCCGAGACGCTCACTTGGTCCAAAACGATTCGTTTAGCGATTGCTCTTGAGAACCCGGCCGTACTCAACGAATCTAGAGTTCGTTGTAATCGGTTCCTGATGACTGTGTTGATTCGTTCTTGAGATGCCATCTTTCTTTCGCGAGGTGGATGGGTGAGTGAGGAGAGAAAGTCAACTTAGCCGGTCAACGAAGCGAGCCGAAAAGTGGGCGGATAGTAATGTTCAATTGTCCCGATTACACGAGCCACGATACCAAAAGCGAAAAGTAACAAAACTACTGTTCTAAGTGGTAATTGTTCGTGACTGGCTAGTCGAAAAAGAACCCAAACTAAAACGAGGGTGGTTCCTCCGAAGAGGTAAAGTAGAAGGGAAAAGAGAAACGAGCGACAAGAGTGGGTGAAATGAAAAGTAAAAGAGAAGAAGATTAATGGGAAACGAAAGGGAGGTAGAGAGGGGGGATGGAACCTGTCTTGAAGGAGATGAATGTTTGAAGATTCGTGACGTAAAGAGAAGCAACTTTTGAAACGCGAAGATTAGTTTGCGATGCGAACGAAAGAGAAGTCAAAACTCACAAGCATTCTCAACAATCGATACAGATAGAGGTACTCGGGGTTAGGCACCTCCCCGAAGGGCAACTCCTATGAACATCGAGGCGAAAGCAGTCAGTGATCCTCTTTCGAGGAGGAAGATCAGAGAGAGAGAGAGAGTGGCAACGGACCTAACTCGCTTTCCCCCATTCGATTGTCATCACTTGTCCTCAAATATTCACCATCCTCGAAGACGGGGAGAGTCGAGGGGGAGAGAGAGGGGAAAGAGAGAGGAGAGAGAGAGAGAGAGAGGAGTGAAGATAAAGTCGGAAACTCCTAATGGAGTCAACAAATGATATCAGGACCACTTTGGAGAGTGTGAGCGAGTTGAGGAAGCTACTCACGACTCTTGAAGTGAAGAAAAAGGGAAAGAAATTGAAAAAGTGATGGGAAGGAAGAAGAGAAGCAAATCGGCTTTCGGAAAGTGCGAAGACAAACGAATCGCAACTCTTTTCGACTTTCAAAACACTCGTTTCACGTGTTTCTGTTATAAAGTCAAACTTGTGTGTAGGCTACCGTTTCAAATATCTTAAGAATGGTTACCTCGTTCGCATTCGAGAGCAGGAGACTCGATTTTGGGGTTTCGAGTTTCTCTCTCCTTTCCTGCTACTACTCGTTTCGGGTTCTTTCGATCAAGGCTCAGCATACGCCGAGATATCCTGGAAAGGGATTAAGCGTCCGAAACTGCCTAGCCTACTCCCGTCATTTCCACAGCTCGTCGCGAATTTTTTGAACAATTTCAACTGCCCTCTCCTCTTGCACTCCCTCGTTTCACCTCTCGACCTTCGACTGGAGCTATACCTACCAGCTCCATCTACGCAACAGGTCAATCGAGCTAGCTGCTCTTTCGCTACTCAAGGAATGTCAGTTTTCCTCGTTTCCTCCTTCCTTCACTCAACACCCGCCTCACCTTGTTTAGTCGAATCTCCAGTATTCTCCCGCTAGAGAGATCTCTTACAATCTATCGAATATCGTTTTTTCTCCCTCCCTCCCTCAAGCCCTCAAGCCCTCCGACCCGATGCAAAGCGACTCAAATTCTACGCCTTATCGACCAAAGCGTGCCGCTGCTACCGCAGCTTCTGGCATCTGGAAGGCAGCTCTTGCATCTGGAGAGGAGGAAGAAGATACCGAGTTGAAAGCAGAACCTCAAGTACGTTTTCCCTCATACTTTCTGACAAAGACTTTCCCTCGAAACCTCTTTTGAGCCTCTCTTCCTTCTATCACAGTCCAAGCGCTCGAAAGCCGCTAAGAAGTCTGCTGCAAAGCAGGGAGGAGCCAAGAAGAGTCAAAGTTCAACGTCCAATTCGAAACAAATGAAGGACGCTCTTCCAATCGACTCGCTTCCTTCGCTTCCTTCGCTTCCTTCGCTCCCTACCCAATCTTCTTGGTCGCCTCCGACCAAATGGAGCTACAACAGCTTGACGTCAATGTATTGTGCGCCTCCTCAACCTAGTTGGAACCGCTAAATCCGATCAGCCTCTCGAACCATTTTTTTTTGTCTGTAGCCGCTTCTCGTCTCTATTTTTACGATCATAGCTCGTATCTCCTCTCCTCTCCCTCTTTTCGACAGATGTTCCGCATTCGCAATTTACACAATGTTCACCCGAAACTGCATCGATCAAAGCTATCGCTAAACCTGATTCCAGATTCTGGGAAGATTCAATGAGAGCTCTCGTCGCAAAACAAGCTCGAGTATTCTCAAAGATCGAACAACTTGTCGTGTGCATTGTACGATACATAAATACTGCTAGCTGAAATGCAAAATTGCTCTTCACTCGTCGTCCTCTGAATCTGTTGACGGTTCCCCTCCATCCTCATCATCGCCATTCTCTACTTCAGCATCCTTCAAATCCTTGACAACCCTTCTCTTCTCCTGTTCAACCTCCTCCATGCCCTCAATCAACTCTGTGAATCGCTCAGATTCGAGTTTATCTGCATCTCGTCCTTCTTCCTTCCTTTGCATCGAGTAGTAAGCGATCGAGAGCTTGGTTGTTGGGTTTGAGCCGGAGAATCGAGGGCCGTGACCGAGTTGAACACTGAGGAGTGGTGCTCGAGCATTGCGGCGAAGACGAAGGAAGTTGGCGAGGTTCGCGACTAAATTCATCGCTCCGACTTTGTCTCGATGCCAGTGGATCTTGCACCAGAGACAGACGAGAATGCGGAGGTCGAGTTTGAGGATCTTTCCAACGAATTCAGCGGCGTAGATGAGCCTAAGAACCAAGTCGAACGATGTCAGCGCGCAGTCAAGCGTGTTCCGACGGCTTCTTGTGGCGGAAGTCAAGTTGAGAGGATGCGAGGGATATGAGCGACGGGAAGAGAAAGGAACCATCGATTACCTCCCTCGAGAGAAAGAAGTTGTCGAAGTCGCAAGGAGTGAAAGTCGAATGATGGGAGGAGGAAAGGATCAAGTGGTAAGGTGAGATGTTGAACTCACGGCTTGATACATCTCGGACACAGCTGTGAAGTATAAGCCTCGGGAACCTTCAATAAGTAAACCTTGCTGAAGTCTCCTCGACTCTTCGCACCGTAATACAGCCACTTGACGAAAGCTGACCCGAATCCCATTCCCCACGCTTTCGTCTTTCCATCTCCAGCTCCTATAACATAAGCTGCTGTCTGCTTAACAAACTTTGGTTTCCCATTTTTGACTGTCTTTACTCGAGGAACAGCCTTGGTGATCGCTAATGCCGCTTGCGATTGATGATGACGTTGTTGCTGACGAGAGTTTTGAAGATTGAATGCAGTCAGTCGAACGTCGGGGGATGCGAGGAGAATGCGGATGAGGGGGGCAGGAAGGAGAGTCGCGAACGAGTTCAAGAAAGGCGTGCGTTGAATGGGGATGATATGAGGAGACGAGATGAAAGGAAGAGGAGGGGCGGCGGTAGTCGTCGAAGAAGGGTTGTTTCGGGACGAGATTCGAGAGAACGTTTTGCTGAAAGAACCATTCTTTGAACCTGTGCAACAACAATAGTTCATCAGTTTCGAGTTAGACGAAGAAGAGCCTCGATTGGTCGCCAAGGAGAAGACGAACCTGTGAAATCTTCAAGTAATTGAGCTTGCAACCCTTGATTTCCGAGTTCCCTCCTAATCGCCGCTGCTCTCCGCCTTTCCTCTGCAGGACCCTCCTTCCCTAGACAGATGAATGAAGATCGTTGGCTCCCAGGTTGCGAGACGTGAGCTGCAACGAGGAACTTCTCTCCAGGGTCGACCGAGATGAGGGAATGTTGGGATTTCGATTCTCTTGGGGTTCCTCCAAGGGCGCCCTCTGCCTCTTTGACAGCTCGAACAGCTCTTGAAGTCGGAGGAGAGGAAAGAGGAGGACCAGCAGGAAGGAGTAGGAGAGGATCAGCGTCGTAGAAGTGTATTGGTCCTTGTCGTCGACCTCGTTTCCAGCGATCCGGATTGAACCACTGAATCTCTTCCCTTCCAACGAGCTCGAAGATAGGTTCGGCATCGACTAGCTCGAACTCCCTCCCATCGATACCTCTGTGAACAACCATCTCCTCACTCAGAACTTCCTCCCTCGCTTCCCGCCTCTTCCAACTATAACTGTCACGTTTAATCGTTCGTCGAATGACGATCTGAGACCAGCGAGTCTTTTCGAGTGCGTAATGAAGGTCCGGGATCTTCTTCTGTTCGGTAGCGGTTCGGAAGAAGTCGTCGTCGTCGTGAGTTCCTTTCGAATTCTCTCCTACCTTCGAGTTCTTCCTTTGCTTCGGTTTCCTCTTCTTCTTCTTGCTGAGCAGGAGAGGGAAGGCATTTGTCCAAGGAAGAGACCGGGGAACTACAGAGTGAGCAAACTTTCTGCTCAGTCTGCATCCTCGACAACTCGAGAGGAACAGAGCGAGGAACTCACCGTGATGCTTCTCCATCAGTTTCATGCCATCCGACTCCGCTCGACGAGGATCAATGTAGAAAAGTTGAAGTTCCCCTTCCTTGAGAACGATGAGATCGTAAGGGATTCGTGAGCCGAAAGATGTCGTGAAAGTTGTGGCTATGAAATCGTGACCCGACTGAGGAATAAGGAGATAGCGGTCGGTGAAGGTAGAATTGATAGGGAAAGGAGCAGTGTAGAGTCGTTGAACCCGATTCGTAGCAGCTTCGAACTCGGCGAGTAACTCCTCGTCGACCTCGATCTCAGCGATTGAACCTTGCTGAACCCTCTTGAACTTGATGATCCCGGAGTCGTGAATCCCAGGAATGAGGCGGCGACAGTTGTATACTTCTCCAGGTCCAAGTTTGCCTTTCTCGTATTGATGAAATCGCTCTTCGAAGACGAGGAAATGGACGCCGTTCCCGGTAAGAACTGGACGACATCGATCTTGATCAGCCAGTCGAACTGTATTCGAGTAGTTCGCGGGTGGAGCACGAGGATTGGCGGAATCGACGGCAGTGCGAGCAGGTGTTGAAGTTGAAGTTGAAGTTGAAGTTGAAGATCCTCCTCCTCCTCCTCGATCGATACCACCAGCCCCACCTCCTTCAACCATCCCAGCTCCGTCGACATCCATAGCTTCCCTCCTTAGCGAATCCACAGGAGAAGCGATTTCGTTCTCTTTCCCTTTTCTCAAACTCGCAACTTGCCCTCCCCTGGCGAGCCTCATGAATCGATCGGCCGATTCCCTAGCTCTGGTGACGGTGGCAGCGTTCCTTTGATCTGAAGGCTGATTCTCCTCCATCTCCGTGTCGTGATCGAGAGAAGCAGGGGAGAGACTGATGAGATTCATCTGATCGATCGCTTGAGCTCGACGGGAGATGGTTTGAGCGAAGAGCTTGACGATCGGAGGAACGATTTCTCCTTCGCTTGAGATAGGTGTACGAGTGAGATAAGCGACAAGTTGGGAGTTGAGCTTGCAAAATTGAGGCTCGAATGCCTGATCGAAAGAGAAAGAGTTGGTACCGAGCGCTGAATCAGCCGGGATTTTCGGAAGACTCACCACTGTGTTCCGACCCAACAGAGCATCCCAACGATGAGAGAAAACTCGGAACTCTTTCGCTCCAATCCCTCCTGGAACCGTATTCTCCATTCCGTCATCCCCGCTACTATCGATCTTCGATTCAACTCCTTCGACCGTCAATGACTCGTACTCCCCAATCGTTGCGATCGTCTTGAGTTGCCCACTTCGCTTCACTCGTCCTCCTGAGGACTTCTTCTTCTCGTTCACTTTCTCCACCTCTTCAACATGTTCAATCCCTTCCTTGATACCTCTCTGGGCAAGTCCAGCGATAAATCTGAGTAACTCGACAATTCGCTCCATCGCTTCTTTCTTTCCGTCCTCAAACTCCGAGATGTTGCTGGGTTGCCAGTGAAGGTCGAGGAGTCGGGTCGGAACAGTGTCGCAACCATGAAAGCAGCCGACGAGCTGTTGCGAGAGTTCGGCGAAAACTGGAGGAGGTGCATTGGGGAGAGTGTCAATCGATTTGATCGCGTCGACCAGCTTCGAAAGGAGAGAAGAGTAGGGAGGGGCAGAATCGTCGATGTGTTTCGAGATGTTTCCGAGTACGTAAGCTGCAGTGAGTGACAGAGGCGAAGAGGGTAGTTCGGCGGGATCGGCATTGTAGGCGAAGGGAAAGAGGGAAAATCGTGTGGGAAGCTGGAGAGATTCAGACAGAAGGAGTTTCGCAGTCGCCGAGGACCAAGTCGAGGCGAATTTGCGACTGTTGACGACGGCGTTGACACCCGCTGCAGTCATGTTGAGCTCGAAGAAGGGGTGATGATCGACGACGGGAGCGAAGACGTCGGTAGCATTCTTGACGTGGATCGCGTCGAGGAGCATTCCGATGCAGGCCTGAAGAGCGGGTACAAACATGAGTCGAATGCTCGAATGAGAGGGAGACACGGTAGTAAAAGAAGCTCACCATTGAGTTGTGTTTGCAAACAACAAGAAATCGATTCAACTGGTCGTTCGAAACCAAGCAATTCTTGAGCGCCTGCTTTGCCAATTCTCGTTCGATAGCGTTCGAGTAAGTCGTGCGTTCGACCTTTCCCTTGGTATCGTAGGTGACGAAGAAAGCGTCGATTTCTTGCGCGGTCGCTGGTCGAGTTGGTGTAGTGATCTTCGTATTGACGTCGAGTGATTTGAGTACAGAGGAGATAGCACCACAAAGGTGAACGGCGCCACTCGTTGATTCGGTGAAGGCGTGGAGGAAACCAGGTTCGAAGGTGATGGTCGCTCTCATAACCTCCTCCAACCGTTGTCCCATTTCGAAGCTGGCGTCTCGACCTACATCGAAGATTGTTCGGTAGACCCAAAGCGCTGACTCTGACCAACCTGGAGCGAGCTCGTCGAGGTCGAAATCGGCGACGATATCGGACGGATCTGTTGAATCGACGAAGACGTTCCCTGCAGTCAGAAGAGCGATCAGTCTCGGCTGTGGAAAGATGTGGAGGGTAGAGAGGAACGTACGATTGAAGAGTAGATCGTTGAAAGCGAGATGGGTCATCGGAATCTTCGAGATGCAACGAGGACTGAAACCGACGAGCTTGACTCCGACGCCATCGACGACGTCTGGCCTCTTGTTCGAGATTCGTTTCTTTTTCGATGACGAGACCTCAGCTTGATGCCACTTCTGCTTGACCGAGAACGGTTTCTTCTCTGATTCGGCGGGAAGAGGCGCGACGACTCCAGTTTCTTGATCAAGTTGTTGTTGTTTGGCAATATCTTGCTCGATGTTGTCGGAGAGAACAAATGATTCTTGGTACCTTCGGACTCGGTATTGCGAAAGTCGAGAGGGAGGAGATCGAGAAGCGAGAGAGGTCGAATTCGAAGGAGGGATGACAGCGTTTTCGGTGCTTTGATCATCGGGGGTAGTCGGGTTTGCATGGGGAGGTGAAGCTTTGGAGAGAATGGGAGAGAGATGTTGAGGTTCTGGAGTCGAAGGTCGGGAAGATTCCCACTCTGAAGCGAGAAGGAGATCGAGCTCGTCTGCGACTCGAGCGTCGGTCTTGTCCGATCTGCGATAGCCATCGAGAGGCACTGACGAGCTTCTTCGACGACAGGCTCGTTGGTGTTTCCGAGAAGGTTGACCATCGATCCCGAGAGAAAGCTTGAGCTTGACCTCTTCGATAGCAACGGCGACTGCTTCGACTGTCATCCTCTTGATCACCTCCGACTTCAAGACCAGGTGCTTGTCCTTCTTCACTCCTTTTCGCAATGAGTCGATGACCTCGAGGAATTCCTTGACCTTCCAAGGAGGTTCGACTTTGAGTTCCAAACGATAGAGTTCATCGACAACTTTCTGGAGGCTTTTCGGCCCCTGGTATTGCGAAGGTAGCGAGTCGAGATTCCATACGGCTTTGACGCCGTCTTCGAAACCCTTGATTGAGCTCCGTACTTGCTCGAGGTCGTTTAGGAAATCCGTCAATCCTCGCTTCTTGATCAATTTCCTCAATCCCAATCCGGCCACCTTCTCCCCTCGCTCCTTGCTGACCATGATCATCGCTCCACGCGTGGCTTGAACGTCGTCGAAGGGCCATAGATCGCGGCTGACTTCGTGAAGTCCGAGGAGATCCAACGCTCGAACTGCATCTTTCTTCAGGCATTTGTACGGCGAGACGACGAATCGGACGTTGCGAGAGTCATGTTGAAAGATTGGGTCCGAATCTCCAGTGACGAGCACTTTGACGGAAATCGGGGGGGAGGAAGAGGAAAAAGAAGGGGGGGAAACGGGAGGAACGGGAGGAACGGCTGAAGGAAGTTGAGGAAGGACCACGTGGATGCGGCGGTCGTCGGTACGGCTAGGCTTCTGAGCACGTGCGAGAATCGAGTCGTCGGCTTCTCGATGAGCGGTGACGAGAGTAGCTTTTGATCGAATGTCTTGGTAGAGTAAAGAGATAACTCGATCGTTGTCATTCGCCTGTTGAGTGAGATAGTACTAGCTATACCGTCAGTCACGACTCACACAGCTGCCATCGATGAGAAACAACGAGACATACATCTTCGATAGTTGGTAAACGAAGTGGACCTGTCTCGGCAAATCGCTCATCCACGAGTCGACCTGTGAATCGAGATAACGAAGTCAGTCGATGGACGCAGAGAGGAGTGCCGAAGAAGCGCGAGGATCGACTGGGAACGGGACGCGAGAGATACAGGGAAAGGAGGAAGAGCCGAAAAGACAAAAGATGGCTCACCAGCGATCGATTCGATTTGTTCACGAGATCCTTCCAATTTGTCGACCAACTTCTCATCATCTCCCACTCCTCCATCCTCCATTCCCTCATCTTGAGCTCCTTGACTAGACTGCTCCGTTCCCATTTCATTCCATTCTTTCCTTCTCCTCCTTTTCACCGTCCTCCTCTTCTGTTGCTTGTCTACAGCTTGCGATCCCAGCAGTTCATCAACGACAGATTTGGCGAATTCTTCCGCGTCTTTGAGGTATCGATGCTCCAGCTCCACCATCTTGTCTTTCCCTCGTCGGTCGTGATGATCCGCATGAAGCTCAAGTTGAGACCCGGCGGGTACGATCGCTCCATACTCGTCGCAGAAGCTACGAGTAATCCAATGTTGCAGTCGTTTGGTGGCTATTTTGCGATTCTCGGAGTTCAAATTGCGATCTTTTCGGATCAATTCTCTCGCCTTGTCGAATTGTAAGAAGCCAATCGAGTTGACGTCGAGATAGAGAATGAAGTCTGCATGATCAGAGAGAGCGTGTGAGCTGACGCTGAGATATAGATGAGAAAACCTTGAGGAACTGACGGATTGGTGAATTGGTTTGGTATTCTTGTTGGATGCGCCTGACGATACAATCGAAAGCTTGACTCATATCTCCAACATTGAACATAATAAGACTCGCTCTATCCTGAACGTCCATTTCCTTGGTTTGTGACGAATCGGTAAGTTTCTCCTTTCCTTTTCCCTTCCCCTTCTTCTTGAGACTCAATTGTGGCTCTTCCAGCTCCTGTTTCCTTCTTTGCAGCTCCTCATTAATCTCTGTAGCCACTTTCCATGCCTGTGATATCCCCATTGCCTAATAGAACCAATCGAGGGAGTAGGAGAGGTCGACGTGAAAGAAGGAAGGTGTTGGCGAAAGAGAGGGAGAGAAATCTGAGGATTGATCTGCAGAAAAGAAGGTAAAGTGAACTGGGATATAGGTCTTTGACTAGAGGTTCTGTGGTTCGAGGATGAATGTGAAGAAATGGAATGAGTCGAAGAGGGAGGGAGGAAAGGAAAGGGAGAAAGGGAAGAGGTGCTATTGTTTCTGATCAGGTTGTAGATGCTTCTGAAGTGCTTGTTTTGCGGTGCTGTTGTCAGAGCAGAGCGGAGTGAATTGGTGAAGGGAGGAAGGGAGAGAGAAAAGTGAAGTCGAACCTCTTGTCCTCGTCAACAATCCTCAAATCAACGTTACACCACGCAGATAGATACTATAGATCAAGAATGTATTCCAGAGCGACAACAAGCCTTCAACTCGAGCGTGAAGCGAACCCACCTCCTCCCTCACTTCCTCTCCTTCCCCTCTTCTCCACTATCCCTTTCCGACCTCGCACAAGCTGACAGTATGCGTTGGACTAGTCACTCATGCTCTCCGACAAATCTAGAGCAGCGTCTCGTACTCTGGCGTATCGTATCATCAATTTCTGAAAGAGGTGTTTGCGAACAATCCAAAGTCGCTACATTCTAAGTCGACACACAGTATTACCTAACCATTGGCTAAGAACATCATCAGTTGTGTGGTTACAACACTGCTTCCGCAGAGATTGGGAACTGAAACGGCGACTTACACGCTCAATCATCATCTTGGCGACGTAAAAGTCGAGGGCGTTGAGGTGGTCTATCGGGATCAGGCGTTCTGAGAATGGTACATTTTCAGTGGAGGGAGGTTGGGAACAACTATGAGGACTCGGAGACGAGGAGAGGGCGCAACTTTCGAGGGTCGGGGAAAGTTCGAGATGCTGTTTCGGAGGGAGGTATGCTGCGATAGACAGGGCCGCTCAAAAGTCGTTGGCTTCCTATAAGGCCGCAGGAGACAGTCTTGGGCCGTAGGCAGCGAGAGGAGGGAGGAGGAGGAGTTTTTCCAATTTCGATTTATGGAATTGATCCGCTGATGATCGATGATTTCGTTACCGTCCTTGCCAGCTCGAAACAGTCCGTTGCGCGTCTCATGCCGCTCGTCAAGCCTTCTCTCTCTCTCATCCGCATTTCGTCGAGGGGGGAAAAAAGAACGTACGTCGTCTTTCATCGATTCTTGAGAATTCAGCGGCAAGGATATATGGGGAAAGGATGAGAGGAACAATGAAGAGGGTTCGTTGGGTAGGATGACAGTCGGACGAAATTGTGTATACTACATTGTTGTAATATTTTATTACCCGTTCATCACTCAGCAGCTTTGATCGGGGCAGCTGAAATGACCCTGCGTCGGGTTTCAGAGGTACAATTCTCATACTCTCGCGTCGAGCAGTAGAGTCTCTTTTCGTCACGCTTCGAAGCCATCGTCAGCGAGCGAGTCGTAAAATCGATCGACCTTTCGAAGAACAAGCGACTTGGGCGTCCGACGGTTCAGCATGTGCTATCAACGGTATCTCTTCAGCGACGGGAGCAGTGGCAGGAAATATAGAACTCAGTTTCAAGCTGGCAAATCCTCTAGCGAAAAGCTTGCAAGCTGAAGTCGCAACTCTCTCCCTTGCACTTTTTGCTGCTTTTCTTGATCGCTCGAGGGCCGAGAATGCTGTCAAGCTCAGTACCATCTTCACTGATCATCTCACCTCAATCAATATACTGAATGAATGTGCTGTAGCGAAGAGTACAAGTGCTGGTCATTGGTGGGCGTGGTGTCGAATAATCCTTCGAATGCTTGCATCAGCGAACTTTGACGTAGAGATCAGGCATGTCAAGGCGCACACTGCAACAGTGACTGTTGCTGAGCGGCTCAATGACCGATGCGACTCTCTAGCAAAGTCGGCTCACTCCCTGCAAAGTGTTCCTGTTCTGCTGGACCCGATTTTCCCGCTGCCTCGCTTCGTTCTTTGTATCGGAACTAACGGATATATCGAGGGAGACCCTCGCTCTCAGCTGCTCGAAGCGTCCTCGCGTGCTCGTTTCTCTGAGCTTCAACCGAAGGAAAAAGAGCGCTTTGACCCATCAATTCTCGGCTTCGCAAACATGCCGCTCGATTGATCCGCCGTAAAACGATCCCTGCACGGACACGGTATGCAAGTACAACTACTGGCGAGGTCTCATGCGCTGGACACTGGAGCTCGTCGAAAGAAGGCATTCAGAGAAAGCAACCGGAGCGGCGGACCCTCTGCAGCCTACTACCTGCGTATTCTGTGATTCTGAAGTCGAGGATGAGTCCCATATATTTGTACGTTGCCAGCAGCACACTACTTGGCGTCAGAGAGCGGTCGACACGATTCATCGAGTTCTTTGACTGCAGAAGAGAAAATCGTGTTAGCGAATCGCATGCCCTGTTTGATGCGAGGTGACCCGATCTAGCCTCGTTCTACGAGCCTGTATTATGAGACTGGACTCATGCCATCCTTTGACGAAGCGATCCCTTCTCTCACTTCAACTATCGAAGGGAAGAAAGTATTACGAAAAATAGCTACAACTCTCAGAAACCTCACCGGCCGTATCTATGGTGTTCGCATGAAGCATACAATGAAGCGAGTTCGGTCGCTGGCCAAAGGCGGAGGGATGGCTGGCGACGGACAGTAGAGTTAGTTGCGAAGAGTTTGGGAGTATTAATTCGTCTGTCGAAGGAAGAGTTTTTTGTATAGAATTATTGTTCGTGTATGTTTTCATTGTTCCAGCGGGGCTTTGGCTTAGCTTTGAATAGCACAGAATTAATTAAACTTGAACTTGAGCGAATATCTTGATCGCAAGCGTCTTCACTGTACTCTACACTACGAATAGCTATGCTTCGATCTACTCAAACACTACGAACACTCGCTCAAGCGACCTCTAGATCAACCGGATCAATCCGATCTCCAACTCTCCTTCCCTCAACTTCCTCTCTCCGCCTACTTTCCACCTCTCGCCCATCCCTAGCAGTAGGAGACTCGTACGCTTCTCCTTATTCTCTCTCACAGCCCATCACTGACCCCCTCTCGCATAGACTACCAAACATTATTCTCCCCTCCTCGAATCCTTCTCTCCAAATCACCTCCCTGACCCCCTCAGCAGGCTATACACTATCAGATGGATTAGTGTTGCCAAGTCCTATATTGATGATTGAAGGAGTTGCGTTCATGTGGGATGTAGAAGAACCGAAGGAGGATTCGAAAGGTGGAAGTTGGAATGGGTTCGATGAGGAAAAGTTAAAAGTGTTTGAGGTCATTAATCCTAGACCTGGTGAGTCGTAACTATCTTGTTCATGTACGGTCGAGCTGAGGGAGAAGGGGGGTAAGCATGAGGGAGATCGAGGTACTGATTTCGTTTTTGATTTCTGTGCGATAGAAATCTTGTTGGTCGGTACTGGTCCAACTGGTTTGTTCCCTCCACCAAAGTTTAAGAAGTACCTCAACTCGCTCGGTATTCAAGTAGACGTGTTGGATTCCGTGCGTCTCCTTTTCTCTCCCTCGAATCTTCTTTACTCGCTAATCACGTTCTCGTTCTTTCTGTATCGGATAGAGGAACGCAGCTTCGACGTACAACTTACTGAGTGAAGAGGGAAGGCGGGTGGCGGCAGCATTGTATCCTGTTAGTCGATTATCGGCGAAAACTGGATTGACCCAGTAGATTTCAGAGGGGATGGAACGAAACAATACTAATTCGAACAGTCGTGGGTACGAGTGGCATGAGAGAAGGGAGAAGGGAGACGAAGAGAAGCGTACGACAGAAGGGCGGATGGAGGGAAGTTGAGATTATGAACAGGGTGATTTGGGACGCCTCCTTCGAACGAGCTGAGAGCTTGCGGTCCAAATCAGCGAACGACGTCGCGGATACATCGCTCTTTCGCTTCTTTGACACAGCGTATGGTTGTGGTTCGAAGAAGCTCGTTCTCGTTGCGAATGAAATTGTTTCTAGTTTTCATCGTATTTCTCGCCCGTCTCTCTTCCAGTCCCGCTCGTAGTTGCTTCCCTCTGCTTCTTGTGACACTCTCTACACACCAGTGTCAAATCCTGCACTTTGCAAGTTCAAACTTTCTCTCCCAATTCTCTCCCCCTAAATCCCACGTTCGTCTCCTCTCGAATTCTTCACTTTCACTCAACACCTTGACACCCTCTCAAACCGACTTGAAGCTATCCTAGATTAGCTCAGAATGTGAGTCTGCCATCCTCCATACTCTTAACAGCTCCCTTGCAAGTCCCAAGACTCTTGATCAACCTGGATTCTCATCAACCTTATCTCCCGCTTGTCCTCACCTACTGATTCCCTTGTTGCCGCTCATAGGTCATCTCAACCTCTCTTACAGCGCCAACAGAACAAGCGCATCGCGCTTCCAGTCCGAGTGGTAAACATCCTCTCCTTCCCCTCTCTCTTCTCTTCTCTCTTGCTAATTTCAACCTTCGAGAGTACATAGGAACCCAAAGTATTCTTTGCGAATGAGCGTACCTTTTTATCCTGGTTGAACTTCACGGTCGTTTTGGGAGGTCTGTCAGTTGGGTTATTGAACTTTGGAGATAGGGTTGGAAAGATCTCGGCTGGATTGTTCACTATTGTTTGTGAGTGAACATTCATCCTCTGAAACGCGGAGAAGGGGAGATGGCTGATGGAGAATGAGTGTTGAAACAGCCATGGGAATCATGATTTATGCGTAACTTCACTTCTCTCGCTGTATCTTCGCTTTGATGAGGCTACTGATACTAGTGGCAGAAATGTCCTACAGGTTACTCACTTACCATTGGCGAGCGAACGCAATCAGGAAACGTGGTTCAGGTCCTTACGATGATCGATTAGGTACGTCGAAATCTCGCTCGCATCTGTCATGAAGCTCCACTGTCTGGCCAGTACTGATGCGGAACTTGTTTCTCTGCACAGGTCCTACGGTGCTTTGTGTTTCGTTGTTTGCTGCAGTAGTAACGAATTTTATCTTACGAGTACGTGGAACCTCGATTCGCATCTTGTACTCACCGACATCTGATTTGCTGTTGTGTTTCATGCACAGTTCACTGCGTAATCACAACCCCGACTCTCTCACATTGCTCTAGTCCTCCTTCGCTCGCAATTCGTTTCCACATTTTCCCCCCCTTTTCGCTTCTTCATCGGTTCTCCCTTTTCTTTTCTTTCTCTGCAGTATTCCCACTTCTTTACACTAGGTCCTACTACGACGCTACTCCTCTACTTTACAACGTGTAACAACTCGTCTTATTATCGCTTCCAAGAGCCGAAAGACCAAGACTCGTCTTTCCTCGAGTTGGAGTCAGGATTAGTCACGAGCGGCGAAGGGTGCAGCGACGGACGCAGAAGGGGCAGGAAGACACTCCAAGGTAGATTGGCTGGAGAGAGTGGTTGAAGAGAGCGGTCTGGAGGGAGGCATGTATGAGCATCGTTGCGAGAAGCTGTCTTTGAGGGACGAGTGAAGATTCGACGACGCGCGAGACGCCTGTACATCGTCTCGCTCAGAATCGAGTTGTTGGAGCGAACGATGGTCGACAGGTTTTGTCGCAAAGTCAGAGTCGGAGTGAGCGAGATCTCTTGACTTTCGACTTTTCACTTCCTCGACAAACTTCAACCGCATCGATTCAAGCCTCACTGTGCAGTTTGTATATTGTTCTTGAGGGCATCCCACAAGCTCTCCAAGTAGTCTCTCGCCGGTCTCGCCTCTCTCCATCTCGGTCAACTCTCTCATCTCGAATCAGCTCTCTCTCCCTCCAACTCACCTCAAAAGCCCTCTCAGCTACCTAGTATGTAATATACGCCTCTCTTGTATCTCTACAGTCCCTCACCGAATCGATTCTCGTTTGTTGTTCAGCTCTCGCTCCTCCTTTCAACTCTCGAACCCACTTTGACCTCTTTTCCCGAGATGTCGACCTCTCCCGCTGCCACTCCTCAAGCCACCGGGGAGTGTGTCGTATGTGGGAAAGAGACTGTCACGAGATGCTCGGCGTGTGCGAAAAGTGGGACGGAGTGGATGTTTTTCTGTTCGACTGAGCATCAGAAACTCGTGAGCTCTTCTCGTCCGCTACTCTCGGCTCGGATAAGAGCTGAAAGTAGCGCATATATAGATCTGGAAGGTACACAAACGAGTTTGCGGCGACAAGTCAAATCCTTTCCGAATACCTTTCCTTTCGAAGGAAGAGATTTTGCACTTCGCGGAGCTGAGCCGGAAGGAGCGACGCCATGTCGTCGAAGGAGGGGCTATCGTATGGAGCTGGGCAGATGGTTTCGTGGCGTTGCTTCCCGCCGAGACTCGCGCTTCACTCCGAGCCCTCGGTATGAGCTCTGCAGATACTTTTCAGGTCAGGCTACCCTCGCCAGTCTTGCCTCAGTCTCGTGAAGCTAAACCCTCGAATGACATCAGTTCGCCATGATGAATTTTGAATCGTTTGCCTCGACCGTACCGCTCGAGCAGCGTACGAGGGAAATCATGGGTATTCGGCGAGAAGCGTGGTTGACGCAGGTCAGCGTACGAGCAAGCGAAACCGGCGAGACCCCAGGAATGGTAGCATTAGACCTCGTCAACTCGCAACCCTTCGACTTCCTTTCAAACGCCCACGGTCGACACAACTCCCGACTCCCGAAGTTCACCTCTGAGGACGCCGACTATACCAAGTGGTGGACCCTAATTCAGCATCGAGTCCTCCTCAGGGGCGTACTCATGGGACTTCACACTCGGTATCCCTCCGAGGAAACCCAGTCCTTCAAAAGACACGGTGAGGCTGCCCTGAAGCGACTCCTGGAATCTTTACCGAGCGAATTGCCCGATTTGCGAGTCATTCAGATCCAGAGGCGGTATGGGCATCTTTGTCAGGCTGATCATGGCAAGGCAGAGAGAAGGATGGATTGAATGGGAGGTTGGGAGCGAGCCAAAGGCGCGAGCCAGGAAATCACTGAACTTGCTTTGTACTCTGTTGATAGTCTCTACGTTCAAATGTATGCCCTGTCCCACTCGATACTGCATCGCGTGAGAGCTCCGACTCCTTTCGCGCATTCGATTACGTCTACCAGCTCTCCTTCGAAAGCGCTTTGTCGAGTTCGAGGGTTTCGTGAACGAAGTTGTCGAAGGTCTACGACGATCCTGACCGCTATCGATGCGTCACCTATAGGTCAAGTTGATGTGTTCAGCTACAGGCGTCTGCGAGGAGAGAGAAGGGGGAGGGGGAGCTCACCTTGCGATCTCGACAATTCTTGCGAATCACTATCATCTCTCGAGCTTCATCTGCCCGCACATCGCCCTACATAAGCTCATTCACACGCCGTACGCATGCCACATTTCACTAAATGTTGCCATTAGCCCTCAACGCTCCCGAATCGAGGGAAGGAGAGAAAGATCGGCTCACGAGTTGACGGCATCGATTTCTCGGTACCAACAACTTCGATTTGATCCATCCTTTTCCACAGCTTCGCTATCCGAATGTTCTAGCGGTGAGAGTTGTTGGAATAGTTCGAGACGCCGTAGTCGAGGAAGAATTCGAGGAGAGAGATGAAGAGAGGGGAAGGGTCTGAGAAGACAGGAGAAAGGCTAGTCGGGACGAGCTAGGTCGTTGCAGGCTGCAGTATGTGGTTCATGTTGATCCAGAGGAGTTCAGCGAGTTCAAGGTGGCTGGAAGGAGTGAAAGAAACGAGTTTCGCTGGTTGACCTCGAACCAATCTCTTCAACTCGCTTAGACTGCTTGAGATAGCTTCAAACCAGTCTTGGGAGCTGTACGACTCGACCCTATACTATCACAAGGTCGCGCAACCCTTCCTCGCTGCTTGTCCCCCACCAACTACTTTCCTCGCTTCTCTCCCCTCAAGTAGTCAACCTCAAGACTCGCCGAGCGCGCTACAATCTTACCCAGAGAAGAACTCATAGACGAGCGCACTTCCGACGAATCAATCAAGTCAATTCCCGCTTTCCTCTTCGCCCAAACTCCCGAAATCTTCTTCGCTGTCCCTCTTCTTCCCCCCCTTACCGCACCGTTCGACGTTCTCCGACTCCCCGTCTTCACTCTCGACACTCACTGCATCACTTCGTCCCTCTCCCGCAACGATAAAGCCACCTCAATCGCTCCCTCGGTTCTCTCACTTCGTCTCTCCCTTCTCTCGCCCCCCCCCACACGTACACCTCTCCTTCTCCTTCGATGACCACCTCCCCTCTTGGCAAATGCGTAGTCTGTCAAGAATCTACCTCAACTCGATGCGCGGATTGCGCCCGTCATGGTACGAATTGGATGTTCTTCTGCTCAAGAGAGCACCAAAAGCTTGTCAGTTTCATTCTCTCTAGCTATCTGTTGATGTGAGCTGACCGAGCAAGAATTTAGGTCTTTCCGCTTCACAAGCGAGTGTGCGGTGTTCGAAGCTCGCCATTCCAATGGCCACCGTTTTCGAGCGCCGAGATCGAGCACATCAAGTCTATGAGCGGTCAAACCATGAAAGCTCCCGGCGGAAAACCGATAACCTGGATTGAGACGTCTGCTCAGAAAGGGGACTCAAAGGAAGAGTCAGAACGGGCGTTCATTGTGAGCTCATGGACACGGAAACCCTCAGCTGGTCCTCTCGCTGACTGTAGAGTGAGAGTCTTAACAGGCCGACCTCGAAGCTCATCGAGATCCCGGAAAGGAAAAGGCTCTCAGCAGACAATTCAGTTCCAAGCTGCTCGACATTCGACAAGCAGCTGGCCCGATAGGAATCATGCTCGAAACCCAGAAGCTTCCAACACGAAACATGACTCAAGCTGCAGTCAGGACCTGTTTCCGCGACGCATTCCTTGCACAACCTATCGACTACCTCTTGAACACCATAGGACGCCTCGAAAAAGACATTGTCGACAGCACCGTTTGGGCTACCAAGTTACAGCACAAATCTTTCATCTACACCTCTACACTGATTGCATGTTTTCGAGATTCTTCGTTGGAGAATAGGCGTCTCCTCGATTTGACAAGACAAGAGTTGATGCGGTTCTGCGACGAGGACGTCGGACGAGACTCTCCTGAAACGGCGCGTCATCTGGTCATGGATATAAGACAGCAGATGGTGATTTTGGAAGAGTTGCTGTAGTTGTCAAGAGCATCATCATTTGCATTCCCATCCTGTACTTCGCAATCTACTCATTTATATCGTCTCGAAACGGGCTCGAGCTCCTGATAAACAGCTTGCCGTCTGGGAGTCAAGAAGCGCGCGGCTTCGACAAGTTTGCGGTCGTCGCAACTCAGGTGTCGACTCTCACAAAAACAGCAGGGCTCCTCATGAAGCTAGGGCAAAGCTCTGTACCAGCCTCGTTGTTCGCACGCTGTTACTTGATGCGACGTATCGACGAGGGACGAGTCTCGAGCAACAGCAAAACGCAAGAAACAAAAAATTGTTCGCAAATTGGCAAAAGATGAGTCGTACGGGAATCGAACCCGTCCCGCGAGCTTGGAAGGCTCGCATGATAACCACTTCACCAACGACCCGATGAAAGAAAGGCTTAATCAACAGCATATATACTCAAAGTTGATTGAGGCGTCGACTCGTCTCCCTCGCTCGTGGTTTATTCTCTCTCCCTTCACCACCCAGCAACACCTCAACACGAAGTCGCCCCCAAGTGAAATCCACAAGAGCCTCACTCCTCGACTCACGTTCCCCGTCTACCCATCTCTCGCTTCTTCCCATTATCCCATTCCTCCAACCCTCAACCACTTTCAGCCGACGACTTTCACTAGAGTAGTGCAGATACTACCAGCGAGATATAGAACACCATCAGACGCTAGGCACCAAGTCGCAAACTTGATTCAATTTCAACATCCGTCATTCCAGATTGATGCCTCGACCCCTTCCATTCGATCGTAAGCAGCATCAGAAGACCCACGACAGAGTTAATACTGATCAAAGAATCGAATTCATAGAACCTCAAGCTTACTGGTCGCCTCACTACCCAAATTCGCAAGATCTTTCCTCTCCTCATTCAACACCTCCCTCTACTTCTCCCGTTCATTCCTCCATTTCGCCCTATACAACGAGGGGATCAGCTTCTACATCTCCCTTCTATGGCCTCGAACCCGAATACGTAGCTCGTATCCTCGAAAATTCACCCAACTCTTCATCTAATTCCGATCGTAACCCAAACGATCCGATCCAACCGTTTACAAACAGCGCGATTACTCCAACTCCGACCCTCGACCGAAGTAGACGCTACAGTGCATCCTCACTCAACCCCACTCGTCCGACTACTCGAATTCGAACCCCTTCACCACCTCCTCATCCTTTCGACGGAAACGAAGGCTCGACGTCTGCGTGGTTACGCTGGCTAGGAGAGAGGAGAGCGAGAAGGGTTGAGGCAGAAGGCGGAGACCCAACGAGAGCGGCACAAAACCCAAACGATCCTTTGCGACGATTGAGGCAATCTGCGGAAAGATTGAGGACTGTCGAAACCAGACTCGAGGAGACAGCGACAACAGAGGAACCCCCAACTCCGTCATCCCAGGTTGTCGAGGCGAGTAATGCTTATGAGGAATCGAGAGTATTGCTGGCAGAAGTGAGGCAGAGATTGGACGATACGAGGACGAGAATAGCAGATGCGAGAGCGATGGCAGGCGAGGAACACGATGAAGCTAGTACTACACGAGTCGGAGACGGAACAATGCAGGCTCGTCAAGGACTCGATAGGACAGTCGCATTTGCTACGAGGTACGCACTGCTTCCTGTGTCCTTGCGGTGCTCACTAACCTTTCGAAATTGAGCAGATTGGGTCAACTCGCTTCGACTCTCACAGACTTATCCGAGAGAGCGTCAGCACTCACGAATCCTCCACCACGGACCATCACTCGTTCTTCAAACACTATCTCTCCCTCGCCTCGTCTCCCTTCCTCCGACAATACTCTCGAATCAACTTCCGCTGCGACCCAAACCGATAGCATTCGTCACACTGTTCGTCAATTGATTGTTGCATCTCGAAGAGTATCAGCTGCTATCGATCGACATCGTGAAGCTACTTCGCATCACGAGAACTCTAGTCCAACCTCTTCGTCGTCCCCTTCACTACCAGCGACAAACATCCCTCTCCGTATATCTCTCCCCTCCCCACTTCGCTCATCCTCTTCAACCGGGACCACTTCATCTTCGTTCGACCTCGCAGAAACGACATCTCCGAATCCAGATGGTTTACTCTTACCTTCTCGACCTTTCACACATTCGCCTCTCGCTCTCTCTATCAACTCGGTACAAAATTCGGAAGGGGGAGAAGGAGAGAACTATCCCGGAGAACGAGCGCAACTGCTTCGAATCGCCGCCTTGCAGCGAGATATCGCATCGAGGGCGTTGGAGCTGCGAGAGCTGAGGGCGAGAGGAAGAGAGCTGGACAGGGAAGAGGGAGAATCGAGGCGTATACGAGCGATCGGGATTGGCGGATCAGAAGCTACGGTCGATGCAGAGAAAGAAGAGGTAGGGCGGGAGGTTGAGGTTGAAGCGTCGAGTAGCGGGGATGAGACGATCGTGCAGCCTGACGCGCTGCCGTCGAAGGAAGAGAAGAGGAGAAGATACGAACTGTACGCTTTCTGTGGTAGATAGACCTCAGTCGAGTATGATACCTGCGCTTGTTTCGTCTTACACGTTTCCTGTTGTTGTTGTTGTTGCAATCTCTATAGCTTCGTTTCAATCGTTGAAGCCGCGCTGTAGTCAAGCTCGATTGACCATTTCGCGAGTTTGCGAAATCGCCAAACAGCCGTGCTCCGTGTTCGATTCGCTTGAACAGTCGCCTTCCGATGACCATAACCCGCTCATAGTGATATTCTGATCGCTCTCGCTTGAGCTGGTTCATCCCTGCAAAAATGCTTAAAACTGGAAATTTGCAAGTGAGTGTCGAGCTTTCTTCCTTACCACTCTCTTCGACATCACCTTTGTTGCATGCCAGTTGTAGCCAAAGTCTCTCTGTCTCTTCTGAGCTGTTTTACGCTAGTCTCCTCGTCTCCCGCGCTTCGTCGGTTTTCTTCTCTTCTCCCTCGTCATTCAGTGCCTCGCCTCAACCCCTGCGCACCTCCTGCGCTCCCGCGATAGACTCAATAGATGGAGAAGACTAGTGCTGCATGCTTCGGACGAGATCAGGCATCGAGACTGCGACTTTCGACCGATTCAGCTTCTGGCAACTGCCATTCAGCCTATCCCGACTGTGCTAAATTCGATCAGTCTGCGCACGGCTGCAAGTTTATTGGCAAAGATGGAGCAATGCCGCAAAAGAGGGTAAATTGGGTTCGCTGCGACCACTTTTTGAGACTGCGGTGAGGAAGCTTCTTCTCCATCGCAGGTCTACCTTCTGCGCGCTTAGCCTCGAATCCAATCAAGTCGTTTGCATTCTGCTCTCCCTCTCTTCTTCCTTCATCCTCCAACTCCAAGTTCCACTTTCTCTCTTGCAGCCTCAACCTCTCACAATCATGCAATTTCTCGCTTCTCTCACTCTCGCCATCACCCTCGCAGGCATTGTAACAGGTATGTTGCCTCCTCTGCCTCTGTCTCTGGCGCCATGCTGACTCCCTCGTCTCGATCTCAGCTCATCCTGGCGTCCATGATCCTCCTCCCACACCTTTCGAACTCGCTCGTCGTTCCCTCCACGTCCGTGCAGCCTCGAAGTGTTCTACTCAAGCGCAGAGTATGAACGCTCGTCGCATGGCTAAGCGGGATCAGCTGCTCAAGCGTAACATCCCTACCTCTGCCATCTCTGCAGTTCAACCTCAAGCTTCGAGGTGAGCTAGCTTCGCTCTTCCTCTCTGAGAGCTCCTCGACTCACCTCGTTTGGCTTATACTTTAGTTTCAAGAACACGACCTGCGTCCTCTCACCCGAAGTTACGGAAGGTCCTTACTATCTCAACAATGAGCTTTTGAGGACATCAATCGCTGAAGATCAACCTGGAGTTCCCCTCAGTAAGCCCTTCTTCTCTTATCGTCATCAATTCTTCTCTTTCGTGCCAATCCCGAGCCGGCTGACACTATATTGTCCTCAGCTCTCGACGTCGGTATTATGGATATCTCGACTTGCGAACCTGTCGAGAACATCATGGTTGAGATCTGGCATTGTAACTCGACTGGCAGCTACTCCTACTTCACGACCTCCTCTCTTGACGCCCCGAGCGGAGGGGGAGGAGGAGGAGGAGGTGGAATGGGAAACGGCTCAGCTCCTTCAGGCGTCGCTCTCTCGGGAAGCGGTGCCGCTCCTTCAGCTCTTCCTTCCTCGACAAACTCGTCGACCATCTCGAAGCGTGCTCAAGACGACGATTCGAACGACGATGGTACTTTCCTCCGAGGTGGATATCCGACAAACTCAAACGGTCTCGTCGAATTCGAGGTCAGTCTGAATTCAGCTTCCGATTCTGAGCAGATCCTGACGTGCTCTTCTCCACATAGACTACTTGGCCAGGATACTACACTGGCAGAACCGTTCACATTCACGTTATCGTTCGAAAGGATTACGAGATTTCCGATGATGGGTGAGTTTCCCTTCTTCTCACCAGTACTTCTCTCGTCGACTCCCCGCGATCAGAGACTGATGAAATATTTCGACAACCTTCTAAAGCACTATCGTATCTCGTTCGGGAACTGTCGTTCACGAAGGTCAAATCTTTTTCAACGAGACTCAAAACTCCCTCGTACTCGCAACCGACGCCTACCTGAACACCGATCAGCAACGTACTGTCAATGAAGACGATAGTATCCTCCAATCTTCGCTCGGAAGCGGATTCTCACCTTTCGCCGAGGTCGATTTCCTGACAGACGATGCAAACGACGGAGCTTAGTAGGTTTTCTTACGTTCTCAGCTTTTTTGTCTCTGTGCTGATATAGTGGTACTATCCGTCTAGCGGCTACATCACTCTTGGCATTGACACGAACAACTCCATAACGATCTCGTCGACCAATACTCTCGTTTCCCTCGATCCTACCATGGCTGCCTCTGCTCGATCCGCTGCTGGCCTCAAGTCTTACATCGCCTCAGCTTCCGGATCGACTGGATCTCTCGCCGCAGCTGTAGCCACTGGCGTCTCGGGTGCCGTGAAGAGGTTTAGGTTCTTGTGAAGGAATTCTTGAATTCGTCGAACTTGTCGATTTCCCTTCGTTATTAGCCATTCGCTCTTTGCAGGGTATCTTCCTGGCCACTCTCTCATCCGTCCCTCTTGCAATTCGAGATCATTCTTTGCCAACTTTTTCGATTCAACTTTTTGCGAAGAAGCGAGCGAGATTTTGTGAGAGAGGGAGAGTTGATTTCCCACCACTTCAACAAGTAAGCCCGACGCCTCTCCTATCATTCAGTGAGCTACGTAGTAGTCTCTTGGAAGCCCTGCTAGCGTGCAGAGCTCCACTCGAAGGATCAATTGACTGACATTTCTCCTCCCTTTCCCTCCAACTTTCTTCAACTTCTCTAGCTATCAACTATGAGTTTATCAGCATTAATTGGATCAGTGGTGGATAACGGGGATCACTTTGGCCCCTCGGCAGATCACCTTCCTCCTCAGTTCAAGGAGTAAGTTTCTCCATTGTTCCTCATTTTTCTCATCACTCAGTTCTCATCCCCTGCATCTGCTGATCTCTGTACATTTCGCTCATCTTAGTATCCCTTATGCACCTTTCTCGAAGAACGACAAGTTGGGCCGAATTGTCGACTGGAACGCTGAATCTGCTCAACCTGCTGCCGCTACTTCTTCCCGACCTCAAGGAGGCAAGTACCGTGAACCCAAGGAGGCTTTCGGTGCTTCGAGTGCCGGCACTTTCGCCTACTACCACGATGAGGACGAGGCATCTTTCTCGCTCGTCGCTGGAGGAGCAGCAACTAAGAAAGTAGGAGGAGCTTCATCTGGAGGACTTCGTGGACCTCAGACTCGCACTGCTGCCAATGGACGGGGTGGAGGAAGAGGTGGAGCTGCTGGACAATCGGGACGAGGTGGACGAGGAGGAGCTCAAGGAGGAAGGGACGCTCGAGGTCAACAACAGAACAGGAATGGAGGTCGCGCTCAAGGTGGAAGGCTCGGTTACCGGGATTGGAACAAGGAGCAAAGAACGAGGGATGCGAGTGTCAACATTGGTTCGGATTGGCAACAACTCGAGGAGATTGAATTCTCTCGATTGAGCAAACTTCGTCTCGATGTCGATACTGAAGATCCCGAAACCCTGTGAGTCTACATTCCTTTTCACTCTCATCCGATTGTGAACTCACGAGATCGCATTTTGTAGCTCCTCGCACGGTTTCCTTTACGAATATGACCGAGTTTTCGATCGAGTCAACACCAAGAACGAGAAACCTCTTCAAGTTGTCGACCGCCTTCGTTACAACCCTTCGACTTCCGACGACCCTATCATTCAAGATCTCGCTGCCAAAGATCGCGCCCAAATCTTCGTTACCGACAGCATTATCTCGATGCTTATGGTTGCTGGTCGATCTGTCTACCCTTGGGACATCGTTCTCACTCGAGAGGGAGACAAGCTCTTCATGGACAAGCGAGAAGGTGGACCCCTCGGTGAGTCGGAGTCCCGGTCAGATTCCGAGTCTGCATGATCTGACTAATGCGAATTTCCCTCTTACAGACTATCCTTCGGTCAACGAGAACGCTGCCGACCCTCCTCTCGAGAACGAGAAGGACACCCTCAACTCTCCCTCCGCCCTCTCCCTCGAAGCTACCTACATCAACCAAAACTTTGCCTTCCAAGTCGTTCGCGAAGACCCTTCGACTCGTGTCGAACTCGACCACCCCAACCCTTTCTACTCGACCGAAGAAACCGAACCCCTCGCTTCTTGCGGATTCCGATACCGCAAGTTCGACTTGTCAGTTACGGAAGACGAAGATGTTGGAATCGTGGTTCGTACCGAAGTTGACGCGTTCGTCAAGGCTGCTTCCGCTCAAGAGGAGGATTCTTACGTTACGATCAAGACTTTGAACGAGTTTGATTCGAGGGCTCAAGGATCTGGAGGTGCTCCCGATTGGAGGACGAAGCTCGACACTCAACGTGGTGCTGTCGTTGCTACTGAGATGAAGAACAATTCGAGCAAACTCGCTCGATGGGCAGTCCAATCCGTTCTTGCCGGTGCAGATCAACTCAAGATTGGGTGAGGTCTCCCTCCTTCTCTTTCTATGTACAGTGCAGAATGCTGATTAGAGTAACGATTGCAGATGGGTTTCTCGTGCCACTCCTCGAGATGCTTCCCGACACATTATCCTCGGTACTCAAACTTCGAAACCTCGCGATTTCGCTCAACAAAACAACGTCAACCTCGCGAACGGTTGGGGTATCGTTCGAACTATTGCCGATTTGGCTCTCAAGCAACCCGAAGGCAAATACGTTCTCCTCAAGGATCCCAACAAGGTGAGTTCCTGCACTCTCTCACTCGAAGGTTCAGCTGACTGACTCGGATGATGTGTTTGTTTTTAGCCTCTCATCAAATTCTACCGAGTACCTTACGACGCATTCGAAGTCAACGAAGACGATCTCATTGATGAAACTCCTTCTGCGGCTGTCTCTGACGATGGTATGTAATCGATGGATGATTGTAGGGTGTACTCTTCCGTATAGACCTTGTTTTTGTGAGAAAAGAAAAGACTGGGATCTTTTGTATCCTTCTTTTGTCGAAATTCCGTCTTGCCGCGAAGTCGATCCTCTCGCTCTGTTCGGTCTTACGCTCTTGAGACTCTCACACCGAGTAGAACAAGTCGAGTTGCGACAAGACTCGAAACCACATCCAGCCTTTTCTTGTTTGCTTTTCGGCCGTCAACTTCTTTGGGGCAAATGAGTGGTACGCGACGCACCTACTTGTTAGTAGTGCTCGCTGCCACTAGTTCACTCTTGATCCTCTACTCTCTATCTCCCTCCTCGTACGCTTCCCTTTCCCATTCCTCTCAACACCGCTTTTTCGTTTCATCTCAATTGATCTCTCCCTCGTCTCTCCAGCTCTCGGATAGCTTCATTCTACCATTCAAGCACTCCTGTACCTCTCAACTCCTACCTGATCCACCCTTCCGAATCCTCAGCGCTCCCTTTAGTCGATTCCATCTCTTCCTTTTCCCTCATCCCTCGAAACCCTCGACAAGATTACTTCAACGTTTCAATCTGTGCAGTTCCAACTCACGAGAACAAGTATTTACCAGAATGGATTACGTGGCATCGATTGTTGGGAGTACAGAGGTTTTACTTGTTTGACAATAATCCAAGTTTGGAAATGAGGAAATTATTGAAACCTTGGTTGGAAGAAGGTAGTGTAGTATTATATGAATTGGAGTATGATGGTAAGAGCTTTCTTCACGTTGAACCCCGACCCATGAGCTGATGAAAAGGGAAAGTGAGAATGTAGAAACGGTTAATATTGGAAGTGTTTATCAAACTCACGTCCTACACCTCTGCGAGAAGCACGTACTCACCACCTCAAATTGGGTATCCCATCACGACGTAGACGAGTTCCTCATGGTCGATGCACCAGGCTGGTCCTCCCCAATCCCTTCTCCCATCCCCTCTTCCTCTGAAACGCAACAATGGACCTATCCCCTCCATTCCCTCTTCGAACAGTTGAAACAAGCGACTTGTGTACCGATTCTGAGGTATCCGTTTCAGAATTATGGAGTGAGGACGTTGGGGAGGGATCAGTTTGTGACGCAGGAATTGACAGTGAGGGATAGGATTCCTAGTGGTTATCACACTTATGGCAAGGTAAGCCTAGTAGTCTCGCTCTCTACTCGCAATGTTGGACTGACGAGAAATGAGGGGGAGGGAATAGATCTTCCTTCATGCGGAAAGGAAACCTAACGTCGCTGGATGGTTAGGACCACGTGAGATTCTCTCTCTCTTTCATCAAGTTGCCGATTGTCCTGATGTAAGGAAAGAAATGATCCACAGATTCCTGCAAGCAATTACCGACAAATCGAATCTTTGATTCACAAGGACGAGAATTGAAATACGATCGAGGGAACTATCCGTATCACGGTGAAGCGATCCCACAAGAAGGACTCTACTTGTACCGTAAGCTTTCTCTCTCCTCCTCATCCCCCCCGGATGTGCGCTGAGGTCGGAGTAGCTCTCACAGATTATAGTCAAAGATCCCTTTCAGATTGTTTCTCGAAATTCCATGTCCTCTCCTCGACACCTTCCGACTGGCGTACGAAAGATGGATTAGCCGGTTGTGCTCGAAACTATATCCCGACCGATTTCGAACTCTCGAACCGCTCAGCCTTGATCGGTACAGAGTTTTCAAAAGAGTTTTCAGAAGCGGGTGGAGAAGAGTTTGGGGAGGAATTGGCGAGTAGACCAGAGAGTTGGTGGGGTTTGTATGAGAGGGATTTGAAGGCGAGGGATTCTTGGCAGGGTAGAATGACGAGGAGTATTTTGGAGGGTTGGAGAGAGAAAGGAAAGGGAGATGGAGAGGAATGGTTTTGGGAGGAAGGGGTAGAAGTGGAGGAACTCATGGCGTTACCGGGTATCGTCGAGATGGATAATGTTGTAAATCTGTAGTACGTTTGTTCTGTTCTCTTTGCATCGTTTCTTTCTTGTCATTCTAGAAATTATCGTTATTTTGCTTTTTCTCTCTCGCATCGCACAACAAGAGAACAGTCCCTTTCTAGATGAACCGATATAGTCAATACAAACATGTAGCGTTCTCTTCTATCTACCACGAGGAGGAGCTGGTGGAGGGGGAGCCAATTTGAACCCTCCCAATCCTCCTCCTCCTCCTCCTCCTGAACTTCCACCTAATCCAGTCAAATCACTCTCTTGTTTCTTCTTGATCGCACTATTCCCACCCAATTTGATCGAAATCGTTTCACCTTCTTTGAGGGAGAAATCTCTTGATTTTCCAGCTGGGAGATGAGGTGAAGAGGTTGTTCCACTCGTTGAGGACGACGTGAGTTTAGGTGGTGATTGTCGTTTTGACCAATCTATATACAGTCCCTATCAGCACGAGCTCCCGTCAAAAGAGAGGGGAAAGGGAGAGAGAACTGACCTTGTAAAGCAACGTTGAAATCAAACGATTCAGTTCTCTCCGGGAACCCCATGCCTACATAAGCTTTCTGACCGGATTGTTGATCTACGACAGTCAATACGAAATACCTCGAACTATCCAACACTGCCTCACATCCTCCATGACTATTCTGTTTCGTAGGTTGGTAAGGACATTGCGCGAATAATTCGCCAGAGTCTTTGTCTTCCAAATTGATGAGGCAACGGGTTGGAGGTTCTGAACCGTACTCCATGACTCTCAATCGTCCTTTCCACATTGGTTCCTCACTGTTACAAGAGGAAGAAGGAGGAAGTGGATTTAGGGGATTGAGCGAGAAGAGAGAGAGAGCAGAGGAAGGGCAGAGAGTTACGAAGCTGATTGCCAATCTGCTGCTCTGTATCCTGCATTACTTTGTCGAGGTGGGATCTACTCACAGCGAGTGAGGGAGGGAGAGAATTGAGTTGATTGAACGTGGATCCCGAAGAGAGGGGAGATTACTCACTGAATAGACGTAGACTTCCCTAGCTACGAATAGTAAGGATTGTAGTTCTTCTTCTGCCATCGAGTAATTGGAGTTAGAGTGAAGTGAACGGAGAGGAGGAATCACTTTCGGATTGGATTTGGCTTTGTCTTAATCTCAAACCTCTCTCCATCTATCCCAATCGACTCCTACGCGATCGTGTATACCTTGACTACACCTCTATACCACTCTCCGACTCTCTCTCTACTCGACCGACCAGTTTCAACGATTTAGAAGCTAGTTCGGATCCAGCAACTTCGATTTCATTAAGAGCCAATCTACTCTCAAGCAGCGTAATGAGTAGCATCGACTGGATCGAACTACTCTCATCAAATACACGCATACAACACTCTACGCAACAGCTAGAAGGATTGGGAGGGGAGAGGGAAGAGGCCTTAGCGACATGGTTCATCTCCTTGCAACTCGTATCCTACTTGAGACAACAGTCAAAGGAATCAATCACTGGTCAGGAGAGAACAATAGAAGAGGAAAGGGCAGAACAGGAGAAAGGAAAAGAAGAACGACTTCCCGAGCGGGGTATCGCAAACGATCAATCTATCTCTTGGTCGACGATAAGGGATGACCTGATACATCTCGTACGTACTCTTTTCCCCAACCCCCCTGTTCGAGGCGATGTTCGTTCCAGAAATTGACTCTCTCTTTCTTTCTCCTTGTCTCTCCTCCTCTCTGTTTCTTCGACCCCTTTCCTTCCCCCTACTCGCTCAAACCCCTTCAACTGCTCTATCCTGTTCTCCCTCCGTCCCTCCGTTCCCGCTTCAACCTCTCCTCAACTAAACAGTATTTGCCAACTCCTGAACCTCCTTTACTCAAACTTCCGCCTCAAATCCAAAGACTCCTTGAACCGCTTTCCCTGTCCTCCTCCACTACTTTCGACGAATCCACCCGTTCACTATTCATCGAAACACTTCGAGCTGGTCTCGAATACCTTCAAACTCTACCTTCACTCTCGACTTCGACTTCAACCACTTCACTCGACGAACAAATCACCATGTTACTCTCAAACGAACGACTCTCTTCTTTCCCTTCCCCACCTCCACGATCCACCTCAGACTCGATTCTCATGTCTTCCTCTCATTCGGAGTCGAATCAATCCATCGCTTCGATCCTCCTCAGTCACTACGTTTGGCCTGCGTCTCCCAAATCTCGTCAACAATCGACACTCAAACCACAAGAGGAGTCGTCTGAGGATGAGGAGGATACTAGGAGTATACAAACGGGGATCAAGGAAGCACGAGAGAGTATCATTAGGAAAGATGACAAGTTGAAATGGTTATTAGGGGAAGGGTTTCAACAAGGTCCAAACGGCAAGTCTTCACACAGCTCTACGACTTCTTCGACTGGATCAAACAAGTCATCTTCTTCAACCCGTCGACCCCTCAGCGCTACTCCTACCGCATCTCGAACAGCAAATGAATCGACTAGTACTTTACCTGCTTTACCCGATTTCCCTTCTCGCTCTCTTTCAGAACAACGAGATTCCGTCGATTCCTACTCTACTCCATCTATCGATTCCCACTCTTCGCCTCACCGTCACTCTCGCCTGATCTCGACTTCATCCTCTACCGCTCCGTTACTCCATTCCGCTCGACCCTCAACTAGCTCGACGACTCGTACACCTCCTACGACCCTCCCCATTCCTACTTCACCTCATCGAAGAGTCTTATCGACCGGTGTCATCCCCTCAAACTCACCTTACTCTTTTCTCCCTCTCTCCCCTGCACTCCCTACACCTCCTCTCCAACCTCTCGACTCTCCTACCCGTCCCTTCACTTACCTTCAAGACTTACCCTCTCCGAATTCCAACTCGAAAAGGAACTCACTAGATTCAGCGAAAGACGATTTAGCTCGTGGGAGAAGGGAGAGTATACCTTTGAACTGTCACGAGTTGTCAGAGAGGGAGAAGAGTGAATTAGTCAAGAGGAGTAAGAAGCTTGAGAGGCTTTTGGGGAGTCGAGTGGGAGTCAAAGGGGAGAGAAGAAGGATTGAGGAGGATCAAGAGGAAGAAGGAGGGAAAAGGAAATTGAGACCTAAATCGATTAATCTCTCATTGGCTCATCTCGCACCTACTACCCCACTCAACGATCTCTCACCTACCTCGACTACTCCTCAACCCAGTTCGAACCTTTCACCATCGAAAGCTCCAATCATGAGACGTTCTTCTTCTTCCCCTTCACCAATGGTCTCCCCTCTCCACTCCCCAACCTCTACTACTCCCCAACCCGAACTCTACCTCACTCGTTCGAATTCGTCTTCCAACAACACTCAATCGACCAAAACTCGTCGGTTATCCAGGAGTGGTCCCGATTCACGAACGAAAGAGAAAGAACGGGATGAGCGTCGGAAGAAACTCGAGAAAGTTAGAAGAGTGTTAGGGGAACGCGTACCGTTAGGGTTGGTAGTTCATGAGAAACCACAATTGTATGAAGATGAGGGTGGGGGAGTGGGAGTGGAAGTTGGGATGGGCAAGAGTAAGAGTCGACAAATGGGGGAGAGGATCAAGGGGGTTCTGCTGAGTGGGAGTGGGGCGAAGAGTGAGGAGAAGAAAGCGAGGAGGGATAGGGATCGGGAGAATTGGGTAGGGACTCAGAGTGCACCGCAGATGGGAGAGGGGGAGAAGAAGAGAGCGGGTGAAGGAAAATGGGAGCCGAGTGCGAAGGGGGGCAGACAGGGAGTTGATGCGTTGACGAAAGCTAGGAAATTGGAGAGTGTGAGTCTAGAAAGCTCTCTCTTAAAAATCAAGAGTAAAACTGATCTCAATCAGAGCGTGAATTACAGTTGTTTGGAGATCTACCTCCTCAGTCACTCTACCTCGCTCCTACTACCAATTCTAGTAGCACATCTCGACCTCGCCATACTCTGATGCATCGACGTTCCCACTCCGATATTGGCGCTTCACGCTCAACCTCCATCTCGACTCTCTCCTCATCCTACGCCAACTTCCAACACGACGTCGATCTACAACTGCACCGAACGCGTTCCAACTCCTCGAGCGTTCAGTCCTACAGGCGTTCAATCGCGAGTTTACGATACGTGATGGAGTCTGACCCAAACGCACTCGAAGAAGTAGTTCGAGTCTACTCTCAACGCTCAACGGACGACCTCTCATCTTCATCTTCGAGTCAGAGTCATGCGGCATCAGTGAGGAAAGCTCAGAAGTTGTCGAGTTTCTTCGGGACGACAAAGGGAGAGGTTTGGAAGAGATTGTTGGATGATATCGGGGTTGCGGTCGAGGAGGATGAGGGGTTGGAAGATGACGAGAGGAAGGAAGTACTCGAGAGTCTCGAGAGATTGAGAGAGGGTGCGAAGGATCAACAGGAGGCAGTGGTGTGAGGGAGATTGATTTCCCGTTTTTTGTGTGCTTGCTCTGTTTATTCCCCTCTTCTTCCGTTGATACTATATCCTGCTCTTCTCGATACTAGCCATCCTTCTCTGTCTATATCACACTGCTTTGCTTTCTTCGTACAATACCTTTTTTCTTTGCCCTTTTCCCAGTGGTTCTCGTCTTCATTCTTACTCACCTGCAACTCTGCATCTTTGCTTCACCTCTCGCTCTCGTTGTGATCAGCGAGCTAGCGGGGTCATAAGGGAGTAAGCTTTCCGAGAGCGAGTGATGGTCGACTGTCGCGAACTTCGAAAAGTCATTTCTCCAGGTTCGAGTTTTCTCTCGATTCTCTCGTTATCCGGCTCCTCATCGAAGCCATGTTGATAGATCTGCATTTCCAATCTCGGTGATCGAAGCAAGTCCTGTCGATCGCTTGTGCCTACTTCGAAAAGAGCGATCCCTCGAAAGTTTCGTTCTGCACTATTCTCCCTTCGTTGCACCGTGTAGTACAGCCGCTCGACAATTCCGACAGCTTTCACAGCCCCCGCCTGAATCCGGCATTCGCTCTGATGAAGCTGAAGTGTTCCTCTGCCTGCCAGCTGAAACTCGAATCCTTCTTGTTCTGTCATCAATTTCGCTGGTCCTTGCCTCAATCCATCGAGAAGCAACCTTTTCGGATGTCCGGAGTAGTTGGGGATGTCGAGATTGGTGGTCACATGCAATGATCGAAGGTAAGTAGGTAGGTTTTCGGAGTGAGGGTCGGTCGGAGACGAGGAGAGAAGGAGGCGACTTGAGAGGCGGAGGCTGAATGCGGCAGCTGGTGAAGGGTAGGAGATCAGGGAAGAGCTCAGATGATGCAGGGGTCGGCTGAAGAGTCGAAGCGAGGAAGAGGAGGAATTGATATTTGATGTTGATGAAAAGCTATGGAGACGTGACGATCAAGTCGGAGTGGGCGAGGGAACAGCGATGGATATACGAGGCTATGAAAACGATAAGAAGAGGCGCAAGAAGGTAGAGGAGGGAGGTCGAATGGATTCCGATCGAGATTCCGAAAACTTGGGATCTTCGGAAGAGACCAACTCTCTCGTCCTCCTTCGCTACCAGCTCTTCCGCCGCCTCCCTCCATTGAACAGTATGGGCTCTCCGAATCAACGTGCCCAACGACTGCCGACTCCTCCAGACGATTCCAACCTTCCTCCTCAGAATCCTCCTGCAAACGCTCCTGGAGCTCCCAATCTTGCTCCTCGGGCGACAATTTCTGACTCGCTGTCCGACTACGATCTGTATCGTGCGCGCGCGAGTTCGTCGACTGCTGGAGTTCAAGGATCTTCGACGGGGACGGGCAAGACTCAATCACTCTGTATGTCGCTTTCGCCTTGTTCGAGCTCGTCTTAGGTAGCTGCTGATGGTGTTGATATGTAGCGGAAACGGTCGAAGAGCGATGGGAGGAAGCGAAGCCGGAGGAGCAGGAGAGGTGTCGGAGGCAGGAAGAAGAGGATAAAGCGGCTCGAGAACAAGGCGAACGTGTATGAGCCTTCACGATCGTCTCGGGTCCAGCGGTGTCTGCTTCAGTCTGCGAGCGGACGTAGGGGTTGGAACGGGCGATAGATAGCTGGATCATATCGGATTAAGGAGGGAAAGGTCAACATCCAGCTCCTCTCAGCCATTCGCAAGTATGGAGGCGCCTAAGACGTACGAGCATCTCCTCTAACGGCTCTTGCACGCCATTCAACCTCGTTCTCGCCCTTCCCTTCCTTCTAAGCCCCTAACCGATATTATCCTCCTTCCTCTATCGCCTCTCGCCAGCCTCTGCCTACTCTTGCCAGCTTATCCTACCAGTCCATCTGTTATCCAGCTCTACATCGAAGCCATCTGAGGGTGTTGGGGTCAGAGGAGGAGCAGGGGGACTCGAAAGGAAGATGAGACTTTTCAAGAGGGAGTGAGACTTGAGGCGAGGAATCGAACGAGAGTGAAGATGGTTGCCTCCAAAGCCCGGGGACTAGAGAGCGGGTCGATGAATTGGGCATTGGTTGGGGAGAATGAGGAGAAGACGAAGAGTGTGGAGCTCGAGTTAAATAAGCGAGGAGGCCTCAAGGTTTGGTAAGTCTAGTGTCAATCGCAGTCGTTTTATCGACAGCGATCCAGAGCTTTCGAGCTGGGAAGGGAATCGGGAGAGGACGTGGGGAGACTGAACAAGCTCGTTGCGAACGAACGATTGAATTGGCGCAGTTTCGCATCGAAACCCAACCTTGCGGAAAACTCGCTCGATTCGAACTGATGCTCTCTCGTCCTCGGGCAGCACGTGTACGTGAAGACACAAAATGGATTGACAGAGGAAAGACTACAGAGAAAATGTAGCTCGGCCAAAGTGATAAAAGTGAAATTCACATCTGTCTACCTCCTCTCTGTATCTTGCTAAATGTCTGCAGCTAAAGCAGCGGCCTCCTGTGGATGTGTGACTGCAATGACTTCCTCGCAATGCCTTCGAAGCTCTTCTCCAGCGTAATCGGCGCATTGTACCGCATCCGACGGGGCAGACTCCGTGATGGTTGCAAGTTCAAGGGCGAGGACGATCAAGGCCTTGTGTTGATACATGGACCACAACGGTAGAAGAGTCCGATCCGTGGGTAGATTCGGAAGGGGACCGCAAGGTCGAGTTTGTCGATAAAGCTGGTAGTCGAAAGGGTACTTCGGTGGCACGGTATCCATGAGATCGGTGAGCGATTGCCCGTCCACCTTAGTTGCCCGACTTATCTCGTTGATGAAATGTGCCATGCGATGATAGACGATCTCCTTTTGAACCGCCTCCGAGGCGACAACTTCGTCGGGCTGCGCGTCGCGAGCTTTCCAGATCCGTTCCTACATATTGCGGAACGAGCATATCAGCAATTTATACACGAAAGAGCGGTTTGGACGTTGGCGGATCTGGCAAGCAAAGATGAATCGAGACTCGTTTACCTTGAAAACGGCTTCTCTGAGATGAGCAGGTGCGCCTGCCTTTTCCCCGTCATCTTCGATCCACGATGTCAAGCAGTTGCAGTTGTCCGTCTCAAAGCTAGGCTTCTTTGCGCTTTCGGTGATTTCTTCGATCTCTCGTTCCGACAGCCCTGGCCAAATGAAGGGGTTGGATCTCTTGCCGCACACTCTTCGATGTAGATACCATATCTAGTGACTCACGCTATCAGTGAACGGTAAATTGAGGTGAACGACAGGAGAAAAGGGAGCTCACCAGCTTTTGGTGTTCCCTCGAGCAGAAGAACATCCAATTCGTACCATGACGGGCGCAATCCGCGCATCGAGTTGAGGTCGATTCTTGACAGACTACGCATTTGCCGAGAGGAGAGGTCGACATCGAGGGATCAGGAGAGATGGACGTGTGGAGGGGGGCGAGAGAAGGGAGAGACGAAGCGAGGGATTAAAGGGGATTGATCGAGGAGCTGTTGGTCTTTACGGGAGAGGGATGACGTGATGTATTGAGTATCGAGAGTGAAGATGGGAAGTCGGAGACCGTCGAACGGTGCGGTAAGCGGGAACGGAGAGGGGAAGAAGATTTCGAAAGTTTCGACGAAGAGGAAAGCGGAAGTTGACGTGTTCAATTTATCAGAGGTACGTTCTTTCGTATACGTTCGCCGAATCGGACTGTTGCACGCTCGGCGAGTCTTGAGGTTGACTGGTGGAGGGGAGAGAAACGAGGAAAGTAGTTGGTGGGGGAAGTAGCAAGGAGAGGTTGCGCGACCTTGTGATGGTGTAGGAACGAGTTGCAAAGCTCCTGAGAGTGGTTTGGCGCTATCTCGAGCAGTTTAAGCGATTCGAGGAGATTGGTTCGAGGTCAACCAGCGAAGTTCGGTTCGTTTCACTCCTTCCAACCACCTCGAATTCGATAAACCCTTCTAGATCAACATGAAACACATACTGCAGCCTGCAACGACCTAGCTCTTCCCGACTAGCCTTTCTCCTGTCTTCTCAGACTCTTCCCCTCTCTTCATCTCTCTCCTCGAATTCTTCCTCGCCTTTGACTCCTCGAACTATACAAGCACTGCCGGTATCAAGAGTTTCTTGTGTAGATTCGCTGCAGTGAAGTATGGATTAAATTGAAGTTGTTGATACCGAGATATCGACGTTGTCAACTCGTGAGCCAATCTTTCTCTCCTTCCCTCGATTCGGGAGCGTTGAGAGCTAATGGCAACATTCAGTGAAATGTAGCATGTGTACGGCGTGTGATTGAGTTTGTCTACGGCGATGTGCGGGCAGATGAAGCTCGAGAGATGATAGTGATTCGCAAGAATCGTCGAGATCGCAAAGTGAGCTCCTCCTCCCCCTTCTCTCTCCTCACAGACGCCTGTAGCTGAACACATCAACTTGACCTGTAGGTGACGCATCGATAGCGGTCAGGATCGTCGTAGACCTTCGACAACTTCGTTCACGAAACCCTCGAACTCGACAAATCGCTATCGAAAGAGATCTGGTGGACGCAGTTAAATTGACGGAGGGAGCGAAGAATGGTGAACGAGCAGAGGACTTCAGCGTAGCGTACAAGGCTGTAGGGTAGTCACCTAGACTCGAAATGGAGAACTCTGTTTGAAAATGTAAGTAAAGTACACCCACAGCAGAGCGGGAAAGCAGAGGAAGAACACAAGAGACCGGACGAAAGGCCGACAACTCGACAGAAGAATCGAGGGTGTATCAATTCCCAATTCTATTCGAATAAGTACAGCGGAAACTCGACACTCGGGATTCCCATCTCGCCGTACATTCCCATCAGACCCTCTTTTCCCCAAGGGTTGACCAAACTCCTATATCATGGAACTACTACACGACACTCTCTTTTTCATTTCCATACAAGAAACTCCGAACAACCTGCATCACTTCGCTTGGGCTTGACTCACAGAATCGCTCGACAGCGAGTCGTGCGTGGTGGAGATAGGCTAAGTTCTCCTCGGAAAGGTTCGTCCTCAGGTGGCTCGCAACTGCTAGTCTGATCAGCGAGAGATGATTGAAGCGACTCCACCAATTGGAATAGACTCGATCCTCCTCGTCGAAGTTTGGGATTTCGAGGTTGTCTGTCAGACTTGCGAGGTGGCCGAAGGGATTCGAACCGGACTGATCAATCTCAATGTTGGACAATGGTTGACCAGTGGCGTGTTCGATCGCGCCAACTTGCGTGTTCCATGAGTCGCATCGAATCTTCCGAAGTTCTTTCGTCATTTGCTTAATTGGAAGGAGCGCGCCTGCACGATCTACTCCAATGCCCCTCAGCGAGTTCTGTAATGTACTTGTAGTGTCAGCTCACCGGACGAGCCTTGTATGCGATGGGAAGGACGCTGACTTCGAAAGCTCGAGCTTGAGAAAGGCCCAAAGCTTGCATGGCCATGAGTTGATTTGGTTGCAAGGCCTCGAAGAGTACTTCGCACCAGGTACTGACTCTAGGTACGCTACCAGGCTTCGTTTGGAGTCGTTTTTGACCGAGTTCCGTGTAGTGTTGGATTTCGTCTTCCGAAAGAAGGGGGAAGTGGAAAGGATTTGACTTGTCGCCGCAAACTCGTTTGTGGACTTTCCAGATCTACGAAGTTGTATGACGCGAGCGAGACGGCGAGAGGTGGTAGAAGGGAGAGACAAGAATGGTTGAAAGCGAAAGTGAGGGAAAGGAGTTGAAAGAGAGTCAGCTTTCAACCGCTCTGAACAGTGAATCAAGAAAAAGCTCACGAGCTTCTGGTGCTCTCTACCACAGAAGTACATCCAATCGGTGCCGAACTTTGCACACTCCGAACAGCGAGTTGAACTCAATTTCCCACAAACAACACATTCCCCTTGATCTTGTGAGGTTGCTGAGTCGTGCGAGGTGGTCATAGATCTAGCTTCGAGATTGATAGCGACTGGGAGTAGGAAGTGAGAGCCGCCAGTGAAGTGAGGTGACGGAAGAAAGAGAGGAAGGGAGAAATTTCGCAATTTCGCAACTCCGAGAAACTTCCGCGGCTTATCTCGACGAGAGAGAAATTGATCGATAGCTTAGTGGAGATGAAGGTATAATACTACGGCTACACTCTCCGCGATGTGAAGCTTTCGACCAAAGTTGTTTCGAAAAAGATGAAATCTTCACAAGCTGAATCTGTCAGATTCGTCTCACTCTACTCCAGTGACTGTTCCTTCCTAGCAAGCGAAGGCACTACAAAGAGGCCCGCATTGCACAACATGCTCACAGTAGAACTATGATGATTCGACTTCAAATACTTTTCTCCATTGCAAATCGTTTAATCCGTTTTGTACTTTGGTGATTCAAAGGGCTTGACGACACCTAACGTCCTCCAGAAGAAATGTCTAGCTTCTCCCATAGTTCTCGAGTGACTTGAGGGTGGTATGCTTCAAGGTGAGCTCGAGCGAATTGGTGAAGCTGTTCGGCAGCAAAATCTTGACAATCCTCTAGTTCGGGAGTCGCTTCATGAGCGACTTTTGGGATACCGATAACGATAAGTGCGGTTCTGATGATGAAAAGGTGTTCGAAAGTAGACAGCCACTCAGGAGGGTCAGATGGGAAAAGTTCGCGTATTTTAAGTAATCCGAAAATGTGTGAAGCATGATCGAAAGGTCGATGAATTGTCGCAGAGAGGCTGATTGCAATTCGAGATTCGGTCGGATTGAGCGAGGTGAGCACCTTCTCCCGATACTGGGAAGCGAGGCTACGGTACTCCAGGATTGACGATGTTTCCTCAAACGAAGGGATCTCCTCCGCACTTCGTTCTTTCAATCGGTCGAGCTCCGCCTAGTAGCAGAAAAAGTATGTTCAGTATCGTACATGTTGGGTGTGTCAAGATAGGAATGTACTTTGAACCTGAACCTTCGATATCCCCCGAGTTTTGGGAGCCCCTTTTCGTCACCAAATTTGTCAAGCCAAGTGTAGCACGAGCCTGTAGCGGCAATTTTGATGGGCTGCTCGCTGAGTTGTGTCATCTCCTCAATCTCATCCGGGGCGAAACGAGGCCATTGAAAAGGGTTTGAACGTTCTCCGCAAACTCGTTTGTGCATGAACCAGATCTGTACCAGCGAAAGTGGCTTCTGTGAGCGGCGTATGTTCTCATATCGACAAAGGAGAGCGAGTGCTCACCAATTTCTGATGTTTGATCGAACAGAAACACATCCAATCCAACCCTGCTTTCGAACACGCCGAACACCTCATCCAAGTCTCCTTCCCGCATACTACACACTTTCCTGGAGATGTAGAATCGGGAGAAGGTGTGGAAGCGGAGGTCATGTTCGAGAGTGAGGCGAAGAGAGGGAAAGTGGGAGAAGGAAGAGCTGCACAACATCGGGTGAGGTCGTCAGCGCG
This sequence comes from Sporobolomyces roseus, assembly GCA_016617785.1. Taxonomy (NCBI): domain Eukaryota; kingdom Fungi; phylum Basidiomycota; class Microbotryomycetes; order Sporidiobolales; family Sporidiobolaceae; genus Sporobolomyces; species Sporobolomyces roseus. Next base: position 1,477,265 of record JADILM010000005.1, on the reverse strand, counting down.
TTCGATATCGCAAGCAGAAGATGTAGACTCACCTCTGAAGTACTCGATAGCTCTCTACAGTCGAGTCGAGGAGAGGTAACCGCAATTCGAGATGAGGGAGTTGATCGAGATGAGGAAGAGCGAGGAAGTCGTGGAGCTTCGTGTGGGATCTTCGAGCGGTCCTGCGAGCTATCTTGGGAGGTTTGAGAGAGTACTCGAGCTGGTAGGGTTGATGTTGGTGAATCGAGAGAAGTCAAGATTCGAGATCGCTTCTTACTCTCCTACCCCTCACTCTCATCCTCAACGATGCCGATCGAACATCAGCAAAGCTCCAGGTTGATCGACTACTGGAACAGGGCCTACAGAAGTAAAGGAGTTATGGCTCTGAACTGGCCTTCACCGCTTCCTCAACGGTCGACGATTGCGTGGAGTGCAACGACAAAGCTGTTCAAGCTCTCGTGTGGCGACACTGCACCAGAACTCGAGATCAAGAGCGGTACGATCAAGATCAGATTGGGTGATGGCGCTGAGACGATTCTCGAATTCCGCGCAGGCACTTTCCCTCCCGTATCGAGCGGAGAAATGTGGTTCCCTGAGGTTGCCGTCAATGATGATGGCACCTGCAACCTTACCGCAAGTTTCATCTTGGCTGAGAAAGGAAAAGATTACGCACCTTCGTTCGCAGGTACGTCTGTCTGAGTTCGCTTCATCTTCGTCCAGCAGCGCTGACACCTCTGACTGCAACAGCTTCTCTGCAATCTCGTGTTGCGAGCAATGTATCCTTCGACTTCCCTCGATCACGGCGTCAACTCTGGGCGAACGAAGCAATCCTTCGAGACGCATCGCCTTACTTCGAGAACCTCTTCTCGTCCGGATTCGCGGAATCGTCAAGCCTCGCCAGCGAAGTCTCCCAGTCCTCGGATTATGCTCCTCTACCACCGTATACCTTCGACGAGTCCGATGACGAGACGGATCAGTATGTCGAAAAGAAGAATTCACTCGACTCGAGATCCGAACCCTCCCTTCCTCCCTTCAAGAAGATCATCATCCTCGATACAGCCTACTCTACTTACTTTGCTGTCCTCTGTTGGATCGGTACCCGTCATATACTCTTCGCTCCTCTCCGGTCTTCTTCCTCCTCCTCGAAAGAATCCTCTTCCGACAAGCCTCCTCTGACCGATCCAGCGACACCTCCTCCCGTTTCCCCGAAATCTGTCTACCGTCTAGCCCATTTCCTCGAACTGTCCGACCTCACAGACCTCGCAATCCAGCATTTCGCTTCCCAACTTGACCCTACAAACGTCGCTCACGAGCTTTTCAGCGACGTCGCTTCTTCATACCCTCGAATCCGCGATCTCGCTCTTACTTATACTGTCGACCACTGGGAGGACGTAATCAAGTCAAAAGCTTATGAGGAGGTTAGGGCGAAGGCAAAGAGAGGAAAGGGAGATGTCGAGACGGCGATGCTACTGGCAGAACGACTTGCGGAACGATGATCAGGCGAGGCTATGATGGATGCTGGATTACAGGCGCCGAGGGTTGAATAGCACGATGGTTCAATGAAACAAGGCATTTTGGAATGATTCCTTCGAATCGTGATTGCAGGGTCCCGTTGATATGCCTGAACAAGAGGATTCGGCTTGAAATTACTGTCTTCCATCATCAGCGTCGGAGGATCTGAGAGAGCGCTTTGATCTCAAGCGCAGCGAGAGAACTGAAACTGGATGGCCTCAACAAATCAAAGTTCTTGAGCAGAGACAACAGGTCTCGTCAGACTGGTCATATGCGCCGGACACAGCCTTGTGCCGTTCCCCTACTGCGCCTTCTGTCAGGGATCGCCGAGCAGATGAGGAAAGCCTCGAGCAGGCGGCGAAACGCCAGGAACGAAAAAAAAAGATTGCTCACAACCGGCAAAAGATGAGTCGTACGGGAATCGAACCCGTCCCGCGAGCTTGGAAGGCTCGCATGATAACCACTTCACCAACGACCCGATGCAAGAAAGGCCTCATTAACAATATATATACCTAAAAACGCGGTTTCAGATCTATCGGTTGAGCACTCCACGTCAGTGTTGAGTCTAGCTGTTCTCCGCTGTCACCTGGACACAATATTTGACATGCGAGTCGATAAATCTGTAGAAACAATCCCGTACCTTTCGCAGACTCTCTCAGCTTTCGCCGTTTTTCTTTGCAATCTTCCTCCCGTCTCATCCTCTCGACGAAAGCTGAGCCGCGCAGAGCGAAATGCACTCGTCATGGCGCAAACAGTGAGATGATCAATTTCATGAGTTGGCCTCCTTCGCTTGTACTTGTCAGACCCGTCAAACTCGAATGAACTCGGAGGAAAATGTTCGTCTCTCAGTCTCTTCGTTCCGGACAGAACGCTATCTTGACCACGACAGCTCGTATCAAGCTCTCAATAGACACTGCAGACTTGATCAAGCGAGAGCAAAACCATTTCAAACGAACAGATTCTATAACCGATCCAACTTTTCCTCCTCAGTCGCAAGCGATGACACTGTTTTCCTCATCTTCTTACTTTGCCCATCTCCCCATTATCTCCTTATCAAACAAGAAGCCCGTACAAGTGTCGACCCCTTCGCCTCGTTCCCTGTCTCCCCCACCTCAAGGTAAACGTCCCAATTTACTACTTCCTTTCCAAATCTAATGGCGTGCTCCACTACAAGGATCCGGATACGAAGGTTTCTAGAAGCGACATCATTACACAATTCTTGAAGCACTCTTAGAGTGGTAAGCTTAGACTTGGACTTACCAGGCTTCAACTAATCGTTCTTCGCAGTTTTCACAAATTCAACTTCGAGCTGGACCTTGAAGTCCACCTTCGCGACTCGGCCAGCCCAGACTGGAAAGGGGAGCATGCCCGTAGGAATCGATGGGAAAGACCCTTGCGGAAGAACGAGACAGTTGCGAGCTTTGCCCTTTGAGTCGACTATGTCTAAATGGCCTCGTAGGATCTCGATGCTACCTTCAACGTCTTTCCACTCCAAGTAACGGATCCCAGTTGAGAGATTGTGAGTGACTTTACAGTTTGGGAAAGGGGAGGGCCAGTCCGGAGTGCATTCCTCCACAACTTCTGGTTCCAGATGAGGCCTATATCGAGTGACCTTGTGGATTACGAGAGGGAGAATTGCGTCGATCGACATAGTGAGTGGGAATGGGGAAAGAAAGCGAGAAGCAAAGAAAGCATCGACCTCCGTTTTCTGCCGCTCCAGAAAGATCCGCGGCCATCTCCCTGTCACAAAATCGAGTAAAGCTGAGCTTACAGTATCTCTACACTCTACTGACCTGCCTAACCCTCTCTTCGACATCCTCCACGCTCCTTAATTTCTGTCCCTCTCCCTTGACCCTCAGAGATTCTCCTCCCGCCGTTCGATCCAATCCATCCGCTTTCCTTTCCGAGTGCGGTGATGCGTTCCATTGTACAGATGACATTTCCGATAATCGTGACTGAACAAACAATATGGGTGAGCAACCTCGATTTCGAAAGAAGAGGAAAGTTGGAGAACATACGAGAGCCCGAGCAAAGGCAAATACTTCTTCATCTCCCGTAAAGATTGAACTAGCTCCTACAATATCCGCTGATAATCCCAAATCATCCATCATTGATCGTTGATGAGGCGTTATCTCTCGAGGTCCAGTCGACTGATTCTCATCGGAGAAGACTTCTTGAATTGGAGGATCTGACAGAATGAACAGTTTTGTCTTTACCGATGCTGTGGAGGTGAGCGAGTGCGGGAGGGTGGGAGAAGGAGATTGAGGGACTTACTCTCGCTTCATAAGCCGCATCAATAAACAGAATGAACCTCCTCGCCTGATCCTTCGTTTCCAACCCCAACTGTGGTACCTCCGTCAAGAACACCGTACTGAATGCTTTCGTAATCTCTAAATAATCCGCCGCCGAGTGAGGTCCACCGCAAAGATCCGAGAATTTGAACAAGGCGACTTTTGATGTCGATAGAGGGATGTGGAGTTGTCGACCCCACACGGAGAGTATTCGGGAGGAGACGATCTCTTCTGGAGGTGTTTCGGCGGAACAGGCAGAGTGGAACAGTTTCGACATTTCGGTTCGGTTGGTTTCGTTCAGAGGGTCGAAGTAGACTTTCGATAATGCTCGGGGTCGTTTTCGATAATCTGCGATATGACGACTCTTTGAGTACGCTAGAAGGAGACTCGGACAGGTCGGAGTGGAAGAAGAGCTTACCGATATCTGAATCGAGGCAGTGAACAACGAAACTTCGCTTGAGGAGGTCTATGCAAGGGATGAATTGATCTCGTTGAATACCGTTCTTGTAGAGATCATCGGGCGCTCGACTGCACAGGGGTTTTATGAGTCAGTCAAGGGAGAAGTTTCGATAGGAAAAGAGTAGTCCAAAACTCACTTCGAGGTCATTACGCAAACTACTCCATGAGCATGCAGAGCTTCCATCAACCGTCTCAAAATCATCGCATCTGCAATATCCGTCACCTGAGGAGGAACAGAGAAGCGAGATCAGCCGAAAAGTTCAGCTTTCGGGAGTGCGAAGTGAAAGTAGACTCACCTGAAACTCGTCGAAACACAATACTCTCGTTTCTTGAGCAATCTCCCTCGCTACCATGACTACCCAATCCTGTGCATTCCCCTCCTTCATCTTTATCTTGTGCCCCTTCTTATGAACGTCCATCATGAACTGATGAAAATGTACCCTCCTCGACCCGAACCCACCCTCTTGTTTCCCAGATTTCCTATACTTCTCCGGCAAGTTCGCAAAGAACAAATCCATCAAGAAGGATTTCCCACATCCGACTGAACCGAACAAGTATAATCCTTTCGGTAATTGAGTTGGAGGATCTGGTAAGGGAATCGTTGCGGTATTGGCTTGATGAAGTTCGTCGGACATGTCGGCGAAGAATCTTGAACGCATTAAACGTTCCCATGCAGAAGGTTTCGCGGGAGGAGGAAGAGGTCCGACGGGAGGAGGAGTGTAAGCTTCTAATTCGTCGTACATCTCTTGTAGGATAGTGACAATGGAGCGTTGATGTTCGTCGTTGGTGATCAAACCGGATTTAACTTGAGCGTCGTAGGCTAGAGTAGGTCCGGAGGGAGAATGAGAAGTTGCTGCGATAGAAGGTGATATTGTGGCATAGCGACGGGGTGAAGGTGATGAGGAAGGTTTTGAGATAGTTTTGGTAGCTAGGGGAGGTCTAGGGAGTGGTCGGCGGAGGGTGGAGAACGCAGAAGTGGAGGAAAGCGGGAACTGAAGGGGAATAGGCGAGCAAAGGCGAGGAAGAGCTGAATGCGGTCGGGTCACTCTTGGGGAGTACCGTATAATCATCCTCAGAGGTTTGGAGCTAGTTAGAGTGAAGCAAGGTGAATGGAGAGAAGGGGACAAGAGTTCGTCCGAAAAGATTTAGAACTTTTGCAACAACAATAACCTTCAACAAGATCCGACCCACTCTAGACACCTCTAGTAGCCAACCGGGAGCTCTAAATAATCTAGCAGCTACAACAGAAGTCGTCCGGTCGAGGGACAAGATCACGTCCTCCATTTCCACACGCTCCCTCAACTTCGACAACTCACACCTACATACCTGAAGCGAGATCGCTGAACACGAACCTGAACTAAATCTTGAGACTGTCCGCTATCCCGCCTCAGCTCAAACGCGTCCCTTTCCCCTTCTCCTCTACCCCACCCTCTCCGATCTCGACTCTTCATCTCTAGACAGCGATGGAGTCTTCAATGCTGAAAGGTTTGCGGCATAGTGATTATGAGAGGAGGAAGATTGCTTCACTCCAGATGGAAGCTCTCGGTAAGCACTCTCCCTCCATCTCTCCGAAACCCCTCTCATTTTCGATTCACTGTTCATGCAGTTCGAGATCTCGCTCAAGAAACTCCACCAGACGACAAGAGGATCAAACAAATCATTAGTCAGCTATGGGATTATGCCGCACCGAGAAGTCAAGAGGGTCCGAATAACATGCATACTCGAAGTGGAGGAATGATTGGTTTAGCGGGAGTCACTTGCGGGTAAGAGCAGGCTCGTCATTCAGTACACATGAATCAGTACTTAATAATATGTCTCCTTCCGCAGACTCTCGGTCGGACCAGATGTTCTTCCAGCGTATCTCGCAGCGATTCTCAAACCTGTCTTTACCGCACTCGACGAAGCTCACCCGAATATTCGCTTCTACGCTACTGAATCTATCTACAACATCGTATGTCGATTCACTCGTCCTCTTTCACCGAACCTGACAGATTTCACTCTGGCTCAAACAGACGAAAGTCGCTCAAGGAGAGATCTTGCCTTATTTCAACGAGGTATTCGATCTTATGTGCAAGGTAAGTAGCTCACCGAGTCTCGTCTATGAATTATTGTACTCACTGACCCTTTTGTGTGCAGCTCGTTGCGGATACAGAAGCCTCAATCAAGAATGGAGCAGAACTCCTCGATCGAACACTCAAAGACATCGTCGCAGAATACGCTACCACCTTCGTGACAGTACACGGACCCTCGGGAAGCAGTCAAAAGCTCTACGACATCAATGCAGAGCAGATCGGATTAGGATTCGAGAAACCTTTCGACCCTCAAACTCCCGCGAACCTTCGAAAAGCTTTCTCCCTTTCCCGACTCATCCCTCTCCTCTCGGAACGAATTCACGTCCTCAATCCTTTCACGAGAACCTTCATCATTTCTTGGCTACAACTCCTCGACTCGGTTCCGGATTTACAACTCATCTCTTTCCTCCCTGCTTTCCTCGAAGGTCTCCTCCGATACCTCAGCGATCCGACGGCAGAAGTGAAAGTAGCGACCGAGGGACTGCTGGAAGGGATGTTGAGGGAAGTGAGGGATTGTCGAGAAGCGGAAATGCAGAAGAGGAGACGGAAATGGGAGGCCGAGAACATGAGGGAAGAGAGAAGGAGAGTGAGAAGGTTGATGAATCAGAGTAAAGAGAGACAGAAGATGGAGAGGAGGGCGAGTGAAGCGAAGACGGTGAGACAAGGGAACGAGGGAGAGAAGGATCAGGAGAAGAAGGAGGACGGAGCGATCGTACCGGAGGCGGACGAACAAGCTATCGCGGACGATACAGAGGACGACGATGCGGCTTCAGTGGGAGATAGCGAGGATGATTACGATGCTGAGGATCCGACAGAATGGTTGCCTGGAGAGGGAGTCGAGGTTGATTACGCTGCGATAGTTGCGATTCTCGTTCGACATCTCGACGTACCAGGTACGTTCCTCTTCTACTCCCATCAGCATACATTATGACTGACATGATCTCTGGTGCTCGCAGACGAAGAGATTCAGTCAATCTGTCTTCACTGGATTTCTTCTTTCCTCGAATTCGTTCCCGGCACTTTGATCCCTTTCGCACCGAAAATCATTCCCGTCATCCTCAAATCTCTCGCACATCACGTCCCCGCCATTCAAGCTACAGCACGCAACACGAACGAACTATTTTACGACATAGTCTATAATCTCCCGAATCCTGAACCACGTAAACCTCCCACTCAGCCTCCTCATCCTCAGCATCATTCTTCTCCAGCAGCTTTACCGAATCTCCGCAAAGATACCTCGCCGACCCTCGCACAACTCCCTCGAGACCGTGACCGCAACCTCACCTCTTCTCCTCCACCTTCTTCAATACCCTTCCCTTCTGCGACTCCCGGATTCACTCCTCGACACGACCGCAACAAACCTGGGAGTGACGCTTCAATCGGTTTCCAACCGATCTCTCATCAACCTTCTACCGTCTCTCTCGCTCGATTCGCCGAACCTCCTTCGTATGACGGCGCTGCCGATTCAGTCGATGATTCATTCCGCAATACGATTGATGAAGCGACCTCCCTCGATGAATTCGACTCGAAATTCGAGTATGCTACTACCGTCAACGAAGTCACTTTCGCATTGGTGAGCGAGAACGAGGAAACTCAAGTCGCCGCTCTTCAGTGGCTCATGATGCTGCATCAGAAAGCTCCGAGAAAGGTGGATTGTTGTTCGGGTCACCTCTGGTTGTTTGCATCGAGCTGACAATTTCTCGGATCTCCACAGATCATGACTCCAAGCGATGCAGGACTACCTCGACCTATCTTCCCCGATCTGTCTCAAACCGCTTCTTCCAACCGACAACGTCAAACGTCAGGCTCCACAGCTTCTTCAGCCGTCAACGGCATCTCAATCGCTCTCCTCCTCAAGATTCTCTCCGAAGCAACCGAACAAGTCTTACGATACAACATTCAACTCGTCGCCCAAATTAGTACTTGCTCGGTGCTCGAAGAGATGGGGATCGACTACTTCCCAGCATTCATGAAGGGAGTCCTCGACTTGTTCAGTACGGATCGAAAGTTGCTCGAGAACAAGGGAAGTTTCATCATTCGTCAACTTTGCGCCAACCTCAACCCGGAACGAATCTATCGAACTTGTGCTGAACTGCTCGAGAAGGATGAGGTGAGTTGCCCCTCTCCCTGAACTGAATTCAACGGATTTGACCATATCGCTCTTTACCAATAGTCGGATCTCGAGTTCTCGTCAATCATGGTTCAAAACCTCAGTCTCATCATGATTACTTCACCCGAACTCGCCGACTTCCGGAGACGTCTTCGCACCCTCGATACGAAGGACGGTCAAAACCTCTTCTCAGTTTTGTATCGTTCATGGTCTCACAACGCTGTCGCTACCTTCACCCTCTGCCTCCTCGCTCAAGCGTACGAACAAGCTTGCGCGTTGCTTCAAATCTTGTAAGCCCTGATCGACTTCGCTTTCCTCTTCGCGAGTGGTGCTCACGGTCTCCTCCTCTTACAGCGCTGAGCTTGAGATCACTGTTCCTCTTCTCATCCAGATTGACAAGCTTGTTCAATTGCTCGAATCACCTGTCTTCACAGGTCTGTCTGCGCTTCTCTCAATCATTCCCTCATCCCAGCTGACACTCTGGGTTGATTCCAGCCCTTCGCCTACAATTGCTCGAGCCGGAGAAGCATCCTTACTTGCTCAAAGCTCTTTACGGACTCCTCATGCTACTTCCTCAATCGAGTGCTTTCGCTACTTTGCGGAATCGTCTCAGTGCAGTCAGCTCGCTTGGCTTCCTTCAAACTGTCCCAAGGTAAGTCTTCTCTCTCTTTAGCACTCAGCAAACTTTGCTAATTTAGGAAAGAGTGTTACAGAGCTGCTTTCGGCGGTGGACCTGGACCTCGAGGATCGACTATCGTTTCTCCCTCCTCCTCTACTCCTCTCAATCGACGTGACACTCCCACGGACTCGCCCAACATTCGATGGAACGAGCTTCTCGGTCACTTCCGCCACGTACAGAAGAAACGAGCCGCCCTTCTCTCGAATTCTCCAGGCTCTCTCAACGGTGTCAACGGGGGAGGAAACATGTCGATGACAGCTACAGACTCGTTCGATACTCTTCCACCTCTCGGTACAAGCTCGTACGCTGGCTCGGCACCGAGTTCGAGGATCATGCCTGCGAAACGAAGAGGACCAAATCCACCGAATCAACCAGTCCCGAGTCGAAGCGAAGGTTCCCTAGCTGGATTTCTTGCGAGGGATCAAGGCGGTACGGGATCTGGATTTACGACGGCGAGTGGTCCAGGCTCGAGAATAGCACCGAGGCCGTCTGCAGGAGGAGGAGGAGGAGGCAGTGGATCTCAAGCTGGTTCTGGGTCGAGCGCGGGAATTCCTCGAGACGGCAATGCCACTCCGATCGCAGTGCAACGAGCTGTCAGTCCTACTGCGCAGGCCACGAAACGAAGGATTGGGTTGGGAGTCGGAGGTGCAGGAGGTGCTCTCGCAAAGAAGGGCTAGGTTTGCTCGCTGTTCTCTATCTGTTCTGTCTCTCGCAGTATTCTCTCTTTCCCTCGCATCAGCAATAGTCTAGATACCACCTCAGCTTTGCCTTCCCGTTCTGTAAGCTTGTTGTCAATTCAATCATCGATCGTGATCGTGCTACAGGATGATATCGAGGTGTTACCATCACTCGATTCGCTAGCAAAGAGAGGAGGAGACGCGAGAGGTGTATTGGGGTAAGACCCGTCGAACTGTTCGTCTCGAGTCAGCTCTGGTAGAACAAGAAAAGAAGTGAGACGTACTGGCCAAGCGTCGAATTTCGAAAACATCGCAGGATCAATCTCTCGATTCGCTCGTTTCTGTGCCTGCGTTGTCGCGTTGGTGAGCATCTGACCTTCAATAATCTGTTACAGTACTCACCTCTAGCCAGAGTATTGCGTCTTCCTGCGAGAGATCGAGAGTGGAGAATCAGCTCCATCGACTACCTTTTGATTCTGTTCGGACAAGACTCACGATACGCATTGTCACCTCTTTCGTCGCCAGTTCGTCTGCTCGTCGTTCAGCGAGCGAACGGATTGAAGCTGTCAAGTTGTCCAATATCTCGAGCGCATGTAAATGAGCTTCCTCGTTGGGTAAATCTTCTCGCGGTAGCTCACTCCACCACCTGGTTTATTCCGTTGATCAGTGGGTGCTTAAGTACAAGGTAGAGACAGCTCACTCATGAGGAATTGTAATCGAATCGCAAAGAATAGTGAATCGAATGAAGGCTCTCCGTAGCGCTTCCTCGTCCTCCGTAGCTTGTAGTCCGTGTTGATCAGAAGGATGAAGAGATTGCCAGGCGTCGAGGACCGCGTTACGAGACTTGACGAATGCGATCCAAGGCGAATCGCTTCGCCTTTTCGGCTGATTTCGCTAGGTACTTTGTCAGCTTCCGACTCCAAGATGTCATACTGAACCTGCCGGAACTCACCTGAATTGACAGAGAACCAAAGTAGCTGTCGCCGAGATAGGGCGATTGAGGCGAAGCAGAAGCTGCCGGAAACGATTCGTGCTGAATGCGAAGCCAAGGTGGAGAAGCAACTAACAGCGCTGACATTCAGCGAGGTAAGTGAGAACAAGGAGAGAGAGATGCAAAGGACCGGAAGTGGGAGAGAGACGAGACAGCTTCGGACTTTCCGCGGTGTAATGACTGCGGGAAAACGAAGAGGAGAGAAGGACGACAGAAACGGGTTGCAAGATGCTGAGATGGAGATACGATAAACAACTATCCTCGACGAGCCTTGTCTCTTCGCTTTCCTCGAGACTGTGGGAGATCGAACGGGATCAGTTGGATGCTCGAGGCAGAAGAAGCGAACGGACAAGACGTACCTTTTCTCGATCGAAAGCTTTCTCCTCCGCTCGTTCGTCTTGGAGACTTCCCATGATCTTGGTAATCTGTGGACGATGGAAGAAACCGAATCAGCAATTGAAACTTGGATTTCGTTGATCTCACTCGACGCACCTTCTTCTCGTATGCGACATCGTCCGTCTTCTTTCGCTTCGCCTCCTCGACAGCCAAGAACCTGTTGTCCTTCCTGAGCTCTCGTACTGCTCCCTTCTTTTCCTTCTTGTAGAGAGCCTTGAGCTTGCTGGCAGCGGCACGTTCGGTGTCGGGGTCGAAACGGCTGTTCGGGTTGAAGCTTTCGTCGAACTTGGGAAGATAGGTGGCGATGGGGATCGCACGGTGATGTTGGAGAGTGAGGGGTTTGCGAGATTGTAGGGCGAAAGTGAGGGATTTGGACAGAGTCGAGACTGTTGAGGAAACCTCGTCCTATTTCCAAAGGGACAGATCAGCGATGAGGAACGAAAGCAGACATATACAGGCAATGAGTTTACCTTGATCGAGGAGGGCACCTTCTGTAGCTTGACTGCCTTGAGAACGGTTTCCGCAGGTTGGAAGAGTTCGACGAAAGCTTCTGAAGCCGAATACTTCTCCCTCGAATCGCTCAATAAAGCGAGAGCAGTCTTGACGAGGTTCGCCTTGAGCTGTTCCGCTCCTTCGCCAGTAATGTCCTTTCCGTCCCTGACTGCCTCTATGAGATTCATTCGCTCCGACAGCTCAACCTTGGTCTTGTCACCCTTCGCTGCTGATCGAAGCTTGAGTGATTTGGCGTGATCTTGCTGGAAGTCGGGAGTAGGGAAGTTGCCAGGGAAGGATTTGGAAGTGATGGTCGTAGGGAGAAGGAGAAGGAGGGAGTAGAGGATAAAGATTGTCGATTCGGGGAAGAGTCGCTTGCTGTCTCGTTCGTATTGTGAAGCGAGGGTACAGAGGAAGAGACCGCTTGCGAGATCTGCGAGGTTTCGTACTCGAGCTTGTGCCAGGTATTCGCCAATGAGGAGTTGAGCTGCTGCTGTAACAGGATGCGAGAGATCGGAAGTCGACCAAACCATGCCGACCATTCGAAGGAGAGTCAACTCGGCGAGTCCTGGCCAGGTCTTCGCTGCTGGATCGAGAGGTCCTCTTGACAAGCCTCGGAGGAAGTTCTTGTGCATCAGGCGGAGCTTCGAGACGTAGTGAGGGGCGCAAGTCAAGGGATAGGCGTGGGAGAGAGTGAGGAGAGGAGGGAGAAGCGAGTTGATGGTTCGGAAAGCGGTAGGAGATGAAGAAGCGGCGAGGTAGATAACGTGATCGAGGAGAACATTCGTGAAGACCTGCTCAGGCGGAATTCGTGAGCGACGAACTATAGAAGGCAGTTCAGAAAGAGACACACCTGTAGCTTCTCCTTGTTACCGACCGACAGACCAGGATGGTACAGAGTTCGAATTCGCTTGACGACCAAAGGCGTATCCTCCTCTTTGATGTTCGAAGAAGTGAGGAGACGAACGAATTCTCCGTGAGTCGAAGGGCAAGGGAAAGTGAAGGGAAGTTCGGCTCCGGGTTTCGCCCATGTAGACTTTGTTGGCGCGACGAGTGATTCTGTTTCTCCAGTCACGGCCTCCTCGTCCGAATCTTCGGCTGAAAGATCTCCGACGTCCATCTCATCCTCAGACACTTCCTCCTCTCCATCTTCCTCTGAGTCCTCCTCTTCCTCCTCTCCCTCCTCATCTCCAGATCCTTCCTCGTCACTCTCTGCTTCCGCTCTCAACGTTTCTAAGCCCTTTCCGAGTCCTTCTTCAATTTCTCCTTCACTTCCAACATCCTCCTCTAGGAAGTCATCATCGAGATCATCTGCTTGAGGTACTCTCTTTCCCTTTCCTTTCTTGTCCTTCTTTCCGTCTCCCTCTTCATCACTCGAATCATCCCTTTCACCTCTTTGCCTCTTCAAACGCTTCTCTTCTCGCTCCTTCAGTTCCTCAGCAGCCTGTTGAGCGAGTTCGAGAGGAGTCTTCATTCGGTTCGTAGCTTGTGCTCGAGGTTCGAGAGCGAGTAGTCGAACATAATTATCGTAAGGGTCTTTGTCTGCCTCATCCTCCTCTACTGGTTTTCGTGGTGCAGGACGTTCATGTTCTTCTTCTTCCATAGTCGGGTTTGTTGAAGTAGAAGCGACAGGTTGAGGAGAGGGGGATCGATCGGCAGCGGAACCGATGAGTTTTCGAAGAAGGTCTCGGTCTACTCCGGATTTGGCGGAAGATGCGGCAAGAGCAGCTTCGAGTTCTTCGTCGTTGAGCTCGTAAGTCGAATCATCTGAACCTTCTGATCCCGAATCACCCTCTCCTGCATCGGAATTCTCTCCCTCCGAATCCTCCTCGCCGTCCAAACCTTCCATCTCTTCGTCATCCTCCTCCTCATCGTCTTCTGAATCTTCTTCGTCGATAGCGGCAGCGGAAGAGCCGGTAGGGCGTGAAGGAGCTGGCATACGAGCTGAACCTCCGAGAATTGTTCGAAGATCTTTCAGGTCTGCATCTAATCCAATTCGAGTTTCGTCGTCGGCAGACTTCATTCGTTTGCGTTCGGCCTATTTCGGGCGAGGTTAGTTTTTCGATCTGATTCTGCAGAGGAATTGAGTAAACTTACTTTGTGGTATTTCGATTTTGCAACGACTTCCTCCATGATTTCAGCATGAGTCTTCTTGCGTTCGGGTTCGTCCTGTGACTGGGCCTCCAGTATCAGTATGGGGAGAGAGAGAGTAGCGTGGCAGGAGGAGCGTACCTCTTCTTCGACAGGTTCAGCTCCCATTTTTCTTCGTTTGAGCAGAGGTTCCCGATTTGCGCCCTCGCTCACACCCAATCCTCCCCATCCTCCGCTTTCTAGCTCTTCTTCATCTCCGAATCCGAGTGTTCTTCCTCCATGAGTAAGTTCGAATCCTCCCTCGTCCTCATCTTCCAAGTTGAACTTGGTCTTCTTTCCCAATCTCGATTGCCTCTCTGCTGTGAATCGTTCTAAAGCTTTCTCTTCTGGTGTCAAGTTGGTAGAGGATTCTCCAAAACGGTGATCGAGGAAAGTGGAGGAATGAGTTCGAGCATCAAGCATCGGTAACAAAGTTTTCTTGCGCTGTTGTCGAGGGGGTGGAAAGTGTTTGTAAGCTATGCAGACTCGTAAAAGGGTAGCTGCTTACAGTCTCGATACCAGCAGCTCTTGCTCTCCCAGGCATTCCTTTCTTGCCTCCTTCTACCTCTCCTCTCCTTGTGACTACCTCGAACTTCTTCTTCTCATCCCTGACATCGAATAGATTGAACTTGTCGTGTATAGCGTCTAGTTTCGAGTTGCGGTGGGCGAGTGAAGTTGATGAAAGATCTTTCCGTTGCTTTGCTCTTTTTCGTTCATCTTTGGGGTTCGAGGTTCGAGATAGTCCGCTTGAGCGAAGCTGGCCTTTCAAGGCCTTTAGCTGACTTCCTCCCATCGAGTCAGATGTTGTTGGTAGAGAGCAAGGATGAGCTTTTGAAATTTCTCTCTTCCTTCAACTTTCTTCGGATTCTGCTACGCTGCTCACTGCTGGGGAAAGCCATATAGACTTGCATTCTCTGCTGCTCCGATTCACGTGCGCGGCTTCCGCTTCTCTCCCTCGATGTTTCCCCTTTTCGTTTCACCTCGTCAGTCTCTTCCTCTCAATCACCCGCAGATAAGACAGACTAGCTACAGCTGCTGACAAAGTCATGTTGCAGTACAGTCGGAGCTTATACTCGTCTCGCAGCCCACAAGGCGATTCCTGATTTTCGCAAAAACCATTCTTCCCACCTTCAAATCTGGTTACTCAACCTCGGCTGCTCGTCCGTCGATCATCAGCTCGTGAGTACTCACGCTTTGAAGTGTTCCTCGTGCCTGCATGTGAACCAGGGCTAACAAAAATTGGCGTGCAGAACAGTTCGCTTTGGAATCGACTCGACTTTCGCAAAAAGCCTTGTACTTGATCACGCTCTCCTCTCCTCGACAAACGCTTTCTCGCTGGCGTACTATCAGCTCATCGACGATCGTATACCGCGGTCAGTCCGCGGTCGACAGAGGCAGCTTCGATCACTCTCGCGACAGCGCAGCAAAATTGGAAATGGCGCTTCGACAATTCTTCCGCTTCACGATACGAGCCCTGGAAGGCTAATTCTGGACCTTTCGTTTCTGTGGTGCCCAAATATAGCGTGGGGGATAAAGAGAGATCTCGTAAGGAATATCTCTCACCCGTTGACTTTGAACTGATTTCTGGTTCTTCTTTCCCCGCTTGATCGACTCGGCTTCCGACCAAAACAGCAGCCCTCTACTCCTTCGACTCTTTTTCTACTTTGTACCCCTCACCTCTCCAATACTTGCAACTCAAACTACGTTCCTACTCCTCAGATCTCGCCGCTGTTCAACAAGCACATGGTTTCAAGCCCACCGATGGACGTCTCGTTGTCGATCCAGCAGAAGCTCGAGTCGAGTATGGAGACGAAATAGCTTCGAGACTCAAGACGAATCGGAAAGGAACGAAGATTCTGTGGCCTCAACGTGAGTCTACTACTTCTCAATCCGTCGAGAGTCCGCACTGATTGTGTCTGTCGTCGGACAGCTTCCGACGATCCGAATGATCCTCAAAATTGGTCAGCAACGAAAAAGAACATGCAGCTGTTGATCCTCAGTACGTTAGACTACTCCGCTCTGAGCTGTCCCTGCTCATTTCGCTAGACTAATTCGGCTCGCATTACCTCGTCTCTAGCATTGGCCGCTTTCGTCCCCGACTTTTCCTCGGGCTTAGGGATTGCATCGTTATTCGAGCTCGCTGCAGCATTCGAGACGACTACGACCGAAATCAATAACCTTACCAGTAACTGGTGAGTCTCTCGCTGTGTAGAGACTTGACGAAGAAACTCAACCAGGTCTCTCGCAGGTCCATCTTCATGCTAGGACCCGGTGGAATCGCTGCAGTAATCCTCATCAAGCGTTACGGTCGACTGCCGATTCTGTTCTGGTCGCAGTTGATCGGACTCGGCTTCTTGATCGGGTGTGCGGTCGCTCCCGATCTCAAGACGTTCGCCGCTATGAGGATTCTCAATGCGTTCTTCTCAACTGCGCCTCAGTGTGTCGGACTTTGGACTGGTACGTCTTTTTTTCGATTTTCGATTCGCAAAACTCATCGCCGAGTCGTACTAACTCATCAGAAACTTACCTATACAGTCTGTGACATGTATCCCTTCCATCTCCAGGCGAGAAAATTGACTCTTTGGACTTTCGGTGACCCTCATTTTACATCCGTCGAGCTCACTTTCTCGTTGCTGATCTGTCGCTTCTACAGGATTCATCGCATCACCCTTCGTCTCGCCATGGCTATGTGGTTATCTCGCTGCTCGTACAGGATCGTTCCGCGACGTGTATTTCGTCGGAGTCGCTTTCGTCGCGCTCGTCGTTCTTCTTATCGCATTCTTCGCGGAGGAGACCATGTATGATAGAGACGTGGCTCCGTTCCCGGAAAGGCCAACAGCCGGACTACGATACCGAATCGAAACTCTTTTAGGAATTACGGGTTGGAAGATGGCTAGGTATCGCTGTTCATGGCTCGAATGCTTAACCTCTTGGCTCGACATCCTTTGGCGACCGCATGCTCTAATGATGCTTATCATGGTTGGAGTCATCTTTGGCTTTGGAATTGGTGCGGAAACCTTTTCTTCTTTTTCGTTCCCGTTCACTTATTAGTCGCTAACAACGCTTCTACCACTATCAGGAATCAACGTCACCTCAGCCGTCTTCCTGGGATCTCCTCCTCCTCTGGGCTACGGCTTGAGTCCCTACATTACCTCGACCCTTTACTTGACTCCGATCGTTGCCGTCGTTCTCGGCGAGGTTGCTGGTCGATTCCTCAACGATGGTGTACGTCAATACATCTTTCACTAATTGTAGACTCGCGCTGACAAGTTCGTCGTCGATAGATCACCGATCGATTGATCAAGCGCAACAATGGTGTCTTTCTGGCTGAAATGCGGCTGTGGTCCGTCTACTTTGCGATGCCTTTCTGTACGTCTACTCTCATCGGTCCCGCACTTCTTGCTGACCAACTCTCTGCCTGTTCAGTCGTCGCTGGCTTTGTTCTCCTCGGTGCAGCTTTTGACAAGAAGCTGTCGCTCGCGGCCGTCGTGTTCGGTTGGGCCATGGCCGAATTCGGTATCCTGATTGTCACAGTCTCTGTGTACGCCTATCTCATGAACTGCTTCCCGAGTCATCGCGGCGAGACTTCAGCCCTCATCAACTTTGCTCGAGTACTCGGTGGATTCGCAGTGGTCAGTCTCTCGTTTTTTTCGTTATCAATTCTATATCCGCAACTGAAATTGACTGTTTTCGCAAATCCTACAGCCCTTTTACCAAGTGCCCTACTCGCTCGAAAGCTCGCCGATGGTCGTATTCGGGATGGAGGCAGGCGTTGGATTCGCGCTTTTCATCGTAATTGTTCCGACTTTGCAGATCTTTGGACCTCGACTTCGAGCTCGATTCTCCGTTCGCCACCAATAGGAACAATCAGCCGTCGACTCCCTCCCCGCCTTCTCGGTGTCATTCGTATCAAATCTTGTCGTACCCACTCTGTCTCTCTCTTCTCTCTCTCTCTTAGGTCGTTGTTTGGATAGGTAGTTCAATCTGAGTTGTTATATCAACAGTAAAGCGTTTCAAAGTATTGTCAACAACAAGCGAATTCAAGCGTTCCTCAATCATCGTCCTCATCCTCCTCTCCCTTCTTCTTCTTGCCCCTCTTCTTGACGACTCGAGGTTCCGGAGTCGGACAAGGGAAGTCGTTGCGCTTGTATGGTTCGAGAGAAGTTCGGTCGTAAGGGACGATCTCGTTCACTTTCGCAACGAGTTTCTTCCAACTTGATGCGCGAACTCGCTCGAGAACTCCTAGCTCAGAGTTGGCGAGTCGAACCTCCATCTCGTTGTCCTTCATGGCGTAGCTGCCCCAACTTTCTGGAGTGCTGTTTCCGAGCAAACGAAAATTAGC
Source organism: Sporobolomyces roseus (assembly GCA_016617785.1). Classification (NCBI taxonomy): domain Eukaryota; kingdom Fungi; phylum Basidiomycota; class Microbotryomycetes; order Sporidiobolales; family Sporidiobolaceae; genus Sporobolomyces; species Sporobolomyces roseus. The sequence continues at coordinate 1,459,135 of JADILM010000005.1, read as the reverse complement.
GAGATGAGAAGACAACGAGACTAAAAGAAGATGCGTACGGAGAGTGGGAACCGAGGTAGATGAACGCTTCGTAAGGTTCTGGAAGTTTCTTGGCGGCATTCGAGGGATCAGAATGGAAAATGACCATCATCTGCGAAAACAATTCGAGCTCGATCGACAACATCTCAAGAGAGGTGCGAGTAACGCACCGTAGTGTGATTGACTCGTTCTGATTTGAGATCGAAATCATGCATGATAGAGTAACGTTTCTTCTTGTTGTCGTAAAGTCCTCGAATGTCTGCAGCAGGCAATCTGTCGAAATCGAGATCGTCTTTCGTGTCGAAGCGAAGCGCATGTCGACCCTGTTGTACAGCGTCGAGAATCAGTAATGAAGAGTAGGGACTGATGTCGAGCGACTCACGACTTTCTCCTGTTGAGTCTTGTCGACGTTGTCGGCAGTCGGATAGCAGATTTTGATCTTGTCAGGCTTGAACTTCTCGAGTGCTCGTATCGCTTCCTGAGTCTCTTGTGCTTCGAGTTCGACTGGAGTGACTCCTTGTGCAGCGGCGAAAAGGCGATTGAGGAATTTGCGAGTGATCGGTGAGCTCAAAGGAGTCTGGAGAAAAGTTCGAGAGACAGAGAGTCAGCTCTAAAAGATCCTCGAATACGAGAGGATCGACAGCGGAGGACGAGGAAATGTGATAGCAGTAGCTGACGATATATTCAATGGTCCAAGCTCCGCCCTACACATCGTTTGAATCAAAGTCAGCGAGACAATATTCCAAAAACAGAGAAATCGGACGAAGCTGACAAACTCGGGCTTAAAGCTCTTGACGGCTTTCGCCAAAGAGTCGAGTCCACCTACTTTCTCGAGCGCAACTTTTCCTTTGAACGTTCCAGCGATCGATTTGACAATTCTCGTATCTTTCGAAGCGGAAAAGTCGAAGAAACGAGCGGTCTCGATGAACGACATATTTGCGCTGTTGGTAAGTAGACCCGATCCTCCGCCAACGAAGGTGAAGAATTCGTTAGAGAAGTCGGAATGCGAGGGATTGTGCTCTGCTTTCGAAGCAGGATTGTCGATAGAGGGGAAGTCTTGCGCCCAGATTGCCTGTCAATTTTTGCAATGAGCTTTCAATCGAAAAGGTCGAAGTGAGAACAAACTGACGTTCTCAGGGCTCGTCCAATTTTCGTATTCAGGTCGAGCGGTCGTGATAGCGATTCGTAGACGTAGTCGATTCGTAGCATCGGAGTACATCATCTGTGTGATCAGATCAGTAAGCTCACGATCGGAATTAGCCTCGAGAGAATGTAACACGCACGTAAAGGAATCTCGCATTCCATTTCCCAGCTGGATTCGCTTGGAACGTAACGACATTCTTGAAGCTGTGCATTGTCGACTTCTCATCGAAAGGCGTATCGTGTAGTATGAGTGCTTTCGCGCCATCGTTCTTATAAGTTCGTTTCGGTTTCGCGGGTTTTCGAGCTTTCTTGACTTTCGTCTCTCCTTCCTCCTCCTCCTTCTTCGTAGACTTCTTCTTGCGAGGTGATCGGTGCTTTGTAGGATCAGGCTTGGTGCCGAAAGCGTTGAGAGTCCAAGGATGCTGAATTGTTTGACCTGAAAGAATGAGCCGTTGAACTCGTTCGGGTTCTCCGATGATCTTGCTGAGGTTTAGGGCATCTGGATCCACTTCCCCCTCACTATCGCTGCTTTCCTCCTCTGCACTATCGTCACTCTTCTTCTTCCTCGGTCGTGCCTTGCGCTTGATGAGTGTAGTGTAGAGAATGCGAGATTTTGGGAATTCGACCACTTGAGGCTTCTGAGGCTTCGAGGGATCTGCTCGGAAGGAAAGTATTCCATCTCCAACAGCTTTTATCTCCGACTTGTGCTTGATTTCCTTCTTGTGAGCGTCCTTATCGTCGGATGATCTCAAGTTCAACTTTTCCCTCCCTCCTTTCAACTTTTCGTCACTGATCAATCCGCTCCCTCCGAATAATCTATCTCTCGGGGCTAATCCAGCAGCTACCATTCTCATGAGCGCAGTAGAGGGAGGTGAGGGAGAAGGTGAAGGTGAAGTGACGGCAGTCGAAGAGCGTTTCTTTCTGGAACGAGAGCGTCTCGAACGGGTAGAGGTCGAGGGCGAGTCAGAGTAGTCGTCATCGTCTTCATCTGTATCGTCTTGAGTTAGATCGAGCGTTTCTGAGATTGTACGTTTACGTGACATTGAGGGAGGCGAGGGGAGAGATGAAGAATCGGAAGAAGGTGGAACAGTCGAGAGGAGCTTCTGTGGCTAGCACGAGGGTGTTGCTGGTACTCTGAGCTATATGTCGATCTTCTGAATGAGCTAGTGGGCTGTTTGTTAAGAACTGAGTGATTGGAGAGAGTGAGAGAGTTGCAGCAGAGTCGATCCACTCGTATTCCTCTCCACTTCTACTTCGTTCCACACGCTCAGTATACTCCTCCGACTCTCCTGATGAGCTGCTGAACTCTCCTTGTCTGTTTCTCACACGATTCGCCTTGTTTCCTTCAAACCCAAATTTCGCTCTCCTCTCCCTTCTCCCCTCAACTCCCTCTCCAATCTCTTCTATTCGATTGATCGGCTCTATCAGGATACTGTACTAGCTTCTGAGATCTTCAAGAGTAGATTCTAGCTCACGTGACTTGTTTTCTCGCCTTCGCAACTCCTCGTTTCGACTTCTCTTACTCGCTAGACACACTCTCAACAGCTCTCCTGCTAGCTTCTTTCCTCTCATACGCTCTACTCGACTTCGCCGTTGACCGCGGAGTCCGACGGAGGTCTGACAACTGGTCGAGCCGCTTTCCTATTCCCCTCTCTTGTCTTCCTACTTCTCACATTCAACTCGAAGATGAGCGATATCTTGCCAGCAAACATCCCAAGTGACTCGGTATCTACCACTCCAGCCCCAAGGTCAGACGTTGATTGGACTGTGGTCGGATCGACCCCAACTTCACCCTCTCAATCCACCACTTCCCCTTCGCCTCCTCTCTCGTCACGACCTTCTACTCCAAGTGAAGAAGTCGCTACTATCACCCCTTCGTCCCCAGCTCAATCTCTCATAGAATCGGATGACGCCAAACCCGAGTCCCTTTCCTCACTCGCAACAAACAATCTTGTCTCTCCGATTGCGACTCCTCTCCCCGCTTCTCCCGTCGACGAAGAGCAACTTGCGGAAGGTACAGAGGTGTCGACTCCTATCAATGCGGAATGGGCTAGGTCGAAACTGGGAATCTCGGAAGGAGAAGACGATGGAAAGAGCTCGATCGGAGGCTCAGATACGGAGCAGGCAGTCGAGACGGAGAAGGAAAAGGAGGGAGAGCGCAAAGGTGAAGAGAAGAAGAAAGATGAGAGCGAGGATGTGAAGGAGCCGAAAGAGGAAGAGGTGAGTTGTCTTTTACCGATATCGATTCCTCCCCGGGACTAATTTCTTTTTCTTTGCTCGTAGGCAACGGTACCATCTCTCATCTTCACCAAGCCGACATTGAGCGGAAACGAGGTTGTCGCTATAGCTGAGCAATCGGAGCTTCCCTATACTCAACCGAAGAAAGAGAACGAAACCAGCGACGACAGCGACAAAACCGACGTTGCCCCTCCTGCAGTCAACCGAATCAACACGAGGCTCGTCCCGTCTTTCCTTCAAGACACTCAAGACCAGCTGTTCGAGTCCCCTACGACCACCAACAACGCAGCACCGAACTCTGCTGTCTCTCCCAAGACTAGTTCGTTCTTCTTCGATACCTCGCGTGTTCGCTCACCTCCTCGTCAAGGCGGAGCCACCATCGTCGAGCTCCCTTCCGACGCCGATACTCTCGCAGCCGAATCAGACACGCCTCGAATCCGAATGGTCGTCTCGAATGGTACTCAAACAAGCGAAGAAGAGCAAGAGGATCAGGAGAAACCTTCATCTCATTCGACCGGGACCAAGACGATGCCTCTCATCTCTCCCGACCAATCAAGTGATCGACCTAGCCAAAGTAAAGCTCCTATCGATTCCACCCGCTCTCCTCGTGCTCCTCACCTCTCTCGCAAGCCCTCTCCTCACTACGTCTCGACTTTCTCTCGAGATCACTCTCCCGCTCCTCGTCCCCACCTCGTCGATCGCTCTCGCTCGAAGGAACACCGCCGTCGCTTCGAAGATGAAGAAGCCTCGTCGACCCCTCATCACGATACTTTCTTCCGGTCTCGTACTTTCGTCTCTGCCTCGGCTCTTCCCAAACACCGCAAGTCCCGTCCTGTTCCCGTCGAGAAGAAGGAGGAGGAGGAGGTGAAGAAGCCAATGTCGATGAGTTCGCTTGTCGAAGAGATCAAGGGCGCTCTTGCTAGCGATTCGACTACCTATTATACTCTGAAGGGTATCCTCGCCGAGTACGAGGAGAAGAAGCGCTCTGGCGAGAGTCGTGGAGACGTGTCGGTGAAGAAGGAAAGGGTTGTGGAAAGGAAAGAGTCGGATCCTGATGTCGAATTCGTCGAGCGGGAGAAAGCCAAAGTCCTTCGTCGTCAAGCTGCAAAGACGAAACTTTCAGCTCCCGTCAAATCCTTCTCGTACACTCAAACCGATACCGATTCTTCTGACGTTGAGACTTACAAACTTCCCAAACACCATCGTCGTTCGTCCTCATTCTTTCTTCGACAACTCGTCCTCCCTTCGCTGACTGGTCAACCTCAATCAGAAGCCGTCCCTCACCATCACAAGGACGTAGAAGTCGTCGAACTTCGTCGAGCTCAACACGGTTCACGAGCTATTCCTCTCAGCACCGCTCCTCCTCACTATCCCGTCTATCCTTCTCGTCTCTCTCCTCGTCCCATTCCCACCCATTCTTCAACTCATCGCCCGACTCCCGCTTCCATTGGCGCCAAATCCTCGACCGCTCTCGAATCCCTCAAACTCGCTAAACCTGTCTCTGCCCTCGAAGCATCCTCCCGACTCGCACTCGAGAAACAGCTCTGTGCCGCCGCAAGCAAAAGACCGACTTCCTCTCCTCCTCGTACCACTTCCTCGACCTCAGCACTCCGTAATCGACCCGATCTTTCTCCTCAGAAACGCGCAATCACCAAAGTCAATTCTCCTTCTCGTCCTCTCGTTCCCGCTTCTTCCACCGAACAGTCCAAGCCTCTCGAAGTAGGTAGAGTCATTCCCTTCAACAACACGGATCCTCGTGCGAAGGTCGAACAGGTCGAACAGGGAGCGAAATCGGTTGAGAGGGAGAAGAAGAGGGAGGGTGATCGTAAGAGACGCTCGGAGGGAAGGGAGAATGAGGAGCGAAGGAAGGGACTTGTCATGAAAGAGGCGAAGATGGAGGGAAAGGGGAAGATGGGAGAGAAAGGGAAGGGAAAGGACAGGGAGAGGGAGAACTCCATTTCGTTTGATTTTGACGATTTCTTCTGAGGTGGATCTCCGATGCGTCGATGTAACCCTGATCTTGAGTACTCGAATCCGTAAGTACCACACTCGTTGATTTTGTTAGTCTTTGTTAGTTTGACTCTTTCTCTCTCTTAGCCATTCCTTGAACAGTCTCCTCCTCTCCTCGGTTCTTTGTCCACTCGCTCGTTCACCCTCGCTTGATCTCTTGTCTGTACTGATCTGTAATCAGGATATAGCTTCTATTTCGTGACTTCGTCCGTTCGAGCGAGCGATTTCTACATTTTCGGATTTGAGGGGTAGCCCATCTCTTTCAGTAGAGCTTCCGAGTACCGCACGCATTGTTCATAAGTCTTGTCGAATCCGTCTTTGCCCTGTCATCAGATCCCGTCATCAGCAAGCTAAGCAATTGCTGAGGAGAGCAAAATCGACGAACCCCATAATATGGATCAGCGATATCTTTCCCATCGTCGAATGATCCAAACAGCGCGACTACACAACAACAAGCTTGGTCAGCTCGGAGCAAAGGGGAGAACGCAACGAAAGAAAGATTACTGCTCACCTTTCGCTTTTGAATTCTTTGGTTGAACTTTCTGAATATTCTTCAAATTGCCCCATGAATCCATCGCTAGGATGTAGTCAAACTTGTCGAAATCAGACCGCTGTACACTCCGAGGACTCCGAATTCAGCGACAGTTCTTGGGAAACGAGCAATTTCGTCAAGGTCGATTGAGCGTACCTCTAGCTGTCGACAAACCGAGTTGATCGGTACACCATGCTTGACACATACTGCTGTTGTTCTGTAAGAGAGTGTCCAAAATGATCAGCTTCGAGCGGGCGAAGTACAGGAACTTGGGAAAGAGAGAGAGCGAGCGTATCAAGTCGTATCAAGCTACAAGTCATCGAGAGCAAGGGGACAAGCTTACCTCTCGTCGGGTTCCTCCCCTACGTGATATCCTGCAGTACCAGCCGAGTCTACCTTGAAGTCTTTGTAACCTCGCTTGTCGACGATATCTTGAAGAACGGCTTCGGCCATAGGTGATCGACAGATGTTACCTAGGCAGACCATGAGTACTGAAGGCATTTTGAGAGGTTGTAGGAGGGTGGAAGTGAAGTGAAAGAGATGAGACTTGATTCATGACGGAATTTCTGAGGGAGTTTTCGATTATTCTGATGTATCTGAGAGTACAATGGAGCCGATAGAGTACGGCATCGTGTGTAGCTTGATTGAGGGAGGAAAGCGGATGTGAGGGAGGAGGGAGAGGCGAAAAAGGGAGAAAAGTGTTTCGCAAAATTTCGTCAAAGTTGAAAACTCGAAAACAAGTTCGCAACGTCCAGCAGCTCTTCCTTGTTCTCGCTTGCTTGGGGGTGTGATGACAGTGTTCCAACCGGGAAGGTGAAATCAGAGAGCCGAAACGCGACGGTACGCCAACTTAAATTTGCGGACCCCGACATTCCTCGACGAACAAAACACGAAACTATCTCTATCTCCATCACTTACTCTTCTCTCCACTTTCACCTCGTCTGCTCACAGCTCCTCTCCCCCTCTCACCATCTCGCCCAGCCGCCTCGTAATCTTTCGCACTTCTCCCCTTCGATAATAGATCCTTCGCTCAACTCTCGATATGCATTCTTCCCTCTTCTTCGCGTCCCTCTTCCCACTCTTCACATCCGCGCACGCCCTCTCCTTCCTCGATCACCCTATTGCCCAACTGCCCCTATCCGCCCCTTCACGCCTCGCCCAAATCCCTCGACCTTCGAAAATCAGACCTTCCGAATCAGTTCTCGTTCACCTAGTCGACCCTGCCTCTCCCACAGTCTCAACAATCGTTACCCCCGCATCGATCGCTCGAGAAGCCTTGGAATGGACTGAAGAAGAGGAGGAAGAACAAGAGAGTGCTCCGAATTTCGAAAAAGAATGTCTGTTCGAGGGAAGCTTCACCGTTTGCGGTGATTACTTCGAAGCGAGAATAGGGACGGATCATGGATTGTTTTGCTCGCCCAAGGGAGTTTGCGCGGGGAAAGGTAGCGTTTGTGGTTCAGATTCAGCTTGCTCGAATGGTGAGCTCTTTTTTTCGCAATCTCTTCATGTAGCCGTACTCACTCACGCTCTCTCGGATAGGACTGAGTTGTAATCTCTCTGCGCATCGATGCGTCGAATCTTCGACCCTCACAGCATCCGCTTCTGCATCTCGACGAAACTCGAGACAAAAGACCGCTCTCCAAACCTGCCCTCAAGGGTCACAAGCTTGTTCTTCGTCATTCGGTGGTATCGAGGTGAGTTGCTCTTTCTCATATCAAGTTCAAGAATGCGAGTACTGACGCGAGTCGACCGAACAGTGCATTTTCACTCAATTGGAGGTGACTCAGTGTGGATCATGCCTCGAGACCGGTGGAAGGGATTGTTCGAAGATTGAGAATGCGCTAGCAACAAGCTGTAGAGGAGGTTCGTGTCTAGTTCGTAAGTCGCATCCTCTCCCTCATTCTATTCCCGACTCGCAAATACTTACTTTCTACGCTTCTTGTCCAGACGCTTGCATGCAAGGTTCCACTCCGTCAGAAGATGGGTCGGAATGTATCGATGAACTCCTCTAGATCTCCAGCCCAACAGCATTCTCGTGTCTCCCTCCTTCGTCTTTCATCATTTCCGTCGTTTCCCAATATCGCATTGATGTTCGTTCTCAGCTGTGCTGGACGATCTCTGCTCTCTCGTCGCCTTTTGCTTTCCTTGCTATTAGGCATGTACCTCACTTTGTCGGATGTTGTAGCTTTTTACCACTTATCTTTATCATGCATTCCCTAACGATCATTCTGATCTCTTCTCGCTTCACTCGCGCTCGCGGGATTCCCGAAAGACGAGAGAGAGTCAAGTATCTAGAATGTTTCTTGATGGTTTTCTACTACTATGAACATTTCTCGACTACTCCTTTCCTACTCTTGCTCAGCTAAAAATTTCCTCAACTTCTCCAATGCCCTATACCTATGACTGATCTTGTTCTTCTCTTCTCCGTCCATCTCGGCGTATCTGTGACGGTAGGACGCCCGAAGATCAATACAAAGTCTGATCTTGAGACGAAGAGCAACTCACGTTTGACCATTCCCCTCTACCGGTTCAAACACTGGATCCCATCCGAAATGTGTTGGCCCTCTAGCAGGTACGATCCTACCTTCCGTAATGCCCTCGAACAAGATGGGTTCTGTTCCAGGTCCAGCTGAATAGGCGAATGTACAAATCGCAGTAGCTTTCTTTGATTCGAATCCTCCCAACATCGAGTTCAGACCTACGCGTCGGGAAAGAGCTCGTCAGTCGAGATAGAAAGATCGAAGAGATAGGGAGATAGAGGGAGAGGGAGAGCGTACCTTCGTGACCAACAGATTTCATGAAATATTTGATGAAAGGTCCTGGTAAACCACCTAACGCTTCAAAACCCAATGCCGTATCCTGTCATGAACTACTCGAACCTCAGCTTCTTTGATTCGTGAGACTCATTCGCTGAGGAGGTGAGAAGACTGACCTCTGTGATACAAGCCCCACCAACTACCTCTGCCGCCGCTCTGACTTTCGCGATTGCTACCTCCTGAGTCGTCCCTTGAATCTCAGGGAGGTCCAAGTCCCGTGATTCAACAGTGAGGTTTTGAGAGGAAGAAGAGGACGAGAGGAGAATTGATCGAACTTCTTTCAGCTTGTTCGAATTGCCGGTTACAAAGAGAATGGATCGAGAGGACATTCTAGGGCTTTGAGATAGGAAAGTGAGAGGTGGGAAGCAGAGAGGGGAGGAGGAAAATCGACTTCTCATCTTGATTTCTCTCTCACTCTCGATAGACCCTCTCAAGCTGGACAATGATCGGGCGGATACACTCACTACCTCTATCCTTTGGCCCTGCTAGCCTCTCACGGTCCTTCACATCCTTCCCAGCTCGAAATCAAGTGAGTTTCTCTTTCGAATCCCTCAACTTTCCTCCCTCCCCTCTCCTCACCTAGCCGAAACCTCTTGCATGATAGCCGAATATCTATGTATCCGATTCACAAAACCCTCACTTCAATCTCGCGTTCGAAGATTGGTTCGTTCACTCCCCACCCTTCCGAAAACCCTCGCTGATCTCTCGAGAAAGGGTGCAGGTTATTTAGAAAGACGGAGCCGGAAGAAAGGATCTTGTATATGTATAGGAACACACCGAGTGTCATAATCGGGAGAAACCAGGTTCGTACTCTCTCGACTCTCAGCGATTCCACTCGGTTGAGGAAAGGCTGAACTGAGCAGTGATTACGAACAGAACCCATGGAAAGAGATCAACTTGAAACGACTGAAAGAATTGGGGATCCCATTCGTTCGACGAAAAAGTGGTGGAGGAACAGTTTACCACGTCCGTCTTCCCCCTTCCTCCTCTATCTCCCTCTTCCCTTTCGAAGCACACTGATAGTTAGTACGAGGAGCTGTACAGGATCTAGGTAATACGAATTACTGTGTTTTCGTCACCCGAACAGAATTCGATCGAACGACAAACGCAGAATTAGTTTCATCAGCTCTCAAGAAATTGTCGATTCCGGCATATGTGAATGAGAGGAATGATATTTGTGTTGATGGATTCAAGATGAGTCTTTCTCCTTACAACTTCGCACCTCTCGTTCACACGAGGTCTTTTGAACTGATAAGGGGTTTGATTGAGGGGATTACGTTTCGGGTAGTGCTTTTAAATTGGTTAATAAGAGGGCATATCATCATGGGACCATGTTGATTGATGCTCAACTCTCCCATTTAACAGGTGTACTCGGTACGGAAAAGGTGAGTTCTCTTCCTCTTTCACTCGAGAATTCTGGGATTGATCGCAATTTTGAACGAGGATTGTCAGGAAGGAATGGTTACTAAAGGAGTAGCTAGTGTTCCGAGCCCGGTCAGGAACCTGAGGGAATGGAATGAGGGATTGGATCATGAGAAATTTGTGGGAGGAGTTGCGGAGGAGTTCGCGAGGAAATATCAGGTAGGAGGGGAGATCAAGGTGCGTTTTCGCTCGATTCGCTATCAGCCTAAGCGAGACGCTCGGGAGCTGATTGCAGAGGAGATGTACAGAGAGTGAATGAGAAGGAGTTAGAGACAAATGAATATGTGAGAGAGGTCATGAAGGAATTAGAGGTACGTTTCGTTGTCGATCTACTCCATCTACGGGCTGTCGTTGATCGAAAGTTCGATTCTTACAGTCATGGGAATGGCAATATGGTCAATCACCCGAATTCACACACGAGATGAAAGGACTCGAAATGGTACTCTCTCCCGATCTTTCGAAATCAAATCTTCACCTCGCTAATTTCGCTGTTTAATGTCGAGTACAGACGATTTCTATTCGATCACGGCATGGATTGATCACATCAGCGTCAGTGTCGGATCCACCAGATGATCCGGATTTGTGGAGTGCTGCTAGTGAGATTTGCGAGGCATTGGAAGGGGATCGATATGGGACGATGGAGAAGACCAGGGCGTTCGTTGAAGGGTCTGGGAAGGGAGAGTATGGGGAGAAGATGAGGGAAGTTGTAGATTGGTTAGAGAGGGAAATGTAGAGATCTTCCGAATTACTTGCGAAGTGGTAGAATGTCGAGCTCAAGTTCAGACGAGACAAGCGATATTAACGCGAGATCAAGTATGTGAGGACGATAGATCTGCGAACGAGAAAAATTCAAGGTCGAGATAAAAATTGAGACATTGAAAAAAGCTCGAGAGGGGAGAGAGGAGAGAGGAGGGAGGAAGAGAAGTGGTTTGAAACCCGTCGATTTTGCTCAAGAGTCTACCGCCCCTTCTTTAACTCGTAAGGCTACATTCGTTTAGAGCACAACTCTTCAAGCGAACCAACCAGCAAACAGCAGCAAGATTCGAGTGGGAATTGAAGGAGATAGCTGCAGTTGGAAAAAAGTTACTTAAAAAGGTTACAGCACAGTCAGGAGAGTACAGAGAAGATCACAGGAAGGTTTATGGGATTAGTACGGATCAATTAGGACTACCAGGGCGGTCAGGAGAGCCGAGTTGATCGAGATGGGAAATCTGGGATCTTGAATTGGAGGGGAGAGCGAATTCGTCCAACTCGCAACTACCCTCTCTCGCTTATCTGTCAGGGTGGTGAAGCTGACCATCAAGAGTGTTCTGGGATGATAATAGATCATGGCCGAACAAGTTGAGAAGTCTTACCAGAAGCAACCTTTGTTCCACAACAACAAGGTTTCCACCACCTCTCGCAAGGTCGCTGGTAAGGACCGCCGTTGGTACAAGGAAGTCGGTCTCGGATTCAAGACTCCCCGGGAAGCCATCGAGGGTACCTACATTGACAAGAAGTGCCCCTTCACCGGTCTCGTTTCCATCCGTGGACGTATCCTTACCGGAAAGGTCGTCTCGACCAAGATGACCCGCACCATCGTCATCCGCCGAGAGTACCTTCACTTCGTCCCCAAGTACTCCAGGTGTAAGTCGACGCTTTCTCGTTTCATTCCCTCAATTTTCCCCTTTTCTCGACTTTCGACTCTCCGCTCCACGACATACCGCCGCACTTCACACACACTTCACATACGGCACGCAAAGAGAATACCATTAAATCAGGTTGAATGAGGGAGCGAGAGGAAGGAAATGATCAAGTTCTGAAATGTTGAAGAAAGTGTGGAACTGATGAGATTGTGATTCGGATGATTACAGACGAGAAGCGCCACAAGAACGTCGCTGTCCACTGCTCCCCCGCTTTCCGTGTCGAGGTCGGTGACATCGTTACTGTTGGTCAATGCCGTCCTCTTTCCAAGACTGTCCGGTACGTTTCAACCCTCCCCTCTTCCCTTTCCTCCCTGCTCTCTTTCTCCTTTTTGTCTCTCTTCCCTCATCTGAGAGATCGAGAAGAGAGAGGGAAACCACTCTTTGATCCCCAGAAAAACTGACCTCTCGTTTCCCTTTTCCTCCTCTTCCCTTCTCCCTTCTCCTTCCACCTCACCTCGCCCACCTCACTCCCCACTCCCCTCGACAATGCGACCTACTACGATTCATACAGCTTCAACGTCCTCCGTGTACAAAAGGCGAAGGCGAAGACTTTCTTCAAGTTCTAAATTGGATGTCGAGAGGGAGGGTTGAAATTTCTTTTAGCACTTACTTTTTACTTTTTGGTCATTGAATGCAAGCAAAAAGGAGGTCGAAACTCTAAAGAGGATGTACTTCAAGGGGAGAGGGCGAGAGGGATTTGAGAGGAGAGAAAGCGAGATAGGTTTTGAGGAGGCGTCTGGTTCGTTAGATTCGATTTGCGAGCTTCGGACTTGACTCTACTTCGTCCTGAAGTGTTCGACTATGCTCTGCTACGCTCAGCGACTCTGCTTGGAGATCCGATTCCCGCGGAGTATGCTTGATGAGAATCGCTTCTTCTCCTTTTTCTCTCTCTCTCTCTCTCTCTCACACACCCTTCCCTTCATTGCTCGCTTCCAAGATGACTACACTTCACGATGAATGTACCAACTACTCACCTATCATGTCCCGTACTGCACCTCTCCCTTCCTCCGGTCTCTCTTTCCCTCTCACTTCGCCTGCACCCGGTTGCGCGCTCCCCTCTTCAGACTGGCCCCAGAATACCACTCTCCCAAAATTGTTCACTCCTATCACTGTAGGTAAACATGCTCAACTCTCATTCAAGAATCGGTTAGCTCCATTTCCCTTCCCTCTCTTTCTTTCGTTCGCACTGATGCAAGTTTGGAAGGGATAGTGTTTGGGTGAGCTCCATGTGTCAATATTCGTGTGAGAGTGAGGGGGAAGAAATAGGAGTCATGTCGATGTGGCATTCAGTTCATTTGGGTTCGATGGCAGTTACAGGGGCTGAGCGCTGGATTGATCATGACTGAAGCACTCGCTGTTGAACCAAGAGGAAGACTTTCTCCTCAAGGTAAGTCTACTCCTCTGTGTTCGGAGAGAGAGAGAAGCTGATGACTTGGGAGGAGATAGATGCGGGATTGTGGAATGCTCGTCAACGAGATGCATTGAAACCGATTCTCGAATTCATCAAAGCGAATGGTGCTAGAGCTGGTGTACAACTGTGCGTATCTCGCCCTAACCTAGTCATCGAGATCATCTACTGACTGTGGTCGGAGTGAGTTCTCACAGCTGTCACGCAGGACGTAAGGGATCCACCTCAGCCCCGTGGCTCTCAGCTTCGACGATTGCACCTCACCTCCACTCAAACGTAGCCGACGAAGAAGCTGATGGTTGGCCAGAAGACGATATCGCTCCTAGCGCTATCGCTCACGATGAAGGGAAGTATGTATTGCCTAGAGAGATGAGGAAAGAGGAATTCGAAGAGGTTAGGAAAGCTTTTGGGGACGCTGCGAAGAGAGCTGTAGAAGCTGGTTCGTTACTCAGTCCTCATTCACTCGTGACTCTGACTCTGAGTGTTCAGGACAACGTCGAACAGGTGCTGAAGTTAGATTCATGCTGCACAGTTTCGCTTCTTTCTTTTTGTCTCTTTCTTCTTTCTTAGCTGACTCGAATCGTCACGCTCACAGCGGATATCTTCTTCACAATTTCCTCTCTCCTATCTCGAATCATCGCACGGACGAATACGGAGGAACTTTGTAAGCTCGATTTCCCACTTCGCACATTTGATCCGAAATTGACGTACGAGCTTTTCGAGACTACAGAGAGAACCGCTTGCGTTTCCCACTCGAGATCATTCAAGAAGTTCGTTCAATCGTACCGCGAGGAGTCGTATTGGATTTGAGGATTTCTGGAACCGAGTGGAGTCCTCTCGGTGAGAAGAATGAGAATGGTGAATGGATTAGTTGGGGTATCGAACAATCAAAGGTCAGTCGACCTTCTAATTCACACTCATCTCACGACAAGGAGCTGAATGGGAAGAGAGAGTGACTCACAGGTTTTCGTTAATGAAGCGATCAAGCTCGGAATCGATATGGTCGATGTTTCTTCAGGTGGTAATGATCCTCATCAACAAATTCAAACTTATCCTTTTTACCAAGTGAGTCGCTCGTAGGATCGAATCATTCGTCTTCGTCACAGCGAACTGATTCGAAGTTCGAGCCTGCACAGGTTCCTCTCGCAGAAGAAATCAAGCTTTCTCTTACTCCTGATTGCGGGATCCCTGTATCGACAGTCGGATTGATCACGCAAGCTCATCAAGCCGAAGAGATCTTGCAACAGGGAAAAGCTGATGTCGTTCGTTTACGATTCTCCTTCCTCTAATTTCGGTTCTCGCTGATCCAATTTTGACGATGTGAGCCAGGTCAAGCTCGGGAGGGAGTTCTTGAGGCACTCTGATGTAGTCTTTGATTGGGCTATGGAGTTGGGAGTAGTTTGTAACGTCCCTGTGCAGTATCAGAGAGCTTGGACTAGGTTCGTTCTCGTTTCCCCTCGCTTACATCTCACGCCGCAATTGACTGATGTTGCTGAGAAAGCGAGATGAACAGGATGTTCAAAAAGACTCATCCTTCGAACGGTGGAGAGAAGAAAGGAAATTGAGGGGAGTGCGAGAGAAGAATTTAGCTTGAAAAAACGCTTGAGGAGAGATTAGTTTACGCTTGATAATCCTGTAATATCTACGAATCAGTGCCCTCACTCTTCTCGAGAGTGATTGCGAATCTTGCGAAGATTGAAATCGCGAACTTGTCGCGACTTTTTTCTGTCTCCTCTCTCTGACTCTTCATGTTCCCCTCTTCAACTCGGGAGGCCTCTAGTCCCTTGCTCCCCTCCTCGAACTCCTCTCCCACCTCTTTCCACCCACCCCGACGGCGATCTACTCGATGTTTAATCTTGATCTTTCCTCTCCTCCTCCTCATCTCGACGTTACTCGGCGCATCATTCTCTCAACACGTCTCTTTAGATCCAATACACGAAAGGCTACAGAGCTACATCGGATTGAAAGGGGTGAAAGGGAGGGAGGGAATTGAACAAGAATCGAGGGAATGGAGAGGGGAGGATAAACAATTGAGAAAGTATCAATGGGTTACTCCGGAACCTCATGAGAGTTTGAAGAGGATCGTGGAAGAATTGAGTCCTGTAAGTTCGTTTCAGAGAGGATTTCAAAGGGAAAGTTCAGTGATTTCTTTTGAACTGATGAGTTTCTGGGGAGGGAGATAGGCTCAGAATAGAACGAGGGAATGGTTGTTGTACTCTAGACCGAGGAGTATGGGAGGAACTGGGATTGGGTTGGGAGCGAGTGAACCACCAGAAAGGATTAGAGAGAATGAGGCAGGATTGAGGCACAAGGGTTCACCGAGAGGGAATGAAGGACCGGGATTATTCTCAGCGGGCTCCTACGAGAAGTGAGTGCACTGCCTTTCAGCAGAGAGAGGAGAAGAAGCTGATGAGAGAGATTTCTGAGTAGGTATACGGAATTATTGGAAGAATGGAAGAATGGACGACCAGCTCAGGCGTGCGAGAAGGGACATTGGGAGGACGAGTATACGAGGATGCATGGGGAGATGATGAGGGGTGAGAGGGAACCTAGTTTGCTCGAGTTTTCGTGCAAGAGTGAATATTGCGGTGGGATCGCAGACAGGTAAGCGTTTCGAGGTTTCCATCTCTCGCCTGCTCGAGACACTGATGAGATGTTCCGAAGAGCTTTGCAGATTCCTAGGAATGGTTTCAACTTTCCTCTACAGTATCTTGACGAAACGAGCGTTCTCAGTCTCATGGCAACAACCCGCGCCATTCGATACGCTATTCGATTCACCTCACATCGACTGGTCTCGTCCCTTTTCAAACACAACAAAGACGCTCCCTCAACGGATCTATCAGAACGAGACCTTAGTGAGAGGAAGGAAAGAGATCAACGCTCATAATTGGGAGGAAGAAAAGATTGACGAGTTCTTTCCGAGCTTTGTTGAGAACTACTCGAACGGTGGGAATACGAGTTGGCTACAGGTGAGCGGAGGTCACGCTAAGAACTCCTCCCGCGCCAGGCTGATCGAGTACTTTGGTGCTTCCTCTACTCACAGCTCGAATTCAATCGAGGTGTAGTCATCCGATCATTCACCTACGAATCCGTCGCTCCCGCACTCGAATCCCTCGGACTCAAACTCAGCACCGCCTATTCCTGTCTCCTCAACTACCTGATTAGACCAAAACGAGCCGTCCTAGAATTCATCGCTCAATACACCTCCCTCTTCTCCCTACCCGAATACTTTGTCATCGGCTTACAAATCAGAACTGGTGATCTGAGTATGGTGAGTCTCCCTCTTCGCTTACCTTAGCGCGAAAACAAGAGCTGAGTAAGTTCGTTGAGTGCCACAGTACGCCTCACGTAAAGACGCGATCAATACCGTTTCTCACCATTCCCAGTATTTCCAATGTGCCGAATCCGTCTCCCGAACCTACGCTCACCCGTCCCAAAAAGTCCTATGGTACCTCATTTCCGATTCGAAAGTGCTCGAAGAAGACGCGCTCGAGAAGTATCCAGACAAGATTGTCGTGACGGGAATGAAACAAAGTCATGTGGAAATCAAGGAGGGGAGTACTGGGTGGAAAGGAGTGAAAGGTGCGAGTGATGGGTTCATGAGAACTGTTGCTGAGAGTTACATTTTCGCTGGTACGCGCGAGGTCTCACTCTACCTCACCTACAACCTAAAAGTTGTGACTGATGGAGTGATGATCTTGGTTTACAGGCACTGATTTCCAAATCCTGACTCTTCGAAGTGGTTTCGGTAAAATTCGTTAGTCTTCCCTCTTCCTCCCCTCTCTTTCCTAGCTACTCTCACTGACGAGGACGACTGCGAATAGCTACTTGGCTCCGAGGGAAACAAGGAACGACGATTCAGATCTTCAATCAGTACATGGATCCGGATTATACGAAACTTGTGAAAAAGAAGAACAAGGGAAAATTACCGAAAGAGTTGGATTGTAGTCTAGATACGAGGTTCGTTTCTACACCTTCTGCTCAATCGTACTAGACGGACTAGGAACTGATTGGGTAGAGCCTTGAGATGAACAGTTTGAAGAGTTTCTCGGAAATGGCGAAGGATTGGTAAGTTCGATCTCTACATCGCAGATTTGACTACTCTGATACTGACCTGCTCTGTTGATCGCTCTCGCAGGTCACTCGGTTGAGCCGCGTTGTGCTGGCTTAGTCTGGAAATATCGTTATTCTTGCATCATTCTTGTCGTAATATTATCGCCTTGACCCTACTTCTCTACGACTCCCGTTACAGCGAGAGAATAGAGCATGCGAGAGAGATAGTGTGAAGATTGCAGTAGAAATGCAGAGGTGCGAACAAGCGATCACATCAAACGAGAGACAGGGAATAATACCAAGTACAATAGAAAACGAAAGAGCGATATCTCGTCGAACGACAAACAAAACAGAGTGTGACTCCTTATCTCCTCCGTCTCGCTTCGTTTGGATTCTTCCTCCCCATGCCAATAACCGGTAAACCACTCGAATCCAACCTCTGTTCTCCACCAGCTCCATTCTTCCCACCCCTCCTCCTTCCCTTCTGATGTTCGATTCCTCCTTTCGGTCCCGCCATGCCTAACATCGCACTCTCCAACCCCCCAACTCCTCCCGCACCCTGAAAGAAACCGGTCGAACTAGTTCCCCCATTCGCTCTCCCCTTGCCCTTCCCTTTCTTCTCTTCATCCAAAACCGCCTTAACCAACGCTCTCTGCTCTTTAAACTGTCTCACTTCAGCACTCTTGACTCCTTTAACCCACTCCTTTTGATCCTCTCTCAAAACAGGCTCAGATTTCTTTCCTTGTCCTCCAGCTTTCCCCATTTGTGGTGTAGGTAAAGAATATTGTGTACCCCTCAAGCGATAATTGTAGTTTGCTTTCAAGTGCAAGATGTAACCTTGTGGGTTTTGCGGAGTTGAAGGGACATAAGTGATTGAAGTTCGAAGTAAAGTAGGTCCTCCACAAGAAGGACAGAAACGTTTCTCTGGATTCTTACATAACCTTTACATCATCTCCTTGCACATATCAGCGACTTCCCCATCAATAAAGAGAAGAAGAGAGAGTAGGAAAACTTACTTGAAACAAGCATGACATCTCAACACCCAAGTTCTAACTTCTTTCACCCTTTTCCCTCCAGATCCCAAAACGTTCAATCCCATTTGTAATCCAACGTTTTGCATAGCGAAATCACCCGTCAAAACTGCAGCTTTCAAAATCGTTTTCGGTTTCGGAGTTGAAGATTTCGAGGAGGAGGGTGCGGCAAAGAGTCCTAGGTCTTTCACTTTGTGGGAATGAATATTGGCGGGAGTGATCCATGAACCGGAGGAAGAAGTCGATTCTGTATCGGATTCTGAGTCGGAGGGGTCGTCTTCGGCTTCGACAGGTTCGTCGGTGGGAGAAGAAGAAGAGGAGGAGGGAAGGGATTCGTCGATTTGAGAAGAGGTTGAAGCGGTGGGTTCTTCAGAGGTGGAACTGGTGGGAGGAAGTATTGAGGTCGAAGGTTCTGAAAGGGATGAAGGAGCTGAAGAAGTTGAAGCTACGGGTGGAGTAGAATCGGTTGAAGAAGAAGTCGATTCTTGAACTTTTTCTGGAATCTCTTCCTTGACTTCTAATTCCTCCAATTTATCCGCTACTTCGTTAACATCCCCAACTTTGTCAACTTTTCCTTCTTCCTTCTCCTTTACATCTCCAGCCACGCTATCTCCCGCAACAGATTCTGATTTCTTTGAACCATTGTCTTTTGGTGGAGGAATCAAAACTTGACCTGGATGATCCCTGACTCTCCAAGTTCCGTTCTCTTCCAATTCGAGGGTGAGGCAGAGTGCTAGTACTCTAATATCGGTTGCTGATAAGACTGCGATATCACCAGTTTTTCTAGCGAATGCCGTAACTAAACTCTCACTTTCCCTTGTCAGCTCCTCATTCTTCCTTGATGACGGATTAAAGAGTGAGTGACTTACTCTTTGCGATTGCTTCAGCTGAAGGTTCCCTCACTTGAAATCCATCTATTTTCCTCCTCATTTCCACTCCCTCCTCCTGCTCCTCCTCTTGATAATCAGCCGGTAATTGTAACCTAGCCTCATCCAAGACATTCCTACCATTCTTGTCTCTCAGTTCGAGGACTACGTCTGGAGTTACCAAGTAATTGGTTGCGATTCCTCTGAGGGAAGAAATGGGAGCGGTTAGGAGAGGAGAAGAATCGACGATCAAGTGTTTGAC
The DNA here is from genome assembly GCA_016617785.1 of Sporobolomyces roseus. Taxonomy (NCBI): domain Eukaryota; kingdom Fungi; phylum Basidiomycota; class Microbotryomycetes; order Sporidiobolales; family Sporidiobolaceae; genus Sporobolomyces; species Sporobolomyces roseus. Next base: position 1,439,651 of record JADILM010000005.1, on the reverse strand, counting down.
TGAGGCTCGAGAGTCGAGTGAAGACTTGGGTGGTTTACTCGCCATACTTGCAAGGGCTCTGGAGAGTGGTGGGAGGGGAATCCACTTTCTCTTTGAACTTTTTTTTCGAGATCACTCAGAAGCTCTCCAAATTTCGCAATAAATCAGTATCGCCAGCTAGAGATCCCTCTCTTAGCTAGTCAGGATTGTTAGAGTATGGGCTCTACCTTCGAACGATCAGAGAGAATCTGCTTGATGCGGATCTAAGCCTAAACTCCGACTCATTCTCTTCTCTCATTCTCCTCTTTCCTCCCTTCTCCTCCTCCACTCACTCACAGTCTCGAATATGCCTACTCTCAATATTGTATCTCTTCCAGGTGATGGTATCGGTCAGTCCACACCCTCTAGTCCTCCCTCGCTTCTTCTTCCTTGCTAGTCGACTCCCCGCCGAAACTTGACTCGACGTCAATAAATCGCTACACCTCAGCCGGGATCCTAGAATTATCCCAGAAAGTTACTATAGAGCTATAAGAGTACTCTGGATGCATCAGATCAAGCTGGAGAACCATTGCTAGCTGGAGATTAAACACCTTAACACATCTCAACTTCCGAATCTCTCCTCCTCGAACCCCTCGCAAATCTCCGTACCTCACGACCCACCTGCTGACAACCTCTCACAATTGCCCTCTGATGTAGGTCCCGAAGTCGCTGCCCAAGCCGTCAAAGTTCTCGAAACTCTCTCTGCCCATTCCGACCTGAAATTCACGGTGAAGGAACACGATTTTGGTGGAATCGCGATTGATAACCACCAAGATCCATTACCCGAATCTACTCTCAAAGCGTGTCAAGAAGCAGATGCCATCTTACTCGGTGGGCTCAACTCTTTCAACTAGTTCGATTTAGTCTCGAAACTGACTCGTTGATCGCGGTGTGAACAGGTGCTGTCGGAGGACCTAAATGGGGAACTCACCCTACCCTTCGACCCGAAGTAGGACTCTTGAAACTTCGTAAAGCTTTAGGACTCTACGCCAACATTCGACCCGCACTCTTCCCTGCTCCCTCCCTCGTCGCCCACTCTCCACTCAAAGAACACATCGCACAAGGAACCTCGATCGTCGTGGTTCGTGAATTGATCGGTGGAATTTATTTCGGTGATAGGAGGGAAGCGGTAGTTGGAGCTACAGAAGGACAAGATTCAATCGCTTTCGACGCTTGTACTTATTCAGTCAAGGAAGTTGAAAGGATTACTAGAATGGGAGCTTACCTTGCTGGTTTGAGTAACCCACCTTTACCAGTTCATTCAATCGATAAGGCGAATGTTTTGGCTACTAGTAGGTTATGGAGGAGAGTTGTTGGGGAAACCATGGAGAAGGAATTCCCAGATATCAAATTGGACCATCAATTGGTCGATTCTGCAGCAATGGTCATTTGTTCAAACCCTAGGAAACTAAACGGTATCGTACTCAGTAAGTTTCTTCTCTCCCATCTCTCCTTTTTTTTCCCTCTCTTACTAACCCCTCTTTGTGGAGTGTAGCGGAGAACCTATTCGGTGATATCCTTTCGGATGAGACTTCGGTCATTCCTGGTTCCCTAGGACTCCTCCCTTCTGCATCACTAGGTGGAATTCCAGATGGTAAATCTCGTATTCCAGGATTATACGAACCAATCCACGGTTCGGCACCCGATATCGCAGGACAAGAAATCGCCAATCCTATTGGAACCATCTTGTCTATTGCACTCATGTTGAGGTATTCGTTTGGAGAGGAGGACAAGGCAAAGATGGTTGAAGAGGCAGTGAGGATCGTTTTGGATGATGAGAAATCTGGGGGATTCGGATTCAAGACGAAAGATTTGGGAGGTGAGAAGAAGACGGGTGAGGTCGGGGATAAGGTCGTGGAGGTTTTGGAGGGGTTGTTGAAGAAGTAAGGATAGAGAGGTTTAGCGAAGAAGTTCAAAACTTGTCAAAAAAAAGTTCATAGCATCGTTTCGCTTCTGATTGTTGCCCGCTCGAACTTCTCGCTCGACTACCTTAGAGAAGGAGAACGGTCGTGCGAAAGAAAGAGAAGCGAGAGTTTTTGAAGGGTCGCTCTTTTTCACACGACAGACTTTGGTCCACACGAGCAAAATCGAGTGAAATGCTGAGCGTCTTCTCTCTCTCACCCACGTCTCGCACCTTTTCTGCCTCTCTCCAAACGGGAGAGGCTTTCTAGCCCTTTATCAGGCTCCAAATCAACCCCCTCTCTACTCCTATCAAGATGCATCAATAAACTCCCTCACCACCCAGTCACAACACCCTCTTAGATCTCCCTCCCCACTCGACTCACCTTACCTTCCTACTACTCTTAATGGATCAATTACCCTCTACTACCTCACCCTCAACGAAAGAAGCGAGTCTCGTGAGAATGTCAGCTCCAATCCGTTCCTTGACCGAGGAGATCAATTCCCTTTCCCTCCTCCCTAGTCCTACTCCTACTCCTCAAGGCCCACCAGAATGGATGTTACGTATCATGAGAGAAAGAGGTGGTCAATTACAAGAGGGAAACAGGAAATGTAGGAGGGAATCGAAAAAGAAGAGTAAGAGTAATGTTTATGCGGTCGAGGAGAGTAGTTCGGAATTGGATGCGAGTGAATGGAAGGGAGGTAAAGGCGGATTATTGGTAGACAAGGACAAGGAGAAATGTGAGGGAGATACACCGAAATTGGGAGGAGGGAGTGAGGATGGAGTGATTAGTGAGAGAGGTAGAACGGGACACACCATGGAGAGGGACGAACAGAAAGAGTGTACGAGTCGATTATTGGAGGCATGCCTGAGTTCGGCGAGTGATTCGACTATCGTTCCACCTCCTCCTTCGACGATTTATTCTTCTCTAGAAGGCACTATCGATCCTCTCCAGTACTCTTCAATTTCCCCTTCTCCTCATCACCATGAGTTCTCTTCGGCATCCTCTAACTCGTCCAACGCTTCAAACTACGGAGGAGGGTTCTATAGCTATACGACGGCATCTTCGAGTTCGGGAGCTAGTTCGTCCGGGTTCTCGAGTGCAGCGAGCGCGAGTTCAGTCACTTCCGCTTCTTCCACTACGACATTCTCTGTTTCTTCCCACGAACGAGAACGGGAGAAAGGAGGAGGAGGAAGTAACTCGCAAGATCGATCAGGCGGAGGAGGAGGGAAGAGTCGACCACTTTCAGCAGGAGCTGCTGAATTGTATCAACAACAAGCGACCCCAGGATCGGGAGGAGGACCATTAGGATTAGGTCTCTATCGATCATCGACCGCTTCCCCTACTCTAGCTCCAGACGATTTGACCCCTCTCGCTTCTTACCCTCCACCTCTAAACCATCGCTATTCCGATCATTCTCCACAAACCTTCTCTCCAAACCCCTCGAGATCCTCTTCATTCGATATTCTCAACCCTTCCTCCCCTTTCTCCTCTTCGAAACAATCTGGAGGTCGAGATTCTACTCTCCTCCCTTCTTCCTCCTCCTCATCCTCAGCTCTCCTCTCACCTCCTTCATCCCTCCCTTATTCTTCTCCTACTCCATCCACTTCAACTCTCCCTCTACCCCCTCAACCCTCAATCAAAGGGAAAGAGAAAGCCCTACCTCTCCCTTCGAATGAGGAGGGAGAAGACGGACTCTTTTATCCACCAGAGAACTTTGCGATTGTTGCTCCAGGAATCTTTAGGAGTAGTTTCCCTCGGAAGAAGAATTTTGGGTTCTTGAAGGAAAGTTTGAAGTTGAAATCGGTCTTGTACGTACCCATTAGTTTCACTCATTGTGCTTCTTGCGCTCGAGCTGACTGAGGGCGAAACTTCTTACGTACAGGACATTGATTCAAGATGATTATCCTCAAGAAAATTTAGATTTCCTCGAACAAGAAGGAATACAGTGCGTTTATTTATCTCCTCACGATCTCTTTTCTCTTCGTAGAAAGGGAACTGATCGAGGAGGTGTAAGTGCGTACAGATTGTTTCAATTCCCGATTCCAGGAAACAAGGAACCGTTCGTTCATATTCCAGATGACAAGATTGTGGCTGCTATGGCTGTTCTACTCGATACTCGGAATCATCCACTCCTCATTCATTGCAATAAAGGAAAGGTACGTCTGGCTCCTCTCTCTCAGTGCTTTCTCGAGGGAAATCAACTGATGAAATGTCTGGGTGTACAGCATCGAACTGGATGTTTAGTAGGAACTCTTAGAAGACTTCAAACGTGGTCCCTCACTGCAATCTTCGACGAATACCGACGTTACAGTCACCCAAAATCACGTCAAATGGATTTACAATTCATTGAAGCTTTCAAAGGACTTGACCGAGTAAGCTCCTCCTTCCTCTCCCTACTTTGTCTTTTACTGAAGCTTTTTGAGTTGATAGGTATGGGACATCGCTTCTAATAATCGACCTCACCTCCCTAGTTGGGCATGTACGACTCCTTACTCGACCCCTCAAAGGGGTAAAGCACCACCCGAAGCAAAGACTAAAGAAAGAAGTCAATCGAGAGCGCCGAGTGGTAGGAATAGTCCAGTGTTGAAGGGATTGAAGGAGGGGACAGAAGAGGAGGATAAAGGAGGCGGTTCATAGTGATTCGAGGGGGGAAGAGAGGATTCTTATTCCATCTGTTTCTCTGCGACGGTTCTTACAATTCCTCCTCCTCCTAATTTCTCACCTTCACCTTCACTCTCCTATGTTGTTCTTCTGCATATCTCGCCCCTCTTCTCCTCTCCTCACCTCCCAACCACTTCACCAAAATAAAGCAGTAAATCGATACCTCTCACTCTCGCTCTCACTCTCTCCACTCGCTACCTCCTCTTTCTTTTGTGCTCTCCGTTTCTCGTAGCGGACTATCTCTCTCTCATGGGCTCCTCGGTTCTCTCCTTTTGTTGTAGACATTCTTTTCATCTCTCCCCTTCGTTTTTTTTTTTCGCTTTTTTGATGAGACGATGATGATGGCAGATACAAACTCGGTATTGATCGTCTCTATAATTCATTCGCTTGTCGGATTCGATTTGAGAGTGAAGAGCAGAGAGATGAGAGGAGCGACGGGATTTGAGAGGGGGGGAAATGCGAGAGTTGATGATTACAACAAAGTGAACGACGAGGAATTAGGTCTAGATTAGCAGGCGTGCGAGCTGAGGAGTGTTATAGCGACGAGAAGCGTCGTTGAAACGATAAGAGGAGGAGTCTAATGTGGAAATGATATCGCTGATTGGAGCCTGCGAGAACGAGAACAAATTCCACTCAGTAGCAGACATGACTGAAGGTGTCTCGAACTCACAATCGACTTTAAACAGTCGCATAGTAGTATCCGTAACATCCCGCTTGAGCAGCGACTCCAGTTACCAAAGCTATCGGTCCTGGTCTTCTTGAGACGATCGCATTCTTCGCATGCAAGAAGAGGTAGGTCAATGACCATGCTGCAAGGTCGAAGGTACAGTCAGTACGAAGGCTTTGAATAGAACTCGAGAGGAGAGCCTTGACTCGAGCAAAGGAGAGGAACGAAAGAAAAAGATTGCGAAAACGTACCTGTTGTCGTTCCACTTCCATTAATCGGATCTCCCGCTTTCACCATATAGCTGAAAGTACCGACGATCTTCTTGATCAGCCCTAGTGGCAGAGAAGATCGTAGAAGAGAAGCTACTCACCCACTACCACCGAAAATTGTTGCAAAGAGAGGCAATTGAACGAGATGAGGGAAACCTATTGGGCTCTTGACACACAGAGGTACTGCTGCGAGCCTATGAGACCTCACTGTGAGTTACTGAAGTGCTCAATGAGTGTAGAGATGTAGATTCTTACAATAAACCAGAAGTCAACCATGCTACATTAGGGGTCTCGGCGACACTACAGATCCATGCTGGTGGTTTCGTTAGGGTGTTTGTAGGTGTCGGAGTGGTCGCAGGAGCTGTTGTAGAAGACATGGATGATTCGTTACTCCAAAAAGTTTCGCAAACTTTGGCTTCCGTTCACTTCACTTCTCTTTGCTTGGAGCACTCCTTTGCGTTGACCAGTCAAAGCTATCGATCTCTAGGCAGCTGTACGAAGCAATCTGAGCGTTTGTCTGCCCGTACCCGATCGAATTGTCCCCCCTTCGTCATGTTCAGAGCTTCCTGTCGACTTCCATCGTACTTAACTCCTCAATCGCTTCACTTTCGGCTCTGATACTGTATCGCTAGCAGTACGACCACTGCCGAGGAAGACTTTTGAATGCCCGACGCCGACCCCGCCTTTCTTCGCAAGGTTCGCTCTTTTTTAGTTTTGAGTTCTCCTGCTTCCTGCTCCCAACTCTGCTTTGCTCTCTCCAGCTCTCTATACAACTCTTCATTCATCTCTCTCAATCCCGCTTCATCCGCCGACGAACCAATGGCTACTCTAGAAAATAGACCACCGAGAGTTTCTTACCTTGACAACAAGTACGTTCAATTGAGACCTCCAAATACTCAAAGTCGACGTGTACTGATCTTGTTGATACGAATAGGTATGGCTACGAGCCTTCAATAGCTATGGTGAGTCTTCAGGTTTTCGTTGTCCGAAATCTTCTCCGTTCGTCCTCGGTGCAAGGTTCAGGATCGGGGTTTGGTCGGCAAGAAGAAGGGCGGAAACCATTCGCAACGACGATTCCACGAGTTAGGTGTGATAGAGGAATGAAGCAAAGGAATGTTGACGAAGAACCGTAGCTGACGAAAATTCCGAAATTTTGACTTGCTCGAAACAGAACTCGATCTTTCTCGTTCTCTTCACATTGTCGCTTCTCGCCCACACTGTACAGCTCGGAATTGCGAGGAGGGCATGGTTCATGACGGTCATGCCTATTGGTTGTTTGCGTGAGTTCTCGTTCGCTCCTCCTTCTCAACGAAACGACAGCTCACTCTCGCTCTTCTCGCGCCCTCTCTCCTCTTCTCTCCTCTTCTCTCCTCCTCTCTCCTCCTCTCTCCTCCTCTCTCCTCCTCTCTCCTCCTCTCTCCTCCTCTCTCCTCCCTCTCTTGCCTCTCTTGCCTCAATCTAATCCGCTCACCGAACCTCGTCCTCCGCGCAGTCGAAGTGATCGGTTACGCTTTCCGACTCTACTCTCACTCAGACGTCGCAGCTCGTTCTCCTTATATCGGACAGCTCGCAACATTGGTCATAGCTCCAACATTTTTCTCAGCAGCCCTCTGTACCTTTCTCCCTCTCTCTCGCCCCTCTAGATCCCGACTGACGAGAACACTTGTGAGATACAGATTGGTGTCTAGGTTTAATCATTGGAATCGTCGCTCCCAAGAAGAGTCCGATCTCAGCTAAATGGTTCAAGATTGCTTTCGTAGTTGCGGATGTTGTCAGTCTGGTCATCCAAGCGATCGGAGGTGGGTCAGCGGGAAGTGCGGGAGATGATTACCAAAAATTGCGGACTGGATCTGAGTGAGCTATCTCTTTCTCTTCTACCTAACGATTCCCTACCGCTGACTCGAAGACGATCGAATTCGTCGATAGTATCATGCTCGCTGGTATCGGTAAGCTCATTTCCTTTCTTCAAGTTCTGCAAAAACGAGGTCAAAGCGAAAAAAAACTCACCTCTTTCCCCTCTTCGAGCAATAAACAGCTTTCCAATTAGCTGTGATGGTGATCTTTGTACTCTACGGAATGTACTGGTCGTTCCGATCTCGCAAAGAGATCGATCTAGCTGGATCTAGGATCCAATTAATGCTCGGAGCGTTGGGAGTCGCAAGTGCTTGCGTGATTGCTCGAGGTGTACGTTTCTATACTTCCTTCATGACTTGAGATGAGTGAGAGCTGATTGTGAGGGAGAGGAGTAGATCTTTCGTACGGCAGAATTGAAGCAAGGTTTCAGGGGAGAACTCGCCGTACGTACCGATCGTAGAAATCCATGTCCTGTTTTCGTCTTGGGACTGACATGGTTCGTATCCGTCGTTGTACAGGAAGGACAACGATTTATTTTGGTCGATGCGATCCCTATGATCCTCTGCACCTTGATCCTCAAGTACGTTTCCCCTTTCCGACCTGTAACCAATCCCCGTTCTCCGATCTCTATCTGACGATTCCTCTGCCTCTTCATACAGTGTCATCCACCCAGCTTGGTTCCTCAAGTCGAGGGAAACCTCCCCAATCATTGGTGAATCGAAAAATCAATCGGAAACTACTTTCTCACCTGGTACTCCTCCTTCGAACACGACGAACGAGAAGATCTAGTGGTCACCTGATCGAGGAGGTTGGAAGAAAGTGTATATATAGGCTATATTGAGGAGGGAATAGAAAGGAAAGGTGGGAGAGTTTGTTGCGATTTCCTTGGTTTCGAAAAATAGATTTGATAGGGTTTCTGAGGCTTTTCAATGGGTAAACATGCACTCGTCTTACGGAGATCCGCACAGTTGAGCTATACTCTTGTCTGCCTCGAGTGTGTGTGAGAGGATAGAGTGCGAGAAAGAACTCAGCTGAATAGCTGAAATGTTTCCTCGTTTCGTTCCCTTCCGCTCGCCGTCATACATTCTCAGGCGGTTGTGAGAGTGGGGGCCGGAGGACCATGGGTATCATGAAGCATTACAATGAGTATACTGAGAAACCTAGAACGAAAGATGTAGTATCGACATGAGGGGGAAATAACGCGAAGAAAACCGGCGACGGGGCGAAGAAGGGCGAAGGGCGTGTAGTGTGCCGTCATCTGAAGATGACCAGTGAGAGACGTCAGTCACCATGACGAGGTTAAGAGCGCAGGTGAGAATGACTGACCTCCGCCAAACCCAAGTCCAGAAGAAAACGAGGGTCACAATCAATAAGAAACCCATCCCTACGAAACTCAATATCTCACGTCAGGACCTTCGCGCACGAGTGAGATGAGAGAGTTTTCGTACACAGACACCATTGACCTCCTTGTTTACCTGCCATTCTCTTCATTTTCTTCATAGTACCACTCAAAAAATCTCCCGTTTCTCCAAACGTATCATTCTAGTACCCTCTCCACGATCTACATCAATATCACGAATCAACGGATGAAGGTGTAGGGAGAGGGACTAACCATTCCATTCAACATTTTAGTTGAATCCCTCACCTCGTTTCCAATATTAATCGTAATATTCTTCAACAATTTCACTTTCTGACTCAAAGCTCCCAAAGCCTCATCGTTTTGTCCTTCTATATCTTCTGCTGCTCGGTCCTGATAGCGTTGAGAGGGAGATGTGTTGTACATTGGTAGAGGTGAATTTGAGCGAGAGGAAGAGAATAAAGCGGTTCGGGATGGATCACGATGTGATAATCCACCTCTAGAGAACAAGGAAGGTTCAGCTAGAGGGGAGGGCAGGAGAGATGGAGAGTGAGAACGAACCGAGAGTTTGAGAGTGCAGACATTTGGGGTGTTCGCTTTGGTTCGAGAGTTGGAAGAGGTTTTCACGTATTGCCCATTCCCTGGCTCTTATCTCTGAGCCTATCCAAACTGATCCGAAGCAGTTTCAAGTTGGAGTGATTGAAAGAGATGAAACCCAAAAACAATCGCTTCTCTCTCTCTCTCCCATCTCACTCATACTCTCCAAATAAATGGATATACCTGAATTAGCCAATTTCACACCGCGTCAACCCCTCGCCTCGACATCGTCTCAGTCCTTCCCATTGGATCCACAACTCATCTCTCAACCTTCCTCCTCATCTCGCAATTACTGGGATGAGGACCAAGATCCACTAGAATACCAAGAAGAAGAAAGAGAAGGGGAGTATGCTAGTGGTAGTCAAGAAGGAGAATCAGAGGAAGAAACAGACGCCGAAGAAGAATTCGCACAATCTCAAATTCACGGAAAGGGGGGAAAGAGGACGAGACAGAGTCAAGGGGGTTTGTTGTTACCGGATGGGAGGGTTGAGAGTGGCGTGATGGACAAGGGGAAGGGGAAAGAGAAGGCGGTTGACAGAGATGGAGATGTTCCGGAAGAAGGAGGAGAGGATTTAGGGTTAGTCTTTCACTGCTCGCTTGCCAAATCTACGAGTATACTGATAGTGTCGAACTGCAGGCGGTTCATTAACGCGATTCGAAACTCTGCTTCGACGGGAGTAGGAGGAAATACCGCTTTAGATAGAGAGTTTGATCGTTCAATCGCAGACGAACTCGACGCGTTCGATCCGGAAATGATGGATGATCTTACAGTCGGAGTGAGGGGAAAGAAACGTCGAAAGGGTCAAAAAGGGGTACGTAACTCTCCGAACTCTAGGCTAACTCAAAATTGACGAAAGTCTTGTAATCTTCGACGACCGTACAGGCAGGAAGACGTGCAGCAGCGGATGTTGAACCTTCTCCCGAAGTTCAACGACTACTCTTCACGGCGAACGAACACTACGCTCAAGGTAGACTAGATGAAGCTGTCCAACTCTTGTCGGAAATCATTCGGATCGATCCGATCATTCGAGTTACGTGGTACACGCTCGCAACGATCTATGAGGAGGAAGGAGAGAAGGAGAAAGCTATTCAGTGTAAGATTGTCGCTAGTCATTTGAGTGGAGGTAAACAGGCTGCAGGCGATTGGGCAGAGTTGGGTACGGAATCTAGGTACGCTGCTCACTTCTCTCGTTCAGTACTTTGCTTGTACTGACCGAGAGGAACTCGTACAGGGATCTTGGGTTATTGCATCAAGCGATTTATTGTTTCACTCAAGCTGTCAAAGCGAATAAAGGAGATGTCAACTCAATGTGGGATCGAGCCTATCTCCTCAAGATGTCAGGTGCTACCAAGATGGTGAGACCAATCTAGAGTCAGTCTCTGCCCAGAACAGCTACTGACTATTTCCGGTGGTATCGCAGGCTATCAAAGCTTTTCAAGCCTTACTCGAATTACTCCCTCACGATCCGGGAGTATTACGAGAACTCGCGCCGCTCCTCGCCTCTGACCGACTCTACCCACAAGCAGTCCAACTTCTCCTCTCCGCTTTCTCCTACTACCGTCAAACCGTTCCCCAAATCACTCCCTCCACATCTCATCTCCTCAATTCCTACGGTTACGAAGATCTCGAAACTCTCGCCGATTTCCTCATTACTCAAAAACAGTTTGGCGAGTGCGTGAGAGTTATTCGACAAGGTGTTAGATGGATGCAAGGGAGAGAGAGAGAAACTGAATGGGATACAGTTTTGGATGATCGGGAGTTTGACGTCGAGAGAAAAATGAGGGATGGGTGGGAGAAAGGGAATCAGTGGTTGGAGAGAGAACCTGTGTATGAATTGGATGTGAGGTTGAGAGCTAGGTTAGGGATTGCGAGGCTTTGGATGGGGGAGAATGGGGAGTGGGTAGAAGAGGCAAAGAGACATTTCGATTTGATGTTGGAGGAAGATGTAGCGAGTTTTCCGGAATTGTTCGATGCGGTTGGGGACGCGTACTGTGAGAGGGGAATGTATGAGAAAGCGTTGGAAATGTTTGCCGTTATGGCGGAATGCGAAGAGGTGAGCTCGAAATTCCTCTGTCAGTTTCGCTTGCTCAAGTGAGTGAATACTGACGTCCAGTTCGAGATCACAGACGAACGGAGCGAACGTGTGGCTCAAGATTGGACAGTGTCATTCAGCGATGGGTGATTTCGAAGAAGCTAGAGAATGTTTCGAGAATGGTAGGCTAGAGCTGCGAACATCTCTGCGCCAGATGGTCGCTGATGCCTTTGAGCTTTGGGTCTACAGTCATCGAAGAAGAACCTGCTAACGTCGAGGTCAAGGTTGCTTTGGCGAGGATCTTCGAGAATCTCGGTCAACCTGAGCGAGCTCTGCTATTGATCAAAGAAGGTGAGCTCCATCTCCCTCGAGTCACACTCTTCATTGCAGGCTGATCTAGACTCTCTCCGCGCAGTCATGAAACTCCGACGACGTCGAGATGGTACTGAACTTTCGACGAGCGATGAACCCAAGCGTCGACGACGAAGTTACAAATCGACCTCTGAACGAGTCTCAGCTCGTCAAGACAAGCTCAACGCCGAAGAAGAGCGCAAGATGGAAGCTACCGCCGCCTTCTCTCGCCTCGAACAACTCGAACCCTCGATCGAAATCGGAGACGAAGAAGCGGTTTATCAATGGTTGGAGATCGCTACGAGGTTGATCGATTCTTTCAGGAGTACGAGACAGTTGTTCCCGTCTGATTACAAGAAGAAGTTTACGGGAATGGTCAGAAGGAAAAGAGGAGATAGAAAGAAAGGAAAGGATAAAGAAGCGGACCTTGCGGAGGAAGCGGATGAGATTGCGAATCGTTTAGAGAGGTCTATGATTGAGGACGAGGAGGATGAAGTCGAGGAGACGTCGTTCAGAGGAAGAGATTTCGATCAATGGGTCAACTTCATCTTGCAGGTTCGTTCGCTTCAGCTTCCTATCCTCTTCCGACGCGAGATGCTGATAGCAGCTTGTCGACTAACAGTATTGCTTCCTCTTGACCAAGTCCGACGAGTTGGAACTCGCTGCTGAAGTACTCGTTCATGTTCGAGAAGCGAGTGTATTCCGTCAAGATCAGGCGAAAGAAGAATCACTTCGTCTCGGTCTCATCGGTAGATTGACTCTCTCCGACTCTTACCCAAGACAGCTACTCACACTTTCTCGCTGTGGCAGCCTGTTTCCACTACGCCGGCAAATTCGAGCACGTCGTTTCCGAACTTCGATGGTGGCAGAATACCTATCCATTCCAGACTGAACCCGTTCGACTCCTCCTCTCCCTCCTCTCGCAAGGTCACGACGCCGCCATCGCATTCAACGAGCATCGATTACAGAAATTCTTGATCCGTCAGCTGAAGGAGATTGGGAGACACAGCGGAGGAAAGACAGGGAAGGAAGATGGAATCGTTTCGACACCTGGTCCTTCGGGTACGCAGAGTCGAAGTAGTCCAGAAGTATCGAGGAAGGGTCGAAAGAGTAGTCTCGCTGCAGAGGATGATGAGGAGGGTAACGACGGAGAGAACGAGGAGGAAGAGGGAGACGCAGCTGCGCAACCGACGAGAGCGTCTAGCTGGAAACCATCGGTCCTCAGTCCGGTCTTCTTCTCAGCTTATGGTTTCATGTTGATGAATTCGCAAAGTTTCCAAACCGCTATCAGTACGCTTGTCCCTCTCTGCTCTTCTCGGATCTCAAACTGACTCGTCTACTCGCTCGCAGTCTATCTCCTTCGCGCTTACGAACTCGATCCGAAACAACCTCTCGTCAACCTCGCACTCGCAACTTCTTACCTCCAACGAGCAATGTCACGTCAAACCGACAATCGTCAACATCAAATCGCTCAAGCACTCGCTTTCCTCTCACAGTATCGAAAGTTACGAGGACCTTGTCAAGAGACAGAGTACAACTTTGCGAGAGCTTTCCATCATTTAGGTGAGCGAGAATTGGCATCGATATCGTTCTGTTGACAGCTGACCTGATGTCTTCGCCACCTCTCCCACAGGTCTTCAATCTCAAGCAGTCAAGCATTATCGACTGTGCCTCGAATCAGCTCCCGACAAATCAGCGATGCAAGTCGATGTCGAATCAAACGGTTTACGAGACTATGGCGATCTTACGAAAGTAGCAGCTTACAACTTGATGGTTCTACTCGCGGCGTCGAATCAAGAAGAAGAAGCTAGAGAGATTAGTATGAAGTATTTGGCAGTTTGAAACTTGCTATCTTTCTTCGCTTCTCTTCTATCAGGCGATCGCGAGAGAGACAAAGTAATTGTTGCATGCGAGAGTTGTAGTATTAGCACAACAAGCAATGTCACTATTTGTTACTCTCGATTTCTCAACTATTCCTCCTCGACATCAACCCATTTCTCTTCAGGTTTCAATTCAGCTTGATCAATCTCGTAGGCGATCTTTTGACGAAGGCTAAGGATAAGAAAGGAGCTCGTTAGTTCTCGTCGAGGTTTTTAAGGAAAGAGAGAGAAACGTACTAGGGCATTTGTCTCTGGTCGAAATCGAACCCTTCTACTTCTCGTGAGAGTGATTCCATGAAGGCACACTGTGATGAGACTCAGGTCAGTGCACGGTCGAGCGAGAGAGAGAGAGCGGGAAGAGAGGAGACGAACGGTGAAAACTCCGCAGTCGTTCGAATTGTTCTGTTGAGGTACGTTCTGTGAAGATGTGACTCACTATCAATCAGCAAGCGGCGCATGAAGGACTGATATGGGACATCGACTCACATCATCCCAATAATCCTCCCAATCCGAGAGATCGATAGGACCACCTTTCTTCGCCTCGTGTTCTTCTTGTAACCATTTCCTCAATTGCTGTACGTCCGTGATCGGTCGATACGTTAGGCAATTGGCAAGCGTGAAAGACCGAATGTGAGCATACCGAATAAGCTTTCTTCATTTTCCCTCCCAAAGAATCATAGTATTCGAATCGTTTGTCTCTGATGTTGACGGCGGCGCAAGTCCAATGAGAGTTGTTGATGTTGATAGGGAAAATGATCATATCTTTCTCAAACACGTCAAACTGTGCGAGGAGACTTTTACTGATCAGTCAAAACCGAGAGGGAGCTTAAGATCAGAGAGAAAGTGACGCAACTCACCTTCTTAGTCCATTTCTTCACCCTCTTGTAACCACTCTCGTTGTACATAGTCCAAAAGAAACTATTGAAACACCAAATCTTCTTCAACCTCATTTCCCTCTCCCCAAACTCTCCTTTCTCTTGAGCCTCCTCCGAACGATTCGTCAACAACGTTCCATAGAAAGCGACAACGCTATCGTCCAACCAAGTACCAGGTTTCAACCTTCTAATAGCTTTCGTATCGACCGATGCACCTTTGATCGTCTTCTCATAATTCGACGCTCTCAACATCTCTGAAACTCGATCTTGAATCTCTCTTGGAACTTTCTTGGGCCACTTTCGACGGCGAGGGGGAAGGGAGATGGGGAGGGCGGGTTCGTCGAGGAGTAAAGAAGCTTTCTCGGCTTCTTCTTGAGCTACTCGGAGTCGCTCGAATTGAGAGAAGAGTTCGCTCGAGGAAAGGGCTTTCTTTGCTGGTGATTCGGTTTGGGTTTTGTGGTAGTTCTCGAGAGTTCGATCGACTCGAGTGCGTGGTCGAGGGATGGATGAGGAAGAGGAGGGGGGTTTTGAGGCGGCGGAGAGGACAGAGGCGTAGGTCGAAGAAGCGGGTCCGAGAAGCGAAGAAGTCGTTCGAGTCGGTTTCGATGGTCGAGTCGGTCGGGAATCTGCAGAGAAAACTCGATACATTAACTGTGTCAAACTAGATTGATGGATGAACGACTTCGACCTACCTTGTTCACCTTCATCTTCCTGTCTGACCAAATTCCTAACTCCAGCTTTATAAACTCTGAACTCTCTATCTCCCTCATCATCTCTGATCCCACCTCCCGAAGATCCAGAGTTGTTCGAAACGGTTGTAGGAGTACTAGGCATTGATCTGAGGGATTCGAGGGTTGAGAGATCGCGTGATTGAAGTGCTAGTCGATGCTGTTTGCGTTTGAGAATCGTACGGGATTTGGGGAGCCAAGGAGAAGAGAAGAATGAAGTTGCGCGAGGAGAGGGAGGGAGAGAAGATGCGAGTTGGAAAGGTTGCAAGGGAAGGGAAGAAGACGATATGGATATGGGTGATTGGGTATGGGATGTGGCAGAGTGAGAAGATGTCGTCGAGGCAGAATCAGAGTCGGAGGAATCAGAAGAATCGGAAGAATCGGTGGATGAAGAGGAGTCGGATGAAGAAGTGGAATCGGTCGATATTGGCAGAGAATGAGTGATGAAATCGAAAAGGGATTGTTGAGCAGCATGTTGAGTTTCGTCGGAAGAGGAAGAAGCAGATGATATGGACATAGATTCGAGAGATGAATGATTCGATGATGAAGGTTTGGGAAAATCAGGAGTTGGGATTCGTTTTCGTCGTGACGGTTTGCGTGTAGATTGTGTAGTGGGATCAGAAGTGTTCTATTGACATGATCAGTATGGTCGAACCGGATTCCGCAAGAAAAGAGTCGTAGGGCGAAGGGGGGAAAGAAAGACAAGAAACGAACCTTTCTAGATCCCATCGGTTTCTTCCTTCTATAGCCCCCATCCACCTCGCTTCCATACACACTTCCATTCTGACTACTACTCGTTTGACCCGCTAAGAATGTCGAATTCCCATTCGTAACTGCTTTCGATTTCCCTTCTTCTCGTTCCTTCCGTTCCCTCAATTCTCTCAATACTGCAGGTTCTCGTGGTAAAGGTTGACCTCGTTGTTTCGCAGTCATGGTTTGCCAGATCCAGTTGTCGTTGACGTCTTCGAAAGTTGGTAAAGGATTCTGTCTCTGTCGTGGTTTTTGACGGGATCTACTCTGATCTCTTGATGGTGCTGCTGCTACATCGAGTAGAGAGTGTAGGGTTGAGGCGCGTGAGGAAGGAAGGGAAGAGGTCAGTACGCGTTTCTCGTTTAGAACGGCAGGGTAGACCTACCTGTTCTCGCTGGAGAGCCCAATAGAGTCTTTATACCGTTCCACACCACACTCGGTAACCAGCTCGTAGCAGTAGTTGGTTGTTCAGTGTCTTGTTGTTGATTTGGATTTGGTTTCAATCTCTTTGAAGGTTGCGTTACTGTACTTGATTCGACAGTAGACGAAACAGGTCGTTTCCCGAGCATCTCTTGGATCCTACTCCTTCTTTGGCGAGAGAGGAGAGGTGTGTTGGTGGAGAGAAAGGAGCGAATTGATTAGAAATGTGAATTCGAGTTTGTTACATTTGCCTCTTCGCATCAAGTTTCTCGCACCTTTCAATCACTCTTGCTCCGCTCTACAAACTCGACCGACTCTCACAGCCTGATCAAATTATACAAGGCCGTCTCGCTCCTTTGTTCGCTCATTTAAACTCGTCGCAAAGTAGAATGGGGTTGAAACATCGGGAATACCTGAGCGTACCAGCTTCAAACCTATCTGGAAAGGTGTTTGGATGCAGGAGATGCAAGACACACTTGACTACGAGCGAACAAATAGAATCAAAGGTGAGGTTCTCTTGCATCCCGAGATTGGGTTCCTCGAGATTCAAGAGCTGAATATTCTCTCTCTCTCTCTCTCTTGATGCAGAACTTCAATGGTCAACATGGTAGAGCGTATCTATTCAAGGATGTGTGAGTTACCCCTCCTTCGCTCCCTCGTCCTCTTCCTTCGAGAACCCCCGCATCCGAATCGCTTCGGCTGACCTTGAGCGCTCTGAACCTCGCAGGGTGAACGTCGAAACGGGTGTACCAGAAGATAGACCGATGACTACTGGATTGCATACGGTTAGGGACGTCATGTGTGCGAAATGCGGTGAAGTGCTAGGTTGGAAATACGGTTCGTTCCGATTTACTTTCAACCTCTCATTCGCGACATGAAGAGCTTACGCGGTGATGAGCTTTTTCGGTGCGACAGATAAAGCGTACGAACCGACACAGAAGTATAAAGAGGGAAAGTTCATTCTCGAGAAAGCAATGACCAGTAAATCTCTCGTTTCCTTGATTCCGTCTCATCTGCTCGAGAGCATTGACGCTCCCTTTCCCTGCTACAGCCGACGTTCACTAGTTTTTATCCTCTCGACGCCGCTCTCGCTTGGTGACATCTCGCCTCGGACACTCTTCCTTTCAACTGTATCTATACGACCCTCATTTTGTTGTTCTCGCTTTTACTCGTTCACTCTTCTCCTCTCAATTCAGTTTGTATCTTCTCCTCTCGCTAGGCCCTTCATTTGTCGTTGCTATTTCTCATTCTCACTCTTCGTCTTTCTTTCCCATGTCTATATCATACCTTTTTTTGCTCGATTGAACTCACTCTAGCTTTTCGTTGCTTTTTGACTTTCATTCCGTTTCTCAAGTGCTATTGTATCTTTCCTTCACTCAATTACGATCAATCGAGAGAAACGAGAAAGCGAAAGCTGGATCCGGCGATCTTTTCAACGATCAAGCGAGATTGGTTTCATGCGAAGTATTACAACGTTTACAAGTAAGATATGATATCCGCCAACGCGACTAGACCAACGTACACAAGCTCAGAATCCTGAACTGATTTCAGACACTTTCATCCCCCTTCTTCTCCTTTTTCTCTTTGACGACCGCCGGGCTCCTCACGACAGTTCGATCGAGCGAGTACTGTTTCAATGCGAAGCTGACCAAGAATCCAACGAAGATGAGTGGTGCACAGACGATCCATGGATCGGAGAGTGCACGGGTATAGACGTGTACAACTCTTTGCGAGAGTTCGGGAGGCTAGACACTCAACGATGGATCAGCTTCAGGCAAGAGAGGAGAAGTAGGGAGGGAGGGAGACGTACTTGAATCGATTGTAATCCGTTGACGTTTCCAACGGAAGAACCTGAACCCGCAGGAGGTTCGTATCCCAATGAAGAGAGTCCACTTTTCAGTTTCGAACCGTACATCGCTCCAGCTACTGCGATACCGACTGTACCTCCGATTTGACGGATGAGGGAGACGGTAGCTGTTGCGGTGGGCATGTCGGCCATGGGCATGGCGGATTGAATCGCGATGTAAGGTGCTTGGAATAGAGGACCACAGCCTAGAGCTGCGACGAGGAGATATAAGACTTGTTGCGCGCTATGGATTAATCAAAGTTGGGTTAGTCTAGTACGAACAGGAGATAAGAGGGAGAAAGAGAGAATGCGCACGTATTCGATTTATCGTCTAAGGTTGCGAGGAGAGCGAATCCGAGAGCCATAATAGCATAGGACACGAGCATGATGGGTTTATACTTGCGAGTCTGTATTGTTCCAAGTAGGTTCAGTCTCGTTTGCGACAGATCAGAGAGGAGGGAATTAAACTTACTTTTGCGACATAGAATCCGGCTGCGATAGAAACGACCGACGATCCGACCGAGAATGGCATGAGCTTGACTCCTGACATCAAAGGGCTTGAACCTAATGCCTGGAAGTACAGTGGTTGCTATTGATCTCGACGTTGTCAGTACGCTTTCTCAAGTGACCATGATGAGCGTCTGAAAGCTTACATAATATGATAATGCCATGAAGCCGAACGATTGCATAAAGGTTCCGATGAGGACTGCTGCTGAGGTACGGATCTTGAAGAGACGAGGTGGAATGATGGGCGATCTTTTCGTCTTGAGCTCGACGACGATAGCGGCACACAGTACCACGCATCCGACTGTAAGGCATGCGATAGTTTCTGTTGAGCTCCAGTTTGACTCTCCAGAACTGAAACCGAAGAGAAGAACTACCAATCCGACGATGAGGAGGAAGAGACCGAGGAAATCGAATTCGGCGAGAAGTTCTCGAGCTGAAGGAGGAGTGTGAGGGTTCAACTTGAGGAAGTAGGCGAGTACGGCGAGGGCGAGGGCGCCAAAAGGAAGATTGATGAAGAACTATGAGAGGAGAATCATTAACTCTGCATCTAAGAAGAGCTGTGTTTCGATTCGACTTACACACCACCTCCATGTTAGTCGATCGACGAAGACTCCTCCGAGTAAAGGGCCGACTGCGAGAAAGGGAGAAAGTTAGCTCAAGTTCGGGATGAACGATTCGACGGAGACTTTGATTCTCGACTTTGCCTTTGACGAGCTTGCGAGGAGTTGGCACAGTAGTCGTGTTTTCGCTATTACTCACTGTCGAGAGGAGGGACGTAATGCGGAGAAAGGTTACGACTTACTCGCTGAAGCCAATCCCCATGTCGCTCCGATCGCACTTGTATACTTCCCTCGTGTCGCGAGAGGCGATACATCACTGATAACGATCTGTGTGAGCTGTATAATTCCTCCTCCTCCTAAGCCTTGCACTCCTCGACTCGCACACAACCAGATCATGTTCTGAGCTGCACCACACAACGCCGATCCGAAGAGGAAGATGACGATAGAGGTGAAGAGTACGATCTTGCGACCGAACAAGGAGGAGAGTTTGCCGTATGCTGGAGCGAGACAGGTACAGCAGAGGAGGTAAGACTGAGTAATCCAGGCGAGGGAGGCGCTTGAACCGTTCAGGTCTCGTTGAATCGTCGAAAGTGCAGTTGAGACGATTGTCGAGTCGAGTGCCGCTAGTAGAACGCAGAGTGAGAGGCTGAAGTTGCGAAAAGAGGTGAAGTTGCGAAAAGAGGTGAAGTTGCGAAGAGAAGTGAAATCGACGAAAATGAATTGGTTGAACAGGCATGAACAGGTCAAATCTCGTCAGCTTTCACATCCTGCATCAATATTGAGAGCGTCGGCGTACCCTAGAAGGACCATTGGCTGCATTGCGAGAAATCAAATGAGGTCAGCCGACGAGGATCGAGAGGAAGAGAGAGAGTGCGCGAGGACTGACCATATTGTTCTTCGGCACGACATGGACGTCGTCTAGCTTGTGATGCTCCTTTTCTCCCTCTGTCACTGTCTCTCCCTCGCTGCTGTCGCCCTTTCGAAGTTCCCCTCCTTCCTCTTGAGACCGCTCTTTCTCCTCTATCCGGTCGACCGGTGAAGCTGCACGAGGTAACATGGGCGCTACATCGACTAGAGAAGCTGCTGGAACCTGTTCCGGCGCTGTTGGCGACATCCTGAGCGATGGAAGAGAGAGGAATTGGAAAAAGGAAGAAAAGATTCGAATTCGGCAGAGAAACGGCACACCCGCTCCACGAGGTGTAAATTTGGGCAAGTTGGGTCAAAATTGTTCGATGACTAGTCTTCGAGTGGAAGATCGATTCGTGCGAAGCGAGTCGAAGAACATTTTGCGAAGTTTCGAAAAATGAGCGAGTTGACTTCTTCAATCTCACTCGAATCACCCAGATCGACCTCGCTACATACTTGAGACAGCTTAGAGTACCCGGCACTCGTCTACACATCCTCGAGCGTCTCTCATTCGACACAGAAAACAGTCTCATCTAAATCGCTTTCAGTCAACATTCAACCTCTCTGGCCCAAGAGATGAGTAGAGCAGGAGGCAGTAGCAGTAAGGGAAAGGGTAAGGAGCGTGCTGTAGTGGAGTTGGACGATTTAGACGATTACAGTTGGGAGGAGCAAGAGATCGGAAAGGATGGAGCATATCAAGCTACTGAGGAGGAACGCTACAAGCTCGAACAGGTACGTACATTCTCATTAGAGCTAGAATATTATAATGCTGACCTTGCCTCGCTTTGTAGCTCGAACGCGAACTTTCTTCCCTCGACAACCAAATCTTGAAACTTCAGAAACTTCGCTCATCCGTTCGCAACGAGTACGATACCTTCAAAGCCACCCTCATCTCACGTTCTACTACCTCCAACTCAACTACGGTCGCATCCACCTCCGCTGCTCAACCCGCACCATCGAAGGCCGTGGTCAACTTCGAAAAGAGCAACTACGAATGGTCGAAGGAAGCGAAAGCTGTAGCAAAGGACATTTGGGGGATCGATAGCTTTCGATACTGTCAAGAACCGGCGATCAATGCGTCAATGGCGGGCAGAGACGTTGTCGTAGTAATGCCAACTGGTGCGATTCGACCCTTTCTCGAAGACGAAACAGACGTGCGAGCTGACTGGCTTGGACACGTGCAGGCGGAGGAAAGTCGCTCATCTATCAGATCCCAGCACTCCTCTCCCCCGGGTCAACTATCGTAATCACGCCTCTCATTTCGTTGATGTCTGACCAAGTCCACAACCTTCACTCTCGCAACATCGCTGCAGAAGCCATTCACGCCGCAACCTCGCAACAAGAAAGCAAATCGATCTTGAAACGAATGTTGGGAAGTGCGGGAAGTACGAAGAAAGGGAAGAAGAAGATCGAGGAGGAGGAGGAAGAACAGGAGGAGATCAAACTCGTCTACGTTACTCCGGAACGAATCGACAAATCGAAAACTTTCGTATCTACCCTACAAAAGATGTACGATTCAGGATTGATCTCTCGCTGTACGTCTCCTACACCTTTTCAAAGCGCTGTTCAAAACGATTCCGTTTTGCCGACTCGATCCTTTTTTCTGACTCAATCGGTAGTTGACAGTCGTAATCGACGAGGCACACTGTATCACTTTGTCAGGTCACGACTATCGCCCTGCATATCTCTCACTCCAGCGTTTGAAAGTTCTGTTTCCAAAAGTACCTATCCTCGCAGTCACAGCGACCGGTTAGTTTATCTTGTCTTTGAACAATTCACTCTGTACTGACGGTACGTTCCTTCAGCTCCTTCAAATGTTATCTCCGACATGATCAAGACGTTGGGTCTACCGAAGAAGACTTCTCCTGGTCACGCTGCTCTTCCCGGTTCAACGATTCTCTTTACGTATGATCCTTTCTCTTTGAGAGCGAGCTCTAATTCGAGCTGACAACCTTCCGTTCTCTGATAGTGCTCCTCTCTATCGACCGAACCTCAATTGGTCCGTGGTCCCGAAGCCTCAAAAGGCAGAACAAGCGAATCAAGCGATAATCTCGTACATTCTCGAGCACCACCAAGGAGAAACTGGAATAATCTACACATTGTCTCGAGCGGACTCCGAGAACATTGCGAAAGAGATCAATGCGAATCCGAAATGCAAGGGAAAACTCAAAGCTGCAGTTTGTACGTTCCCTCTTTTCTTCGTTTCTCGACTTTTCGGTCAACCCTGATCTCGCTCGCTCGCTCTTCTCTAGATCACGCTTACATCGACGACGCAGAGAAGCTCAAGGTACATGATCTATGGAGAGAGAAGAAGGTTCAGGTTGTCTGGTAGGCCAAGTCCTCTCACTTCGTTTCGACTCGGTCAAGCTGAATCTTTCATTTCAGCGCAACGAATGCCTCCTTTGGTCTCGGAATCGACAACCCTTCTGTTCGATACGTTGTACATCACACTCTCGCCAAATCACTCGCGAATTTCTACCAAGAAGGAGGAAGAGCTGGACGAGATGGACTCGCCAGCGATTGTACCACCTTTTTCCGCGCTGCGGATGCTTCACGTCTCTCCACTCTCATCTATGAAACCTGGTTCAGCGGTGGAAAAGAGAAACGTAAACCATTTTTTTTTTCTGTTCTCGAACGGACAACTCCTGATCGCTCTTTGTTTTGCCAGTCTACGAGATGTTGAAATTCGCTCAAGATTTCCGAACTTGTCGCAAAGTTCTCTTCGCTCGCTACTTCGCAAGCACTCATGACAACTCTCAAGCATTCGACGAGGATGCAAGTGAGGAACCCTGCGGAAGTTGTGACAACGTAAGCTTCGTTTCGATTCCTTCACTGCCTCATCGGCTGACTTGACCTCCTCATACAGTGCACTCGAGACCCCGAGACCGTGACCACTATCGACATCACTCTACAAGCCTATCGAGCTCTCCGTAGCATCGAAGCTGCTAGTGCTCAAGATGGTACGCTCACTCTACCACAGGCTGGTGATCTCGTCAGAGGTAACGGAGGAGGTTCGTTCTCGACCAAAACCGGAAAGAACAACAAAGCGAAGGGAGTCGTCAATGTCAAGGAAGTAGCAGGTGGGAAAGTCACGCTCAACAAGGACGAGACGGAATCCATGTTGCTCAAACTTCTCGTCGATGGATACTTGAAGGAGAACTTTGCAAACAGTAAGCTTTACCTTCTATCTCGCGGTAGATGAGGAGATCGAGCTGATGTCCCGTTCCTCGATACAGCTGCTTATTCTACCAATTCGTACCTAGGACCTGAACGAGAGAAACCACTTCGTCTCACTCGATTCTCACCTGCCGAAGTCGAAGCTTCAGGCTTGCCATACACCTTGACGATGGACGTACTCTCTACTGCCGGAGGAGGAAAAGGGAAGAAGAGGAAATCGACTGAAAAGGAACCAGCAAAGAAGAAGGTCAAAGCGAACGACAATGACAAGAAAGTCACCCAACGACGAAGAATCTCACCCGATGACGAAGATGAGGAGGAAGATTACCCAGTTCACGGCGAGGAGGAGGAGGAAGATCAAAATTCAGCATTCTCGGGAGACGCTCCGAGTAGTGATCCCGTCGTCGATGAGGATGGTTGGAGTCAGATCGTCAAGAACGAAAGCAGCTCGAATGGGAAGAGGAAGAAGAAGGAACCGGAAGTGATCGAATTGGATTGATTCGACGAAGGGAAGTCATTTTCTCGCATTTTTCGCACATTCTCGCATTTCGCAACACTCGCGATAGTCCTCCCTCGTCGTTTTATACTCCATTCCTTTGTAGCTTGACTCGTTTCCGAGAATTCCCACTTTGGAGTTTGTTGTAATCTTCCTATCTCTAATGTTCAATTACACGAGTCAGAGGAAATCTTCACGCTCTCTCTTTTCTTCCACAAAACAACTCGCTCGACGCCGGATCCCTCTAAATGGATCCACACTTCAATCAGGCAATCACCTGAATGCTTAGGTAAAGATCGTAACCTGTTTTGCCTCCCTCTCTCGCCTCGGTGGGAGTTTGAGGTAGACAGGTGAACGAGCGAAGAAGAAACCAACAATAGGAAGCTACATAAGCCGGAACGACCTTGACGACTTTCTTTCGAGGAGGCTGTTTGACTAGTTGAGCTTCCACATACCTATTGGCGATCAGGGAAACATGGGAGTTGGGAGAAAAGGGAGTTGGCAAAAAAAGAGATCAGATTATATTGGCTACAGTGATTCAACAGCTAAGCTCCATTCTATATCCCTTCTGTGTATGGCCCTGCACCTGCAAATAATAAAAGTGTATCGAATCATAAACCGGAGAAAATGAGAGATTTCCTTCACATCTTGCTCTTCGGTGTGAGTTCATGTCGATGCACGAGGGTTGCAGGTGCGACTCCAAAATCGTCTGATACCTTGAGGTCCAACTCGCCGAGGATGACTCGAATGAGGGCGAAGTGGTGAACGGCGTGGAAACTTGCGAACCATAATTCCCTTCCGAATGCTGAACGATTCGACGAGCGCTTGATCAGTTGACGGTACGAGACACCTCGAGTCGATGAGAGGTTGCTTACTGCTTTCGACGACGACCTTCTCTGGGATGATAGCGGTCAATCTCACCGGTCTACTCGAAGCGATCCCTTTCCCTTCCTTGGTATCCCTCTTCATCCGTTCCCTCAAATACTGGAAGCTCTCGACACAGGCATCGTGACGGTTCTCTGCATCTCCATTCCGTAATCGTACATCGTAGTTGACATTCAAGGTATCGTCGGAGGAAGGGGAATCGTTTGAAGCGGGAATTGCATCGAGCAATAACCGGTAATGATCGTGAAGATGCCTCAAATGTTTGCCTAGGGTTGATCCTGCTGACCGTGTCGACGTGTGCTGCAAATGAGAGTCTTTGGTGATGGTCGTAACGAGAAGTTCAATCACCTGAAATCGGAAAGAAAGGAGGTTAAGCGGCAAACAACGGCTGAGCAGAGTGAGCTGTACCCACTTGTCCGATGTAATGCTGCGCAGTCTTGTATAATTGCTCTGTTGTATCCATCTCTTGCTGTGAGGAGGAGGAAGAAGAGGAAGGCTCGGTGGACATTGGTTGCTCGGGATCGAAGAGTGCTGTGACTGCCTGGATGAGCTGGTTTACTGATGCTGAGAGTCGGAACGAGGAAGCGAGGTAGAGATGAAGAGCGAGGAAAGAATTAAGAAGCCGTTCGATTTTCAGATCGAAGTTGAGCCAACTTTTTCGCAAGTCATGGTTTCCCTTCTCGAATCGACCTCGACGCTCCAGATAGCAGGGAAGGAGCGATACCGCAATGCACGAGGACAAGCTTCAAGCAGACGGCGGAGAAGTTCTAGCAGTTCCGACTTCTTCGCAAGGAATCTTTTCTCTCGACTGCTGCTCGATCGCGATATGAACGACTGAAAGAAAGATACTGCACGTCTAGAAAGAAAGAGGACCGCGATATACAACCTTAAAGACACTGGACAAAGGAACAACTTGCAAAACCAGGAAGAAAACGATATCGAACGAAAAGAGAACGAACGAACTGGGTAAAAGGCGTTGCGAAAGAACGATAGAACGAAAGACGAGGTGAGACAGTGGGTATAGGACTGCGTTGTAAAGCTTGATACGGAACTGCTGGGTAAAAGGTTGGAAGGTCAAGAACGACTGCAGAGAAAGGCAAGGAGGTCAAGAAACGAGAGTGCGATATTGGATGAACGAGGTCGGAAGAAGGTAGAGGTCGGGGTAGAGTAGAGGTCTAAACGTTGAGGTCGAAGGTCGTAGGGTCGTAAGATGCAGAATCGGCACCGAAGAAAGAATTGTATTCGGTAAAATCGAAATCTGCAGTATCAGGAATCGAGACGGAGGCTCCTTTAGTTTGCGGTTCGTGAGATGTTTGATCGATCTCGTTCATTGATGCAGCGAAGAATGCGTTGAGCTGGAACGGAACGAGGTGGGTGTCAGTTTCGTCAAGGTCGAGGGAAAGAGAGAGTAGAGGAAATCTACCTCAGCATCGGTCATCGTCGGCACCTCTAGCTCGTCGGTCCTTGCGGCTCCCGTAGAAGCCTCGCCTGCGACGTCGCTCGAAGCATTGAGACTCGCTAGGAAAGCTTCCGTATCGTTCATCGGCGCGAAATCTTGCTTTGGTTGACTTTCGGAAGATGGATTCGAGAGACGTTCGACTGGGGTCTTCGCTTGCGAGGGCACGATGGGAACTTCGACTGTCGAGGCCGGAGGGGAGGAAGCAGTGAAGTCGGTTTCGAACGAGAGAGGCGATTTGGTCGAAGTAATCTTCGGAGCGCCTCCAACTACTGAATTTGAACGAACCTGAATTGATCGAGTTATGAGGTCAGCAACGGGCGCTACTTAAGGAGATATAGTCATTATGGCTTACCTTTTTCAGTTCCCTCATTTCCGACTGATCAGGAAGCTCGATCACAGAATCCCTTCTCCTCTTTGACGAGTTTCCGGTCAAGTCGGAGAGTTTCGGTGTGGGCTGATCTTCTTGCACGAATGAGGTCGAAGCAGAGCGACTGAGAGGAGGTCGACTATGAGGAGCGGAAGTCGATGAAGGAGGAGGCATCAAGCTGTCGAGAGGAGAAGCTGCGAGTTGTTGAACGTGAGGTTGCGAGTAGGTTCGAGGCATCGCTGGTCGAGGTTGATCCTCAATCTTGACCATGGGCGTTCCGATCGAACCTTGTCTCTTCGCACTAACGAAGCTACCAGGTGAAGTTTCGGCGTTACTGAGCGTCGGAGAAGCTTGTTCGAGCTGAGATCGTTGACTCGCGCTTAACGAAGCGTGATAGGTCGAGAAGGATTCGTTAGATCGACTAGGTAAGCCTGAAGCGACAGGTGTTGGTGGTTGAGAAGATGCTGTAAACAAAACGAATCAGAACTATGGCATTGAGTGCGAAACGAAACGAAAATGTCGACTCACCAGAGAGACTCTTTTGCCTGGCAGTGATCTGTTGTGCTTCTTGCTGTAGCTTATCCATCATCTGTTTCTGCATTTGAATCTGCTCCATCTGAACTTGCTGCAAGCGTTGACGTTCTTGCAAAGTCTGTTGGCGAGCTTGACTCTCTGGTTGCTGTTGAAGGTAAAGTTGCTGGGAGTTTCGACGAGCGAGAGGAGGAGGTTGAGAGTGAGAGACGGAAGCGGGTTGTTGAAAAGGTGCTGCTCGATTGACGACTGTTCGACCAGGTACCTCGGAAGTTTGTTGCATGTTTCCCATTCCCGAGATCCTCCTAGCGCCGAGTGGAGGTCTAGCTTGAGTCTGAGCGGTGTCTACCGTGATCGGCGGTCGAGAACGCTGCTGTTGTTGGACGGGAGCTCTTCTCGCCGGACTGATTTGGGTTCGACTGGCGACGGATTGAGCTGATGAATTGGCTTGAACCAGTGATCGAGCTTGAAGAGATCCTCCCGTGCCAGTTATCGCAGAGTGAACATCATAGAAGACGTGGAACCATCTACCGAACAGAAACGAGATAAGCGATAGGTTGAGGCGGAGAAAGGCCGAGAAAGTCAACGCACTCATACAGATATCCAGACTCGACTTCATACTCGACGTTCGCAGCTGGGATTGTCCTTTGACGATAAGCCTTCGTTTCTGCTCGCTTCTCATCTCCAGGACTTGGAAACTCGTCGTCGGTGCCGTTTCCCTTCGTTCGTTCGAACCCGAAAGTACTCGTGCTAGATGTCGAGCTAGTACTCTCCACCGTCGAGTGGTTTTGTGCATCTTGCTGTGTTGGAGAGATAGGTGAAGAACCGGATTCAGATCGGAAAAGAGGGAGGGAAGTTGGGGAAGTCCGTGAAGGTGGGTTTGAAATCGACGTTGGAGATGTAGTGTAAGATCGAGTAGAGGATGATGCGTTCTTTGACGAGTTCGAGGGGAAGACCCGACCGGAGTCGGCAGAGTGAAGTGAGATGCTGGGGTTCTCGGAAAGGAAAGCGGCGGCTGTCGACAGAAATCCAGCTCTTTGAAGGTAATCCAGAACGTAAGAGCTGTTCGCGCAATAGTGATAAGCATCGTGCGGGTAAACAATGATCAAAGCAGACGTACTGAAAGATAGCTGTCGTCTTGTCATCAGTCGAAGTTTTCAATTCGATAGTTTCCGGAAGTGTTTGAGGAGGAACGGTAGGGCTGGGCTGCCGAGGTTGCGACGTAGCACTCGGAGGTTCGAATTCGACGAATCGAGTCGTCATCTGCGGTTGTTGGCGAGAATTCGAGGGACCAGCGACAGGCGTTTCTTCCGGTATTCTCGAAGTCGATTGAAACTGAGTCGAGTTCTGTTGAGGAGGGAATCGGTTACTCGGGATAGACTGCGATGGGGTAGGGTAGGCAGGTCGTCGATTTGTTCGAGGGGAATTGTTTGAAGGAGGGAGATTCGCGGCAATAGACTGTTCCACACTCATTCGACGTGCAGCCGGATGAGGTAGAGTCGACTGCCTCTGATGCTGAGTTGGCTGATTGGGAGAAGGTGCATAGGTCGAAGGAGAAGCGGCGTAAGGTGAGGGAGCGGAAGAGAATTGATTAGGGGTCGAAGAGGGAATCTGAGGGGAGGGAAGCGGGTGGTCTCGCTGCTGCTCATGAGAAGGGTTGTATCGTATTTGGTGCTGCTGAGACTGAATAGGATGTGGTTGCTGAGCCACAACTCTTTGTCGCTGCTGAACGAGATGAGGAGATTGAGAGAGGGATTGAGAATGAGAATGAGAAGGGAGATTATGAGAGGGCGGTAATGCTTGACCATTCGAGGTATGATATGAGACGGGTTGGTGAGCTGACGCGTGCGACTGAAGACGTTGCTGAGCTTGTGCGTGGGAGTTCTGCTGCTGCTGCTGCTGTGGAATTTGGCGTGATGCATGAGGAAGGTTTAAATTCGGAGATGAAGTTCCTTGTCGATACACAATATGCGCGAATCGCTGTTGAGGTTGCTGCATCATGACCATGTCCCTTCTACTTGACTCCCCCTGGTACTGCATTCGCCTACTCTGCTCGAATTGACCGGATTCTGCACCGCTTCCTCTAAATGATCCTTCAACCTCATTCCCGTACATCACTCTATCACTGCCGTTCTACTAGCTTGTAGTATAATCGTATTGGGATAAGAAGAGGTCGGCAAGTCGCGTCACTTTGGTTTCGGGTAGCGAGGAACGAGGGGGTGAAGGAGAGAGATGGAGCCGATAGGAAAGAGGGAGAGAGGGGTGGGAGGAGGATGAGACTAGCTACGATTGCTCCTTGCTAGTCGCCAGCTTGCTCTTGATAGCTCTATCTAGCTAGACGAGGTGTTTAAAGTTGCCAAGATGAGTGGAGGGGCAGAGGTGAAGGACGTCCGCTTTTCGAAACTTGAAAGTGGAAGAAAGGAAGAGTGGGTAACCCGGAGATACGGCTGAGGTTCGAAGGGATTGGTAGAGGAGCAGAATGTCCTTACTTGCGAGGCGAAATGCTCGAACAAGCGTCGGAAGCAGTGTGGAAGGAGCGTGATAAAGCGAAGCGATCGAGAAAGTCAATCGCTTTCGCTAAATTTCATTTTCGCAAATTTCTTCCATTGTCTCTAGAACACCTCGTTGACACTCTCACTCGTATCCTAAGCTCAGTATTCGACGAAACCTATCGAATCAGTGAGAGAGAAACGTTGGTCGAATCGGAATTCTCTCCGAGGCGACGTTCCTGCGAGTCTTTCAACTAAACTCAAAGAAGGGTAAGTCCTGTAGTCAAACTCTGCTCCAGTCTCGCGGCCAGTCTCCCACACCTTCGAGCTAAATAGAGATGGAGAGAAGAACGAATAAAACCTTTGCAGTGGAAACCTCGGAAGAAATATCGAAAACGACGAGCGAAAACACAGAATCAGAGAGAGAAAGAGTCGAACATACAAGAGAATGACTGAGAGAGGGGCACAAACGAGGCAATAATAAAAAAAGAAAGGTCAGAGACCGAGAATGGTAGTGAGGGTAAGCCTAAGAGTAGGGAAGATTTGGGAATGAAAACGAATTCGACAGATGAGAGTATGAAAATCGGTAGGAGGTTGCGAGACGAATTGTAACAGAGTCGACAACAAGACGAGGTGTAACGAGGAAGTCGGGGGTAATGCGATTTCGAACGGGGAGGATGCTGATATCGAGAGGGAGGTGGTTAAAGTTTGATGCAACGCCTCCGAAATGGAATAATAATGTGAAAAAGTTGTGCGTGCGAGAACGAGGAGTTGTGAACAGATTGACGGGAACTGATGAACGAGACTGATAGCGAAACGAGGCTGAGGAGACGAAGAGAAGAAACGAAGAAATGGTCGAAAGAAAGGCGAAAAGGGTAGTGGTTGAATTTTGTGATTGTCCTGGGGTATAAGCGAAACGAATCTAGTGAGAGATGTTGACGTCTGAAGGAGAAAATCGAAGTCAGCAAAGTCAAGAAACGCGAAAACAAACAAAGTCGAACCATTCTCACGTTTAGAGATTACTAGCTAATTGGGATCAAGCACGACCAGCACCCATACTGTTCCAACTCCAGCTACTTTCTGTCGGAAGATCGAACTTGGTCGTTGTGGGACTGCCGAGCGCGCTAGGGAAGAAGTCGGGAGCGCTGGGAGATCCGACTCCTGAACCAGCACCAGTATTGCTGAAGGAGAGACCTCGAGGAGGAGGGAGAGTACGAGGAGGTTGCGAAAGAGAAGGAGAAGTCCCGAACGACATCGCTGCGAACGAATCCTCGACTCCGTTCATTTGCGAAGAAGGTTGATGAGGGGAAGTCGTGTAATGGTTGGTTTGATCATTCGGTCCATAGAGATGATTCTGAGGTTGATCATAAGGTCCTCGAGGAAGAGGAGGGGTCGGTCGGCCTCCCTCAGCGAAATCGACTCGCTCGTAAGGGTTGGTATTAGGCGAGTGGACGACGTAAGAGTCGGGTCTGATAGCGTTGTAAGGAGATGGAGAAGGGTGATGAGGAGGAGGTTGAGGGTAGTTGGCGATGTGAGGAGGAGGACCGGGAGGAGGGAAAGCGTGATGGGGGGGAGGAGGGTGGAATTGTCCCTGAGGATGAGGTGGAGGAGGACCGTAAGGGTTCGATTGAGGGTGGAAGCCGTTGTGAGCGTGTGCAGCCGGAGGAGGAAGCTGAGATAGGTGGTGAGAGAATGAACCTGCGGCAGGTCCAGCTGAAGGAGGAGGAGAGAGGGGAAGCATCGACTGCTGTTGGTGGTTCTGCGAATTTTGCTGATTCGAGTAGGTGCTGGGTCCCATTCGAGAGAACAACGATGACTTGTCGCCGCTGCCGGAACGCTCGAGAAGTGAATCGCCGTTCGAAGTCGACCCTCCACTGTTTGTACGTTCAGCGAGGGAGGAAGAAGGACCGCTGCTATTGCCAGGGTTTCCAGACTTGACGAGATCGAGAACTTCAGCTTCGGTCAATCCAGCAGCGTTTGCGACTGCTCGAAGATCCATACGAGCAGCGTTTGCAGCAGCGGCAGTTTGTCGGTCTGCGAGTTGTTGCTGTTGAGAAGTAGCAGTTGATCCGGGACCTCCTACAGCGCTTGCGATCTGCTTGATGGTAGAGTTGTCTTGACCTTGAACCATTCTCCAAACCGCATCGAAGGGAACTCCGAGAGCGCTCGCCAACTTCCTAACATGTTCGACTTGCTTGTCACCTTGACTGCGACCCCACGAAAGACGGATTCGACTCTTGCCGTGAATAGGGAAGTCGTTCATCTTGGCGATAGCTAGTTCCGCATCTTGTCGCTTGACGAATTGAACGAAACCGCAACCTTTTCCGGTTGGGATCTTGCAGTAAGTGATTTCTCCGAAGTGTTGGAAGAAACTCTGTGAAGAGGGAACCATCATCAGTGAGACGATCTGTGAACGGGAGAAAGAAGCGAAACAAACCTTGAGAGTCTCTTCGCTGATGCAAGCAGGCAATCCACCAACGAAAACGGTCGTGTTGTTGGGATCTCCACCGGGAGGAACTGCTCCAGCGGGAATCGGTTGTCGAACAGGACCGTTTTCTCTGCCTCCTCCGCCTCCGAGCGAAGGACTGAGAGCACCTCTCAAAGAAGGTGAAAGGGGACCGTTATTCGAGTTTCCAGCAGGAGGACCGAATTGAAGAGCGTTGAGCGAGAGGGGCATCGTAGGGGAGAAAGGGGCAGGGTAAGGAGAAGAATTGTAATCGGAAGGACCGTTCGACGAGTTGTAATCTTGCTGTTGCTGCTGAGAGGGGTAAGGAGGGAAGTAGCCTGGTGCTGTCGCGTTCAATCCGTTCGATTCGCTAGCAGTTCTAGTCCTCGCTCTCTCCCTATCCTTGAATCCTCCCGCACCGTCGAGTAGTCCAGGAGTTCCGTTCGCACCTCCGGTAGCTTCGCTAATTCGGATTGTTCGACCGTGGAGGAGCAGACCAGAGTTCGGGTTGAGACCGATCGATAAAGCTCTTTGCATGTCGGATTCTTCTCCGAATCGAACGAATCCGTAGCCTCGAGAGAGACCGGAAGAAGGATCGGTCATGACTTTTGCCGATTTGGTCGAGGGGAAGAGAGGAGTGAAGAGACCCTATAAGATATCACAGAGATCAGCCGAGGAACATGCGAAAAGAGGAGACAAGTTAGAAACGTACCATCAACTCTTGTTCTCCTACTTCTCTCGCGAGATCACCAACAAATACGCTCCATTCTCCTTCCCATTTCGGTGCACTTCCAGGCACACCCGTTCCCCAGTTGAGCTTGAAGGTTCGACCACTACGAGGCATGAGCATTGGAGGAGAAGCGTTGAAACGAGCGAGAACTCGAGAAGCTTCGTTCGAAGAGGGGAAGGTAAGGAAACAGTAGCCGGAAGATGGACTGCTTTTCACATGCCGGACGAAATTAACGTTAATAGATGCTCATATAGAACGACGAGCGAAAGGGAGAAAGGTGAACGAACCTAGCTCCTCGACTCATTTTGATGCTCGTGATATTATCCCATCCCATCTGCTTGCAACATTCTCGAACGTATGACTCGTCCATCCATACGTCGAGATCGCCGAGGTGGAGAGTAGCGCCTTTCGCGTCAATTTCGTTGGCAGCAGACGAGAGAGGAGGTAAGCGAGAAGAACCGGGAGGAGATTGGGAAGTTGGCGAGAGGAGGGGAGGAAGTACTGAAGAAGCGGCAGTCGAGTTGCTTGAGCTCATAGTAAGCGGAGTGAAGAAGGGACTCGTGGTCGGACTAGTGGTTGAACCGAAAGATCTCGAACTGCCGTTGGTCGAAGTGTTTGCCGAGCTGTTGTGAACTGAATTGACCAATCTTGCGTTTGCGGAACTCTCCAAAGTCTTCCTCTGGTGTTCCCTGAACATTGCCTGCTCCTCAGAGCTATCATCGCTCCCTAAACTTGACATTCTCCCTCCTGGCGGACTAATTCCGTTTGTCGGTGTAGAAATGAATCCGGATCCGAGGAGTAGCCCATCACTCGCTGCTCGAGTCGTCCTCTGCGTCGTTGAGTCACCGATTGTTCCCGAGTAACCTCCAGAGTTCAAAAACGAATGATTTCCGGTAGGGGAAGATGAAGCGTGAGAAGCGTTCGAGCCCCAGATATCTTGCGGGTTTTGCGTCGACATGGTTCTTCCGTTTCCATTGGGTCGAGAGAGAGAGGCAGAATTGGCGCTGAGGGAGGAAGAAGATCGTTCATAGAGAGGAGTGGGGATGTCTGATTGTGGAGTGTTGGAAGAGCTTGAAGGGTGAGACGCTTGACCATCTGCTGCTTGATGTCCTGAGGATGATAGATCGAAAGAAGGGGAGACTGGAGAAGCGGGATTTGGCGAGAGGTTGGCCGGGGAAAGTCCATTTGAAGGTGAAGGGGAGAAGTGGAAAGAGGAAGGGGAAACGGATGCGGCGGTGGTCGACATGGTTTGAGTAGGTACAGAGTATTGCTATGCGAATGGAAGAACTGCATCAAATCGAAGGAAAAGAGTAAACAACGCGTGAGTTTTTGAAGATTCGAGGGCAAGGGAGAACACAGAGATAAGGCAAACGGCGTGATAGAGTCGAATCAAGAGAGGGAGACGTTACGTACCTCGACCAAGAGTCTTTATCTACCTAATTACAATCCTTGTACCCTCCACGAGATCTCTAGAGCGTGTTGCTGCAGTGTTTTGGTCGAGGGAGGTTGTTGAGAAGTTGTATTCAATTTCTGAAGGGGGAATTCCGCTGCAGGGAGATACCACGCGATTAGGGACAGTAGGCGGCTCCTCGGACTATCAGCTAGGTCGGATAAGGTAGTACACTGGTTGAGGGAGTCGAAACAGCTTGTGAAAGGAGGGGAAGAAGGGAAGCGGTTGTATGCAACAGCCTCGCCGTGAAATTTTTCCCCCTTCGACTTTACTTTGAATCCGATGAGAGGCACTCAGTCGAAACTCGTTTGGATAGCCTCAGGAAAGACTTCAACGACGAGCGACAACACTCTAGAGCAAGACCGGTGAGCTCGATTCGACTCCAAGCCGCTCGTTGGGGATGAAATGAGAAAATGAAAATTGTTGCGAGACATGTGTTTTTGCCATGCAATCACAGTCTACCTGGGTAATGTAAAGCTACAGTGCGTCGTGGACGTCGCATACCGGCCAGCGGCGAACGACAGACCTCTTCTGAACCTTCGAAATTTCGTAAATATCGCTCTTTCCCACGTGCGAAAGATCTCCTTTCTCCTCCTGGGCTTCACATACAGAACTCCTCTGTACCCCTCGGAAGTCGAGCGATGGTGTGTTCAACCTGATGACAGTATTCGGCACAGTCAGTGCTGTCGGAAAGCGAAGATGAAGAAGAGAAGCTCACCTCGTTCCTCAATTCTGCACAAAAAAGATCAATCGGAAGATCACTGTCATCGCCACCGAAGGGCTACAAGTATAACAGGTCGGATGGAATACGTCAGCGAGAGTTCCACAAGGTCGACGGGAAGCATGAACGAGACTGACCATTTCCATCGCGCTCGAGATTCCTTCGACTCCGATCAGCATGAAAGCTGCACATGTGACACTGTTCGAGGACATGGTGGAGGAGTAGTGGTAGAGGGGAAAGAGCGTGAGTGAAGGGATCATTCAGCTCGACGCATCGCGAAGGAAAGAGAGGGAGCTCAGGCTTACAAAGGAATCATCTTAAGCGAAGAGCGAAACGATTCAGTCAGCATCCTTGATAGTAGAGTATGCAGTTGATGCTAGACTCACAAGGAAACCCATCTGTTCGACGAGAACTGGCGGTAAAGTGAAAAGGTAAATCGTAACAACCTCTACAAACCCGACTCGAAATCAGCGAAACACTTCGAGACATGAACTAGGAAAGCTCGGGCTCACGCTTGAGATGAATCGTGTAAACATTGGGGATTTCGACAGTGACCAATCTCTCGCAACTCGTGAAGCAATCAACGAGGGAATTGATCGATTGAACGAGATTGTTGTAACCTGCTGGTCCGATTGACTCGAGCTGACCACGACGTTTGCATGTGGCGAGGTAGAGCGAGAGTTGATGAGCAATAACGAGAGGGAGAGGGAGAGAAGGTTTTGAAAGGTAGGAATTGAAAACGGCTCGCGATTCATTCGTAGTTTGCCTCCTCATTTTCGTCGCTCCTGCTCCTCGAACAGGCTTGTCCTTGTTCTTGTTCTTCCTCAATAGCGGCTTCCGTTCTCCTTCGTCGACTGCAGTTGATTGAGCTTCGATATCGGCGGGGAGCGACTCGGCTGGAATCGATCTTGTCCTTTCGAGCCGATGAATCTCAGCAGCGACAGATTCAGTTCCGACTGGTGGTCTCGAGTCATCGTTTGAAGCAGCATCTGTATGACGAGTCGGAGGCCTCAGTGAGAACGCAGCGGCTGAGCGACGCGATGGAAGACGTACGATTGATGCTAGCTTTGTCGAAAGCGGTCGAACGAGCAAATTCTTTGAACTTGTTGGGCTGAAGTTCGCAGAGTCAACGATGAGTCAGCTAGAGCTTCGAGCGAAGAGGGTGAGCCTTACAAGGATCACTTCGAGATCTGATAGTGGAGAAGCACGAATTGTCAGTAGAGATAGGAGAGACCAAATGGCGAAAAACAGCTCACCATCCCATTCTGTTCCATACTCTCCACGTAGATGATGCTTCGCCGCGACCTACACCAACATAATTCTCCGTCAATAACTACAAGCTGGAGGGGACTGAAAGTGAAGGTACTCACAACGAAAGCAACCAATAACCTCAAGCACTTCTTCTTGTCCTCTAGGTCCTTGTCTCGTTCTCCCATCTCTTTCGCAGTCAACTCCTTCACGTTCCCTTCCGAGTCCAGTCGAGATCTTTCTGAGGTGGGAGCGCCGACGTTCAACCAGATTCCTCGGGATAGTGAGCGAACGAGCGAGGTCTGTCCGACAGAGCGATATTGACTTAATTCAAGAAAGCGCAGTGAAGTGAAGGGGAGAGAGAGAGGGAGAGGTACCATTTTTGCGAAAGTAGTTCGACCAGTATCCCCTAGTGAAGCAGGGTTACGTCAGTCGTGAGCGGACTCGAGATAAACATGTGAGAGTAGACGTACATCGATTGTAAGCTGAACTGTTACGGAACACGAGAATCAAACCGACGACGATTGACAGCATCGGAGTCACCGAATTCGTCAAACCCAGCTGAACGTACGACCCCTTGAGTTAGTAATGCTCAACGAGGTCATTGACGAGCTTCCAGAACTAACATGTTGGCCATATACGAGATCTGCGACCGCGACAACGACAGACCAAAGCGTGCAGATCGTGACAGCTTTCCACACTCGAGGAATAGTCGAGCCTTGAAACCGAATCGCGTCTACCCACCAATCTGTTGCTGAAGGTCGAATACGCTACGACGTGGAAAGAGAGGGTTTTAGTCAGTATGGAGGATTTTGAGCTGCGAGAAGGGGAGAACGAAGGGAGAACTCACTTTTGAATCCTCTTCTTCAGCTGCAAGCAGTTGATTCAAGCTTGATATCGGTTGTGCTACATTTCAATCTCGTCAGTCTATCGTTCCCTACTCGCTTAAGGACAATAGGAGAGTTGCCAAGTTTGCAGGAGGTGGGGAGAGATGAAAGGGAGAAAGAGAGAAGAGGAGGGGACTCACGAATGGACGAAGCGAAATGAGTGACTGTGTCGAATACATTACTGACTGTCTCTGCCATCTCTGAGGTCGTTAAACAGAAGCTAGTGATGAGGGTGAAAGGAGAGAGAGGGGGAACGTACTAACGAGCGAGATCTCTCAACTTCCTGCCATTCACTCCTCACAAGAACGCATACATCAAGCAAGTACACCTTGACTACCTGATCAGCTACATCCGCGACGTGCAAGAAACCCAATAGAATCACGTCTCGCTCTTCCCTTGGGTCGTCCAACTTTCCATCATGAATTTCCAAACTTCAACCTCGTCAGCCGCGAGATACAAGGCTATGGGTGATGCATACCTCAAATCTGACAAGGTGTGTCTCTAGCCGTCTTTTGCACGCGATTGAAGCTGATGGAGAGTAAGAATCGATGTGGAGCAGCTGAATGCCGAGCTATTCTCCCTAACGTATGGAGCATTGGTGGTGCAGCTTGTCAAGGATTATGAGGACTATCAAGAAGTGAACAAACAGCTGGACAAGATGTGAGCCTAACCTTTTCCTCGAATCGCTTTCTCAAGATCCCGTTGCTGACTTCCGCTTACTCTCTCCCTAGGGGATACAATATCGGTGTTCGATTGATCGAGGACTTCTTAGCGAGGACAGGGTTGGGGCGATGTAAAGATTTCGCAGAAGTAGGAGAAGTCATGTCAAAAGTGAGTTCGCAACTAGTTTCAGTCTCTTGCTCTCCCGCTGAACCAGCTTTTCGGTCGTCACAGGTCGCGTTCCGATCTCTACTATCGATCACGCCGACACTAGTAAACCACCCAGTCTCGCCAACACAACCTCAACCCGCTTTCTCGCTCATTTTCGATGAGAACCCTTTGACGGATTTCGTTGAATTACCTCAAGAAGCTGTGGATGGCGGGCTGTCGTATATCAAGATACTGGAAGGAGTGATTCGAGGGGCTCTCGAAATGGTAAGTGCTGGATTTGCTCTCGTTTCATTCTAATTCGAATTGATTTTTTTGCTTTTCGTTAATAGATTCAAACTAGTGTCGAAGCGAAGATCGTCTCGGATGTGCTGAGGGGAGATGAGAAGACGGAATTGAGAGTGACATTGGTGCGGTATCTAGAGGAGGAAATGCCGGCTGGAGATGATTAGTCGATTCGAGGATCTGTTGTAATCGTTCGTTCACTCTAAACTTTCTGCCCTGGTTTCTTCGATACGACTTGAGTGATGTGTCAAGGCCGCGGAGAGTCCGAACGAGACGCACCTCTTTGTTCGGCTCTCTTCTCTGCTCTATCTTCTCTCGCCTTCACACCTCGACATCACCATGGCGTTCGAATGGTGCGAGTCAATCTATATGTATGGATACGAATACAATAAGCCTCCAAGCACGCTCGCCTGGCCTGCTCCTCTTCCTCCCGCCCAGCTCGAAGCCGATCGCAATACGACTCTCCTTTACCTGACCTGGAGTAATTCGTCCAAGCCTATCTCGATCAGAGGAGGATCCATCATCGTGAAGCGACAATCTGAAGGCGAAACCTTCCGTCTCGAACTTCGTCGCGGTCTATTCCCGCCAGGAGCGAGCGGCAGGCTCGCGTTCGATACCAAAGCTTTCACGGGGAGCCAGCAGCTCTACGATATAGAGGTCAATATTGAGCTTGACCAGACCGGCGACCACGTCATTGGCGACAAGGCCAGTTCTTTCGTTGGTGTGTTTTCGCCAGAATCGACTCTCGTGAGCAGAAATTGACCTTTTCAATGTGTCAGCCTCTCTCGTTACGCAAAGGTCACAAGATGTCTGTCTCTACTTCCCTCGTTGTGGACGTCGTTTGTGGTCCGACGAAGCGAGTCTTATCGAGATATCTCCCTATTTCGATGCACTTCGATCCTCCGAGTTCTACGAGAACGACATGGAAGCACACGCTGACAATCAGGAGGAGGAGGATTCATCCATCACACTAGCGTCTTATGAGTACGACGACTCAGACGAGGAGACCGACAAGCTCACCAAGTCGATCAAGACGAATGTCGAAGAACTCAAGACCCCAGGAGTCCTCTACAAGACTATCAGGGTTACTCAGCACCGCTACGAGACGTATCTTGCCCTGCTTTGTTGGCTTGGTACCGGACAGATTGCCTTCGCACCTCTTCGTTCGACCTTCGAAGCTGGCTCCAACAACCAAAACGGCGAAACTCGTACTCGCGCGAACGTCGTAGCGGACTCCCTCCGATTCACTGAACCTCGTTCCCCTGCCCCTGTCTCTCCCAAATCAATCTATCGCCTCGCACACTATCTTGAAATCCCCGGTCTTCCCGACATTGCTCTTTCCAACTTCGAATCCCAACTCTCTCGTGCCAATGTCATGTTCGAGCTCTACAGCGACATCGCCAGCAACTACACCGACATACGCGATGTCGCCCTTCGTTACGCTGTCAAGCACTGGAAAGACGTCGTCAAAACTCGAGGGTACAAAGAAGTAATGAAGAGAGGAGAAGACGAGGGAATCGACGGTGTTACGGGACTTGTACTCAGTCAAACGTTGATGGATACATGGTCAAAGTAAGAAACCGAGGAAATCAATAGGAAGTGTTGTCGCTTGCGAATGAGGAGGAAAGGTTCGATCGGTTATAGAATTTGTTCGTTTGAAATGTTTTTGCTCTCGCTGGATCAAGTTTGCAGTGCTTATTGAGAGCGGAATATGAGCTATGGAGTTCAAGATAGCGTTCTATCTGGAATGAACAGACTGAGAGACGAACATTTTCCTCCGAGTTCATTCGAGTTTGACGGGTCTGACAAGTACAAGCGAAGGAGCTCAACTCATAAAATTGATCATCTAATTATTTGCGCCATAACGAGTCCATTTCGCTCGGCGCGCTTCAGCTTTCGTCAAGAGGAGGAGTCGGAAGGGAGACTGCAGAGAAAAATGGCGAAAACTGAGAGAGTCTGCGAAAGGTACGGGATTGTTTCTACAGATTTATCGACTCGCATGTCAAATATTGTGTCCAGGTGACAGCGGAGAACAGCTAGACTCAACACTGACGTGGAGTGCTCAACCGATAGATCTGAAACCGCGTTTTCAGGTATATATACTGTTGATTGAAGGTTCTATTCATCGGGTCGTTGGTGAAGTGGTTATCATGCGAGCCTTCCAAGCTCGCGGGACGGGTTCGATTCCCGTACGACTCATCTTTTGCCAGTTTCGAGCTTTTCTTTTCTTTCGTTTGCTTTTGCTCGAGACCCGTCGTTGACCTGCTCGTCGATACGTCGCAGGTAAGACAATGTCAGCGATCCGACAAAAGCGCAAAGCTTTCTGACCGAGCTTCATGAGGAGATCGGCTGTCTTTTTGCGAGAGTCGACACCTTTGTGTAGACAATTGCGAGCTTGTGGAATCTGAGCACTTCTTCTCTTCAAGCTGACCCTCAAAAGTTCGAGTCCGATTCTAGAGAACACATACGATAGATTACAAATATTAGAGATGGGGATGACACCTAAATCATGCTCGCTGCCACTACGGAAGGTCTTCCTCGAGGAAAAAGAGCTTCTCTACCAGCTCATCGCACAGATGCTGAGCCGCTTCACGACTTTCAGCTGCGACTTCCTCCCGACAGT
This sequence comes from Sporobolomyces roseus, assembly GCA_016617785.1. Taxonomy (NCBI): domain Eukaryota; kingdom Fungi; phylum Basidiomycota; class Microbotryomycetes; order Sporidiobolales; family Sporidiobolaceae; genus Sporobolomyces; species Sporobolomyces roseus. The sequence continues at coordinate 1,398,846 of JADILM010000005.1, read as the reverse complement.
ATCGTATTAACTCCAGCCTCGTGAGCCCGAGTAGGCGTTTGTTCTCCGGCGAAGGATCTCGAAAGGATGCCACCAAAGAACCGGCATAGATGAAAGACTTGTGTTGAAGGTTCGTACCCCAAGGAGCATTGCGGATAACTTCTGGGTCGCCTTCTCCAATTAGAACGTTGACGAGGAAGTCGATGGGTTGTGCAAGGAATACGTTGCGGAAACAGGCCCTGACTGTTGATCGTGACATATTTTGTGGCGAAAGCCTCTGTGTCTCAATCGTGATTGCTATCGGCGCAGCTGCTTTTCGTGTTTTGAGCAGATCGTAGGTGAATTCTGACGGAAGGGGCTCCTCCTTCCCGGGATCTCAATAAGCGGCAAGGGAGAGCTGTAGTAATCCACACTGTCCAGTCAGCGGTAGTGAGGAATGAAAAGGAATCCAGGCTGATCAACTCACGAAGAAGAACCGTTCCGACTCTTCCTGGGATGGCCCTAGCTGAGCGGCCATTCCAAGCCAGCTTGTTCGCGTTCCGTCGGGAGTGGTCATGACTTGTTGGCTGATAGACTTCATATGCACGAGCTCAGCTTCTGAAAGCCCGGGCCACTGGAAAGGGGAACTTCGAACACCGCACACTCGCTTGTGAAGCGGGAAGACCTACACTCTCACTCACGCTCGGTCAGCTCATATCAACAGATAGCTATAGAGAGTGAGACTGACAAGCATTTGGTGCTCTCTTGAGCAGAAGAACATCCAATTCGTGCCATGACGGGCGCAGCCCGCGCATCGACTTGAGGTAGATTCCTGGCAGACTACACACCTGCCGGTAAGGGAGGTGGACATAGAGGGAGAAGGAGAGGTGGACGTAGGGAACCGGGCGAGAGGAGGGAGAGACGTTGCGAGGGATTAAAGGGGACTGATCGAGGAACAGTAGGTCGTCGTGAGAGATGGTCGGCGTGATGTAGTAAGTATCGAGAGTGAAGATGGGAAGTCGGAGAACGTCGAGTGGTGCGGTAAGGGGGGAAAGGAGAGGGACTGGGAAGAAGATTTCGAAAGTTTGGGCGAAGAGGAAAGCGGAAGTCGCCTTGTTTGGTTCGTCGGAAGTACGCTCGTCTATAAGTTCTACTCTGGGTGAGATTGTAGCAAGCTTGGCGAGTCTTGAGGTTGACTATTCGAGGGGAGAGAAGGGAGGAAAGTAGTCGGTGGGGGAAGTAGCGAGGAAGGGTTGCGCGACCTTGTGATAGTATAGGGTCGAGTCGTACAGCTCCCAAGACTGGTTTGAAGCTATCTCAAGCAGTCTAAGCGAGTTGAAGAGATTGGTTCGAGGTCAACCAGCGAAACTCGTTTCTTTTCACTCTGATTAAACCACCTCGAACTCGCTAAACTCCTCTAGACCAACATGCAACACCTACTACAGCTTACGATGACCTAGCTCTTCCCGGCTAGCCTTTCTCCTGTCTTCTCAGACTCTTCCCCTCTGTTCATCTCTCTCCTCGAATTCTCCCTCGACTTCGACTTCTCGAACTACACAAGCGCTGCCGGTATCAAGAGTATCTTGATTAGATTGGCGGTAGCGAAGAATGTGAAACGAGAAGTTGATGATACCGAGAAATCGATGCTGTCAACTCGCGAGCCAATCTTTCTCTCCTTCCCTCGATTCGGGAGCGTTGAGAGCTAATGGCAACATTTAGTGAAATGTGGCATGTGTACGGCGTGTAATTGAGCTTATATACGGCGATGTGCGGGCAGATGAAGCTCGAGAGATGATAGTGATTCGCAAGAATCGTCGAGATCGCAAGGTGAGCTCCCTCTCCCCCTTGCCTCTTCTTAGAGAAGCCTGAAGCTGATCGACAACTTGACTTGCTGGCGATGCATCGATAGCGCTCAGGCTTGGCGTAGTCCTTCGTCCCTTCGCACACACGAAACCCTCGAGCTCGACAAATCGCTATCGAAGAAGAGCTGGTGGACGGGTTCGAATGCGCGAAAGGAGTCAGGGAGTGGCTATTGAGCAGGGGACTCTGGCGTAGCGTACAAAGGTGTAGGATAGAGAGGCAGAGTCGAAATCGAGACATTCGTCTCCTTGAAATTGGGATGTGAAGTAGACAGACAGAGGAGCGAAACAGCAGAGCGAGAGCTTGAGGCACCGGACGATAGGCCAGCGACTCGATAGAAGGATCTGAAGCCCATCAAATTCCGATTCCGACACAACATCAGCAGCAAATCGATCGCACCCCGCAACCTTGGCCTTTTCTTCCTTCAAGGAGTGAGAGGAGACAGTGATGTGAAGGAGGAGAAAAGAAAGCCACGTCGTTCGAGGGAAGTCGCGAGGTAGCGAGAGTCGAAATCGCTCGGAGCGAGGATGAAATGTACGGCAATGATTTCCAAATTAATGACTCGAGCAGCAACGTCGAAAGAGGTCACCAGGTAGCTCTCGGTCAGAATCCAAACCTCGAGCAAGCGTATCGAAGCGGTATTCCATTTCTCCCGACCAGAACCTCTGACTACTATTTGCAACTCGACTTCATCTTGGCTAGGCGGGCCATCAGCTCTGCCAACCCTTTTGCACTATCGTACCTAGATGCGTCGACAAGGTTGTCGACGATGGTGCGAGCTAGATTTGGATGAGTCTCCCTGACCGCTTCTTCGCAAAACATCACCAAATTCCGTTTCGACCACAGCATAAATTCCCAGATTTCGTCACTATGAGGTTCCTTGACAGTTTGAGCAAATAGACACATGTGAATGAGGCTCTTGTGCTGGTACTCCGACCACCAAGATGCAAATTCCGGGTTCTGACGCAGATTGTAATCGAGGATTCCTTGAGTGTAAGCGAGAACGTTGAACGGAGATTCGCACGTTGATTTGTCACTGAGTCCGAGAGTCGCGTTTGAGGTAGTCTCGGGATGAGATGCTGAATGCGTATGCGTTCGAACGAATGCTGACGATTTCTGCAGTTTCGGCAAGAGGAAGAGCTCGTTCTTTGACAGAAGGCTCGCGGTGTATTTCGAAGGAGTGCTGGAGCGGTTTAGACGGGCTAGATTCAGTCTAGAGATGACTGAATCGCATTGAAGGAGAACTCAAGTGCTCACCTGTACCGCCTGGAGTTGCTCTTCGATCGGAGGTAATTCGCCTGGATTGTTTCGTACCATCATCTCAAGCCAGCTCTTCATCACCTTGCCCTCCTCGAGAATAGGCCGAATTGGCATGACGCAGAGCTTGACCATATCCTCGATCTCCTTCGAATTGAAGCCAGGCCAATGATATGGATTCGAACGCACACCACAAACTCGCTTGTGTGCAGGCCAGATCTATGAGAGTGAATCGTCAGCTTTCATAGCAACCGGGAGCGACAGCGAGAACCCACAAGCTTCTGATGTTCAATCGAGCAGAAAAACATCCACTCCGTTCCGTTCTTCGCATACGCCGAGCACCTCGTGACAGTCTCTTTCCCACATACAACACACTGTCCGGTAGCTTCAGTAGCGGGGGAGGGAGAGGTCGACATTTTGAGAAAAGAGGTGGAAGTGGGTTCGAGAGTTGAAAGGAGGAGCGAGAGCTGAACAACAAAGGAGAATCAAGTCAGCTTTCGTCTGTAGGGCTAGATAAGAGATGTGGGATACTGACTAGGTTATTGGAAGGGCTCTTGAGGTGAGTTGAAGGGAAAGAGAGCTGATTTGAGATGAGAGAGTTGATCAAGATGGAGAGAGGCGAGAACGGCGAAGAACTGCTTGATGAGCTTGTGTGTCACGCTCAAGAGCGATATCTGAACTGCACAGTCAGGCTCGAATCGATGCGGTCGAAGTTTGTCGAGAAAGTGAATCGTCGAAATTCAAGGGTCGAATCACGCTCAATTCGCTTCCCTTTCTTCACCTCTTTCTCGACTCGATAGAGCTACATGTGGACTAAAATAGACAGATACGCGCTAGCTAGCTTGACGGTTTTCGTTTGCACAAAGACTACTCGCGTCTCAACTTCTTTCGCAAAGCGAGAAAGCACGAAGCTTGGGCTCTCTCCTCATGACATCGCTTAGTGGAGGAGGTGACAAGCCAAACACAATATATCACACAAGTCACAGATCAAGAAGCACCAGTAGTACCCTCGCTATTGCACAACGAACGAGAACGAAAGCTTCGACCGATTCCCACTTCTACTCCTCCATCCCCCCTCACTTCGGCCCGTGTTCTTTCATCAGCTCGATCGCCAGCATTAATCCACTATCCAGCTCTCCCGAGTTTGCCCTTTCCTTCACCTTCTTCAACGCCTTGGATTTCGCAACCTCCCTCCAATTCTGAACGGCGTAGGCGACAGCGACGTCGCGGAGAGCAGTGTAAGTCGCAGCGGCGTCTGTGAAAATTTCGTAGGCCACGATCTCGGGTGATAGCTGACTTTGAAAGTTACTGAGCGCGACTCGTGCGAGATCGTCGAGTTCGAGAAGGTGGGCGAGTCGATAGATGGATTTGGGAGAGCAAGGAAGAGGGAACTCTGGCGAGTGCTGTTCGTCAGCGGCTACTAGCCACTCCCCACGAGTCTTCGAGGCGAGTGCCGACAGAGTCGAGGGATATTTGAAAGAAGATCGGAGAGGAGCGAATCGGATGTTGCCGGTTCCCATCCAGACGAGCGTGGCGAAGTAGGTCGAATACGATGCGTCGATGATAGTGACGGTCTTGAATGGCTTTCCAGTCGTCTCGGTAGCCGAATAGGATATCGCCTCAGAGGACTCGGCAACAATTTCGTCGGTCTCGTCGTCCGATTCTTCCCCGTTTCCAGCAATCGATTCCTTCGCTACGGGTGAACAGCTCTGTCCGGTCACAATTGTGACGGTGGTCGCCTCGACGAAGCTTGAGGAGAAGAGGGATTCGAAATAAGGGGACGAGGCGCGAAGTCCCTTCTCGTCGGCCCAGAGTTGCTTGCCAGTTCGAGGGAAGTAGAAATGAACTTCGTTCGGAGATCGATGAGTTACTGTCTCTGTTCGAATAAAAATGGGTCAGTTGGCCTCTCGAGAAGAAGGGTAGCAAAAACAACTGACCCGCGAAGGAAGCAGTCACGCCGACGTTCGAGAATCTGACCGGGTGCAAGTCGATTTCGACCGCAAGCTTGATGGCGAAGGGAAGAGTGAGATAATGAGTAGGGGGAAAGTACAACCGACCCGAAGGAGTCGGAGGGAAGACACCTGGCGGAAAGGTGAGAACTAGATTCGAAGGTATCCCCGTGTAGCCTGACAGGTGGTTGACTCTCGCTTGACCGCCGGAGATCATGACTTTGACCTTCGCGTCAATCCATTCGAGGTAAAGTCTGCCTTTGCGTTCATCCCACGAAACGACTCCTGGAATGTCTTTGCCGTAGGAGATGGGAATGTCGATGCATGAAGACCATTGTCGCCCGTCCTTGTGCAGGCGACAGTCACGGTCGAGGTAGACCTCCATTTTCCGTCAAGAGAGAGGGGGAAGACAGAGCTACTGGAAAAGAAACCGAAAAAAAGACGAGGAGGCTGGAGTTGGAATTTGGAATAATCGTTCGTGTGAGGTCGCCGTTCCGTTCCGAAGCGAGACCAGAGCTAGCTGATGTGTCCGGAGCCAGGACTGAGCTTATCTTCAACCTGAGGAAACTTCTCGCGAGTCAACCCATTTCGAGAAGGATAGAAAATGCAGCTCACCACTTCCCGATATCTATCTACGAAGATCCATCTCTCGGCAAATTGAATCCTAACCTTCCACTCAGATTCCCAGCAGGACCAGCGAATCCTCCCTCACTCTGGAAACTGTCCAAAAAGTTCTTGACCAAATTGTAATCCATCGTGCCTCCATCTCCTTCCCCTCCCATATCTTTCAGCATTTGTTGCAATTCAGCGTCCATTTTCTCGACATCTTGATCGTCCTCTTCTCTTTCGGAATCGGCGAGCGTTTCTATCGTAACCCGATTCGAAGATGTTGGTTTCGAAGGGTTCGGTGTCGGTTTAGATGAAGCCGAGGCTGGACGAGGTGTAGAGGTGGACTTAGTTGGTGGAGGCATAGGTTTCGATCCTTTCTTTGCGTTGAGTTCGTTCTCCATCTGCTCCGTGAGAGAATCGAAATCGGCGAGATTCGGATTGCGAGAAGGCTGTAGAGGCGCAGGGGCTGATGTGGAGGCTGGGATTGAGGGAGGAAGAGCTGAAGATGAGGAGGACTTCGTGGTAGAGCTGGAGGGGACGATGTTTGTTTTCTTTTCCTTCGCAGGACCAGGTACGAAAGCTGTCAAAAAATCAATCAGAGTCAGAGCTCGTTCGAGAAGATGCAAGAAAGAGTGACTTACTTCCTCGCTCTCTCCTCTCGCCAGGTAACCCCTGATACCTGACTCAAACCTGGAGTCTCCGTCGTAAACTTCAAGGACTCATCCATCTCCTCACCCATGTCCAACATCTCATTCTCATTCATCACTGCAGGTGCCTCCTCATCCTCATCCTCCCCTTCCTCGACTTCTTCGAGTCCCTCTTCTCCAGGCAGAGCTTTATCGGAAGAATCTGAATCTGATGAAGCTCCATCATATTTCTCCGCTTCGAAGTTCGCTGGTCGAGCTGGTCGATCGAAAGATGGAGGAAGCGAGGTCGAGCTGAGAGGGGGAGGAGCAGTCGAAGTCAAAGTCGAGGGAGCGCCCCATTCTGAGGTCGGGAGAGGTGCAACGAGCTGCTCTGACAGTGTTGCTCGTTCTTTACTAGTCATCGTCGGCAGTTCGGTGTCACCCTCGTCGTCTTCGTGTCGTCTTCGTGTCGTCTTCGTCATCATCGACAGAACCACCATCGTCGGATCGTTCACTGTACGCGTACGAGGATCGTGAATTAGCTGCAATCGTATCTCAGATTCAGAACAACCTCGAGCGTACTCGTCAAACACAGCTCCCTGTACCGGTCCCCTCTCTTGCGCGAAGTTCTCCACTTTCCCCGCCATCCTCTCCAATTCCTTCGCTGCTTTCCTGCCCTTGCTCTCCTCCTCCTTCTCCTCCTCACTGCTCACCTTCCCTCCATCCCCCTCTTCATCATCCTTCATTTCCGCCCCCTCATCATTATCCGAGAACCCCTCTTCCTCGGACCTCGTACTTCCCCCATTCCCAGCGATACGACCTCTCAAAATTCCTTCCAATCCGGCTTCGTCGATGTTTGACAATCTTCTGAGGACCCTAGTAGGAAGACTTGAGATTCTGGGAGAGTCAAGGGGTTGGGAAATCGGGAGGGAAGAGGATCGGGAGTGGAGCGGGGACGAGAAATGGCTTCGTCGATCATTGCGCGAAGGAAGGTGTAGGCCTACGTCCTCTATGACTCAATCTATCGGCTGCCGCTGAAAGGAGAGATAGTTTAAGAGACGAGGGAACGTACGGATGTAGTTTAGCTTTGATCCGACCCATCTCGCATTCAATTCTTTTTCTCTCCATCCTTTACTCCCCTCGACCTCATTCCCAAAGAACCCTTTCTCCCCCAAACTCTTCAACATCTTTTGATACACGTGATTCGTGTTCGGATCAAACGATTCGAGTGGTGATGTTGTTGACCTGGGGATGGGGGAGGTTTGTTTATAAAGCATTTCAAACCCACATGCCTAATCATCACACTCAAAATCATCAATTAGTTGCGATATAAGAGAGAGAGTAGGGGAGAAGAAAGCAATCGTACAATTTTCATCCCGACCCCTTTTCGTCTCTCATCTTCTTTCCCCAAACTTCGTTCATTCCACTCAACTTTCTCGAATGGTTTCGGCGGATAGAGCTTTCATGGGATTAGTTGAGAGAAGATAGGGCGTGTGAGGCGGGTCAGGATGAGGACTGTTGATAGAGAGAAGGGGAATCGATCATGTCGTTTGAAGAGGGGGTCTCGAGGAACGAGAGGCGAGAGGGAGAGACGGAGGGATGTGCCCGAGCGGAAGATGATGAAGATATGCTTGATCAATACATAGCTAGATCCGATCGCAACACTTCATCAGCTCATTGACAGGATGAGAACTTTGCGAACAACGACCTACTTGATTTTCTGCGTTTTGAGGCGTAACCCAATTTGGCAGGCGAGCCGATGTAATCACTAGACATCTACCATCATCATCCTGTATCCCGACCACATCGTTTGTCCACCTCCGTGATCTCTCAGACTAAAGGTAATCCATTCTCCATCGACGGGATTCGTACTCCCTTCGGTACCTATGTTGACCTCGATCCACGGTGTACGAAAGCTGTCCGAGTGTGTTTGCTTATCATTGAAAGGGTTTGCATGGGAGGTTTCAGCGAATGACGACGGTGAATCGAGTTTTGGGAGTTCTTGACGAGCTATCCGATACTCATGGCTGACTTCTGGACTCCTGGGATGGTAGACGAGTTATGAGAGACGATCGCGGGTCAAGCTAGTGAAGGGTAGGAGAACAAGAAGCGATTTCGAATCTTAAGTTCTTTCCGTTCACCAGCAACAACTCTACCAGCTCGAATATACTCTCGAAGCTCTCAGAATAGCTCGCATCACCTGTACAAAGATCAAGAAGCGAGTCCTGCGCCGTTCTCGCTACGATCCACCTCATTCAACTTTTTTCATCTCCCAGTCGCTTCTACGTGCTTTCAGCTCGACTCCAGGTAGCTATCCGATAGCTCGTAGGCGAGTATAAATCTCTGACTCACCTCAAGGCGAAGGCTGACGGTCTCGCGTGTCGTGGTGCAGCTTTTCCTTCTCCCTCTTTCCCTCGCTTCCCCCTCGACCCTCCCTTTCAAAACATGTCCTTCGCTTCCACTCCTTCTCCCGATAGTACTTCTCCCGGAAAGTGCGCTGTCTGCGGGACAGAAACTTGGATGAGGTGTTCAGCGTGTTCGCAAGCAGGGTTGGATTGGATGTCTTTCTGTTCGGTTGAACATCAGAAGTTGGTGAGTGCCTCCCATTCAGTCTTCAGTCGTCCGTTTCCAATCGGACGCTCACTCGTATGAATGGGTTACCAACAGATTTGGCCAATTCACAAGAGGTTTTGCGGTCCTCGTTCAAACCCTTTTCAATGGCCACTTCTCACACGAGAAGAGTCAGATCAGCTTTATGAAGGATGTCAAGGACTCTATGCGCCAGCGGGAGGACCAGATCGCTGTTTACTCGACGTCTTCGTCCCTTCCTCAGCAACGGTCTCGCTTGATACCAGGAAAGCTCGTTTCCGTGTGAGCCGTCTACTCGAGTGACATATGATCGCACTGCTTATGCGCTGACTCTCGTCTCGTGTTAGATCATGCTCGAGACCTTACAAGATTCGAACACATCTTCTGTATTGACGAAAAACCATCGTGAATTACTCGTAAAACTTTGATCCGAAGCCTCCGAATTTCAACACTGCGGACCCGCGGCCATACGTCTTCCTGGAACGAATTTTTTCAGTTCCTCGAGCGCCAAAGCGAAGAAAATGAACCCGATTAACGAAGCAATCAGCACTCAAGAATCACACCTCGCCGGTCTCGCCAGCAAGGATCCCTCGTGGGTGTTGTGGTGGAGTACATATCAGCTCAGATATATGAATTACCGAGCCACGTACACGGCGTATATGGACTTCTACTTTTCGAACCCAATCTCACCTTCGCGCGAACTCGGGCGCTACGTCGACTACACCGCTGAAGTCCTCAAAAGATACTGCGTCGATGTCGTAGCGCATTCGGATCCTGGAATTGCTCGACTCCTCTCGAAGAATGTTCGAACTTCGACCGAAATTGTATCGGTTGAATCTTTTGCATTGTAAAATTGTGACGAGCGGATCGTGCGGAACTGATAATGTGTGGAGTATCGGAAACGTAGAGCTGGAATGTAAAACAACTTCCCCCGAATTCTCCAAATTCAAGTTCGTCGCAGAGCACTCTTGATCAAAGCGAGGGCAACTCTCCCCAATTGCATATCTTCAGTCAGCGAAGGACAGATTCGATCTTCTTCTATCCGCGTCGACACTGAGCCCGCCCGAGAGCTCTATCATCGAGAGAATGCTTGAACATCGAATACTGCAAGTTCTTTGGCATGTCCAAATAACTACACATGCTGCCGTTTTCCACTGCCCCGAAGAGATCGATCGCACAAATTGACCTACCTGCGTACCCAATATATTCGACAGAAGAGCTGGGTCGAGGACGGAGTGTTCGAAGAAGTAGGATTGTGTGCGGAAAGGGCATGAGGTAGAGTAAGCGTGGATTGAGCGGAGATCTCTGGCGATGAAGAGATTGTCGAGAGTATGTCGATTCGTAGGGGAAAGTCGGGAGAAGAACAAGTGGGAACAAGATGAGACATGAAAGAGAACGAATTCGAAGTCGGGAGGGTTTGAAGCGAGGTGACGAGGAGGGGTGAAAGTGAGGGCTGTACGAGAGCGAGGTCAGCTACGCGATACGACTTGTAGGGGACGAGAGGGTGAAAACGGACGAGTTTTGTGATCGAACAATTGGAAAACTTCCGAAAGGTTTTTCGTGTTCTTTCCTTCCTTCCAACCCGTCACTTCCTTCTACAGCTCACTGAACAGCTCCTCGCCCCTTTCACTGACCTTTACCGGTAGCTCCAGTTTCAGATCTGCCGATCCGACCCAACTTTCCTTCACATTCCTTCTCGACTTTCAATCTATCTCGAGACATTCTTTCGGCTCTGACCCGTTTTCCAACTTCAACTTCTAACTCTATACGACCTCCTGCCAGAGATGTGTCGAGGATAAACAGGGAGAGGGAGAGGAGGAAGTAAAGGGGTGGGCGGCAAAGGAAGTAGTCGAAAGGAGGGAGGATCGAGGGAAGTGAAGGACGAGGGCACAGATAGAGATACGATTTGTCGGACTTGAATCGGTCGGTAAGATGTGGTTTCGAGTGCGGAGAAGGTGTGGGCCATGGTGGACGGCAGCAGGCCTCGTCGAGCTCCCCTCGAATTGCGAAATCTTCGCCTCAACCCTTCCAAAACATCCCTCGCAATCTTGAAGTCCAATAACCGCCGATATGATCAACCTCAGATCATCTTCCCCTTCACCCTCGACCATTACCATCCTCCTCCATTCGATCACTTTCTCGCCTTCGCTCGCTCGAACTGTCCTCCTCTCGAATTCGATACCTCTCTCGTTCCTCCGGTGTCGCAGTCTCCCACTCTCGTGCTACATTCGAGGCTATTACTTTAAGATGAGTCAGCGCGGGAAAGGAGGATGAAGAGGAGGAAGACAACTCACAAACTGAATCGATTTCGTTTGTTTCGTTATTGTTCGATTGTTGAAAGGAGGAAGGGACAGTCTGGTGATTGTTGTTGGCTCGATACACTTCCCACTCGGTTAGTGAGGAGCTAGAAGTGCTAGGCTGAGTGTTGCTCGAGGTGGAAGATGAGGGATGAGGGGGAGGATGAAGAGGAGGTTGTGAAGTTGCGTCGGATTCTTCGGGAGGTGTGAGAAGTTGACGTGGAGGCAGGTCGGAAGAGCTCATTCGAATGAGCTCTTGAAGGGTGGACGAGGTTGAAGTGAGAGGGAGAAAGAGTGGGAGAAGTGAGGAAGGGAGAAAGAGATTTCGTCGAAATCAGTCTGGAGCACAAGGTTTCTTCTCTTTCCTCTTCCTCCTCTTCTTCTTAAGACTTCTCACTATACTCATAACTATCAGTATTACTACCTTTCAGAACAGCAACCTCAACTAATCATCGCCACCGGAAACCCTTCTTCTTCTCCTCTTTCCTCGCTTCTCTCCCTTGCCCTCGACCCACACTCCGACCAGTCTCAGCAACTCTTACCTCCAGCAAGTATCTCTGGTTACGTTGGAGACGACCTCGACCCCTCATCCTCTCCTAGCCTATCGCCTTCTCTTCGATGCGAGCCTCAAACCGTTGGTTCAGTTCAACGTCCCTCAGCCCTTCTACATTTCCTTCCCTTACACCAAGCAAGACGGACAAAAGTGGGAATTGAGGGAGACAGCTTACCTTGACAGCAGATAGGGACACGGTTAAGGAGGAGAAGGAAGAAAGTTGGCTCAAGACACCTTGATCTTCGATCTGATCCTCTCGCCGAATGCTCAACCACTTGCTATCCTCGCAAAGAGCTATTGAGGTCTACCCACGGCTCAGCGCCACTTCTAGCTCGAAACTCCCTTGGTCGGCGAGCTGCGAAACACTTCCGGTTGCAAGTGATTTCGGAGAATTGATGTTGCTGCTTCGTATAGAGCGTATCTGGAATCGTCGAAGTGCCTCTGTGACCTTTTTGGGAGGGAGTGCTAGACGTGGCGGCAACGTATCGACTATCATCTCTCGGAAAACGGCTCCCTCGCTTCGCTTTCTTTCGCTTTTGCCTCGACGATCCCGCTACAAATTCAAGGCGGTCTCTCCTAGTCGCTCTCAACTCCTACATCTAAACCTCTAGGAACTCGCCGCGAAGATCTCGTTGCTCGAGATTGACTATCTCCGAGATCGAGATGAGAGGCGAACCGCTTCCGAATCAGCTGCCCTCGCAAACTACCATCCTCCTCTGCTCTCCGTCATATTCATGGTCAGTCTCCGCTCTCATAGCGCTTCTCCCACTATCCCCAACGAGACTGATAGCTTTCTTACCCGTCCTCGCAGATTCACGGTATCAAGAGACACGATTTCACCAACTCCAGCTTCACCTCACCTGCCCCCTCAGCCGCTTCTATTCACTCAACGTACCACTTTCCCCTCACTGCAGTACTCTCAGATTCTCTCGAATACCGCCTCGACAGAGTAGTTCGAGCGATTTCAAATCTCTGCAACGTTTTCCTGCACACCACGTCAGATGTTTCGCTAGCGGAACATCAGCCAGCGACCTCTCCGACTATGTCACCTGCAGCAAATCAGCTTGCGCTGCCTCAAACGACAGCAGGTGAAGAGGGCAGAGGGAAAAGTGCCGTTTTTCGAGCGAACAAGGTGAGGAGGAGGGAACTTTTTCGGGATGAGGCAGACCTCTCTGGAGGGATTGCGTGTCAACTCGGAAGCTGTCGGGAAAGCAAAGGGAGCGATTGGAGGGATCGAGGGATCGTTTCGGAAAGGGTGTGAGTGAGTTGACGATTTTCGCAACATTCGGATCCGAAATTACGACACGGGTTTCTTTCAATAGGGCAAGAATCGCTGTGATGGCCTGAGCGGAGAGCATACTGGATAGCTCGAGGCTCTCAAGCTTCGGTGATTCAATGCATGCAGGATGAATTGGAGAAATGGATTCGCCATCTCTTGCTCTCTCGCTTCGATACATCACTCTGGTCTCCTCGGCGGACTCCTCCAGCTATCAAGACTTTACTCGGTATCTCCAGAAGCCGTCTTCTCGACTCTCAGGTCACCGCTCGAGCGCTGTTGTTTCTCTCATCACTCTTTCACTCAATATCACCTATCTCTCTACGGGTACAAGCAGCTACAAGATGGGAGTGGACCGCAGTCTCTTCTTGGAGGAGGTACTAGATTATCTCGTTTGTCCTTGTAAGCACCCTCTCTCGACATAATCGTTTTCAGATGCTCTTGGATTCTCGCTGACTCCGAAATTATCCCGCTAGTGTGCTTCGATACCCTTGAGGAGCCACAGCAGACTTGCGTAGATCAGCATGTCGCGTGCGCCACTTGCGTACGTTGGCTCTTCGGAAGAGGTGAATCGCACAATGAAGAGAAGCGCTGTCCTGAGGCAAACTGTCAGGAAACGTTCATCCAGCAAAGCCTCGCGACAGCTCGCTTCGCTGAACGGGCTTTGAGGTCTCTCGAGTACGTGTCTCGTCTTGCTTTTCGAAACGAGCGCTAACAAGCTCACCGAATATACCCACTCCGAGTCATAGATTAATGTGTGAGTTTGGCTGCGCTTGGATGGACACTTATGCCGAGTACGAAGAGCACCGACAGGTATGTGCCATCCTTGTTGGAGTCGTCGAAACCTACTCATGTTGACGAGACTTGCGACGACAGACCTGCGAAGAGAGGGAAGTCGAGTGTGAATTCTGCAGCGAGGAAGTGACCGCGAACGAATTGGACGATCATGTTTGAGATGATTGTGAAGAGGTTCTGCTCATCTGCCCTCATGGCGGTGAAGAGTGTGGAGAGTTTTATCGCAACGAACTAGACGAACACGCCGAGGAGTGTCAGAACTGTCGGTGAGTCTGAATCGACTTCCTTTTCGACCTGGCGCGAGACTGATTCCATCTCTATCGCTAATAGATGCCGCGTCGATCCGACCTGTCCTACTCGTACGAACCTCGAAAATTTACAAGCTCACGAAAACGAATGTCAAAGGTTGCGAGATGAGATTCAACAGCTTCGGGAGCAAGTCGGGAAGAAGCGTTCGAACAAACGAGGATCAACCGGAACTTTGAGTGGTGGAGACAAGAAGAGGAAGAGGAAGGAAAAAGCACGGCTTGCGAAGGAATCACTCGAGAAGGATATGGCATTGTTGCATCAAGAGAACGCTAAACTATCTGCAGAGAACAACACACTTACTTCAGAAGTCGTCAAACCCAAGGAGAAGGTGGGAGTAGAAGTCGAGTAGAGGTGTTTCGTTTTATAGTGTCATTGTCGTCGAGTTGAGGTGATCGGTTTTCTATCTGTCGTTATGCTATTATTCCCGCTTGCAATACTCTTCTTGTCTCTTGTGGATGTGTCGAGTTTCGATCAGGTAGAGTGAGAGCGCTTGCGAAAGTCGATTTTGCAAGTTCAGCTCCACCTTTCTCCTCTCTCTCAACTCAGCATTCACCTCACAGGAGTCAAGAGGTCTGATTTACCTTGATCAACACCACCTGAAGCTATCTCAGGTAGTAACAGCATTCGTTTCGTTCAATTTGAGCCGTTCGCCTCCGACCTCCTCCCCTCTTCCCTCGACAAGAATGGGTATCGAGCGATCAATCTTTGTCGGAGAGGTAGCTGATCATCTCAAATGTCCGAGTAGGCCCACTTCAGTCCTCGTCATATCCTCCCGTTCGCCAGCTGACTCTCATTTCGCTGCTCTCTCCCAGATCCTCTCTCTATGCATCTTGATTTCTGCAGTCTGCCTCGAAGTGCTCGAGCATCCTCAGCAAGTCTGCTCATCCCAACATCTAGCCTGTCACGATTGCATCGTCAGACACTTCAGGAGTCGAAAGAGGTGTCCAGTTCGTCGCGAGAGCAGTCAGACGGCTTCTCTCGTTCCTTCTCCGTACGCCGAACGAATCATCAAGGATCTCAAGTAAGTCCAACTTACGCTCTTCGCGCCAAAAAGTCGCTTCATCGGCTGAACGCTGACGACTTGATTTGGTTTCGCAAGAGTACGCTGCTCTTCGACTGCTTGCAACTGGAATGGTTCCTACAGTGATCGTACGACTCATATCGAAAAGGTGAGTCGAACATTCCTATTCTGCAGCAAGGATACTGACTGTAGAGTCCCGACAGGTCTGCGCCCGTCAAAGAGTTGCCTGCGAATCTTGCGGTCTCGAGATGCTTCGTTCCGCGAAATCCTGGCACGATCTCGACCAATGTCCTGAGAAGATGATCCCCTGTCGTAGAGGCGGACAGTATTGCAAGTCGTTCCTTCGAAAGGATAGCGCACAGCACGATCAACTTTGCGATCAGTTCAGGTACGTTCTTCCGCTTTTCCGTCATTCTCGTCGCTCACTCACCTCTCTATGAATAGCTGTCGAATGAGGACTGGATGCACGAGTAGGCTCACGCTTCGTAACCTTGCTCAGCACGAGCAAGACTGTTCGCGTCAAGTGCAAAAGTTCAAACAATTGGACAAGCAAATTGACGATCTCAAAACCGAGGTCGTCAGGCTCGAACAACGTAATCGAAAGAATCCACCTAGCTTCGACACGACTGGTATGCAGGAATGGGGTTCTTTGTGAAGAAAAAGCTTGCTGTCGTTTCCTCTCCGTTCAGTTCTGTAGCTTGTTTTCGTTGTCTTGCCTACCACAATCCAATGCTTTACCTCTTCTGCTTGATGTCGGCTCGGAGGAGAGCAAGAGAACAGCAAGTTTTCGCTCACACTCTATAGCCGAAGATTGCGTTTCCACAGGTATATATATTGTTGTTCCGCCTCCCTCTTCATCGGGTCGTTGGTGAAGTGGTTATCATGCGAGCCTTCCAAGCTCGCGGGACGGGTTCGATTCCCGTACGACTCATCTTTTGCTCGCTTCGACAGCGAGCGATTCTTTTTGCTGCTTTTCGCTTCCACCTCGTTGGAAGTCGTATACGTTTGCACTCGAGCTTCACGCCATGCAGCAGGTATCTCTCGGCTGCGCTGCCTTCCACTCACTCTCGACGACAAGGCCACGCTGACTTCGGGTCGAAAGATACGATAAATTACTAGACTAGTCTACTCTCGTCCAACTACCGTGTACAAACCTCCTCGTACAACCCCATCCTTGCGCCCTGTTCTCCAGTTTCCTCTCGACAATCTCAACGCTTCCCTCGACTTTCCTACCCGACTCTCGACAAGCTTCATCGATCAATGCTTGAACTTCCTCAGCCGTGAAGAAGTAGGTCATGGTCTGATCTCCTCGTTTGTACCAAGGTCGATTCGCTTCGGAAGTGGTCGAGTCGGATGCGGACTCAGCGGAGGGTGAATCTGGAGCGGTAGAGTCGGTTTGTGCGGAGAGAAGAGAGGGGACGCTAGCGTAGGATGCTGAAGGTAACGAGTGGAATCGAAGTTGAGCTTCATCGTGGAGAGCATAGTCTCGGAAGAGGAGAGTGCCGCCGGGTGCGAGGAGCTGAAGGGAACTCGGAAGATCAGTTTCAGATAGAGGACATCAAGAGAGTTTGACGAACCCTGATCAAAGTTTTGACAGCTTTCGCATGATTTCTCGGTGCCAACGCCGACAACACAAAGACGTGACTGACGATATCGAACTGGTCTATCGATGGACCGAATTCTGTAGGGACATCGGCGAGTCGAGCGGCGAGAGACGGTGCAGTCGAAGGTTCTGTCAGGTCGTGTTGGAAAATGTGAACATTCGATGGGTCGTGCGAAGGGTGAGCCTACGGATAGCTAGTGATCAGCAACAGTATCTCGAGAGAACACAGGAGAAAAACGTACTTTGGTCAACTCGACCGCTCTGTCCAGCAAGAAATGAAGGGTCAGTGGAACGTCGTGCAAACAAGAAGATGAGAGGCTCACTTGGCAGCAAAGTCAAATCCGACATATTTCGCTTCAGGATAGATCTCGAGCAGACTATCAAAAAACGTGAAAAGATTAGCATTTCACCTCAGGTTTTCACTCAACTTTTGAAACTCACGGATAGATGAAAGCACCGGTTCCGCAACCCGTCTCTAGGATAGCTTTCCCCTTTCCTTTTCCCTCCCCCTGACCCAATTTACTCTCCATATCCCATTCTCGATTGATCCAATGTCTATCCTTGAAGAATGGAGTCGATTGATGATTCGTATAGAATTGGTTCCAGTTTGCACCGGCGTGCTTGACAGTCTTTTCAACCCAGAATGCTGCTGCTGCAATTCGATTCTTTGCGAGAATGGCTGTAGTGAAAATGAGTGAGTTTTTAGAGGAGAGTGAAAGAGACTGAGTCGATTTCACCTTCAGGAGGTCCAGTGAGAGGTATACGAGCTTTTCGAGGCTTCTTGGATGACTTTGGAGCTTGCGCTGTAGCCGTAGAAGCTGATGTGGAGGTGTGAGATGGAGTTTGAGATGAAGGTGAAGAAGTCGAATCTGAGGCTGAAGGGACGGCGCCCAAGTCCAATGAAGAAGCCGCCTGTGCTAACTGAGCTACTGCAGAGCCTGACATATCGTTGTGAGTTTCGACTGAGGTGGTTGAATCAGAACCGGTTCTTTTCCACGTTGATTTCGCAAAGTTGGAAAAGTGAAAACTCGAGTTTCGTAAATTGTGCTTTCGAATGGGAGGCAATGCTTTGGAGCCACCGAGAGAAGAATATCACGCGAACAAGCTCTCGAAGAAGCAGACAAGGGTGCGAGGACCGCTTTCTCTCGCAAAGGGAGGATTGGCAGCGACGAAGAAGAGCAGATATAAACAGGTGGTTGGGATTGCGTTATTGAGGACGACAAGGGTTAGATTAAGAGAGACAAGAGAGCAAATTAGATAGTGTAAGGGTGTAGAGTGAGAGAACTATATGCAAAGAGGAGGAGATGGATTTGAAGAGTCGAAGCAAACGCATCTATGTACAAATCGCGATGTTCGATATAAAGGTATGCGGGAGAGAAGACGAAGACCGGGTCGCTTATGCGGACTCGACGACGTGGTTGGTGTGGTGGAAGTCGGGGTTGGCGGGAGTCGAAGCTGAGGAGGTGTTGTTGGTGTTCGATCCAGGGACCCAGGCAGGGGTAGCGGCGGCACCGTGAGGGGAAGGAGCCATTGAAGCACGAGGAGTAGCGGCGGCAGAGTAGGCTCCGTTCTTCTCGTTGCGGAGACGGGCGTCGACACCATCGGAGTACTTGCCCGAGGAGAAACCGAGGCGGTTGTAATCGAGCTTGGAGACGGAGATGACGTGGATGAAGCAGTAGACGGGCTTGGCTAGGAGATCGAGGACACCGTAGAAGACCATTTCACCCTGTAAAATGAAGATTAGACATCAGTTTTGCTCGTCGGAACGCAACAGAAGACGACCAAAGACGTACAGTAGGAGTTATGACGTTCCCCCCATCTGCGAGTCCCCAACTACACATCACAAGAGAGGTCAGTACGAGTTCGAAGGTGAAAGAGAGAGATTGCGGCAAGGAAGAGAGGGAGAAGATTTCGAAAATTTCAAAAGGTTCCGTATTTCGATGAAGCGGGACTTACGCGATGGGGTAAAGAAGCCAGAGGGTGGAGAGGATGATAGTTGACGTGAGGTAAGTCCTGGAGAAGTCGGAACCGAGACGAGCGGCGGAAGCACGACCGGGGATGAGGAGCATGTACCAGATGACGACGAGGGCAGCGCAACCGAAGGCGAAGAATCCCCACTTGTAAACGGATTGGACGAGAGCTCCGATGAGACCGGTGATGATCATGACCTGAGCAATTCGAGTAGAGTCAGCGAAATGTTCGAAAACGAGAATCGTCGTTTCTGCGACGGATCAAACTCACGATATCGAAGAAGATAAGGATGAAGATTTGGGAAAGGGGAAGACCGGTAGTGAAAGCGAGTTCGAGGAGGAGAAGAGGAGTGGTGATGGTCCAGTCGATGTATCGAGCGTACCAGATCGAACGAGTAGGGTTTTGAACTCCGACGTCGACCCAGTTTTGACCGAGAGTTCCTCCGCGAATGTACTCGACCTGTACGGCCGTGGCGCCGAGGTCGGAAGCCATAGCGAAGTCTGGTCGAAGAGAAACAAAACGAAAGTCGAGTTAATGTTCGAAAATTCGCCGTGTCTTCTGAAGAGATGTGCGAAACTCACAGGCAATGGAGGCAGTGAAGCAGATAGCAGCGGCGAGCTCGTGGAAAGCTCGCTCACCGACGGGTCGCTTGAAGGACATTCCGAAGAGACCCATGGCGGAAACGAGCATGACAGCGAAGACGGCCCATAACCAATCAGATGCGGCAGTGGTGATATCGATGTTGGCAACGAGCTGATTTACAAGAAGAAGGGAAGCCGAAGTAGAAAGAAGAGGAGAAAAAGAGAGAGTGCGAGGTCAGCGAAAAGTACGAGATCGGTTACAGAGAGAATGGGACATACAGGGTTTTGGTTGAGGACATCGTTAGCCCTCTTGGCGAGGTTGAGAGTGGATTCCATAGTTCTTGAAGCTGAGGGAGTTTGGGCGAGAAGAAGAGAGAGGGAGAGACAGGAGATGGAGTAGGCTTGAAGGTCGAAAAGTTTAGAAGGAGTAGCGGAAGATTGACAGTTGACGAAGAACTTGAAGAGTACTCGAAGCTGGTGAAAGGAAAGAGGAGAGGAGAGGAGAAGCAAGAGCAGAGCGAACTAAAAGAGAGGTTGAAGCCGAAGATCTTGAGATGCGAAAATGACGCTGTTTTTGAGCCGAAAGTGTTCTCATACGACTTCCCCCCGAGAATCCGAATGAGATCTGCAGCTAAATCTGAACGCCCCGAGGTCTATTTCTCGATGTTTCCCCTTTAAAACTGCGATCCACAACGAAATCGAGACCGACCCTCTGAATCTCCTCATTGAACTTGACGTAGTTGAAACTCACCCCTTCTTCTCAGAGCTTTACTCTCTCGCGTGCCGCTACGGTTCATTTGACAATCTTCTCCTACGATACTGCGACCGGTGTGACTCGACTTGCGACTAGAAGAAACGGCATAATTCAGTCGAATCGACTTGCGAAAAAAGCTTAAAAACTCATCGTTCACCGAGTTTCGTCGTTTCCTACAGAGTCGGTGAGCGGGGTTGGGAGTACAGTAGTACGAAACTGACCGGTTATAACTCTTCGCGAGGCCGACACGAGTTACTTCAGTAAGCGAGATTGTCGAAGGGGTGCGAGGAGAGTTTTGGTCAAAGCCGAATCTGTGTGCGTTTCGTAAGGTCGGTCTCCTCCATTCATCGTGTACTGCGATACAGTGCTCGGAGGCATTTCTCGGGACCCCTTCTCTAACAAATTTCGAGAAATATTTAATCGGTATCTCCTCTCACGTCACGTCTCCTTTGGCCTTGGAAACACCTTGTATGGCCTCTATACATCGATGGCAACCAGGCTTGTGCTTCCTGGCTCCATAGAAGCAAGTTTGAGAAATTTTACTTTTCTCGAGGCCAGAATTTGGCGCATTACAGCAATTAGATTACATCAATTACAATATATGTAATGTCAAAGACAATCAATGGCTCAGGGGAGGGCGAAAGCGGAAGCTGGAAAACTTTTTCCGACCCCTCAGATTTGGCGCATTACAAAGCTTAATAGGCAAAACTATCGCTTTATTGTCTATTAATAAGGCCTAATTGAATACAAAGTGCGAAAAGCTGAAAAGGTGGTTTTTGAGCTCCTCTCGGCGAGACGAATCGAACGGCGTCGGGCTCAAATAATTTGAAGAAGAATTGCGGGCTCCAGAAGGGGTCCTGAGAAATGCCTCCGAGCACTGTAGATCATAGGTGGCGTCGAAGGTTGAAAACAGAAGCAGCAAAGCAAAGCAGCAGCAGAGAAAGGTAGGGAAGAGGAAGCAAGAAGCAGAAAGCAATCTCAAAGATTGATTGATACGAGACCGTTTTGATCGAAGTAAAGTTGTCGAGACATGCTTGGCAGAGATGGAAGAAGAAGAAGTCAGTGCAATTTCAAATCGAGAGTCAACTGCGCTCGCACGTGCGCAGAGGAAGAGAGAGAAGCAGCGAAACGAGTTTTTCGCAAGGACATCGAGAAACCATTTCTCCCTCAATCTGGCGTCTACCGCCCCGTTGTAGGAAAGGAAGAGCCGTAGAATGAACAAGTACTGCCCAAACGAAGCGCAGGGAGACTCAGTTCAAAGTCACCGTGACCGACTTTTGCGAAAAAGTAGACGAGGCCTCATTTTCGATCAGTCCTCCTCTACGGTTCCTGGTCTTGCGAAGTCGACATAGATACTGTAGTGCGAGCAACTCTGCTCGACAATGATCAGACTTTGCAGCTCTGAGCATACGTTCAGCTGAAGTGAGACGAAAAGAAACGCTCACGAATTTTCGTGAAAATTCGTCAAAGAAGCTCTCCTTCGACAGTTCCCGAGCGACTCCTGTTCGTTCAGCATACTCAATCCAATATAATGATAACAACAACAACTTCGCTCAATCCTCACCTCATACTCAAATCCCTTCGTCACTACTATCCCCAAAATCCATTTCCTCTTCTCCATCCTCTTCCCCCGCATCCTCCTCCTCCCGCTTCCCTCTCACATCTTTGCTCGTCTCTATTGCGTCCCGATTGAGACTGGCATAATATCGATCAGGCGAGAAACTGAGGAAATGAGTCCTCGAATCAAACAAGTAGGATTTATAATCGACTTGACGATTGATCTTTCTCACTGCTTCTGTTTCTGGGGGGCTTAGTGGAGGTGGAGGTGGAGGTGGAGGTGGAGGTGGGCCAGGTGGGAGAGGTGGTGGTGAATTGGGAGGTAATGGGGGTGTTGAATCCTCGTAGGGTCGAATAACAGGAGAAGCTTGTTTTGTTTCAACCAATTCCTCCTTCTCTTCCTCATCGTACATATCGAGTACTTGAACTTCCTCAAACTCCCACTCCTCATCTCCCTCCCCTCTCCTACTTTCAATAACCCTCCTACTTTTCTCAGCCGGACTCATTTCACCCTCGATCCAACTCCAACCATTCGGATAACCCAACTCCCGAATTCTACCCATCCAAGGGAATTCCTCTGTCGTGTACCCCTCGCTCTCCGCTGCTAGTCCAAGTGCACGTCGAAGAGTAGAAGAAACGAGGCCCGGTTTGAATAGGGAGTGGAAATGGAGGAAACGCTGTCTGTCGGAGGGCAGAGAGTTGGAGGGTAATCGTGGGTCGTTACGTGAGTCCGATAGTCGATGATAGGAAGAAGAAGAGTTGGAATTGGATTGTTGGAATAATTCACGATTTTTCTGAATCTCGTTCTGATCTCGACGAAATGGGCATTGAGAGAGTGAATGATCAGGTGAAGAACAATTGAAACAACTTTTAGTGGGCATCAAGTGGTTGAGGATTTGACCAGATGCTGGATCTGAATCTTTGAGAGTTGGAGGAGGAGGGGGAGTTTGGGATTCGCCGAGAATCTCGAGGGATGAGGAATTGGGATTGGTCGAGGGGAAATAGGAGTATGAGAAACCGAGACCGAAGGATGCGTAGTGTGAATCGGGGACTATTTCCGAAGGGGAAGCGGAGATGATGAAGAGAGGTGGAGAAGAGTAGGGGGATGGAGTGCGATTTGGACGGGCGGGAGGAGAAGAGGGACGTAGGCGCTTGTAGAGTCGAGGGGAAGAGGAGGGAGAGAGGGTTGTTGGAGTAGGTGAGCGAAGACGTTTCGTAGAATCTGAAAACGCTTGCTTCGTCTAGGATCAGTCTCGCAAGATGACTCGTTGTTGTTAGCGAGAGTACTCACCTTTCACTTCCCCTTCTAATTCGTCTCTCCTTCCTCCTTGATCTGTGTATTCATGATTCTCGTCCATTCTTTGACCAATTCTACTAATTTATCTTTCTCAACCTTATGTTTCATTACCCTTCCACCTTTTTCTTTCCCGTTCCTTCCTGCCAAGCTATCGAACGAATCGTCTACGCTCCAGTGCAAGACGGGGATGTCGTATTGATATAAACGACGCCAGGCAGTTCTGTCGAGAGCTGAATCGGACGAAGGATCTTCAAGGGGTTGCTTGCGGATGTTGTAGAGGGATAGTTCGAAGGGTGCCTGATTGAGTGAGAGGGGTTCAGTAAGGCTTCAAGGGTGAGGGAGAGCGTCAGCAGAGGAAGGGAAGAAAGAGGAGAGGGAAACTTACTATTTTGTTCACTTGCTGTAGATCTGCTTTTACTACCTCACACAGACTGCAATTCGGCGCAGTAAACAGAGTCAATCGAGGTAGACGAGGCGGCATGAGGTTGACAAGGGGAAACTGATTCTCTCTCTTTCTTTCTCCTGTCCCCCACTTGACTCTCTCCAATTCTTCAAACAACTCTTCGAATAGCTCGTCGAATATGTCATGGTCAGGATTGAAGAAAGCAGCGAATCGAGCGACTACTCAAATCTCGATGAAAGTGGGATCAGTCGAGAGAACTGACGATTCAGCATTCAGAGTAGAGGATGAGAAATTCAAACTGTGAGTAACTACTTCCTCACTCTCTGTATCGTATGAATGTACTCGCAAGGTATTCAAGTCAGGGAAGAGGGAGATAGAAGGAGAAGAGGGGGGATCGTCATCAACCAAGAGTAACTCTGTTCTCTCTCTCGAGGGATTGGCATAGAGTAGCGGGCAATCAGTCAGGCTAGAGCACTACCTCGCCGACGCTCAATAAGCGGGAGAGTCTCCTCATCCTCAAAATGCGATTACTTTTCCCCTTGTTCGGGTTCCCCCCCCCCTTTCCCAGCTTCTCTCCCTCATTCTCGCTGACCCATTACTCATCCTCGCTGACCCCCATTTACTCACTCTCTTGCAGACTAGAGAAGAACGCACAATCCCTTCACAAAGAAGCGAAAGCCTACCTCGACGCAGTCCGATCCGTCTCTGCTTCCTCGACCCGAATCGGCACTACTTTGGACCTGTTCTTTGGCTCTGATGCAGGCGAAGCAGCCATGAGCGCGAACGCTTACAAACGAGCTGTTGAAGAAATGGAGGGGAACATCGCTAGATCTATCGTTTGTTCCTCTTTTCCATTTTCTGAGAAGGGAGCAGATACTGATAGGAAAGAGGGATATAGGACGCTCCGTATAGAGCTACCGTGTTGGAACCGATTGGGAAATTCAACTCTTATTTACCCGAAGTTAGAAATGCAATCACGAAGAGGGAGAAAAAGGTGAGCAATTCCTCTCTTTCAACGAATAGCCCAGCTGAGTTGTGGTTGGGGTTCCAACTTGTTCACAGCTATTGGATTATGATGCTGCGAGAGCAAAAGCACGTAAATTATCTTCGAAAGATTCAGATCCCGTTACTTTACGAGCTGTACGTACACTCATGCTCTGCGATCATTCTCGCGTCACGGAGACTGATGGTGAACGTTTCGGGTGCGTACAGGCCGAGACAGAGGAAGAGCAAGCACGAGAAATTTTCCAAGCGTTAGATCATCAACTCAAAGAGGATCTACCCCAACTCCTAGACTTACGAATCCCTTACCTCGACCCTTCATTCGAATGCATGGTACGCCTTTTCCCCATCCCTCCTCTCGCTTATATGATTCTCGAGAGCGTTGAAACTGATTTAGAGAGGGGGATGATTTGTGTAGATTCGTTTACAAAGTCATTTCGCTACGGATGGATACGAGAAATTGGGAGGAGTTCAAAGGTATTTCGCAGAAGGGATTCGGGAAGAATATGCGAGTGGTGGATTGGACGCTCAGGTAAAGCGCACGATTTTCCCCCTCTCTCGAATCGTCTCTACTCGAAAAGGATACTGATTCGCTGAGGAGATCGTTGTTGAAAGGTCGAGGGAAGTTTGCAGGAGATGAGGGAATTGTCGATTGTTGGATTGAGCGCTTGATGAGCAGTAGAAAGTGTGGAATTGGTTGAAGAGGACGAACGAGACCAAGAGGAGAAGAATGGTCGGGATGCGAATACTTGAGGTTTCGGATTATAGTGTTTCGCCGTTTGATGTGAATCTGTACCAATTGAATGAACAAAGTATATATGCCTTCAAAAGGAGAGCAGTTTGACAGAGGGAGTAGTGATTTTCGCCCCCAGGAAACGAAATGAAAGTTTTTGCGAAAGTCGCTTGTTCGCTTCCCGCATTACTCACCTCTTTCTCGACCAACTTCTGTAGGTCATTCCTGAGCTTAGCCGAGTCTGTACCGATTGCTTAGACGAGGGAATCTACCTACAGCTCCCTTTCTCTTCCCTCCCTCTTCCGACTCGTTCTCCTCTCTCACTCCTCGACCTCTTGCACCTCGAGCGACCATCTATAAAGTGTTGTGATGCATGGAGGATGCGATCTAGCCTATTACGACTCTCTCGCGTCTTACATTCACCTCCGATCAATAATTCATCAATTCAATCTAGAAACATCTCACAACAAGCTACTGCTACTGCCACAAGGTCAAACATCACCAGTTATCAATACAGAGCTACAACAGCTGAATTCACGGAATCAGAGTTGCAAGAGAGACGGTTGCAAACTGAGGATTCATCTTACAATTCTACCTCGACTACTTCGAACAAGCGAACTGAGCACAACACGGATACGACCTCGAGATCACAACAAGCGATCACAACGGCGCAAACGAGTACAAGGCGTCCCCAACCGAAAAACACTGCAGATTCTTCTTTCGCAAGTACCAGCAAACTCTCGCTCCCTCCCTCCTCTCGCTCTCCAAACTCATCACATTCCTCACCATCCCCTCCTGCTATCCCATCCGCAACCACCTCACTCTCTTCCGTTCCCTTACCAAACTCTGAGCGTTCTCTCTTCCTCCTCCTCCGTCAACTTCAATCTACCTATCCCTCAATCCCTCCCTCCTGGTATTTCACATTCCATTCGCAACCCTACTTCACCCCTTACGTCTCTTCAAGAACCTACACATCCCTCCTCTCGCTCGGGTTCAAACGATCGAATTTATGGGTCGTTGAAGAAGTACTGAAAGAAATGGAGAACCGAGAGATTGGATTGGACGAGAAAGGATTGAGAGTACTCTTGAGGGGTTATAGGGGGACGGGAGAAGAGAAGAAATGGAGGGATGTTTTGGAGAGATTGGAGGAGGAGATGGGGAAGGAGGGGAGGGAATGGGTCGTCGAGGGGAGGAATACGAAGAGGTTGAATTTGGGAAGTAAGGGGAAAGGGAAAGCAAAGGAGATTCAGGAGGAGGGAGGATTGCGCGGAGGAGAAGGAGTTGGTTGGAAAGGGTGGATGATCAGAGGGAGGGATGTGAAGGTATTGGCTCAAGAGGAGGAAGGTATTCGTAGAGAAGAGATGACAGCGACGAAGTCGACACATCGAACGAGAATCAAGAAGAAACCACCAGCATCTCTCGTTCGACCTCAACGACGACCTCGAGTCTTGATTCCTCCTCTTCCACACCGACTCTCTTCGTCGAGCGCAACAAACCTCACTCAGCTCCTTGTATCAGATCAACGAACCGACGATGCATTCTCACTAGCCGATACTTGGCTTGCTCACAACCGACCGTCTCTCCCTTCAGACCCTTCTTCTTCCTCTCCTTCACCTGCACTGATTCAATCAACACACGAGTATAACGCAACCCTCCTAGTATTCCTCAATATTCTCCTCAAACCCCTCCTCCTCGCTCGTTCATCAATCTCAACCATCCTTTCCTTTCCTACAACATTCATCGCTCGCCATGCCCCTCGATCTCCACTCCCTCAACCTCAACCGGGATTATCAACGATCAGGGAGATCCTCTCTGGGCTTCAAGGGATGGAGGGAAAGAGTAGTTGGAATAGGGGAAGAAGAGTTGTCGATCATTTTGGGTATCAATGGGGATTACCAATTGGCGATGGTGGATTCGAGGGAGAAGAGCGAGTACGGTTTAGGCAGCCTAAGAATCCGGGCACGAGGGAACGACTCTGTTTAGGTCCCTTACCGACCGGAGAATCAGAAGAAGGTTTACTCGTCAAACCTCACTCCGTCGCTCCACCTTCAGTCTCGATTCTCCTCCTACAACTCGCCGTGGAAAGTCAATCCTCACCTCAAAGTCGCCTTACCTCGGACCAAATCCAGGAGTTTCGAGAATGGTGGAAAGGAGTTTGTGAGAAGGAACAAGAGTCAGATTGGTTGAAAGGATCGAAAGCACGATCTCTTCTGGTTCGAGCTGGAGAAGTAGGATTACTGGAGAAGGACGAGCAGGAATCTAAGAGGAGGGATTGGTTCAGAGAGCAGAAGCTGTACGAATCGAGAAGGAAAGGGAAAGGGAAATAGATCTCTGTCTATAAATATCATTAAAAAGCTCGCAATCTTCGCATTATGCAATCACTCGCAAACACTCTCATTCGCAATCATCTCCTCGCAATGACAAATGAGAGAGTGAGACAGCAAGAAGATGAGTATGAATTGTCACAGCAAAGTTTTTCGAGAAGTCGTTTGTTCTCTTTTTTAGGTTCACTAGTATCTTCTTCCGTAGCCATACCCTCCGCCCCCTCCTCCGCCAGCAGGAGGTCCTCCAGCTCCAGGTGCTGTAAGTCAGAGCTTCGATTAGTACACGCGAAAGAAACTCGACTGATCGAATAAACTGAGCTCACCTCTTTGCGGACTCAGAGGTCTCCTTGGTCCTCCTCCGTAACCCATTCGGCTCTGACCCGCTCCGTTGTCTCCTCCATACCCACCTCCTCCCATGTTAGGTGGAGGAAGTGGTGGTCTCCCTTGATCGTATCCTCCTACTCCTTGATTTCCCATCGGTGGTGGTGGTGGAGGTACTCCTCCTCCCCCGGAAGCAGCTCTTTGTTCAGCTGCCATAGCTTCCCGTTTCGCTCGAGGTGGAATTCCCAATCGTTCTCCTGGTAGCCCAGGACCCGGTGCTGATCCGGGTAAAATCGTATTCGTGATGATGTCCATGATTGTTACGGGATTCAATTGAGGACCTGAGCGTTGCGAGCGAGCTATTCAGCTGAATAAACCAAGAGTGGTGAAGTGCGAGGGAGAACATACCAGTGAAAGCAGGAGCGGGAGGTAAGAGACCCAAGAAGAAAACGACAGCATCCGGTAAAACTGCAATACTGTCTCCTCTCGGATCGAGCATGAAGGGAATCGCTCGATTGAGGGAAGGAGCAGGCTCGGGAGGACCTCTCGGCGGAGGAATCGGTCGACCGTGACCAGCTTGCGAAGAAGGTGCGGGTGAAGCTTCGATTCGAGGTCGTTTGTTGTCTCCATCTTCTGCTCCTCCTGAACCGTTGACGTTCTCGCCGTCGGTGGCGGACGGAGAGAGACCACGCTTCGTGCGTCCCCGACGGGGCGAAGGTGATCGACCTCGGGCAGTTCGAGAGATCGAAGAAGCCGAGGGACCGAGATCTTGAGTGAACGATTCTTCGAGACCAGGGTAGGCAAACTTTGATGCGAATCGAATAGGCGAAGGGACTGTAAGTGACGAGGAATCCGAAGTCAGTCAAAAAGTCTTCGGAAATCATCACCGAATCAGCTTACTCTCGAAGAAGACTTCAGCATATCGCTGGAACATCTTCTGAGCAGCAAGATGATCACCATACTCATACTCGTACTGAGCCATTCGATCCCAGATTGGCTTTGCTTTCGCAGGTTCGATCAAAGCTACAGTTCGTTCGAAAAGAGCTCGAGCATCTATTCCGAGCAAGAAACGAGTCAGCGGGATTAACGCAGCGGGTGAAAGGGTGGAGAGCTCACTGTTGGCGTTGTTCTGCTGAAGGAGGAACTCGAGGTATCGTAGAACGTAATCGGGTTCTTTCGAGAAGAGCTTGAGACCAAGTTCGAAAACGTTCGTTGCAACCTTCGGCTCTTCATTCCAGTACATCTCCATCGTAGCTGCACGTAGATTCGACATCAGTACAAATCGTGTGATAGAGTATGCGGATTCGGCTTACCAGATGCCTCGATGACTTGCCAAGTGAGATGAGGCGACTTTCTCGCCTTTGTGAAGATTTGTCGAGCAGGTTTGACACCCTATTCAACTCTCGATCTCATCAGCATCCTTCGAGCGCGACACGAAGAAGACGTGGACTCACATCAGCTCTCCTAGCGAATCTCATCTCGGTAATCCAAACGCTCGCCGCCATCTTCTTGAACCGCTCAATTTCGGGTTCATAGCGATCCCTAACTTCCTTCTTCTTCTTTTCCTCCTCTTCCGCCTTCTTCTCTCGCTTCTCGACTGCTCCTCCCTCCTCCATCTCTTCATCTCCATTCTCCTCTTTCTTCGGTTCGACCTCTTCGTTTGATGCGGCTTCGAGTTCTGCGAGTGCCGTAGCAGTGTCCTCTGCGACGACTCCTTCAAGTTTGGTGATCTTGTCGTAGAGGTGTCCGATCAGGTTGTCGTAGATGGCGTAGCAAGCGGGATGATCTTGTTTCGATTCTTCTAGATCAGCGAGAGTGTAGGCGAGTAACAGACTGTACGTTGGCGAATAGGTCAGCAACTAGCTGAGTAGAGTACCTTGAGAGAAGAACGCACCTTGAAGGAATAGCGATCAAACCAGCTTGTAGTTGACCCTTTGCTTCCTCCACTCGACCCATTCTCAAGTTGTAGTTCGCGGAGAGATACCTATCCAAGCATTGACGAGTCAGTCGAGCGCTCCACGCGAAAGAGACAGACCATAGAAGACATACCAAATCTCAGCGTAGAATCGCAAACATGCCAAAGCTTTCCTGTACGCAAAGCTGACTCTGTTCATGACTGATCCGAGATCGTCCATCTCGAGAGGGTTCATCTCCTCGAACGACAAGTATCGCTTCCATCCCTCGAGGGCAGTGATCGATTGAGGCGAAGTCCAATCGGGAGGGTGAGGAAGGAGTGGAGTGTAGAGTGCGTCATGTTGGGCTCGTAGCTCTCGAAGACACTTTCGAGCAGTCATGTAGGATGGTGAAAGCTCAGCGATGAACTTCTTGGCCTGTTTCGTTTCGAGAATGAACGAGGGTAATTATTAGCTCGTAATCGAGAGAAAGGTCGACAAGCGCAAATAGGACATACGGTCATCTTGCTCAATCCATTCTCGAACGCGTTGTAGTCTTGCCAGATCTGCTCGACGTTGTTCAGCGGTACTTGAACTGCTCGTTGGAAAGCTTTTCGGAGAGCGTCCATTTTCTGTTGTTCTTCCCAAGTACCTCGAGTCTGCGCAAAGAGCAATACGATGAGACCATGCTACAGGCGTCAAGAGACGGGGTAAGGAACGCACAGGACCTTCTCGCAAGAAGTTGAGGAATTCGATCCAAATCTCTCCCGCTCTTCGATCTTGACCAATGTGAGCCAAAGCGAATTCGAAAGCACCCGCAATAATACTCCTCGTCTGTTTCGCCGCTTCGAGATTCGTGGGGTCAATCGGGTTGATTCGTCGGATGTAGTCGAGATAGAAACGCCAGAGATCGACCGAGGTACTGATTCGAAGACAGCGGGAGAAGATGGATTCAACTTGGGAGAAGTTCGAGTGGGACAATTCGAGGTCGCAATAAGAGATCCATTGCTGGGACTGTACACGACGAACGAAGAGGGGGGAGGGAAACGGAAGGGGCCGAAAAGAAAGTCAGTTCTCGTAACTCTCGATTCTCGAAAATGTGAAATTTGGGACGAGGAAACGAAGCAATCTCGCTTTTTGTTTCTAGTCTCAACTCGTCTCGAGGCATTGTATGAGAACTCACAGCATCAGGGAAAGTAGTCAAGAACTTTTCATACACTTCTCTGGTCCTCTCCAAATCTCCCTTTGACTCGACTTCCTGCAACAAGGCCATCTGTGCCTCTCCATCCAACGGGTTCTTCTCAACTCTCTGAGTGAGCTGAGCGACTCTCGACAAGGAACTCGTGGGTTTCGATGCGACAGGCTTTGAAGTTGAGGCGGAAGGTAAAGTAGGAGTTTCAATCTTGGGTACCTCGGCCGACGAAGGATCCGTTTCGTAAAGCGCTGGAGTACTCGTCGAGTCTCTCGGTGGTTCCTGAGTGGCTCCCGAGTCCGCTGCGGCGAGGGTTGCGGCGATTGCAGCATCTAGACTTGTAGAGGCAGCATCTGAACCCTCTCCACCTGCGACTGACTGCTGCTGCTGCTGCTGCTCTACTGATTCAGCCTCTGTAGACTGTACTTGTTCCATCTCGGGTTCAGCTACAGCATCTCCAGCCTCGTCAGCTTGAGGTTGTTCCATTTGATGAGAGGTGTCCTCCAATGCAGCGACATCTCCTGCTGGTTGTTCCTCGGGTTGTTCAGTTTGAGTAGGATCTGCTGATTGTTCTGTAGGTTGTTCGGTCTCGACTGGTGCTGTTGTTTGAGGTTGATTTCTAGCCCTCCTCGGATCGATTGAAGGAGCGTCCGACATGGCTCGGGGAAGGAGTCGAATAGTTTTCGATTGGTTGTGTGAGTCTATTGAGTAGTTCTGAGTGTCTTTTGGGGGTAACTGGGTGAGTCGAGTTGAATGGTTGAAGGAGAGATTCGATGAATCCTTCTTTCTCATCTACCACGTCGCGCCAACTCCGAAATACCTCTCAGATACACCCATTCACATCCAGGAAGCTTCACAAAGTCCACCTTGCCCGCAAACCGACTCTCACCAGAAGCCTAGTTCACCTCCCTCTAGGTTTCCTTTCGACCTCCCTCAAATCGTCTCCCTTCCTTCCGAACTCGACAAGCCTCAAGGATGTCGACTGCAACCGCAACAGAAGCTACAACCTCGACCGCTCTCGATCGTACCAAAGCGAATCTACGCTATCTGGCGAATCCAAATGCGACAGGAGCGCCAAAGTCTCTCGTTACTCGTTCATCACTCAAGACGTTCAGATATGTTCTCAAGTTTGCATTCTACCGAATCATGCGATATGGGGTCAGTCACGTCTCCTGATTCATCGACAGCATCTCGCCTCCAAAATCTGACGAAATCGTTTCCGTTCCTCGTTTCCTTCGCTTTCACAGAAGTACGCTTTATTAGCGGCGGGAGGGACCCTCATTGGAGGCACTGTGATTGGAACAGCGTTACCTTGGGTCGGAGCGATAATCTTCCCTTCGCTCCCAGTTGCAGCGGCGATGGGCGCAACGACAGCTTTGATTAAAGTTCGTTCCTTTCGTTCTCTCCAGTCGAGACCTTTCGCGAACTAACACTCCTCAACTTCCTAGTTCACATGGAGACATCGCGGCGACCATTTCCGACAAGCTTGGCTCGTTGGCGGCGAAGGAAGAGATCCCAAAGCAGACGAGGCAAACGATGCTCGAGAAGCTAGTTTCGAGAACAAGGGGGTACATCCTCGAGCGACGAAAGCTTGGTCGGGTCAAAGCGAGTTCTCTTGAAGTTGTGCTTTCGAATAGTGTTGTATTCCTCTGTATACTCCGCAAAAGAAGACGAATATAGAACTAAATTGCTTTGCGGTCCAGCCGAACGAAAAGATATCATACAAAGGAGATTGAGGGAGAGGCATAGAAGGACAGAGATGTTACGCAGAGTTTGAACTAGATAGAACGAGAGAGACTTTCGAAAGCTTGATCTTGTTGGTAAATTCGTTGCTGACGATGACTGAGGGAGTAGTGGCTAGGACCTTGATTCGGGTTCTTGCGAGGCTATTGCACGAATCAGGGTCAGCGCTCGCTTCACTGGTAATCCCACAACAGGAGATGCAGACTTGCGAAAGCGCTGTTTTGGTACGAACGCTTCGAATGCTTCTCTTTGTGGTTGAGTAGTGTTGCGAGGTTCGACTTGCGCTTGCGAGATGACGGCAGGAACGGAGGTGGAGGTGGAGGGTTACTGCCGACAGGGAGGGAGGAATAATGCGAGCTCTGTTCAGCAGAATGGTGAAGAAGTGTAGTCGGGATGTTTCCTAAGGCAGAATGCGGTTGTCCGAGGGTATAGCCGTCACAAGGACTCGAGTTGAAGTGAGGAGGGGGAGGAATAGAGTTGCTTCCATACGCAAACGAGAACGGAGGAGCGAGAACGTCGCGCTGCGAAAGTGCCGTTTCCGCATGCTCACGGACTCGAGGTGGTAAAGGTGGTAGTACTAGGAGTTTGTCTTTGGGAGTGAAGACGGGAGGTGGAGGAATGAAGTCGTAATGGAGGCGAGGCGGCGAAGTTCGAGGCACGTTGCGAAGATTCAGACTCATCGGAATGTAAGGTCCTTCGTAATTGTAGTCTAGGTAGCCCTCTCTTGCAAGTCTCTGCTCTTCCGCCTGTGTCTCGAATCAGCTTGAGTCAGTATTCATGCTCAGGCAAACAGCTCAGAAAGAGGTCGACGGAGCTTACCAAAGACCACGGGACATAAGCACCGGTAGGCAGTCGTGCAATCTGACTGCAGAAGACGTAAGTGTCGACGAGATCCTCTGCTCCCTCCGAGTCGGAATTGACATTTAGATCGAGCCGCAAAAAAGACTCTCGAGAGTACCTCCAAGGCAAGTCGTCGAGCAAAGTGTTCTTGGCGCCGTTGGTCGGTAGGGGAGCAAGCTGAGTCCAATTGACCTCGACACGTCGACCTTGGACTACAGCGGAAGAAATCATCACTTTCTGAGCACGAGAGACGAAATGCAGAGGAAGCGCTCACCGACGAGGGGACAGCGAAGTTTCGAGGTGAGCAGCCATTCACGCATGTCAAAAGGTACCTCAGTCGCTCCTCTCCTACCGACGTGCTTGTAGGTAGACATAGGTCGGAGGAAGCTGAACATCATAGGCAGCTCCATCTTGGTTTCAGCGTCAAAGGGCGGGCTTTGCTTTGCGTACGCTCTGGTCCATGCACTGTCGAGCGTTTGACGCTCGCCGTCGTCGCAGTAGCGCCTAGCCAGGAGGTTATAGGGATGGTAACAGTCGTTCAGGAACGACCTCGAGCGATTCTCGTCAAGGTACAACGCTCGAACGGGGAGTCCGGTTGCGCGAAAAGCTTTTTTGACCTTGAAGTCTATGCTAGTCATTGATGCGTCAGCTCAGCTCGATCACAATACTGGGAGGGACTCACGACGAGCGATCGCCTTGTCTTCAACGAATTCCAGCTTCTGAGGGTCTAAAGCGTCAGGAATGTTGCCATGCAGTTCCAAGCATTTCTTGTACAGCTGTCGGTAAGCTTGTAAGTAGAGAGGTTCGGGTTGTGACATGTTGAGAAGTGAATGAACGGAAAGAGAAGAGGGAGAAAGGGGAACGACACAATGGAACCGTGCAAGTCCGTCAAGAGCTCCGGTTCCTGGGTTCAAAGTGGGTAAGCTCGATCTGAATGATTACGAAGAAACGGTTTCTACAATCCTGTGAAAGCTTGATTCGACAGTGCACCGAGGAACGCAGCCTGTCTCTTCTCTGCTTCCTCCTTGTCCTTCCCACTCATCAGGTTACCACCTTTACTCCCATAGCTCGAACTGATCTCCCTTCCTCGATTCAGCGCCGAGGCAGACCTATCGAAATTGATCATCGTTTGAACGGGAGAAGTCGCAGTGTTGTCTTCGTCTTCGTTCAGTGTTGCCAGATTCGAAGATCGTAAAGCGAGGTAGTTTGTCGGAATCGATGGGGGAGGTGGCCGAGACATAATAGTCGATTGAGCTGGAGGAATCGAAGAGGGAGGGATCGATGAAGGAGGAGCGGTGCGAGGTCGGTAGATCGTTGAGTTCGGCTGTAGAGTGAAAGAAGACGATCTCAGCGGATGGTCAATCTTCATAATAGCAAAAGAAACTAACCTCCTCCGTCTGACCCTTCGGAACCACCTCAACTTGCTTCGTCAAGCCTTCGATACCTTCCTCTCGTCTCACTCCTTGTCCAGCTAGCCATCTCTCCGTCCTCCCAGTATGCCCAGGATCAACTTTCGCTCTCGCAAGATCCGTCTCTCTGAATCCAGAAACGAACGAAGTAGCAGCGTCGAATTGATCAGACATATCGTCTCCATCTGCGATGCACAGACTCTAAGTCGTCAGCGTTCTCCTTCGGGGTATGCGCAGGTACACGAAAGACTCACCTTCTTGATCCTCGACTTCTTCTTCCTCATCAATGAGATTCTCTTCCCTCAAAACAGGCAATTCCAATCTTCCTTCCCCATCTCTCTCGACTGCCTCGTTCTGCTCATCAAACTCCAACCCAACTGATGAGAAATAAGATTTCGTATCTTGCAGGGATTCGGGGAGGAGAGAAGGAGTCGAGAAATCGAAATCGAATCCTAGGTCGAGATTCAACGAGAGGGGTTCCAGCGGAAGACTCGGCGCTGATGCGGCGACTGTGACTTCTTCGCCTGACTCGAGAGGTCCTAAAATCGGAGATGTAGAGGACGAGATTGGTTCGATAGGTGTCGGAGGTTGGAGTAGGATTTGAGCGATTTCAAGATTGTCGGAAGGAGGAGGAGAGGGGATCGAATTGGTCGAAATCGCAAGAGACTGGGTTCTCTCGACGCTGAAGGAAGAGGGTGGGGGTGGGCTAGAAGGGAGAGTGATCGTGGTCGAAAAGAACTGGTCGATTTGTGGGAGAAGAGGTAAAGCTGGCGAAGGCGAAGGGAGTGGAGGAATCGCGGGGGAAGAGATCGGCGAAGGCACTGAGAAGTTCGAGGAGAACTCACTTGAGGTTGAGGTTGGTAACGGAGGTAAGGAAGGGGAAGGCGAGGGAGAAGGCGAGGGAGAAGGAGGGAGAGCTTTCGAAGTCGAGTAAGAAGGAAGGAATTCGTCTGTCTCGGTCGGAGTGGAAATATCGGGAAGTGAGAGAACGGGCGAAGGGATCGGATCTGGAAGGTTCAGTCTAGATGAAGAAAGGAATGAAGAGGGAGCTGGACTTGGCGGGAGAGGGGTTGCGAGAGCTGCGAGCGAAGGTAAAGAAAGGAATGCTGAGGTCGATTCGCTCGCCTTGTCGGAAGAAACGGTTGTCGGAGAGGGCGAGGGAGATCGAACAGTAGATGGAGGTCGAGGAGTCGAAGAATCATAACTCGGCAAATTCGGATCCTCTGTTTTGTCCGCTTGATCTTCCAAATCGCCTTTGTCCGATCCCGCTCCATGAGCTAGTTTCTCAGTCGGTACAGGTGAGGGTGGAAGCGCAGGAGTATCGGCTCGACCATTTCCATCGCTGGGCACGGGACTCGACGATAAGACAGGTTCGGGTGTCAAGAGAGGAGAAACCGAAGGAGGCAAGATCCAACCTCCTAATCCCGTCATCGGTCGAGGAGGAGCATACGAGATAGGCGGAAGACTCGCTGCGAGATGAGGTGCGTAGAAAGCAGAGGGATTCGAGGAAGTCGGTTTGGGAGTGATCGATTGGGGAATCGGCATCGGCGGGAGAATACCGTGGTTTAGTGGAGCGTGAGAGATCTCGGTCGAAGAAGGTGTACTTTGGGAAATGGAATCGGACGTTGTCGGTGCAGCTGGAGTTGGGAGACGATGATTCCCTTGACTTTGGTTCTGAGATTGAGTTTGCGAGACCGGCAAACTCGGTACCATTCCTTGAGCACTCGCCGCACCAACTGTTCCTGGCGCATCCGAGATTCGAGAACCAAATAATTTCTTTGCGATAGCGGTCTTGTACTCGTCTCCCAGTGGAGCTGCGGTATTGATAGTCGAGGGAACGCCGACAGCGGGAGCGGTAAAGACTGGAGCTGGATAGCCGAGAGGCGCCGCAGTCGGGATGTAAGAGTAAGGAAGTTGAACAGGTGCCGAAGAGAAGGAAGGGGGAAGCGGGGGAGCGACGGGCATTGGCGGAATTAGAGGTCGAGATTGGACGGGCTGAGCTGAGCCGATTTGCGATGAAGATTGAGAGGGAGGCTGGGAAGAAGGAGCGGGGAAAGAAGGTAGAGCATTCGGGTTCGATGGATGAGGAGCGGAACTGAGAGGTTGACTCGTTGCGATAGTTCCAGCCAATCCCGCTGTGGCAGCAACCGCGGTACCGGACGAAGAGCTCGAGTGAGATTGAGAGTGATAACCGGGAGGAATGGGACGAGGAACAGGAGGTGGACCAGGATGAGAGATGAAAGGAGCGTAGGCAGACGGTTGATGAGGAGGTTGAGAGAAAGCTTGGACAGGTCCTGACGAAGCTTGCGAAACGAATACTCCTGGACTGAGACTCGACGTCGAGTGAGGTTGAGCACTGTCGAGCGAGAG
Source organism: Sporobolomyces roseus (assembly GCA_016617785.1). NCBI lineage: Eukaryota > Fungi > Basidiomycota > Microbotryomycetes > Sporidiobolales > Sporidiobolaceae > Sporobolomyces > Sporobolomyces roseus. The sequence continues at coordinate 1,361,755 of JADILM010000005.1, read as the reverse complement.
GACTGAGTCAGCACAATCTCTCCTTTGAATCGAATAAAAGCGAAAAAGACTAACGAAGGTGCACCTTGGTGAGCAAAGGTCCCGTTCCTTGCCATCGCACCTACACCGGTATGAGCTACACCAGCGAGTATAGCAGGAGCAGTCGCCATTCCAACCGGAGGAGGTCTCTTGACTCTGACTTTCTTCGTCGCCATTCTCGTCGCACTCCGATGGAACAAGAATGGATCGAGAGGACTCTCATCAAGCGACTCCAACCAATCGTACTGATCCCGATTCCTTCTCCCCCTAGAGACCGAGTTGAGGAGGATGTTTCGAGGATGCAAGTCGGGAGGTCGATGATAAGTGATCGGTTCGACTGGTTCGTGTGAAGGTTCCGAGAGTGACTGGGACTTTCGATGTTGCGAGAGAGGGATTGGACGAGTGTTGAGAAAGTTCGAGGGTTCTTTCGGAGGTGAATGGGAGGGGATCGATGAGGCTTCGTCTTCGTGATCTCCAGACTTCGAGATTCGAAACGGAGTGACTCTTGAGTCTGGTGGCTCGAGATTCTCTGTTGAAGAGTCTCTCCGGTTCCCTTCGCCCTCTTTAACAACGTGCGGTTCTGTCGCTCCTCCATTCCAAGCTTGACTCGCCCTATTCCACAACGATCCAAACAGAGTGCCTTTTCCTTCTTCTGTCGCATCGTGCTCGTGATTCACTGAAGGTATGACGATAGGAGGTGAAGAGCGACGAGATGTTGCTGAAGGTGAAGAAGTACGAGTTGGTGAGAACGATCTCCTCCTCCTCCTCGTCGATTCTTGCGGTCTTGGTTCCTCTTCTTCTCCGCTACTACTCCTACCCCAACTAGGCCTGGGTGTCTGACTCCTCCTCCCATAGTCCTCCACATCTGATCCTTCCTCAGGACTCTCTACCTCCGGACTCGGACTCCTCTGTCTCGGCAGCGCTCTGTTCAATCCCAAACTTCTCAATCGACTAACCCCGTCATCCTTCGCTACATTCGGACTCGACCTGGCCCTCTCAAGCCGTTCCAATTTCGTAGGTTCCCTTTGCTTTGAGTTCCCTCCTCCCGTTCTCTCCCCACTCCCGAAACTACTTAATAATCCACTACTACTTGTACCAGGTAAGATTGGCTTGGTCGAAGTGAGTCGAGATGCAGGTACTGAAGAGACGGTTCTGTTGGGTTTGAGAGAAGGGGAAGAGTTTGAAGAAGCTGGTCGACGAGGGGAGGGGGAAGCGGTAGGAGGTGAATTGAAAGTTCCTGGCAAGCGTAATCCACCGGGTTTCGCAGACTTGCTACGCTCTGGTGCCATCCGATGCAGACACGTCTGAGTGGAAGAAGGGGAAAAGAGGAGGATGTTGGCGGATAAGAGGGAAGGGAACCGAGGTGCGAGCGATTTCACGGAGGCCTCGGCCTTGCTGCCAGGTGTATCAGCCTCTTGTGCAGCTTCCACTCCACCTCCCTAGCCTTATCCCATTCCATATGAGTGTGCTGGAAGAGTTGCCGGCTGAATACGAGATGAGGAGAAGTTTCGAAGTCGCCAGCTTCACGACGGAGTCTTAGGCAGTTCTATCTGGTTCTCATCCACTCGAGGGTTAGCTGTGAGCGTACTGATGGCACTTGAAGTCGTTTTGTGAGGTGTAGCGGAGGGAAAGGAATGATGAAATCGGTTCGACTCGCCGAAAATCTTGCTCTTCCCCTTTCACTCAACAAGATACATCCACAATGTCCTCTAACACACCTGATCCTCCTCCTCTCCACCCTCCTCCTTCCTCCGCTTATCCAGCCACTTCTCATTCACCTCCGCAATCTCTCGCCGCTCTCAACTCCGTAGCTCCCGTAGACCAACCAGGTGTAATCGAAGATGATGATGAAGCTATGAACGAGTCTCAAGACGCTCAGACTTCGAGAGTTGCAGCTGGCGGGAGGAAAGCAAAATCAACGGCTTCTCTCAAACTCAAGCAAGGTGTACAGTTGGCGGGAGATCTTAGCGGTGAACTAGCAGCAGCTCATAGGCAGATCAAGAAGCTTGCGAAGGAGAAAGAGGCGTTGGCGGAGGAGAATGCGAAGCTCCACAGAACTCTCGCTAATCTCGCTGACAAACTCAATCAAGTAGAAGATGGTAGAAAGCAGGACAAAGCCGAACAACAAGAGGTCACTCAAGCAATCATCACTCGTCTCACTGCCATCGAGAAGACGAACGCCGCTCCGCTTCCGACGTCAACTCTTTCTTCCCTCTCTTCCCCTCAAACCAGTATCAACAGTTTCCCTACTCCCAAAGAAGCCGCTTCCCTCCCTGCTCGACCCACTCCCCAAGCTCGCCCTATCCAAAACTCCCTCTCCTCATACGCTGAAACCGCTACTCGTGCTCCCTCATTCAACCCTCTCCCAAAAGATCAATACTACGACTTCCACCGTCGCCCCCCTCACCTCGTCCCTGCTCCTGTAGTCAACCCCTCTCACGAAGACCCTCTCTCCACTGTCTCCCGCTTCTACATCGACAACGTCAGCCCCAACTCCATCACCTACTACAAGAATATCCTTTACCAGCGCCGCATCCCAGTTTCCCACATTATCAATCTCGACCTCATTCGTACTCCTTCAGGCTTTGGTGAACAGAAGTGTATTATGGAAGTTACGTGTTACAAATCATCGGAGGAGGTACTCAAAAGAGCTTTCATCAATCGTTGGAGCGTCAAGTTCCGTCCTGATTTCTCTCCTATGGAACCGTTCTCGAGGAATGCGAATGTAGAAATCAAATCAATGGTCAAGAACCGCTACCTCGATAGAATGCTCCGACTTGCCAACCGTGAAGCCGACCTCAATCATTTCCGACGTCGTGTTTTCGGTGAGTACTACCTCAAAGCTGGAGGAAAGAAGTCAGAGTTGAAAGAGCTAGTAGAGGAAGTGATTCAGAAGGAAGGGGGAGGTAGCGTCGGAAAGGAGGTTACTGAAATTGACGAAGGTGCTTCAACCAGAGGTGAGGAGAGGGAGAGAGACTCAGTCATGATGGAGGAGGATGAAAATGGGGAGGTTGCGGCTGCTCTTATTACCAAATAAGATGTCGGCCCTCAATCAGGAATTTATGGAAAGACCGGTGTTGAGGGGAGCTTACTTGAACGTGAAAGGATTGGCAAGGGAGGGGGAGTGCGAGAAACTGGTGGAGGTGTGGAAATGGTTGGAGGAAAAGGAGGGAGGGTACGACTATGTCTTTCTGTCGGAGACATGGCATTGGCAGAGGGAAAAGCTGAGGGGATCAACTTACTATGTTGGGGAGTCTTTGTTTGAGAAGGGGGAGGGGAAGGGACATCGAGGAGGGTTGGTGCTATTGGCTCGGAATGCTCTGAAGGCGCGGGTGACTGAAGTTCGCTCGGGTTTCGAATGGATTTCTTTCTCGGTCGCTGATCTCATGCTTGCTGGCTGCTATCTCTCGCCTACTGCTTCGATCGAGACTGTTGGGTTAAGGCTGGAGGAGATTGCGGGAGGGAAGATGGTGGATTATCTTTACGGAGATTTCAATGTGGATTTTGGTCGGAGCGTGGGAAGATCAGGAGACGCGAAACCTGCTGCACGGGCAGAGGTTCTCGTAGACTGGATGGAGAGGATGGAAATGGGTCTTCTCTTACCAGAGACAGGGAAAGCGGCGAAGTTGGACAACGTGATGTGCAGGATGAGGGGAGCGACTCAGTTCACTTTTCTCACGGTAACAGAAATGAAGGATTTAGCGTTCATTACCGATCATCCTCGACTATCAGTGACTCATCCTATCGCTTCAGGGCATCAGGATACGGAAGGAGTGAAGGGAATGGAAAGGTTTAGGATCACAAGGTTGAAAATCAAGGAGGTGAGGGAAAAGTACAACGAGGAATTCCGAAGGAGGGCGGTTGAGTTGGAAGCTCTCGCTTCCTTTCTCTGGGACGAGTCAGCGCAGGCTACAGAAATACAGAGGGAGGCAAATGTTGAGCTATTGGATGCCAAACTCAACCAGGTTATAGAGGAGACGGCGAGGAAAGTTCTCGGAACGTACTTTGCTTCGGAGATTCGGAATCGGCCGGATGAAGCGGCTCATGCTCTCGCAGACTCACGCTCTCCCTCGGATGCGATTCGTCTTTTCCGTCGCAGTCAAAGAGGTCGCCAACCTCTCATTATTCCCTCTTCGCATAATGAAAATGCTATGTTTGAATGTGTTGATCTCTACAAATCTTTATTTGGTTCGGATGATAGTGTTCCTGAGATGGATGAAGATGGGGAGGAAGAAGGAGAAGAAGAGATGGGCTGGAACGAGCAAGGTCAAGAGTTGGAAGGGTTATTCAAGGTGGAAAAGGTCATCAAGATTATTCGGAGGTACGGTCAACACAAAAGCCCAGGTATCGACTCAATTCACATCTCTCTACTCTCGTCGCTCTGCCCTACTTCCGAAAAGGAGGAGGAGGAAAACTCAAAATCTCAAGATCACTCAAACTCGTCTCGTCTTTCCCCAACTCCCTTCCTCATTCCGACGCAACCAGCTACTCTCAATCCCTTAGCTCCGTCGTTCATTCCCCGCGACTCTTCTCCGGAAGGTCCCGCGGACTTCCCCTTCCCTCGCATCCTCTCGTCCCTCTTTCGCCTCGCTGCTGCTTCCGGTCACACTCCTACACGATGGGGTAACACTTCACTCACCCTCATCTCAAAGCTCAAGTCGCAAGAATCACCTCTTCCCTCCGAAACTCGCCCTATCGCCCTACTTCCGATGTTTCGACGTCTCTTCGAGATTCTCCTCCTTCCCCACTTTGATCCCCTCGGCCACAAATGGGCTCACATCCACCCAAATCAAGCTGGATTTCGCTCGGGATGGTCCTGCTCAAGCTCCATCCTCCTAGTTGACCATCATCTCTCTCAAGACTTCCCTTGTTCCGCCTTCCTCGACTTCAGCCATGCCTATGACCTCCCTCCTCCTCGTCTTATCCTTCGTCGCTTCAAGCTACTTGGGATTCCCCTCCTCACTCGCAAGATTATCTGGTCTCTCCTCACCTCCGGCTCGCAAATCTCTCTCATTGTCAACGGTCAACAATCTCCCTCTTTCCCTCAACACCGGGGCTTCCCACAGGGAGCTCCTCTCTCTCCTCTCCTCTTCAATCTCTACCTCAATCCCCTTCTCGAAATCATCAACTCTTTTACCGACTCTCCCTCCGACTCTCTACCCGATTCCTCTCCCGATTCCCCTCCCACCTCCTCAAGCAGAATAGAAAGCACAAACGAACAGATACTAGTACAAGAACAAGAACAAACAAAGAAAAGAAAAGAAGAAGAAAAAGCGAAAACGAAAACGAAAGAAGACGGTAGGTACGGAAAAGATAGGAGTGCGGGAAGTAGGGGGGCAGGAGATCCGGTGATGACACGTGAGGAGATGGATAGGAGAAATCGAAGGATAGCAGCAGGTTGGGGATATGCGGATGATTTAGGAGTAGGTGCGAAGAATGGGAGAATATTGAGGTTGGTGCTGAGAGCAGCGGAATTATGGGCAATTGAGTGGGGGATGGTGTTCAACAGTAAGAAGTGTGTACTTGTGGGGAGAAGCGAAGTGTGGGAGCAGGAGCTGAAGGGAATATGGCTAGGAGGAGCGGAATTGAGGATAGTCAAGAAAGTCAGATATTTGGGAACGAGCAGAGACGGAAAGGGAATATTATGGGAGGAGTATATGGAGCAGAAGGTGTCGTCGATGGATAGGCTATTAGGCGGACTTCAAGTTGCAGGAGAGAAATGGTCACCCCTCGTCAGACTCACCATCTACCGAACATTCTGTCGCTCGCTTATCGAATTTGGAGGACCTCTTCTACACCTCTTCCTCACCCCTCTCACACAGAAGAAACGTACTGCCGCCCTCTCAGCTCTCAACCTCCATCACAACAACGCGGTCTGCTGGGTCCTCTCAGTCAAACCTTCCGTCGGTCACGGTGAAGTCGCATCCTCTTCAACCGGCCTCTCTCCTCCAGCAGTCCGACTCGAACACCTCGCATTTGGTCTCTCCCTCTTCCTCAACTCGGCTCCCTCGGAAAACCCGACTCGTCAAATCTTCCTTCAAGAATCTTCCTATCCCATCCCTCTCCTCTCACGAAACCTTCACACTCTCGCTCGTCTACCACTGTTCGAACGCTTCAGAGAAGCAAACTACTACCAGCTCCAGCAACAACAACCCCCCTTCACTCGCTCTACCTTCCTCCGCCAGGACCTCCTTCGTCGCTTTGCAACCCTCTCTACGCTCTCATCCTACATTCTTCCAAACAATCGTCCTACCGGTCTCCTTGACGGCGCCTTATCCATCTCCTCACCTCCTCATCGACGAGCTGCTATCCTCTGGCGTGCCAATCTCTTCGGCACAACCTTCACTTGCTTTGTCTGCGGTTGCAAATTCACTCGAAGATGCTTCAAACACACCCTGGAGTTCGAGAATCTACAACATAGCGACGGACAACCAATTAGCGACGAGCTGGAGGCTAGCATTATGCAGGAGGTGGACAGGGAAAGGAATGCGAGAAATCAGACGATGCGGGATCCGGGTCAGATTCTGGTGATGGACTACCTCGTGGGACACGGACGGAAGGAGTACAGAGATATAGGGACAGCGACGCTTCAAGCATGGGAGCGAAGGATGAGGACGGTGCGAGAGGATTTACGATACTTGAACAAACGATAGTTTAGTCGATTCAATTTTTATTTCTTAGTCGTGTATTTTGGAGTAGGTCGAAACTTTTCGAAAACTGCGGACTTTCGCAGAAGGATTGCTTCATGACTCGGCAATATGGCCTGATCGACATAGTATGTACTTTGTCGGATTCTTGCCAAGCTTTGAACAGGTAGTAATGGGTTTCGCACAAAAGATTGAGGGAAGGAAAATCGTGCGACGCTTTGCGTCGGTCTTGCGGAATTTAGCGGGAAGAATTTATGGCGAGAGGATGAAGGGAACGATGCGAAGGGTGAGAGAGTTAGAGAGGGAAGCGAATAATGTGCGGGTTCGCTAGGAGGATGGTTGGATGAGGGAATTGTTGTTGTATTGCTCTATTAGCTTTTCCAGCGAAGCTTTTGCTTAGCTTTTGTTAGCGCAGCTGGAATCGAATTAACTCTAACTCTAACTTTAGCAATTCAACTTGATCCCCCCCACTCTTTCTGCTTCCTACCATAATACCATTCAGCACCTGGATTAAACACTCTCTTTAAGGCCTCGAAGACACTCACCATACTATATACTCGACTGCAGTACCGAAACAGAAGCTAGCTAGGCCTCCTCCCTTCCCTCTCTCTCCTCCTTCTCCCCGCTTCCTTCCCTTGCTTCCGAGATGGCTTCGTTCCGATTCGCAACCTTCAAGATCCCCCACCAAATATTCTATCAATCTCCGCTATCACTCGGAATAGTCAACCTGAAACCGCTCGTACCAGGTCGTGAGTCCTCGCTCTTTCTCTTCGTGTTTCCTCGCACTGATCCTGAATGAGATACAGACGTGCTGATCATTCCGAAGAGAGTCGTACCGAGATTTAGGGATCTGACGGGAGAAGAAGTGACGGATCTGTTTAAGAGTGTTCATGCGATTAGTAAAGTCATCGAGAAGGAATTCAAAGCACAGTACGTTCCAAGCTATCCTCTTACTCGAGCCATTGCCTTCAGTCACTGAGTACGGGATAACTGTCTCGACGTGCAGAGCATTGAATGTAGCGTTGCAAGATGGACCTCTAGCAGGTCAATCTGTACCTCGTGAGTCCGACCTGTCCCTCGCATCTTTCTCATTCTTCCCCTCAAGGTCGAGCTATTTGTATCACAGTCTCGCTGATACCAATCGCTACTGCCAGATGTTCACGTACACATCATACCACGGAAAGCAAAAGATTTCGAGCCACTCGACGAAAGTACGCCCTCATTCTCCCTCGTTTTCTCCCCTCTTTCACGACCGCTAACAATCCCAAACGTATCGTAGTGTACACCGCGCTAGATTCGAAAGACCTCGACTCTGAATTCCGTTCCGCCTACGCCTCACGCCCCTCACGAACCGACAGAAAAGCTCTCGAAGCGGAACTCGAACGAGAAAGAACACAATTCGAGATTGAGTCAGAAGCGAAACGGAAAGGGAACGTAGAGGTACCTTTTTCTGGTATTGAAGACAAGGAGAGAAGGATTAGGAGTGAAGAGGAAATGAGGGAGGAGGCGGAATATCTGGAAAAGTTGTTTCCGTTGGAGAATCGATTGGAGAAGGAGGAGAAGCAAGCAGTGCAGACGTAGAGGTAGACTTATGTATAGAGAATAGACACTTTGAAGCTTTCTACCTTCGAAAGATCCGGGAATTTCGGGGAGAAAGGGATTTCGAAGGGAGACTAATTGTTACAACAACATCGTTTCCGACTTCTAACTATCTACAGTGATCGTTTCATGTCTTCTTATCGTACCCCATCGTATCAAACCCTCGGCGTCGTCACGACAGCTCTTCATCCTGGTCCGAGCGGATTGGATCGGGCGGTGGAATTGGAATCTTGTCCAATTCTTTCGCAAGGATTCCTTCCTCGGCTTTTCTCTGTGTGAAGACCAATACTGCAGCTCACTTCAGCTCTGTATGATGAGCAGAGTGAGAAGCAAGGTCCGAAACGCACCCGTAGTCTCAACAAAGTTTTCCTCATTTCCTCGACAAGCGTTTCCAGCGGTACTCGATAAATCTCGAGAGTGACATTCGCGATATAATGGAAGCCTGTGGTTAAATGAACTACAGAGATTAGTCACAGCTTGCGAGAGACATCTTGAAGCAGCTCCGACTCACCAGGTACTAACCATTTCCTCGGACCCAACTTTCTCACGTCCTCCTCCTTCAATCCTACCTCTCCCTTCTCACTCCCCGCTCCTCTCGTAACGACCAACCTAACAGCCTCTCTCAATCGTCTCTTACACCTCTCCCTGACCACCGCACTCTTGTGAACTTTCTTCTTGGAGCAGAAAATCGTCAGATCCATAGTGTAAGGTTTCTTTCCATCTTTCAGTTTGATCATCCTTCCCCTTAGCTCAGAGGAAGTTAGGAATGGTTGAGAAGAGGGAGAAGTGGTTGCGTTTAGAGAGGGAGGTGGGAAAGGTAAGAGGGTTTTCGGACGTGGTGGACGAGGGGGAAGGTTGGAGGGTCGAGAAGAAGGTGAAGGGAAACAGCGTAGGGAGAACAGAGGGTTGTTATGGGTGAATTGGAGGGAAGTTGAGGGGAAGAGAACTTGAGTTGGCGAGGCGTAGGGAAGAGAGCGGAACTGCGCGTTCTCAGGGTGTCAGCACAGCTTTTGCATAGTGTGAGAATGGTCTACGTACTGCTAGACGATATGGGGATGGAGTGAGATCGGAAAGTTGAGGGATCTTTCGAGGCGTTGGATGAGCGACACGAGGCGTTGGAGAAGCTTGAGTTGTCTTTGGGCGGTAGATACGAGCTATCTTGATATTAGCGAAGTGCGCTAGGGGTCGCAGAGATCGAGACCGAAACATGGGTCAGGTCGAGAGATGAAGCAGGATTCTCAAGTTACTTCGCAAGACCGTCACTTTTCGCTCCTAACGTAGCTGAGAGAATGCCTTATCGACTCTTCGTACGTCAGGCAGAAGGAAGCGCAAGAAAGGGAACGTAGACAAAAAAAACAAAATTCATTTCGCAAAGTTTTCCGCAACGTCCCGCTCCCGACCTGACTCAATAATAACCTTGATAGATAGTTCACTCCACTCGTAGATCCATCTCAGCCCACTCCGGGAAATCACAATGTCATTCGATTCATTCTCCCCATAACCGCATCAATCGTTTCCTCCACTCCTCCCATCGTTCTAACGCCACAGTTTCCCATCTCAATGTGCTGCATCAACCCGCTGAGAGTGAGAATCTCCTTCCCACATCTGAACTTGTTTGGGCAGTGGTAGAGCTTGTCTCCAGCTAGATTCGTACTAGTAGTGTAGGTGTGAACGGCCGAGGAAAGGTGTTGATTGAGGGAAGTGAGGGTACTGAAGAGTCGACTGTCGAAGTAGCATTTGTAAGCTTGATCTGTTGGACTCCAGGAGGCTTCGGTTGCGACATGGCGCTGAGGACGACGACTTCTTGACGAGCACGAAGGAGGCGCAGGAAGGGCGGGACGACCAGTCGTGATCAGTCCAGCGTTGTCCCATTTACGAATGTAGTAATTGATCCTTTGCCGGGTAATTCCGCTTGCGCATCCGCCGCTCTCCAGGTGGAACATCGCCGCATAGTAGGAGATGAAGGCCTTTCCGCATCCCGTTGGACAGGGAATGTTGGCCTCAACGTGACTGGACGACATCAGGTGCTATATTGTACGGCACACTTTCAGCTCTGTTACAAGCTAGAAGTGTCGTGAGATGACGAACGATTTTCAAGTTGTCAGCAGTCTTGAAGCATCGTTGATGGGTCGTGCAGTACCAGAGGACCTCGTCAGCGTGAGCATCGCAGTCATTTTCGGTGACGAAGACTGTTCTGCAACCGCTGCACTCCGAGTGGTAGTCGTATTGCTGAGCCGCCGCTGTCGATTCGAATATGAGCGTAATGTTAGCGAGGGTTTGTGAGAGTCAAACTGATAGCTGGGATAGCATCAGCCATGGGGAAGAATGTGACGTACCTAAGCGGATGTGGTAAGGTGCCATGCTGAGATGCTGAAAAAGAGCTGCCTGAGAAACAAAGGTTCTCCCGTGGCAGTCCCCGCAAACGTGAAGCCCTGAGCGATCATCGTACCACCAATTTGAAGAGAGTACCATCCTTCTGAGCTATCCTGCTAGGAAGGGAGTTATGGGAAAGAAGGGAAGAGAGCATAGGGGAAAGATGGAGGTTTGAGCAGGGTCTTTTACCGTCTATCTCCGACGAGAGTCATTTACCGCGAATCGTAAGGATCGACAGCTGTCCTCCTGAGCAACGAACAAGACACGAGAGCGAAGCGAACTGAGGTAAAATGAGAGTAGACGAGAGTTCGAGAGTCCGAGAATCCGAGAGTCCGAGAGGTCGAGATTCTGAAACATTGACGAGTTTTGAATGCTACTTCCGCCTGTTCGTGAGCCAATCTCGTCCGTTGAGAGGAGAGAGATCGGATGTAATTGAACGAGGCTTGCTAGCAGCAAGAGAACATTCATCAGTAGTGCAAACGACGTAATTCAGAGAACGACTTTCGCTCACTCACAACTATCTACATCGTCAGCCTATTCATTCCACCTAGCACTTGGTCCAACGTATTCATTACGCCTCGCATTTCTCTGACCCCGCAGTGTCCAGCCTCAACGTGTCCCATTAGTCCTGAAAGACTGAGAAACTCCTTCGTACACCCTCCTCGTCGATTCGCACAATGATAAAGCTTCTCCCCCAGCGGTGAGTCGATAGTCGAGTAAGCATGTCGAGGGGAGCCGAGATGTTGATTGAGTGCTCGAAGGCTCGAGAATAGTCGGATGCAGAAAAAGCATTTGTACGCTTGATCGGAACGGGAATACGACGCTTCGGTTGCGAGATGAGTTTGTGGTCGAGGAGAAGAATTGTTTGACGGAGGAGCGGTAAGGGCGAGTCGTCCAGTTGAGATTAGACCTTGTCTGTCCCATTGACGAATGTAGTAGTCGACTCGCTCTCTTGTTAATCCGCTACTACAGGTGCCAGACTCAAGGTGCAATACCAATGCGGTATAGCTGATGAAGCTACGTCCGCAGCCTGTTGGACAGGCGATATCGGATGACTTGTGAGCTGACGAGTTCATGTGCTGCGATTTCGAGCAAAGGAAAGAGCGTTAGTTCAGGTTGTAGACGTAACGAAGAGGCACAAGAAATATACTGCGTTGTAGTTCGCTATCGATAGGAACGCTCTCCGATGCGTCATGCAGTAAGGATGAGCTTGTCGACCGTGTTCGTGCCTCCCAACTTCGCTTGCGAAAACTGTTCGACAGCCTTCACAGAGGAAGTGATCGTTCTCGTAGTGGGTTTTTAGGTTGATCTTGTTTCCATGCTCGCTTTCACAGAGCAAGCACCAGCCGTGATTGGCTGAATTTACTCGATGCGTTTGAAGGGCATTCGGAGAATTGAAGTCTCGATCACATGCTGTTGAACTATTTTCAGTTCTCGCTCGTTCTCTATATAGATAACAGAGATTCGTACGTACGTTCACACCAATCGTGTTGAGCTGAAGCTAGGAGATGCCTTCGAAGCGCATTCCAGTCCTTGAAGTCTCTTTGGCACGCGATGCAGTTCCAGTCGTTCCAGCGGTCGTCAAAGTACCAAGTCTTTGCGCTCATCTTGATGCTAGAATATTGTCGGAAGTCGAAGTGAGAAGTAGGAAACAAAGGGAGAGTTCTGTCTCTCGACATCAAGCCAACAACTTCGTCAAGACAGACATGGATGATTCGACAACGATCCGGTGGTTAATTTTTTGGGGATGCTTACTCTTTGGCTCTTGGATCTGTTTCCTCGGTACGTTTACTCATCTCGTCAATTTCGAAGTTTCATCTCATATCGTGGTCCCTGTCTAGCTCTCTCGACTTGTATGGGTGATCAACTACTAGGAGCGCTCAGGACTATGCTAGGTGGACACTGGAATGCTCGACAAAGCAGTACATGGGATGAGGGAGGAATCAGATATCGCGATCAATCAGCGAGGCGAACTTTCTTGGATGGGAGAGGAGGAGCAGAAGGATACGAGATGGCAGCTATGAGCGATGATTAATTCGAGGTACGTCGAAACGTGAATGCGGCAGGGTCGTCAAAATGAGCTGATTTCGTCTTGTTTCCTTCGCAACAGCTGAACTCTCGAAGCTCTCGACAGAACGATAGAGCGGTCTCATTCCCCGATACTAAAGAGCAACGCTCTCAGGACTAGGAAGGGAATTTTCGGGTGGCATGCTATCGACTTTCTATCGATGCCCAATTCTTCCCCTCGAACTCCCACAACTCTTCGCCTATCCTTCCTCTCACACCGCCTCGCATCTCCCTCGCACCTCGATTCTCCGGGCGCTTTACTGAGGGAAGTATACCTGAACGACGGAACTGTAGTGGGAATCGAGGATTCGCTTCGAAACGGTTCACTTTCTTCTTTCGCACAGACTGGGCGGTAGCTGCAAAGAAGATCGGTTCGGCACTTGCAAACTAACGGACTTGAGACCGTTCGTCTGCGCACTGGACCCACTTTTCCCGAAACTCCGCCAGGTTCCCCCCTATCTCTTCGATCCTCGTGCTCAGCGACGTTCAGCTCTTTGCTCCTCTTCTCTGCTTCCTTCTCTCCTCCCCTTTCTTCCATCCTTCTTTCTCTTCTCCGACCTGGGTCGACTTCTCCCCAACCTTCGCCTTTCCGCAACCCCCTTTTCTCCCTCGCATCAGATCACCGCGGTACTCCGGTCGTCCTCCTTCTAGCCGATTCCTCCCCTCTTCTCTTCCTCTATCTCCACCTGCACGATGGCGGCCCCCTCAATTCAGGAAGATCAGAAAGAACCGACTTCACCCTCAGCAAGTATCACAACATTTGCATCATGTTCAACTCTCAATCATATCGCCAACATCGAGTCTCGTCCTTCTCGCGAGTCACAACGTTCTGCAGTATCATCTGAAAGGCGTTCGGTGGAGTCCAGCAGAACCGCTTCATCGATGGAACCGCATGAGGAGGCAGAGAACTCAGGAGATTCACGCTCGCTCCATTCGACCCATCAATCTACGCGCTCCTCAAGACGCTCTTCACATCACTCTTCTATCCACTCTCGACCCCGTACGCCGATAGACGACGACAACGCAAGTCAGCTCGAGCATGTGATTCCAATCGAGCCAAATTCTCCTTCAAACTCGGACGAACCAGTTCTTCGAAAAGCGGCATCTTTCGCGGGAGCAGGACATCAAGATGATGACGAGAAGAGGTTGACGACGATGTCGAGTCGTACGAGCGGTATTCAGAGCATGCGCAAGGATTCAAGTCAGTACATCTTTCGAACGAATTCGGAAATGATCGCTGACCTAGAGATTCGATACAGGTCAACCGACTGATTCGACTGGCCAATCTTATCGCGACGAAGAAGATGCGATATCGCTGAAGAGCAGATCAAGCAAGACGAACGTCCTTCCTATTCTCGACAATTATCCTCCTCAACCAAACGATCGCAAAGTCGACGGACTCGCACCTCCCGACGGAGGTCTACGAGCCTGGCTCAACGTCGTAGGAGGATTCCTCGTCTTGTTTGCAACGTTTGGCTACACGAACGCGTTCGGAGTGTACCAAGCTTATTACAAGCAGACGATCTTTCGCCAATACTCGAATTCGTCAATTTCCTGGATCGGAAGTGTTCAACTCTGCCTGTTCTTCCTTCTCGCTCTCGTCGCTGGACCTCTTTTCGACAGTGAGTTCCCTCTCTGACTTTTGCGATTCTCCTGAGGGGACCTGGGACGTTCCCGGATCACCTCAGACGTTCTTGACGCTCTTCGCTTGACGTCCTTCGCTGACTCAACATCACCGAGTAGAGGGACACTTCCGGATCCTCATCGCCGTCGGAAGCGCCTCTCAGATCGCCTCGGTTCTCCTTATTCCTCAATGTACGGAGTTCTGGCAAGTGATGCTGGTTCAAGGCTTGTTGAGCGGGATTGGAATCGGTCTATGTTTCCTCCCCGCCGTAAGCCCTCTACTCCTAGCACCCCTCCGATCTTACTGCTCTCATTCCGCTCTCATTTCTCGAAAATCGCTGATTTCGACGTTCCCTACAGCTCTCTGTCCAATCTCACTGGTTCCTCCGTCGTCGAGCTTTCGCCATCGGGATCGTCACATCAGGTTCTTCGCTCGGAGGAATCGCCTTCCCGATCATGCTCAACAAACTTTTCGTCAACCCCTCTTTTGGCTACACCGACGGAGTTCGAGCTTCAGGCTATGTGATCGCCGCCTGTTTAGTCATTGCAAACCTCATCATGGCACCCCATCCCGCTCGACTCGTCGCTCACAAGCCTCCCCTTCCTTCCCTTCGCAAGATCATGACTCCGACGTTTTGCTGCATGACTTTCGGTGCCCTACTGCTCAACTTCGGCCTGTGGTTACCCCTATTTTTCGTTCAGCAATTCTCCACGTACCAGGGGGTCTCCCAGAACTTATCCTTCTATACCCTTGCGATTTACAACGCAGGATCGTTTATCGGGCGAAGTGAGTTCTCAACCTTCGTTTGACCTTCAAACGACTGACCTGCGTTCCCGTCAACAGCTATACCTAATCTCGCTGCCGACTACCTGTAAGTGCGGAGTCAATCGCGAGTCAAGGCATCGCTGACGATGATTTGCGAAAAATAGGGGACCTCAAAATATTCAATCGTTCTGCTGTGTCTCTGCTGGGATCGCTCTGTACTGCATGGTTTGTCTTCTCTCTCCCACTGTTCTTCGAATTATCGCTGACATTGCGACTCGATTCAGTATATCTGCGAATCTGCCGCCAGCATCGTTACTGTCAGTTCTCGACGCCTTCGCTCGCTATCCCTTCCTCTCATCGTACTGACACTTTGTGAGTAGTTCGCTGCGGTATACGGCGCTCTGAGTGGTGGATTCATCAGTCTCGTGTCTCCCGCGAGTACGCTCTCTTTTCATCTATCTTTCTATCTTCACTCGACTAATCGCTCGTTTGTACAGTCATCTCGATTTCCGACGATATCAGTGAAATCGGTCTACGTCAAGGAGTCGCTTTCATTATCGTCGCAGGAGGAGCAGTCGGAGGTAACCCAATTTGTGGAAAGCTCGCAGAACTCGGACCTCGAACCGATCCTTTCCTCGCTCCAATCATGTTCGCCGCGACTATGGCACTCTTAGGTGGGATCGTGACGACCGTCGGAAGGTTCTTGAGAGCGAAGGAGAAGGGTACTTGGAAGGTTTGATTCATTTTATCTGGTTCTTTCATTATTTCGTAGCGAGACTCGCTGGTCGAATCTGAGTGTATCGTTCGTTCGTTCTCGGAATATCTCGTTCGACTTCCTATCGCTTCTCGGAGAGGATTCGCTATTGGACTTCTCTCGAAAGTCACAAACGAACATGAATCCGATGAATCTATACTTTGCATTCCTCAATCAAGGTTGTACGTCTAACCCTAAACCTCCTTGACTACATCACTCCACCTCAGTCTCTTCCGCCCTAGTGTCCTTCCAGTAGATGGGCTAGTTGACGAAAGAGAAAAGCAAAAGTAGAGGATTTCCTATCTGAGATAGAACCGACAAAGGAGGCGAATAAGGTTGGGATGGACGTTGTGTGGTTCGTTATTGGCTGGTAATGACTCAGAACTCAGCAATCCGTTCCGAAGGGAACTGAGGCCTTGCACCATTTCTCGACCTCTTTCTTTGGTGAAAAGATTAAAGTGGAAATGGGAGGGGACCCCTGCGTGAGAGCCTTAAGACCAGCCGTGGTGTGTTGTTACTGAGTGGTTCCGAATGAGATTGGGATGGGGTTCGACGAAGCAGCTGTGAGGAAATGTTCAGATTAGCTGGCACTCGCTTCTTGTCGGCGGAAAAGGGACGTACCAGATAAATTGAGCGCTCGTGACATTACACTGGCTTCCCTAAGCCGGCTAGTGATGGAGTGAGGGAGATACAAGCGAGAGATGAAAAGTTGAAGAAATGTTCGAGTTCCATCAGTCTTGGTCGAGGGGAGCTGAGAATGATCGTGTTGTGCTATACGAGGTCTTGTGTATCTATCTGTATCAATTCGACGGTCACTGGAGGAGGTCGAAGTTAAAAAGTGAAGTGTGGGAAGGAAAGAGCGAAAGAAGTCTTCGATGCAGGGTCCACGATTCGACGAGCATGGAGCGATATCGGGGATGAACTACTACTGAGCCCGTTACGCTCCCGTCACTCACAGAAGGACAATGTGAAAGGTTGAGGTCGACTTCTTCTCGCGATCGCTTCTCTTCCTTCCTCATCTCACTCGCTACTCGCTCTTGACTCGGCCACGCGTGCTTGAACATCAAGCTCAATCTCGAAGCACTCTGAACCCAAGCAACAGCTCTCACCGTCGCCTGAAGATGAGCTACCATTTCATTCAACCTCTTCCTTCGCGATCGCGTTCCCTCGACGAGCTGGCGAGGTGGAACTGTGGGAAGTGAATGAAGGGAACTGAGAGTAGCAAGTCGAGTGGCTGGCAAGCTCTCAAGGGTTCAATAATGTCCTCTCTCGCAACGAAGTGACTGACCATTCTTCACTCCATCTCCTTCTTCCCACCCAGATTGCGCGAGATGGGATACAGCACCGCTTGCTTTGTTTCGGCTCCCCCAGATTTTGCGATCTGCGTGATCTGCCTTGATGTTCTGCAAGAAGCAACAGAGGTGAGCTTCCAATTCCTTCTCGCTGCCTCGAGGACCCGTCTCCTCCTCTGGGTTCATTCTTCGACCACAGCAATGCGTTCTCCGACTGACTTGTCGAATCGTCGATCCAGATCTGCGATGAAGCCCATACACTATGCCTTGGCTGCAGCAGCAAGGTCAAAAACTGCCCAAGCTGTCGCGCTCGCGTCGTTAGCAAGAACGTCAGACCAGCAAAGACTATGCAACGCATCATCAACGCACTGCCGTAAGTTTTGCCTCAACTCGTCTCCATGCCCGCCGCTACGAAACCAGTTTGACTGATCTCGCTCCTCATGAAATAGCTCGAGTTGTCGATACAAGCGATCTGGATGCAATTGGGTAGGCGCGTTCAGTGATCGACGTGCGCATAGAACGAAGGTGAGTAGCGCATGCTGTCTCTGCACAGAAAGATGCTTGCAACTGAATGCTCGAAAAACCGCTCAGAACTGCGAGTACCGACCTCAAGACTGCCCGAATATGAATCGAGGTTGCGCTTTCACCGGAACTACTCAACAGATCACTGCCCATCTCAACGTCGAATGTTTACTCGTCAGAATTCCTTGCAAGCGTGAATGTGGGCTTTCTTTTAAGAGAGCGGATGAGGAAGCTCATGACAACCTCTGTGATCAATTCGAGTGAGCTCTCATTCCTCTGTACTGTCGTTGCTATTCTCTTTCCACTCCGAAGAACGGAGTCGTCTCGATTCTTCCGAGATCATCGAAAGGCTGACTCTTCCCTTTCAATAGATGCACTGTTTCGAATACTTGCTCGACATGGACGACTCGTAGGAACCTAGTCGCTCACGAGAAACAATGCAAAACTCGCAACAACAAGCTCGACAAGTCTCAGAAAGATCTCTCAAAAGCGCAAGATGACCTCAAGAAAGCTCAATCCGAGTTGCGAGCTCTCAAAGCTGTGAGTTTCCCTCCCTACGCTCTTCACGTTGCAGGTGCTCGTGCTAGTCAAAGACTGCTTGAACCTTCTCGCAACGCGAACTGACGAGAATCTCGTTTCGCAGGCCGAGAAGAAACGTCTAGCGGCAGAAGCTGCTGCGGAAGCCGCCGCACAGCGAGTCGACAACGACAAGGTCGAACCTGCTGAATCTGCTGGCGCTGGCGTCAATGCCGTCAACGAGATGGACGGACCTCGCCCTCGCCGCTCGACTCGACCATCGCTCAAAGCCAGGGAAGCTGGAGGACTCGAGACACCGAAACCTCAAGTAGAAGCTTTGCCTCTTGATGGCGCTGTCGGAAGTAAGAGGGGAAGAAGCGAATCGAAGGAAAACGAGGAAGCAGTTAGGGATTCTCCCGTGAAAGCTGCCAAACTTGAAGCCTAACTCTCCCCGGACGCAGCGACATAGTGCTTCTCCTACGCTTTGTATACAGATCAATCAATCAGCTTGAATACCCCCGAACCTTTTCGTCTTTCTCTCAGATAGTTTTCCCTCTTTTTTCGTTTTACTCGCTTCTGCAGAATCGAAGTTTGCTCTCCTCTCGCATGCTCATGGTATATCGAGAGCGAGAACTTGCTTGAGTGAGAGATACCTGGCCTCTTCAGCCTTAGCTCAGTCGACCTTTCTTGCGAAAGTTCTTTACCTTTCCGAGACTTTCTCGATTCGTTTCGTTGTTCTTCACTCTGTGCGCACTGCTCCTCGACATGCTCATCGACACGCCTAAGGAAACGCAGAAAGTGTTTGTAAAAATTTGCGAATTTTGAGTGAGTGCTCGAACCCTCCAAAACCCCTTTCTTCTCTCTCCCCCTCACTTTTCCGATTTCAATCGCTTGTACAGCCCTCGCGACGAATTCTGAAGCTATCTGGAGTATACTGAAGGTGTCAAGATAATCCTATAGCCAACAGTGAGTTCTCACGTGCCAATCCTGTTCTTCTCAAGTTGAGTGATGGAGAGGGTGAAAAGAGGACAAGGATAGCTGGAGGGTGGCGAGAGAGCACGATTAGAGACTATCAGAGGTGCTACTGGTCGAGCGTAGCCATGATGAGCCGGCAAGACCTTCGAAACCATCCCGTCGAGTGACTTGGTTTCGCAAGCTGACTTTGTTTGCCCCCTCAACGTCCCTTCCTCCGACTCGACACTACACATTCACCATTTCAGTGGGATTGGACTCGTCTCTCTTCGTATCCGTCTCTGATCACATCCAATGTGCGATCTGTCAAGACGTTTTGGATAAACCGACGACCAGCGGATGTACGAACGAACATCTCTTCTGCGCTGCCTGTATCTCTCAACATCCTTGGTACAACGGATGCCCTACCTGTCGAGGAGCAAGTCCATCGGAAGCTAGACGTGAATCGAAACATTTTGGTCGTTACATCGAATCTCTGACGTTAGTCGCTCTCTCTCTTATCTTCGGCTTCTGAGTCTAACGAGATCCGTTTTCCTCCACTGTAGCGTCAAGTGCGACCTTCATGCGAGCAAGTGCCCTTGGCAAGGCTCATTCTCGAACTTAAAGGATCATTCGAAAAATGTATCTCATGTTTCCTCTCCTTCTTATTCTGCCTGCACGACCACTGATCACCTCTCGACGTACGGAACAGTGTCAATATCGTCCGCAAGCATGCAACAAGTCGGATCAAGGCTGTCAATTCCGTGGTATTGCGACAGAGCTCGTCGATCATTTCGAGAAAGATTGTCAATTCGTCGACTTGAACTGCCCTCGAGCTTGCGGTACGACCTACAAGCGATCACAAGAGAAGAAACATGAGGAGATCTGTCACGCATGGCCGTGAGCTTCTAAGATTTCTGACTCCTGCTGCGAACGAAATGCTCACCTACGTTTGCGTTGTTACAGGTGCACCGTTACTGAAGGGTGCAGAACGAAGTGCACGAAGAATCTTCTCAAGCAACACGAGAACGGATGCAAGGTTCAAGCTGCTCAGTTGAAGAAGACGAAAACGAAATTGAAGAATGTAAAGTCGGAGTTGAGGAGGAAGAGAAAGGTGAGCCTCAGTCGAATTGCTGTATTCGACGCGACGAAATGTATGAGTAACTGACTTATTACGATCGTACTGTAGACGGAAGCGAAGAGAAACGAGCAGAAGCAACAAGAAATCCGCAAGTCTACGCCCGAACTCATTCCTACCCAACCCTTGACCGCTGGCCAGGAGAAGTCGATCGATGCTGGACCTGCTTCGAAAGAGAACAATCCGACCACTTCTGCCGCTTCTTCGAAGGATCAAGCTAGAGTCGACAAGCAAGGATCATCGAAGGAGAAAGAAATCGTCAAAATCAAAATGGAGAGCGACGCCGATCAGAGTCCCGCGAAGAAGAAGCGAAAGAGAGGAAAGAAGGGAAAGGGGAAAGTCAAAGATGGAGTGATCGCTTGATAGACTACTCGATCCGAGGCTGAAAGACGACCGCTTGAACTCGAAAGATTCGTTGACAGAACTTTACTACTCTCCTCGCTTGCAATATCTAGTTTGTGCTTTCACAAGTACTTCTAGAGTCATAGCGTTACATAGAGAGCTCAGCGAGAGCTGTCTCTTCGCCATCGTCACGGCTCTGAAAAGGAAAGAGCGGAATTCGGGATTGCGAAAGTCGACTTTGGTCTCTCTCGCTCGAATCAAATGCTAATCTGCCTTCTTTCTCGCTACGAGAGGTCCAAGTAGTTGATATCGATGATATGCGCCCAAAATCTGAAGATATCGCTGCAAGAAGTTGCTCACTCATTCTCGCCTGTCGCATCTCTCTCTTCTTCATTTTCATCGACTCTACAAAACCGGCTCTTAATAGCCTCTGATACCCTCAGTGATCTCTGATCTACTCTATACGAGCAAACATGGCCACTCAGGCTCAGCCAAATGGCGATTCAGCGATTCAACAAGTTGTTCAAGCACTCAACGTACTCTATCAAGATCCAGATCCGACTGCGAAGGAGAAAGCGAATGCATGGTTAGGAGAGTTCCAGAAGAGCGTGAGTCCATCAACTGAAGCATAGGTGGAAGGGAAGAGGAACGAATTCATGCGAGATGATCAAGAAGTTGAGGGATCACAACTGTTTCATGAGACGGCGAGGGACGGGCTACTAAGTGGTGTAAGGATCAAGCGGGATCTGAGAGCTACACAGTGTCGCGGTAAGGAGGTTTGATGGGACTCGATTATGGTGGATTAAGCAGTCGCACAATTTCAAGGCTAGAGTGCTATTAGGCTGACACTGATCTATCTCTTCGTAGAACGAGGCATGGGCGACCTCGCAGCTTATCCTCTTCGCGGCAGATGCGCCGATTGAACCGAAACTCTTCGCTGCCCAAACATTTCGCATGAAGGTGCGTTGCTCTCGTTCACTCTGACTAGCTGCAGGTTGACTGACTTAAACATCCCGAACCCGATTAGATCACCTACGACCTCGAACAGTTACCTCCAGCACAACTTCTTCCCCTTCGCGATTCCCTTCTCACCGCTCTTCGCAACTTCGCTTCCGGCCCTCGAGTCATCCTCACTCAACTCTGTATCGCCCTCGCCGACCTCGCTTTACAGCTCACCGCCGAGCAATGGGACGATCCGACAGCGTCAATGATCGAAATGTTTGGCAAAGAACCGGAAATGGCAGCGGCATTACTCGAGTTCTTGCAAGTAGAGGCGGAGGAGTTCTCGAGCAACTTCAAGATTCAGGTCCACAACGATTTCGGGAGGGAAGGACCCAAGACTGAGAAGAGAGGGCAGCAAGTGATTGGACTTCTTTCGATGTATGTTCAAGCACCAGGTAAGCTTTCGCTACTCTGTTTCACCCTAGATCTCGGATCACTGATGCTCTTCGAAATGTAGGCATCACGGCGCAACTCCACAACCAGTGTTTCGCAACTCTCGGTGCTTGGCTACGGACAGGACAACTTCGATCGAGCTGGTTAGCTGGAACTCCCGTCCTCGCTGCTGCCTTCGCCGCACTTTCGACCGACGACCTCTTCGATAACGCCGTTGATGTTCTAGTGGACGTCATCCACGAGACTCAGGAGCTCCAGGAGAACGTCGACGTGATCCAGGAAATCGTTCCTCGATTGAACGCTCTTCAACCGATACTCGCCGATTCCGAGACCCGAGAACAGGAGGACAAAATGCGAGGCTTCTGTCGAATCCTGGTCGAAGCGGGAGAATGGTACGAACCGCTCATCCCTCAACATCCCGAAACTTTCCTCCCTCTCGTTCAACTCATCAAAAGCTGCGCCGATTACGAAGAACTTGAAGTCGTCGGCATCACTCTCAACTTCTGGTACCGACTTTCAAGAGGACTCAGCAAGATGCAAGGAAATCCGTCGATCACTCCTCTCCTCGAGGTCTTCGTCGATCTCGTCCGAGTCGTCATCAATCACCTTCACTACCCGGACGACTCGACACCTCTCGAAGGAGAAGAACGAGACACCTTCCGAGATTTCCGGCACAAGATCGGAGACACTCTCAAGGACTGCTGTGCGGTTCTAGGAGCTGGACCGTGTCTGCAGCAGGCCTTCGATTGTATCGCTCGAGCCGTCGCAGCTGGAGACGCTGTCCGATGGCAGGATGTCGAAGCTCCTCTCTTCTCGATGAGGTCGATGGGAGCAGCGATCGATATCAACGATAACGAAATCGTTCCAAAGATCATGGAGGTCTTACCGAAGCTCCCTCAACACCCTCGGATTCGTTATGCCGCCATCCTCGTCATCGGTCGATACACTCACTGGACCGAACGACACCCTGAACATATCCAATTCCAACTCCCTTACATCTCCTCAGGTTTCGACGATTCCGATCCAGAAGTCCTCGCTGCCGCTTCTCAAACGATGAAGTTCCTCTGCAAAGACTGCTCCTCTCACCTCATCCCGTTCCTTCCCCAACTTCACACCTTCATCCACTCAGTCTCGACGAAACTCGGTGCTGAAGATCTCCTCGACCTCACCGCCGCTATCGCACACATCATCATCGCCATGCCTCCCAACGATATCCCTCAGACCCTATCCACCTTCGCCATGCCTAACCTCGAACTCGTCCACTCCGTCTCTCAGCAACCAACTGCCGCTTCTCGAGACGATCTTCGAAAAGCTTGCGACGCTCTCGAACGTATCGATCTCTACCTCAACATCGTCGAACGGTTACCGAATGGCGTTCCACCAGAGTGTGCCTCGACTTGCTCGCAAGCTTGGTCGATACTCGATACTTTCCTCGCCAAATATGGCTCGAATTCGATGGTCGCCGAGAAGACTTGTGTCGCGATTCGTCGCGGACTCACGTTCTTCGAGGAAGGTGCTTTCCAAGTTGCGCCGAGTCTGCTCGAACGGATGGCCTCCTCTTTCGAGCAAGCGCCGGCCTCGAGCTACCTTTGGATTACGAGCAAGGTCGTCGCGAACTTTGCCCGACAGGAGGATCCAGCTTACAAGCAGCTTGTTCAGCATACCTTCGAACGACAGAGCAACAAGCTGTTCGAGATCCTCCAATCGACTCAACCTGTTCAAATCTCCGATAGTGAGCCAATCTCTCACATCTTCTTCCTATTTCCTATGATGACAGTAGACTGACATTCAAGCTGTACAGCCATCGAGGATTACACGCATCTCGTTCGAGCGATGGTCTACGATTCTCCCGACGAAATCTTCCTCTCCTCCGCCTTCCCCGCCGCTTTCCAATCAGTTCTCACAGCCCTTACTCTCCTCACTCCTCAGATCGTCCTCACCGCTCTCGACGCTCTCCGAGATGTTATCGGTCACGAAGCCCTGAATTGGGATTCAAGCAATCCTCCACAACTCTCTCCACACGAACAACACAAATATCGAAACTATCCTCAATTCCACGCCGCTATCCGATCAGTGGTCGAAGCGTCAGCGGTACAGCTCGTACAACTGCTGCTGGACGTCCTCGTCGGAGGAGGAGAGGACGAGCCTTACACCGTCATCACCATCCTTCGAATGCTCTCGATTCAATTCCCTACTGTTCTCGCCGCAAACGTCCCCGTCTCGGTCGAACAACTTCCTACAAAAGCTGCCGCACCCGCAGAGAAAGCAGAATTCCTCTCGAAATTCAATGCGTGAGCTTCCTTTATCTCTTTTCATCTTCGCTCGCATCAACTGATCTGCTCCTCTTTCCCTGCAGAGCGATCACTTCCCAAGATCCCGCAAAGAGCAAGGATGCGTTCACATGGCTCTTCCGAACGTCGAGAAAGAGTCGGGAACGAGCAAGAGATCTCGAAGACCGTCGATAGCAAGATTTCATTCATTTCCTTTGTAGAACCGCCAAGAGCTGGCTATTCTTTCTTCTCCTCCTCTCGCAATATCAATCTTGCAGATCGTTGACCCCTTTTTGCTCGAGACTCAGTTCGTTCCGTGATCTCGAGGCTCCTAAAGTTCGGCCCGTCTCTTGAAATATGCTCAGATCCATTGCGTAGCGTCAACACAATCGTTCTCTACTCGATCGGCACTCCCGTCGATGCTCGCTCAAGGCGTAGTCTGTCGTCGCCGTCGCCGTCCGCGGAGATCGAGCGAAAGAAAGGAGGTTTGTCGAAGGCTGCTCCTCCAAGTTCCCCTTCTTCTCCCCTTTTCTTCACTCCTTCTCACGGATTTGAACTCATCTCGAGTGACTGTCAAGCGATATGTCAGATCGTGATTCTAACGCGCACAAGTTCTATCCGGACTGGATGCAAAAAACGCTCTTAGATGAAGGTGAGCTCTCGAGTCTATCCCCTCTTACTCGGGGCTTTAACTGATTCAGTCAGTGTTGTTTCCGTCGCTCTACCAGGTACGAGAGGAACCGATTCGCATTCGCCTGCCCTTTCGAAATCGAGGAAAAGTGCGCGAAGTTCTCTCGTTCCTCCTCTTTACGTTATGCTGACCTCGTGGCCCCTCGAATATCCCTTGTAGCTGAATCTTCTTCTGCTCAACCGATGAAGTCGTCAGGAAGAGGCTATGTTAGCACGGACATCAGTGAGCGACAATCGCAAGACTTCTGCCGCTCGTTCGTCAACGCTCACCAAATTCTGGCAGCGACAGCTTCCTACGTGAATCAGATTCCTTCGTCACAACACTACACAAGGAGCCTTCCACCGACTTCCTTACAGCGAGGCCCCGATTTGAGCTCTTTTCGCGATACCACCTATCAGCCTACTGCCGACACCGCATCGGCTCCCGCTCAAAGCGTTCATCATCCTACTACCTCATCAAGTGAGCGCTCTACCGCAATGTACTACGAATCGAGAGCGACAATCCCTCGGAACGGTGGCTCAGAGCGTAAGATTTGTTCAGCTCGTCAAATTCGCGGCCTGGACTGATCCGATTTCGCGTAGATACACCACGCCGTCCTCTTCCACCAATCCCTGAAAGCGGATCGACGCCCAGGGGGTGGCGGCCAGCTCAGGGAGGAGCGTCTTCGGGTCCATCGATTCGAAAGGTCATCACGCTTTCAGACGGAACTGCAGTTCGAACTCTTCCCGAAACTCCCGAAACTCCGAAGAAGCGTAATCGCAAGTCCAGCTCCAGCTCTCTGCAGCTTTGTGCTTCCGCTGACTTGCTCTGATGCGCTATCTTGCACAGGTTCACTCGCAAAACCTCGAATCTTCAAAATCGGCACTCTCGCTTCGAAGCGATACTATCAGGGCTACCGCCAATCGAACTAGAAGATTCCCCTTCCACTAGCGGAGAGCAAGGAACGGATGAGGTTCTGTGCGCTGGATGTTGTAGATACTTTACGAAATCGAAGTCCGTGCGATACATCTCGTTCTCTGCGAAACCTGGCGACGCTTCCTCGACTTTCCTCTTTCGCTTCAGATTAGTCTTTCAGATCGCTTCACATTCGGTCGCCGTAGCCCTACCTCACAGCTGTTATCGAAAGCGACCTGCGAAATCCAAAGTCCCCTTTCTTCCTTGTTCCAACTCGATGATCTCGGCAAACAATGCTCTTTCGCCCGCTAAGGCGACTCGTACCATCAATTCGACTGTCACGACCTCACTCGACATCTCGCCCGTTCTCCTCTTCGCCGAGTAGACGGCTTTTTGGACTTCGAATTCCACAGGCTTCAAATGAACCTCTCGCCGGCACGGATGGTTCAGGAGGACCACCGATGTTCTTCGTATTGCAGGTTCTAGTCGGTCTTCCAACCGTGTTGTGGTTTTACAAGGTTTGTCCGTTTCCTCCTTCTCCTCTACTCTTCATCAGCTAATCCTCTGTCGACAGTGCCTACTACTGGTCGCCTTTCAGCGGCGTATTATATATCTACCGAGTGTACCGCCCGGCACCCGCCAGGAGTCGCTACAAGAGGGCGAAAGAACGAGGGACAGAGATTCCTCGTTGAGCGGCTTGAATTGGAAAGAAGTGGATATTGAGTCTTCGGCGCCGACGAGACTCCTTAGACGAAAGGTCAAGCTGAAAGGGATCGAGTTGAGCTGGAAAGAAAAGGAGGGAAGCGAGAAGAATCATTCGCACGGCAAAGAGATGGAGAGAACTGTCCTCGTTTACTTGCAAGGTGCGTCTCAATTTCTCCCTAGGTTGGTTCCCATCGTACTGAAAGTTTTGGAGCGAAAACAGGCAACGCTGGAACCCCTTTGATGCGAATCCCCCTCTTTCGACAACTCCTTCGTCCGGACGTCGATCGCACGTCTCCGTCAAGGTCCTCTTCTCTCGCTGGAGGTCGTCAACATAGAGATTCTACTACAGCACCTCGTCCACACGACCTCTCGATACTCTGTGTCGCTCCTCGCTCATTCTGGCTTTCGACGAGATCGACGCCGACCGAATCCAGCGTTCTCGCCGACTATTCCTCAGCCCTCGAGTACGCATATCGTCAACATGGTCCCTCTGCAAAATACGTCCTATACGGTCACTCGCTCGGAGGGGCAGCAGGCGTCCTCCTTCTCGACCGATTTTCCGTTCCCCCTTTCTCTCGTCCCGACCCGCCGAATTCCTCTCACTCGTCCCATCCACTGAGCCCAACTTTTCCTATTATCTCCGGCATCATCCTCGAAAACCCTTTACCCTCGATTCCGCGAATGGTCCGATCGCTGTATCCACAAAAATGGCTCCCTTACCACTACCTCGGATTCGCTGCTTTCGATCGATGGGACGCAATCGGTCGACTACAGAACCTCGTTCAGCACGATGGAGGAGCTCGACGACCGATACCGAGTCTTTGGATCAGGTCAGGCAAAGACGAGATCATTCCGACGGGAGGAAAGGACGACGTTCGAGCAATGTATGAGAGCTGGAAGGCAGTCGAAAATGACTCGGGACGCGGTGGAGATAGAGAGGGAACGGGAGCGAAGTGGGTGGACATAGATGGTGCACTGCACGATACGGCTTATTTGGAAAGAGGTTGGCGGGAGGAGATTCGAGGATTCTTGGGAAGGGTTGCTTCGCTGGACGATTGGATGGCTGTAGACGACAATGCGAAGCGTTCCTAGCCCGGCTGAACGTGATCGTCGCCGAGAGATTTGAACAGTGAGAACCGGAAAGAATCGAACGTAAAGGAAAACTTGATCTTCCCATCTCGTTACTTCTTTGTTTGACTGTATGCTCAACAGTGCTGTCTAGCTGCGTCGTATATGATGTCACGTGAGCACTGCACTGTAGTTTGCGAAGAGTTACGCGATTGAGCTTCGGCTTCGCACGCTTACGAGAAATGCTCCAATTCTCGAGGTATCGCTCTATTTCCCTATTTCGATTGCTACTTGTTTCGACGTCTGCTTTTGTATGAGTACTAGATTTGAGACGAAGCCGAGAGAAAGAGCAAATCCTGCGGAAATTTAGATCGAGATTCAAGGCGTTGCAACTGACGCATCGAGGGAAAGAGACAGGTTTTGAAGTTTCTCTCCTCTCTTTCTCTCTTTCTCTCTCTCTTCACATCTCTTTTCTCTCCTTTCGAAGCTTGCTCCGACTCGATTGAACCTTACAGTGAGTACCTATACTAGTCTTGTCACTCCTATCTCTCTAGTTCGAGCTGACGAGTTTCCCCACCCCCTCTTTTTTCCCTTTCACTTGACTTCTGGTCTCACTCTTCCTCCACCCCTCTTCTAGCTATCAAACATGCTTGAACAAGTCAACACCCTCATCTCAAACGGTATGGAGACTGCCTCATACTACGGTGTAAGTCTCTCGTTCACTTCGATCGCAAGGAGACGTCTCTCGATCAAATGACGGCTCCGCAATCAAAAACGTTTCTCCTCTCAGACTTCTCTTTTACTGATACCTGCCCACTCTTTCCTTGTAAATAAACAGCTCGGTGCCAACATCGACATCACCCACAACGCTCACAAGTTCCAATGGGTCGTTTCCGCCATCATGGGTCTCTCTTGCATCGGTCTTTACCTCATGGGAACCCGTCGACCAGCTGGTGAAAGGGCCTTCCACGAGTTGGCTGCCGCCGTCTGCCTCACCGCTTGCATCTCTTGTAAGCTCGAGTTTGATTGCGAAAAACCTCGTCGAATTACGACGCTGACTTGACATCGTTCTTTCTCTTCAGACTATGCCATGGCCGCCGACTACGGAAGTGCTCCTGTTCCCGTTCAGTACATCCGAGGCGGTGTCCTCGGAAAGAAGTGGATCAAAGCTGGTGTCCTCCACCCTACTCGCTCCGTCTGGTACGCACGATACATCGACTGGACTTTCACCACTCCTCTCCTTCTCCTCGAACTTTCCCTCGCGACTGGCCTTCCCCTCGCCAAGACCTTCAACCTCCTCTTCCTCGACGTCCTCATGGTGAGTCGCCAAATTTCGGGAAAGAAGAAGGTTTCTCTCCCGAACAATTCGCTGATCCTCCTCGTTTCTATTTCGTGACCTTATAGATCATCACCGGTCTCGTCGGTGCCCTCATGCCTGACGGTTACAAGTGGGCATTCTTCGGTTTCGGATGCTTCGCCCTCGTCGGTATCTGGAAGATCCTCCTCGTCGACGGACGTGCTTCGGTCACCAAGCTCGGCTCCGACTACTCCAAGGCCTACATGACCTCGACTCTCATCCTCTCCGTTCTCTGGCTCCTCTACCCCATCGCGTGAGTTGTCTTTCCGACTTTTCTCGTTTTCCTCATTTTCCGTCTTCTCTTGCTTCTCCTCTACCGCAAGACTCGTACTGACCTCTCTCGTCTGTCTGTGTAGTTGGGGTCTGTCCGATGGTGCTAACGCAATTACTCCTAACGTGAGTACAGTCTGCTCTCCTTCCACGAAAAAGCCCGAAACTGACGATTTTCTTTTCATCGCAGTCCGAGATGGTCTTCTACGGTGTCCTTGACGTTCTCGCCAAGCCCGTCTACTGCTTCATCCACGTTCTCGCCATCGAGAAGCTCGACTACTCTCGTCTTGGATGGGTACGTTCACCTCCGAAGCTTGTCGAGCGAAACAATCGATCTGACTTTTAATCTTCATGTTTCGCAGACCTCCAACAAGCGATCTGACGGTTCCGGTGCCAGCCTCCTCGGAGGCAACCGAGATGCCAACTACGGATCCACCGACGGTGCTTCCCGATCGTAAACTCCTCAAACGAAACCTTCACCCAAATAATCCCTCCTTAATCCGCCGAAATTCCCCTCTTCCTCTCAACTGAAATCCCTTGTATCCACTTCTACTTCCTTTCTTTCGTCGTGCTTGTTTGCAACCTCGTACCCTGGTCAATTCTGTTTTGTGCGTCACCTCGAACCTCAAATTTAGCTGAAAACCCTGTTTAGTTCTCCCTTGTTTGTTACTCTCTCCTGAATCCCGAATGAATGAATATAAAAACAGCAAAGTTTAGTTCTCTGTTCACTGCGAGTTTGTTGCGAGAGACAGAAGAAACTGATTGACTGCTTCAGATCTAAGGGAAAACTGCTATGAGACGGAAAACTAAACGACATTTTTAAGACTGATGTTTCCGGTTCTTCTTCCACGGTTCCCCTTCTACACTACTGCCATCCGAGCATGATCCCAACGCTGGCGTCAACGACAGATCTCCCCAATCGAACGAACGGAACGCGTTCTGAACGCCTCCGTGAGTTTCTGAAGTTACATCTTGACCTGCTGCATCGGCAAAACCTGCCAAAGACGAAGCTTGCATCTCGAAATCTGGTCCAGGAGTCGCTGCGACTGAGGATTGAAGAGGGTCGAGGAGATCGGAAGGTGTTTCGTTGTTATCGAGCTGAGTTGAATTGGCATCGAGCGTGACTGTTGACGAAGAGAGCTGAGACTCGATAGAGGACATGTAGGTAGAAGTGGAAGAAGAGGAGGTGTAGATGGCCGAGCCAGTTGAAGGAGGGGTATCGAACGATTGATGCTGATGCGATGGGGAACGGGAACGAAGGAGATTGATAGTTGGCGAGGTGCTCTGACCTTGTCCAATTGGAGATGCGGATAGTTTCGTAGCTGTGACCTGCGTCGATGATGGCAGAGTAGTAGAGGCTGTTGCGAGGAGTAGAAATTGAAGAAGAAGGGTTGGCGATTTTTATCGAAGAGAAGAATTAAAGCCTAGAGACGAACGGGAAGCAGCAGCTAGGTACGACGATTGTGCGTTGGCTTGTCGTGCTTGTTCGAGTGAGGCGAGGCGAGTCATCCCTTGAGAGCTATAATAGCAAGCGAGTTCGAGAGCGCAACGAAACCTAAAAGAATCGGTCCAGCATCAGAGAACTGCGAAGGCGAGACGATCCGAGAGAGATGAAAGACTCACCAATCGAGCTCCTCTTGTGTCGCCTCGAACTCGTCCGAAATGGGTCCACCTGGGGCGCCGATACGCTTCGCAATGACTTCCGTCCAGTCGGGAAGAACCTCGAGTCGAAGAAGGAGATGGAAAACGTTATGCTTGTCTTGAGATGCGAGGTAGAGCTGTTACAATAGAGGATGGCGATTAGCTACGACCGACGACGACGACCTCAGAGAACAGACGCACTTGACAATAGAAGCTGTTCGAGGCGAAGCAGTCGTCAGGTCAGGTGGGGAAGCGACGAAAGAGAACGAACGGTTTCGACTTACGCGAGAAGCTTCAAGCACTTATAGACTCGCATACTCGATTCAGCCCTCATTCTTTCCAGTTCCTCGTCTCCATCCTTTTCCGGCCAAAACGTGCTGTGAGTGTACTTCTCCCTCAAGTGGACATGAATGAGCATGATGAGGTCGACGAGACTGTTGTCGGCTCGAACAGCGAGGAGAATGGCATGGTCGATAGCTTGAGGATCGTCGGCGTAACCAGCGGGAGCAGAAGTGAGGTTGACGAGATGTTGCTGAAGGCGTTGAACGGCGTTGTGAATCTGATCGAGAACCGACCAGAGATTGCGGAGGAAAGGAAGGATCGAAGCACCATTCGCGCGTCGAGCTGCGAGAGTGTCGAAAGAGTAAGCCTCAAGGGGAAACGACGAGGTAGTGAAAGACTCGAAGACTTACGATTCGCTACCTGCGCGAATACTCGATGGCAGGAGAAGACGTAGAGACAGAGTGAAGTGAGCATGTGGAGGATAGCTGGTCTGTCGAGAGGTGATCCGAGAGTCTCTTCGATCATGTCGCCGAGTTGCATGTTGACTAAATCGGGGACCCTCAATCCGCTCGATGTGAAATAGTCTTGTAAGTCGATTGGAGTGATGAAACTGGGTTTGTGACAAGTTGAGGAGACGAAAGCATCGGCGAGCTATACATCGAGAGTTGTCAGTCTCCTGAAATGATGGAAAAGTCTGATAGAGAGAACTCACAAAGACAGCAGTCGTGTTCGATTCGTTCAATCTCGTGGAGATGCCGGCTGACATCTCTTCATGACGAAGGTCGAGGAACATACCGACCATTTCTCGGACGAAGAATCTCGCTTCTTCGGGTCTACCCTCTTCGTCTGTTCGAGCATGATGATCAATCGAAACTCTAGGTTGAGCTAGGAGAGGAGGATTACGTACGAATGAGATACTGAACAAGTCCGACTAGAGCATCCAAATTGTCGTAACTCCTCGATCGAACGATTCCGAGATCCCAGCAGGCCTCCATCGCAACTTTTGACAAGGCGTCGCAAATCTTCTCACGACGAAAGCCAACCTTGTGAAAGAGTTGAGGTATAGGTGTACCATCTGCTTGATTCACGCTTGCGATTCCGAAGAGAGCCTAATGGAAAGGGAAATGAGCGACATTCGAATGGGCTGAGAGCCGTGAATTTGACTCACAGAATTGGGATGCACACGGACTCCGATTGAGCAAAGGCAGACGACGGCAAGTTGATGGGGAGGTTCGAGGGAGTGTAGGTTTGCTTTGAAGTAAGGAAGTCGATCGCGAAGGAGGTGAAGTCCGGGAAGTTTCGTGCAACACGCTTTTATCGAAGCTATGAAGCAGTCCACTCACGTCAGTATGCGGTAGGGAGCAGATGAGCTAACATTCACGTACAATCGAGGAGATAGCAGGTGATCCCGACATCTTTTTTCGCTCCAACGAGACCTCTTCGATCAACGACGCCATACAGAGCGACCTGATCTTGTTCGTTGACTAGAGTCTCGAGTACGTTCCTCTCTTCTATTGTGAAATCGGCAGTTACTGCTCGAGCGACGATGGTAGAAAGTTCCTCTTGAGCGAGAGAGCTGCTGAGTGAAGAGGAACGAGACGGTGCTGGCGAAAAAGTTTGTGTTTGCTGAGGTGCGTTCTTCGACGAGGTGCCCTTCAATTGCATCTCGAGCGATGCTATAGAGTGGGAAGAGAGCGAGAGTCAGCGAGAGCTCGAGACCTAGTCAGGGGCATGGGGTCGAAGGAAGGGCAAGATTCTTCTTTTCCCTCTCTCGCTCTCCTCTCCGCATTCATGTTGACTTACCGACTTTCGCTTCGAGATCCGCAATCTTCGCTGCATCAGATCCTTCCTCGATCGTCTCCCTGTCAAGCGGAACGGAGCGAGATGAGCTTTTGACGTCTCGAGCTTTTTGAGAAAGCAGAACTTACACGAAAACGCCTTGACCATAAGTACACTCCTCGCGTCGCTTCTTGCATCTCGCACATTCAGGATACTGTAAGAAGATATCGTCAACCGCAGCCCGACTTTTATTGAGAAAACGAGAGGAAAAGAGACAAACTTGTCGATCGCAACGAACTCTTCTTTCTCGACATCTATCACAATTCCGAGTCAGATGATAGTCTCCAGCGATAACAGACGTCGAATACTCACTTTTTGCAGCTCCTGTCAGCCTTTTGAATGACTTTGTTGGTTCCATTAGGAGATTCCAACATTCCGTCAACTTGTCCAAACGAAGCCGAACTCAAACCGGGACTGGTGAGAGCTGCGCCAAACATGTTCGTCATCAAGGGTGAGAGCTCATGCGATCCTCCCGCTTGACTAGGCGAGAAAGAAGTGTTCGGAAAGACTGCTAAAGGGAGAGAGGAAGAAGTGTGAGGGGGAGTCGGGAGAGCTGAGGGATTGAAGGGATGCGGGTAGGAGAGGAAAGTTTGGGCTGGATCGTAAGCCGATAGTACTGGAGCTACTGGTGAGAGTGTAGGATTTTGTGGGTGATGATTCGGATGATGAGGAGGTTGAAATTTTGCGGCCGAATTGGATTCTCTTCTTCCTTGATATTGTCCTTGCTCGCCTACCGGTTGCTCGTAACTCATCTTGTATAGTTAGTAGAGTGTCGCATACCACTGTGGAAAGAACTGAGAGGTCAGCTAATTTCCTCAAGGTTAAAGACTCTCGCTGTTGCTCGCGCGAATAGGGGTCAAACGGAGAGAAGAGTTTCTCCTTGTCAATGCAACGGTTCTCTGTTTTTGCTTCTTCGCCAGTTTCTGCCTCGCCGATCTAAGCCGACTTTGGCTCATATTGACGTCTCTCTCCAGCGTTCAACAACTCGAAGCGAGTATAAGTGAGTTTGCGAAGGAAGGACAGGCGATTGCAGAAAAGCTTCTTTTGTTCGGGCGTGACGATCTCCGAAGTAGAAGTTCTCCTATCAGCGATTGATCGAAGGGTCTCTGATTTCCTGCTCGACCGACGACGAAGGAGTACATATTGTGAGTCAAGCGTCGACGCACAAGCAGGAGGATGAGTATGACTTACGCGAGAAAGTCGAGACGAAGGAAAACGAAGAAAAAGTCCGAGAAAGTTAAATTGCGCTGTGGAGTGAATCGAGCCTCGTGCTTGTTCCCGACGTTCCCTACAGTCAGTGGCAGCTACTTTGCGAAAAAAGGCGTCCCTACGTCCAATCAGGGCAGCGCACGAAGCTGCCTCATGCGAACGAGTCAGCAAGAAGGACAACTTCGAAGCCAGAGAACCACAAGCCGTCGATGAAAGGTTTCGCATGTCTTTTGGTGGTAATATCCGAGCTCGAGAGCGCTGACCAAGTCGAGAGTTGTCCGCGTGAAGCGACCGTTACCTCCGAAAAATGGCCATTCGGAACCGAGCGAAGGGTGAACCGCCCAGTATTGTGCTCCCCATCTCAGTATCAGCCCTTCAGTACTACATAGAGCTTCTGCAATTGATGCATACTGAATGGCGAAGTGAACGTTGGAAGTGCTCTCGAAGGGTCGAAGGGCGAAGAGTGGACTAGCGCAACGAAACTCCGAGCGGACTATTGACGGAGCGAGGGTGTTGTGGCTCACGTATTGACATCGCATCTTTCAATCTTCCTCGCACTGTGACTGACTCCCGAGAACCAAAGTCTGGGATGATGAGCGACCAGCGCTTCGAAGGATTTCATGCAATTCTCTTCACTTTCGATCTTCTACCATGACGATGCTGTATCCACACGATTCTCCGATCAATACTCCATCCTTGACGACGCAGAACGAGAAGAGCAGCGTACTGATATCCGAATTTTGACTTGATCTGTCGATAATCTGGTGCAGCACATGTCGAGGGTGGAATGTCGAAACAGACTTCTTGGAACGCTCCGATCATAGCCGTTCGAATTACCCATCTATGTGCACAGTGTGGAGTCAGTATCGAGCAGAACAGTATCGAGCAGAACGAGGGAAGGGAGCGCGAAACGAAAGTCTTCGCCTCTTTCGCCTCTTTCCCTCTTGATTCGCGAAATCTGGACTTACCCTAATGATCCTCCCGATCTAGCTTTATCCTCACTCATGTCAGTTGCGACTCGATCGAAGTTCTCCCCATTCTTCAGCCTTTCGAGGGCTTCGAGAGATTTCGTCTGCTTCTCGCAAAGGATGTGTCGGAGCTAGTGAGCGTATGACTGGGATCAGCGTTTGGTACAGATGGTATGACAGCCTAGAAGCGCCCTTTCAGGACACAGAGAGGGGATGGGAGAGCGGGAGAGAAGATGAGAGATGGAGCGGAAGATGGAAGTGTGGAAAGAGCGAGAAAGTATCAAGGCGTAGCGGGACTTACCTTGAGAGCATTAGCGACCTTGAGCTCAGCTTTCTTGTCTCCCGAATCACCAGCTGTTCAACCCAAGTTCCATTCCCCGAGAATCTTCATCAGTCTCACCTAGTAGAAAGCAGCTGGACGAGAGCGTACCTTTCCCTTTGCCTTTTCCTCCTTTTGCTGGTGCCATTGTACGTATGCGTTAGGTGATAGTCGTGGTGGAAGTGAATGTAGAAGTTGAAAATGTTCGTTTCGCTCAAAAATGCCTTCCTCGCGGACTTCGCAACAGCTCGAATCACTATTGCCAACCTATCCATTCGTAGCGCAGGCCAAAGGGCGCAGTTGTACACAAAAATGCTGTCGGCCGTTTGAGGGTGACTCATCCGGCGAAGAATGATCGAATTTCGAAGGATTCCCTTGGAGTCATCTCCTGCTTCTTCCTTGTCACTCTTGCCTTACTCCACCTGCACAACTCGTCGGCATGACCCGTATCCTCAAAGTAGCAGCAGCTCAAGTCGGTCGAATCGATCGCAACACGCCCCGACCCGAGATCCTCTCTCGTCTTATCGCCCTTCTCGAGCAAGCTTCTTCACAGCAAGTCACGCTTATAGTCTTTCCCGAAACGACTTTGACTTCGTTCTTCCCTCGATACTTTATCGAAGATGATGCAGAACTCGACGAGTATTTCGAGAAAGAATCGCCAGAGGACGGAATCGCAAGTTGTGAATCAGTCAAGGAGTTCTTTGAGAAAGCAAAGGAGCTGGAGATTGATGTAGTAATTGGATATGGAGAGGCCACGCCCGAGGGGAAGAGGTTCAATACTGCTTCATATGTTTCGAAAGGGAAAACGATTGGGAAATACAGGTGAGTTCTTGACTCGTCCTTCTGTTGCGCTCTGTCGGATTACCTCTGACGTGATCTTTCATCGGCGTTTTGCGTAGAAAAGTTCATTTAGCGGGTGAGAATCGACAGATGCACCTTTGACCGTCGCTTCGCGCTGACTTTTTGACCTCCTGGTCTTCCACTAGGCACCGTCGAGCCCTTCTCTCTCGACCCGACAGTGACGAATCAACTCGAGAAACGCTATTTCACCCCGGGCAATCTCGGCTTCACAGCGTTCCGAGCTCCTGCGCTCAAAGCATCAGTAGGCGGCGAGGAATCACCAATCGTCGGAATGTTGATCTGTAATGATCGACGATGGGCTGAGGGGTGGAGGGTACTAGGAATGCAAGGTGTCGAGATTGTCTGCATAGGATACGTGAGCTCAGATACTCCTTCTCGCAACCTCCACCGAGCGTCACTGCTCCTCGACGACCGTGAGCGACCCTGACGAGCCGCTAACACTCACTCACCTCGCTATATTTACCTCGTACTCGCTCTGTAGGTGACGAGCGCATGGTCGCCGCAGCTATGGGGGATCGACCCGAATTCTATGAGCCGCAAAGAAGCCTACGATGATTCAATGTTCCATCACAAGCTCGTCTGTCAGGCTCACGCTTACACGAACGCTAGTAAGCTCCCTTCTCCGACTCTTTTACTCTCGAAGTACCGCTGAGTCGACGCTGACCTCAATCTACTCTCAAAACGTGACAGCTTTCCTCATCACTGCCGCTCGATGTGGTCTCGACGACGGCATTCACCCTCTAATCACAGGCTCAATGATCGTCGATCCAGAGGGCCACATAATAGCGGAGAGTAAGACTGACGGGGACGAACTGGTAGTCGCGACGATAGATTTGGACGCTTGCAAGATTGGGAAGACGAAGACTTTCGCTTTTGAGAAGCATCGGAGGGTGGAACATTATGGAAGATTGCTCGAGACTGAGGTGGTGAGGCCAAAGGAACCTGAGTAACTCTGTGTGATGTTGCCCAAATGTCGTCGTTTCGCACGGATTCGAGAGGTTGTCGTGCAAGTGATCCCTCGCCTAAGCTGCACCGACGAGACTCGATCATGAAAGAGTATTGATACAAAGTACATTACGAGTCTCATGATCCTCGGCCCGCTCTCCTCCGGCGAGGAATCGAAGTAAACCTGCATTTTGGGGGGTACTGACGAAACACCTTCTCCATCTTCTCCCTCCCTCTCATACTGACTTCTTGCTTGAATCTCTTCCTCATCGAGTCCCGACGTGTTGTAGTGATTATGCCATCGTCGTGTCTCCACCATTCGTCGGTCGCCCATTCTTCTGTTTCTCCAGATCTTTCAAATCTTTCTCTGTTGGACTGTACAAAAGAAAGCACACAATCTCGAGTCAGTCAGAAAACGAGACATGCAGGAGTAGAGAGGGAGGAGCTTACATGAACCCTTGAGCCAACATTCTCTGTAATCTTCGGATCTACATTCTCGCGCATCAAACTCATCAGTCTCCTGTTTCCTCTCAGCTCGACAAAAGAGCGATGACGTACCTCTTCCACGCTCTCCGCTGCCTCGATCGCACTCCTAACTCGTTCCTTCTCTTCTTTACTCAACAATCTCCCTGCTTTCCCACTTCCCGCTACTTCAGCCTGTTCGACTCCTGGTTCGAACGTCTTTGATGCGAGTGATGGTGCGACTGATCCAGAGGAGATTGCGTTGAGGAATTGGGTGTGTAAGGGAGTGGGTTCGGAAGCGGAAGTTTGGAATAATGATTGTGCGTAATCTCGATCCTATACACTCCTCAACGCAAGATTAGTGTCTTGCTACAACATGAAGGGTAGAGAATGGATGTACCTTTTGTTTGATGCGATCGAAATCCAAACTTCTCAGTTTCGTACAATTGTAAACGATCCATTCTTTGTAATGTTCTGCTTGAGCTACCGGACTCCCCTTGAAACTGACATGTTCCAATTTCCTACATTTCCCCAGAGTATCTCCTACCAACGCTAATGATTCTTTCGGTACGGATGAATTGGTGAGGATGAGGGAATTTAGGTTTGGGAGTGAAGTTGCGATTGAAGAGGAAATGGTTCGGACTGGGTTGTTGGAGAGGAGGAGTTGGTGGAGTCGTCGAAGGAGTGGGAAATTGGACACGGAAGTGATGGCGTTGTCGGTTAGGTCGAGTGATTCAAGTTGATCTTTGGTTACTCCCAAGTTCTCTATCGCTGGAATTTTGTGACCTGTAATGAGTGGGCGTGATCAGTAGGATCTAGTGAGTACAATAGGAGGTAAGAGCGTACCTCTAAGGTCTAGTTCTCGATCATGTAAAGGGTTCAAATAAGTTGAAGTTCTCGCGATCAAGTCGGCGTCGAGGCTGGTTCATTCGAGCGTGTGAGCAATTGATAGTGTAATCTGAGTAGTTTATATTGCTTACCGGACCATTCTAAGATAGAGAAGCAGAAGTGAAGTGAGATGGGAAACGTAACGCAGAGTGATTAAAAGTAATGAGAAATTGATACAACTCGCAATTGCAGACGTCGA
The DNA here is from genome assembly GCA_016617785.1 of Sporobolomyces roseus. NCBI lineage: Eukaryota > Fungi > Basidiomycota > Microbotryomycetes > Sporidiobolales > Sporidiobolaceae > Sporobolomyces > Sporobolomyces roseus. Next base: position 1,322,884 of record JADILM010000005.1, on the reverse strand, counting down.
TTCCTCCACTTGCTCCTCAACCTCCTCATTCGCAATCAGGCTGCTGCTTGAACCACTCTGAGCGATCTCATAGAACCGCTCGTCAGCTCTTTCAGCCCCAGTCCTTCCTCAACTCGTCCGCTTTCATCTCTCGGAAACTCGTGTCACTCTCCCTCTCTCCCTCTCACCCAACAATGGCTGCTGAAGCTCCCCTATCTCCAAGTGAGTCTCTATAACTTTCTACTGAATCGAGAGACGCGCTAACCTCTTTCTCTGTCAATCCCTCTTCCGAACCCCCCTTTCTATTTTAGTTGATCCTCAAGATGCGAGTGTAGTAAGAAAGAAGTTGGGAGGATACGTAGGATGTAAGTACAACACAAACATCGTATCCGACTCCCCTGCTGATACAAGCTTCTTGTTGTACTTAGTCGCGAATTTACCGAATCAATTCCATCGACGAAGTGTCAGGAAAGGTCAGTCTCCCTCTCCTTGCCCTCAATTCCGAACCCTTTACCAACCCTCCTTCATGAGATAGGTTTCCATTTCACCGCCATGGTAGTCGGTGCGCTCCCCCTTTCCCTTCCCCTTCTCTCTGTACATCGCACTGACCCCCTTCTCCTCTTTTTCTTCTGAACGATTTTAGGTGAATCTGGTTTGGGTAAATCAACATTGATCAACACACTTTTCAACACGAGTTTGTATGCGAAAAAGAACGTACCAGCTCCTCATCACGAGAGGTCGAAAACTGTCGCGATTGAAAGTATTACTGCTGGTCAGTCTCTCCATTCTCTGTTTCAGCTTTCTCTTGCGGGGAAGGGTGAGCTGACAAAGTGAAGATCTGACAGATATTGAGGAGAGTGGTGTGAGATTGAGATTGACTGTCGTTGATACGCCTGGTTATGGAGATTTCATTAACAACGAAGATGGGTGAGCCGGTCACACTCCTTATCATGCCCTTTGTCGGTAGCTGATAGAGTTAAGTTTCCGAACTCGCAGATGGAAGCCTATTCTCGACAATATCGAAGCTAGATTCGACGCCTACCTCGAACAGGAGAACAGAGTGAACCGACAAAAGATGGTGGATAACCGAATTCACGCTTGTCTATACTTTATCGAACCTACTGGTCATTCGTAAGCTCTCTCTCTTCTCTCTCACTGTCGTCCCGAACACTCACAGTGAGCGTAAACGAGGAGTTTAGGTTGAAACCGGTCGACATTGAATTCATGAGGCGATTACACACGAAAGTCAACCTGATTCCGATCATTGCGAAATCGGATACCATGACGGACGACGAAGTGTTACAGTTCAAGGCGAGAATCTTGAGTGATATCGCTCATCACCACATCGATATTTACCAAGCACCTCAATACGAACAAGAGGATGAGGAAACTTTGGCTGAGAATGAAGAGATCATTGTTAGTCTCTCAAATCTCCTCAAGGGAACGAGAAACTGACCAAGTTGATTCGTTTTTGCTCGATTTAGCGCAAAATTCCTTTCGCAGTAGTAGGATCAGATTCAGTTGTCTCAACTCCCGATGGCAGACAAGTACGAGGACGTTCTTACCCTTGGGGAACGATCGAAGTCGACAACGAAGAACATTGCGATTTCGTCAAGTTGCGACAAATGTTGATCAGAACTCATATGGAAGAGTTGAAGGAACACACGAACAAGCAATTGTACGAGAACTATAGGAGTGAGAAATTGTTGGGAATGGGAGTCGCTCAAGATCATTCCGTTTTCAAGGAAGTCAAGTAAGCACTCAAACTCACTCCGATTCTCTTGAGATTGCGTGCTGATGAAGTTTTGTGTGAGTGAACAATAGTCCCGCAGCGAAAATGTTGGAAGAACGAGCTTTACACGAATCGAAACTACAAAAAATGGAATCCGAGATGAAAATGGTGTTCCAACAAAAAGTAAACGAGAAGGAAGCGAAACTGAAACAATCGGAAGAGGAATTGTATGCGAGACATAGGGAGATGAAGGAGGCTTTGGAGAAGCAGAGGATCGAATTGGAGGAGAAGAAGAGGAGGTTGGAATCAGGTAGACCATTGACTCCTGAGAAGGTAAGCCCTTACATTTCTCTCACTCTCCCTCTCCCGCTTGATTGCAGTCACTGAGTATGGGCCTGTTTGACTTACAGCAGACGAAGAAGAAGGGATTCCTCCGAACCTAATCTCCTCCTATCCTCTTTTCCGCTTCTCTCTCGCCTCTCACGACAAATCTGTTACCTTTCACGTCCCCCACTCTCCTCAAGCTCTATCCTATCTGGTCCTCGTTTACCCCTCTCTTTACTCGCCAACTATACCTCTCCCCTGTTTTGCCCTCTCGTCGCTAGTTTCGATTCACCTTTTTTTCTCTTCAGTATACTGTCTCGTTTTGGTTCCCTCTCTCGCTTTTCGTTTCGTAGTAGTAAATTCAGTCTCTTTTTCGTATAGTCTTCTCTCTTTGCTCAATGAGTATTCTCTTCGCCGTTTACTTTCCTCGATATTGAATCTCGCTCTGACCCTCACTTAACTCTTCTCTCCCATTGCGATCGAGAGGCCAATAGCTCGGCGCACTCACAGAGAGCTCTTATACCAGCGTTTCACGATCGAGCCAATCCCAAGTCAATCGGTCACGAAAGAGTTCAACTCTTCGCTTCACAATTCCTCAATCCAGCTCCATTCCCACCTCTTCCTCCTCATCAATCCCAAGTATTTCCCCCGCTTCCTTCCTCGTAAAGAACTTGCACTTGACGCTATGTTGAATCAATCGCTCGCTCCATTCATCGACGGATTGAGCAGCTGATTGTGAATTCGTATCGATTATCCTCCACGAAGCCGCTGCGGACTTGACATCCTCTGGTGAGAGTAACGGTGGGTTCCCTATATTGCTCAGATGTGTGAGCGGGGAGGCAGAGAGTATAGGAGAGAGCGACGTACAGGTTGAGACTGAAAGGTCTGCGAAGAATGTTGAGAGGGAGGAGAGGGAGGATGACAGGGAAGAATGAGCGGATGAGAGCTGTAAGATCAGTGGAGAGGGAGGCGATCCAGGTTCTGCGAGGCATAGCGAGGTTGAGAAGACGAGAGGGAAGAGGAGAGAACGGAGCTCACGATAGTTGTCGGGATCCATCGCATGTTCCAACATTGGAGTAGCGTCAGAGAGAAGCATTCCGAACGTCTCGATCCCGGTCCTCTGCTCTTGGAAGCGCGAGTGTAGAAGGGAGAGTTCCGAGAGAACAGGTTTGAGATCTTGAGAATCGTTGAATTCTGTCAAACCATGACTTTCCTTGATCTACTCCTTCATTCCATCAGTCAGTTCCACATCGAGAGATAATACTCAAGGGAGACTCACGCAAGTTCCAACGAAATTTAGGATCTTTCTCGCTCCTCTCGCGACACAGTCCAATAATTTCGCGAGGCACTCAGAGTTCCTCCTCAAATCCTGCACGATTCCTTTCACTGCGATCCTCGTCACCTTTGCCGGTACACTCCAATGGGTCGATATTCGCGCTTCGATTTTGAGTAGGACTTTGATGAGTGCTTGAAAATGACTGAGGAGTGAGGCTAAAAGGTCTTGTAGTTGCGTAGGATCGATCTTCTCGAGCTGCAGTGTGATGAACATCAGTATGAGAAATCTCCGTACGTGGAAGGTGAACAGAGAAACTCACCTCTTTGCGACTGGACTCGTTAGCTTTGTGAAGAGGAGGACGAAGTCGATTTGCCATAGAATACTATGCTCACTTCGAGTCATCAGCCTTGGTGTCTCACGCATAGAGTAAAAGTGCATACTGGAGACATAAGGCGAGAGGGGCATCGTATCGACTGGGTTCTGCGTGAACAGGCAGAGGATTCGAAACCATCGCTCGTCTAGAATTCGACATGTAAGTCAGCACGATCACCTCGGTAGCGGAGCGAAAGAGGCTCAGCTTACCTCCGTTGAGATACTGACGGCGCAGTCTGTCGTCAATGGGGAAGAGCCGCGTAGGAGGGGAGATTTGGCGGGAGAAGGAGGAAGAATCGAGCGAATCATCGGCATTCAGTTCGAGAGCGGGTCGGTTCCTTGCTTGTCGTAGATTGGATGTTACAGACAGAAGCCACTGAAAGGTCGAAGCGGTTTAGCAGAGGCAAGAACAGAAGAAAGAAAGAGAACACAACAAGATCGTGTTAGTCCGCGGAACTCTGAGGAGAAGTAGCGCCCTAAGGTAGAGGTAGCAACAGAGCATTGGTAGAGTCTCAGAAGCAGGAACGAAGTATAGAAGTGAATGGTAGAGAAGTAAGAAGCGAAAATTGCAAACTTGTCTCAAAACTTCATCATCAACTTCACTTCAACTCACTCAGATCAATAGTACAAGACCACCAGAAGCATTCAAGAGCCCTACATACTCTTCTGAGCAAGATCTACGCGTAAAGAGACGAGTTTGAGGCGTGACTGATTAACTCTCTTCAACTTTCAACTCTCCTTGGAAGGATGGCACTCCCTCCAAAGCCTTCCACTGCTACTATAGCATCAGCATCTACTTCAGCGGCTCCCTCTACAGCTACAACGCCTGCTGTATCGCTTCCTCCCGCTCGGAGCTCTCCAGTTCTTCCTTCAAAACCTCTAGGACTCCCTCAAAGACCTACAGCTCCTCTCGGAAACCGCACGGGACCCAAAAGTGATACAGATCGTGAAGAAGGAGAGGAGGAGGAACCAGTGGCTCCCCCAAAGAGAAACCCGATCAGAGTTGTACCAAGCAATCCTCTACCTCCTCCAGGACGAAGAGGAAGGAGCCCAAGTTTCGACAGAGACGACAGATCATTCTCGAGAGGAGGTCCAGGTGGAGGAGGAGGTGGAAGATTCGATTACGATGATAGGAGAGGAGGACAAGGCAGAGGGAGAATGGTTTCGAGAAGTCCGTTGAGTCCAGCAAGGAGCTATAGAAGTGGAAGGAGCTGGAGTAGGAGTAGGAGCAGAAGTCCTGGTCCACCAAGGAGAGGCGGACCGAACAGCTTCAAAGGTTATGGAGGAAGAAGACCTATCTCGAGATCTCCTCCTCGTGAGTCTCGTGTCCGTCTATCCCTCATATAGCTTTCTCGCTGACTCGTACTCTGATACTCTCACTTTAGCTTTTGACCGACGACCAATCTCGCGCTCCCGGTCTCCACCACCTCGCCGTCGTTACGATTCCCGTCCACCTCTTTCACCTGAATTCCGACGCCGGTCTCGCTCTCCTCCTCCGCGTGGTTACGGTAGACCTCGACCAAGATCCTTCTCTCGCTCTCCTCCTCCTCGTCGCTACAGCTCGATATCACCTCCACCTTCGAATCGAGGCGGCAGACGAGGGCGATCTCGAACCCGTTCTCCTCCTCCTCCACCACCTTCACACGCTCCCTTCACTGCTCGTGCAAAGCGAAATCTACCTCCACCGCAGCCTGAGGAGGAAGATGATATGATCTTCCGCAAGTCTCGAAGATATTCAAGATCCAATTCGATCGTTTCATCCGGTTCACATCGACCACCAGCTCGAAGACGATCTCCTTCACCTGCAGGCAGGCGAAGATCACCATCGCTTTCTCCCAGGTCTCGCAGAGGCAGCTACAGTCCGCCACCTCGTTCCTATCGACGCCGTTCCTCAACTCCACCATTCCGTCGATCTATCTCGCCTCGACAAAGATCATGGAGTCGATCCCCTCCACCTTCCGTTCGACACTCTCGCGGTCACTCTCCCGGTTTCTCTCCTTACATTCCTGATGGTCCAGCTGCCTCTCGAATTCCTCCAGCTACTTTGGATCCCTCGATTCCTACCGGACCTCGAAATCGATTCGGGCCTCCCTCTGCACTTCCGACTCGACCAGCAGCGTCTCGAGGTATCGTACCAGCTCGAGGAGCATTCCAGAAAGTAGGACCCGTCTCGACTTCTTCTTCGGCGCTCCCAATTCGACCTCTTCCGACTGGTCCAGCAGCAGCCTCGGTTCCTACGGGACCCAAAGCATGGCGTTCGATTCAAGCACCCTCTGCCTTTGTGGCTCCAACAATCTCTACTTCAGCTTCTCCCGCTCCTCCCTCTCAATCAGAAACTCCCATCTTGGTGAAATCGGAATCGCCTCGACCACCTTCTCCCGCACCTCCACCTCTCCCTGCTACTCTCCCTCCGCCTCCTCCATCGACTTCAATTCCAGCCACGATTCCAACAGCTCCCTCGGTTCTCCCCGCTCATTTGATCAAAGAACGAGAATTGCGACAAGCTCAACTCGAACTCAAAAGGAGGACTGCAGTATTGGCTCGATTCTTGCCGAGGAGTGTCGGTGGATTGTTGGTCAACGTACAAGGGATCACTCAGGCGATGATGCAGAGTCCAGGAGTCGAGATCGAATCAGAGGTATGTTTCTTCTCTTCTCTTTTGAGGAGAATCGGCTGATCTGTTTGAGGTGTGCAGATTGCGAGGTATCGAACAGCAAGGCTCAACTCTCTCGAAGATCACGCATCGAAGTTGTTGATGATGAGGAAAGCCGATTACAATCTCCAATCTGCGAGGGCAGAAGCCGAGGTCGCGAGGGAGAGGACGAGGCTGGCGGGCGGGGAACGAGGAGATCTTCAGGTCGGGAGCGGGATGGTCAGTGCAGGAGGTGGTGGGGGAGGAGGGAGTGGATATTGATAGTCGAGGATTTACTTTGAAATCCTTCTCATTCTGTGACGAGTTATTCGAGACTGTTGCTTCTGAGACGAAAGAGCGCCTCGAACAAGTGTGTGACTTGCTGTTCGAGGGAATCAAAGTGGAGGAGCATGCTAGGATAGTGATCGTCAACTCTCTTTTCGCACGAACGGGTTGCGAACGGGCTCAAGGGCATAAACAGATGTTTCCACATAGCACAAAATTCTAAACAGAGTATGAAGACGTTACACCTAGATACGGAAACACGACAGACGGAACGAGTTCTAGATATCTTATACAGCAACGATGCTCGACGTCGCCAAATCTTTCTCCTTCGTATCCTCCTCGTCGATCGAACCAGTGTAGGAGACGGTTGAGTAAGAGGTGGGGAGAGGAACGGGAGGAAAGATGGTCGAGAGGATCCAGAATGAGAGTCCTGCGGTGAGAGCTCCAACGGGATAAACGACAGCAGTAACGTAAGTTGAACCGACGGGAATTCCGAGCTTGGGATTGATGTTGCGGATAAAGCCCGGAAGGGTAGGGACGACTCCAAGGATGAGTGCAGCGACGGCTCGAGGGTTGACACCTTTCCAGTACCAGTACACCGAGTTATTTCGCATGTAGAGGTCGGGGAGAGCGATGTTGATCTTGCGAACGAGGAAGACCTCTGCCATCAAGGTGCCGCCTAGCGGTGCCAGGAAGACCGTGTACCCGCTGAGAGCGTCTGGTTGTCAGTAAGAGATTGCGATGACGACGAGAAAAGGAAAACTCACCTGAGGAACGCTGTGAAAGTTTTCGCCGTTGACTGAATGATCCAAGGACAGCACGCGGTGGCGATGAGGGCCGTCAAGTACTGACCACGTCGAACCGAGATCCACTTGGGGAAGATGACCATCAAGTCGTTTCCGACAGCGGTCGAGTTTCTGCGAAGAATTAAACGTCAGCTCCTTACAATTACTTTAGGAGACTTGCAACTCACGCTGAGATATTCGTGACGAGAGCGGCGAAGGCCCACATTAGAGCCGAAAAGAATTGAGCAGCTCGATTACCCATGAGTGCGGAAACCTGAGAGAAAAATGACGGCGATAAGTCCCTCGAGCAACAAACAACGTAGGGGAAAGGTTCTCACTTGAAGAGGATTCCAGGTACTGACTCCGTAGATCGTTTGTGCGGCTGACGTGACGACGACACCAAGGAGAGCAGCGAGAGTGACGAGAATAGTGAGGGAAAACATGTTCGCCCAAACGACATGGCGTGGAGACTTCGCATAACCTGCACACGAGTCGAGCAGAGTCAGTCAAGCGGACACTTTGAAGAGTGTCGGTGGAATGGTATGAGTTGCAAAACTTGGAAATCTTCGAGATTCGACGTTTTCGCAAGTACTCGAAGCGTGATTTACGGATACTTGTAGAGATGGACAGTACGTACGCGTGAAGTCTGGCATATTCAATGCTAAAGTTGCCTGCAAATGGTATCTTCTCGTTAGTGGAATTCATCTTGAGCGAAGGAAAAGACTCGCCTTTGGTGAGATCGCAGCAGACATCGCAGAAAAGAATACGACGGCGACGGGACGTCCATCGACGATGTTCGTCGGTTTGTTGAAGACCGATCCGAAACCGCCAGCAGATCCGACAGCCCAACCAAATAGAACGACTCCGAAGATAGGCATAAGGACGATTCTAGGAGGAGGGATGAACGGGTCAGTTCGATTCAGGAAAAGCGAGAAGACGGTGATTCGAGAAAAGGGAGAGAAATCGGTCGATCGGATATAGACAGCACGAGAAAAAGTCGAGGGCTTACTTGACCATGAAGAGGTAGTGGAGTTTTGAGATATGGATCCAGAGGAAACCGAGCTGAATGATGAAGAAGATGAAGTAGCAGAGAAGCTGAGACGAGGTGACATGGGCGCTTTCGGGAAGGTGATTTGGAAATGTTCTGAAGCTCGGCCAGATTGCACCAAGCATGACTTGCACACATTGCCCTCCTTGATCTATGTAGTACGAGAGAAAGAACCGATGAGTATGTTACGTGTGAGGAGTAGCGGAGAAAGTTTCGACGAACAAGTTTGCTAAATATCGGCGAGGCGTCAAGAGGAGACAGTATCAGCGCCATGATACGAAGATGGGAGAGCACTTAGAGCTCACAGTTCCGAACCAGATGATAGCAGCTACGGCTCTAACACAGACAACGAGATACGTTCCTCGGATGCCGAAAGCTGTTCTTCCGTACGAAGGGAAGTTGATCCCCCATCGCGCTCCGACCCACGCACTGGCTGAAGCGGCGCAGGCAACAATGAAGTGACCCAGCAAGACAGCACCGATTGTTGCTCCCGGCGAGAGACCAGCTGCAACGCTGCTCGAAGCAACTTGGTACTATTGAAACGAGGAGAGAAGTCAGTACGACAAGCTAGATTCGAGATGAAAGAGCAGGGCAAGCTCACTTGACTAATACTGAAAGCTGTAGACCAACACGTCGAATGTCAGCCCGCGATAGAACAGCAAGAGAGGCGAAAGCATCGAAGGAAGAAGGAAAGCTCACCTTCTGCGACGAAAAATCCGAGGATCGAGAATACGCCCCACGTCCTCATGGGAGAGTCTCGAGGGATCGGCAGCATATCGCGAGTGGCCGTGATTTCGAGACAATCATCTGCTTTGTCTCCATCGTTGGCGGTGCGGATTGATCCATCCTTCGTGACGACCACACTGGTAATCTCTAGAGGGATCCGTAGTTTGTCGACGAGGTGAGTGACTGATTGTCGCATTGTTGGCGTTTGAGGAGAAGCGAAGGTAAGAGGAAGAAAGAGACATGTCAATCTTCTTATCGCATTCAAGGATTGCAGTCCCCCGATACAGCAGCACGCGTTCGCCTAGGGCGAAGATAAACCGGTACACTCGATCCGGTCAGCCTCGAAGGGATCCCAAGAAATTGATTGTTCCTGAAGAATAAAAAAAACTATTCAACCGGATTTTCGGTCGAGTCAGCTCAACCGCAAGTTTGCCGCAAGTTTGCCGCAAGTTGACCATTCCAGCGCCTAGACAGCGGCGGCGTGATCTCGACGGTCATCTGTTGCCTGGAATCAAGGGAGAAGAGCGTAAGCTGAGAAAGCTTTCGAAGGAGCGAGAATGCAAGTTACCTCGTTCGCTGATAACAGATTTCTCCTCTCTCACGGGGCGCTCGCTGTGTAAAGCAGTACTCAGAGATAAGGGCTCAGAGAGCAGTAAAAAAGTATGCAAAAATTGCAAAAGAAGTTGTGCTTAACGATACAAAGATCCAGCTCAACCTGACGAAAACAGTCTCCAATCGATCCCGTCTTCCCATGAAGGTCCCTCATCGAGCACACTCAACCACTGACTGATATCGCCGAGATCCTCTACGTTGAGCGGAGCGGTGTCGACAGATGTGAGGGAGCGAGAAGGTTGGGCAGCGAGAGCGGCGAGAGTGTCGAGGAAACCGGTATCGACAGTACTGTTGTGAGCGACAGGATCGGTTCCTTGCAGCGCAGAGATAACCGGTTGATAATCTGCTGCTCCGGCTTCCTCCAGTCGAGCGGTCACGCTTGCCGCTCGGTCGAGGGCAGAGTCGACGAGGTCCCATTGGTGGACGGTGCGAAGGTGAACCATCGAGCGGACGAGTCTCGAGAGTAGGTTGATTGGCGAAGAGGAGAGAACGGAAGAAACGGGAAGTGTCGACGAAGTTGTCGGATTTGAGGCGGCGTAAGCGAGAGAGAGGCGAACGAGCGAGGAAAGGACAGAAGAGAAGACGTGAGATGCGTCTATAGACCTCGTCGTCATCAGTATCGACTCTTAAGAGCAGAGAGGAGAATGGTGGAACTCACAACTGGGATAGACCTGGTTCGCATCAAACGAGGGACCGCTCAAACTCTCGACAAATTCGACGAGTTCAGCGAAAACCGAGAGAGTAGGATGGTCCGGGGCGAAGGAAGCTCCGATACCAATTCGGATTTCGATACCGATGCGTCGAACCATACATCGCAAAGCGAGGAGCAGGAAGAGAACGGAGTCCATTCCGGGAGGGCGAGACGAAGCCATTTCATAGTAATCTTTGAGTCCTTCTTTCATCGTGTTGAGATCCGTTTCGATTGAGTCGCAAGACTCAGCTCTAGAGGAATTGCCGTAACGGTCGAGTGTCGAAACCTCGACCTGCAATCGAGCGACGACGATTCCAAGCCGACACGCGCAGCCGAATGCGATACCTCCGAGATAGCTGTCGTCGATGGTGTCGCTGCTTGACGGGAAACGAGGGAGCCCAACCGTCGTGTTGCCGGCTTGTAAGTGAGATGGACGAGAGTTGAGGAACGATGACCTGCGAAAATGATTCAGTCGACACGCACTCTTGGGCAAGAGTGCAAAAGAGAGAATGACGGCTCACCAAGCATCCTGAGTTCGCAACATCCACCATAAGCGTGTTCGAAGCGACTTCTCCCATACTGGTAGCGCTTTCCAACCTTGACAATCGATGTGAAGACCGAGCAGCTGAGCGTGTGCGATAGTCTGCGGATTGCAACATTGTTGTCAGCGACTGTGCTTCGAGGCAGGAGAGAGCGACCTGGCGCACCTTCGAAAGCAGCAGGAAATCGCCTCTCGGATCCATTCCCATATTGAGCTCGACTAACGATGCAGCGATACTTGACAGCTTTGGCTGAGCATCCAGCATCTTCTCGGCGATCCGTGATTCCCTCGCAATCCGCTGTGCTTCTCGTCCTGCTGCTCGGAATCCTGGAAAGTTCGCTAGTGCTTCGGCCAAGATGAGGGCTTGAAGTCCAGGCGGGAGCGTATCGAAGGTTTGCGAGGGCGAAGTTGGAAGGACAGGGAAGAAGGGTTGGTTGTGTTCGAAGTAGCGATCGAGAAAGTCGCCTTCGTTACGATTCGAAGTTGCGAATGCGAGAAAGGAGCGGATCTGACGAAGCAGCTTGACTTCTTCTTCTTGACTGGACACTCGATCTGCATGAAGCAAGGCGTGAGGATCACTCGTTACTGTAGAGTAGAAAGGAAAGGGATCTTACAAGAGGGTCGTCGTCCGAAAGTGATGAAAGTCGTCTGACTAGCTGAAGAAACCATCTTGCTTGGCGGACCGACCGTGTTCGAAGTCGAGGTGAGTAGGTCGTCCGTGAGTGTCGCTGTCACTGTAGACGGCTCGACGTCGGCAGGAAGATCTTGATCGAGCGAGAACGTTTCACTTCCTGTACCGCTAGGTCGAAGGAAATCTTGTCGTGAAGGCGACGCCTGCCGAAGACGTTTCGAGGGTCTGTGTTCAGGACTCATGGAGGTCGAGAGAGGTAGAGCTGGATCGTGAGAAGATGTCGAAGGAGCAGGAGGACGGTCGAGGACATCGGGAAGTGGTTCTTTCTTGGCACGAGCGGGCGGAGGAAGTATGAAGGTACATTCGTTGTTGGTCTGGCTAGGAAGATGGCGAATAGAAGGTCAATCGGGCACAATAAATCGAGAATTGAGAGTGAGGTGCTCACGAGCATTCGGTACAAGCTTCTCCAGGCCTCGAGATCGCACAGCGACTCTTCCTGTGTCTACATCTGTCACATGGACGTTGTTTCTTTGACTAAGAAGGGAGGACGAGGGTTGGTTTCGTCCCCTTTTAGATGAGGTGAAGAACGACTCACTCTCAGAGGTCTAGCCCCTTCTGCGGTTCCACTTTGATCCGATATCGTACCTACCACCAGACTTGAGCCTGCACTGTGGTCTGCAGCTCCCGTTGAGGTGTTTGAAACGGTTGACGAGTTGATCGCTTGAACTGGGATTGAATCGTCTGCACGTTGAGCTGGAGGCGGTCGATCGCTTGTAGGACTTTGATAAGTGCGCTGCATCGATGCAGCTATTCGCTGAGGAGCTCGTGTCGAGTTGGAAGGAGCGAGGAATCGGTTTAATTCGTTCAAACGATGAATAGAATAGTGAGATTAGTCGGCCGAGCGATAAGGAGCTTGTCTGCGTCTAGATTGTATCGCTTCTGCATCCTAGCGATAGAAAGCCGGAAGTCGAGAGAGAGGTGTGAAGAAGAGCAGAAAGTTTTCGCAACTAGACTTGAAATCGCATCTCGCGACGAAACGTGATACTCAGGCGAAAAGGACCGCTTGCAGAGTTCAAACATGTACAGATTTAGCCACTACATGAAACCAACCCTTCCGAGATTACTTCAAGAAATCCAACCTCGTTCCCTCAAGTTCTGCGACGAGCAGGTTGTACTCCGTTTGTTGATTCACGTATAGATTTTCCGGATTCTGGAGAGTATCGGCAGTGAATTTGGCGTCCTATAGCCCACCCATAGACTTCAGCGACTGCATAGGTCGAGGGGAGGATCGATACAAGCTCACCTCGTCGTCAATGATCGATTTCACCAATCCACTCCCAGCAGCAGCAGCGTCGACTCTCAGCTGAACGCCACATAACCGATCGAGGTTTGTGAACAGCGCCATCGCTTCGTCGACAGTGTCCCCGAGGGTAAGCAATCCATGATTTTGGAGAATCGCTGCTCGATGTTTTGGTCCTAACGCCTTTGCAATGTTCTCACCCTCCTCTTGAGCCAGAACGATACCTCCAAAGTTTGCGTATACGGCCTTTATATGACGAGCATGGACGTCAATGACGAACGTTGACAAGATGAGGAGGAAAAACGAAGACTTACTAGATTATCGTAGAAAATGCACGAGTCCTGTGTCAACAGCTCAATAGGTTTCCCGAACACCGACCAGGCCTTTCCATTAATCGAGTGACAGTGAGCTGCAGCGGCTACATCGGGTCGTGCTTTGTGAATCGCAGAATCTGTGAACGAGGAGAATCAGCTTGAGATTAGTTGTGGCTCAGGAGAAAGAGAGAGCTCACGAATGTGGAAGCCAGCGGTGTTGATAGGAAGCTGAGCTCCGTGTTCAGTTGGATTGCCATCGGGAGATACGAGAACGAGGTCGGAAACGCTGATTTGCGAGAAGTGTCGTCCGAAGGGATTCATCCAATAGTGACCTTCAAGTACAGGATCGACGACAGTGATATGTCCTGATACTCCTTCTCCGAATCCTTGTTTTCCCCACCTGTAAAGGGAAAGAAAGCATCGAGTTTGCGAAGGGTTTGGGAATCGAGCGAAAATGATCAGAACTCGGTTCTCAGCGGTATGGGCGCATTATTGTGCTTACCATCTGAATGCTCCAGCGAGATGTTCCTGAGTCGAGCTGAATCGTCAGCGTTCGAAAGAAGGGGAGAGAACAGGGAAAGCAAAACTCACTTTGATCCATTGTCTCTTCGCATACTTATCGTCTTCAAAGTCAGGATACCTCGTACTGAGCTTGATCGTCCCTTCTCGATTTGAACGATACGTACGCGCCAATGGGTCATCGACGAGATTATCGAGAGATTGCTTCGTTGCGGTGTGAGTCGATTTGAGAGCTTGCGAAGGAGAGCTCGAAGTTTGTGAATCGATTGCGATAGGAGCCATGGTGTTGCTGAGCTGTTCGAGAGCGGTAATGTGAGGTGCGATGTAGAGGAGAGGCTGAGGAGTGGAGGAAGATTGCGACCCTTGTGAAGAGAATGCCGACGGCGGTTGATTCCCTCGCTTCGGCGCCGTGAGTGAGCTCCACATTCTCTGAACCCTTCAGCTAGAATCTCACCCGAATTCGAAATCGTTTTCTTATCCGCTCGGCATTTTCCACGATACGATTCAACCTCTTCTCAAGCAAGCGACCTGCTCCAGAGCCGTCCTTCACTTCAGTACATCCAGTCTCAGCATACAATAGCTCCATAACAATCGTGAGTGTCCACATTCCAACTGAACTGAACCTCGGAAAAGCGGAGGAAGCGGAGATGGGAATCCCGAGGCGAGTGAAGTCGAGGGAGGTACTGAATGGTGGCAGAGCTTTATCGTTGGCTAGTCGTACTGTAGAGTGGGTGCTGGAGAGACAGCTAGAGGCGAATGAGGTGGACCAAGAGTTGGGAGATGAAGAATGGAAATGGTGGAGAATGGACTTTAAGGGCGAGGGCGAGGATCGAAAGAAGCTCCGTGTGATATAGGTGCCCTTCTGCAATTGCTGGAGTAGCCACTGACGAAAGAAAGAGATTGACTTTTCGCAGACGAATCCTTCGCATTTCGCAACTCGCAATCTCTCTTCAAACCCCACTCTTACTCACAATGAAACTCCTCATCATCAACCCCAATTCGACAAAAGACATCACTGATGGAATCGCTGAATCGCTTGATCCTCACTGCCCCCCAAACTGCGAACTTCACTACTTCACTGCCCCTTCCCACGCTCCTACGGCGATTCGAGACTACGTCACTGGCATCCAGACGGCGGCAGCATGTTTCGATGAAATGGTCAAGACAGGAGCGTTCGAAGAATTCGACGGTTTCCTCGTTTGCTGCTGTGAGTAGCCTTTCCTTCGCTCCTCTGCAGAATTCTAGACTAACGGACGATGTTTGTCGATGTAGTCTCTGATCACCCTCTACAACACATGATCCGTGAACACCTCGGGCCGACCTCCTCCAAACCTTGCGTCGGAATGTTCGAATCAGGAATTGCGAAAGCTCTGATGGTTTCTAGACAGTTCGGTATCGTCTCGACTGGGGAAGGATTCAAGCCTCTGCTGAAGAAGGGAGTCACAACCTTCCTCGGGGCTTCAGGAAGTGATCGATTTGTCGGCAGTGCGATGTAAGTCGAAACTGCCTCATCATTATTTTCTGTTCGAAACTCGTTCTCTGATACCATTTCTTCGCTCGCGTAGGAGCGGGATTCAAGTCGAGGAGCTACGAGACCCTGGGAAGAAAGCCGATGTCGAGAAGAGGATCAAGGAAGCCTCGGCGAAAGTGGCAGTGATGGGAGCGGATCTCATTATCATGGGATGTGGTGGGATGGCGGGGATGGAATCGCTAGTCTTACAGGGTGTTCGAGAAGCGGGATTAGCCGACGTCAAGGTCGTCGACGCGGCATTAGCTGGATTGGTCTTCCTTGCTGGCATGATTGCGACAGATTCTCCAAAGCAGTAGATTTCCTTTCCTAGATTTGCAACTTGAACAAATCTCCTCCGATGTATCGACGTGCGATAAAAGTCGTCGGATCGATGCAGGTCTACTGGAGCTTATTTCCAGGCGATGAAGCCCCTCACGAGACGAGAGGAATCGAAAGCAAAATTAAGAAAAGAGGGTATTACATGAGCCTATCGACGATCAAGGTTCCTTCGGCCTCACCACCTCCGTCTCCAGCAATTTCCCGTAGTGCTCCACTCTTCGATGTTTCTCGAAAGCAAACGTCTTCGTCTTCCCTTGCGAACAAGCACCTAAATCGATCTCAGCGACGACTAGCTCATCTCCGTCCGTCTTATTCTCCGCGACGATGTGACCCTCAGGATCTACGATCATGGATCCCGTGATGAGGGGGTGAATGCCGTCGTCGTTTCCACATCGAGCGGCTGTGATCAGGAAAGCTACAGAATCGAAACGGCGGGTTCGCGAAGGTCAGGCTTTGCAAGACGAGTGTGAGACGAGAGAGACGAGCTCACTAGCGTTCGTGTAAGCGTGAGCCTGGCACACGAGCTTATGATGAAACATCGCATCTTCATAAGCTTCTTTGCGGGTCATTGAATTCGGATCGATACCCCATAGCTGCGGAGCCCAGGCGGTAGTGTTCTGTCGAGAGAGATATGAACGATAGATCAGCACGCAGAAGAAGATAAGGTGACGATGGGTTATGACAGAAATATTCGAGGTTGACCAGGACAAGTTGGATGAGATGCGAAAGTACGACTCACATAACCGATGCAAACGATCTCGACACCCTGCATACCCAATACTCTCCATCCCTCGGCCCATCTCCTGTCGTTACAGATCAACATCCCGACGATAGGCGATTCGTTTCCTCCAACTGTCGATTTTAGCGAAGGTGCTCGAAAGGCAGGGAAACCAAGATTGCCGGGCTTGAAATATCGCTTCTCGAGTTGGTTCGTGACTGTGGGGTCGGTGGAGAAAGGTTCGATTGTGCCTAGTGGATAATAGCTCGATCAGTACACGAGCCGAATCAGAGCGATAGCGACGAAAGCGACTGAGATAGCTTACCTGGCAAGTGGATCTTCCTATGTAGTGACAAAACGTAAGACTTTCAGCTCGGGCTCCAAACTCGCTCAGGAACAGAGAAGATAGAGAGCTTACCTATATTTTCCAACAGTTTCCCCTTGCGAAACGTAAGAAGCTGTGTTGTATCTTTCCCCTTCAGGCGTAGCTTCTCCGTACCCAATCACGACATCGACGCCTAGCTCACGAGCCTTGTCGAAGAAGGACGAGACCGTTTCGCAAGCTGCGATACCCTCCGACGGCTCCTTCTCGAAAAACGTTTCGAGCTCTTGATCTTCGAGGAGGTATCGGGGGAAGAAGGTGGAGAATGTTGTTTCAGGGAAGAC
The DNA here is from genome assembly GCA_016617785.1 of Sporobolomyces roseus. Lineage (NCBI taxonomy): Eukaryota > Fungi > Basidiomycota > Microbotryomycetes > Sporidiobolales > Sporidiobolaceae > Sporobolomyces > Sporobolomyces roseus. Next base: position 1,305,884 of record JADILM010000005.1, on the reverse strand, counting down.
GACGAGCTTGACATGTTGAGACGCAGCTTGTTCGAGAAGAGAGATGAGACGAGAGATGATTTCGGTTCGAGGCGTGTTGCGATCGATTCGACCAACTTGAGCTGCTGCTACCTTGAGGAGACGAGTCATATCGACGTTCGCTGACGTTAGATGTTTGAAAGGAGAGAGAGAAAGGGTTGTTGAGGGAAGGAGATTGATAGGCGACGGCCGAGTCGGCGAAAGTTTCGAAGGCGTCGGCGAAAGTTTGACTCTTGCATCAACTACTTGAGAAATGCACTATTGCAATCCGAGGAGACCACCATCGACTGACAAACAAGCATGAAGCATCAGTATCCTCATTCATCACCTTCTCCCGTCATCGTTGTTGGTGAGTTTCTCCTCTTCTCTTCTCGTCCAGCTAAGCTGAAGCCGGACCTCGTTGATAGGGGCTGGAGTTGTTGGACTCACGACTGGTATTGAGATCCTCAAGCTTGGCTTCCCTGTCCTACTCATCGCTCAACATCTCCCTGGAGACCCTCAAGATCCTCTCTACGCCAGTCAAGCGGCAGGGGCACATCATTTATCCTTCGCTGCCAACTCGGATTGGAGACAGCGTTATTTCGACCTCAGAACGTTCGAGAGGTTGTGCAAGGAAAGTGAGGACAAGGAGGAAGGAGAGAAGAGAGGCCTCATGAGATTGACGCAAACGGAATATTACAAGGGAGATACACATTTGCGGTTACTCGAACAACTGCCGAACGTGAGTCGCTGAATCGTTCGGAAAGATCGATTTCGCAAAAACCTTGCGAGTTTCCAACTGACAATGCGTTTCTCTTCTTCGTCCTAGTTCCGCATCAATAGCCCGGACTCTCTTCCTGATGGGTGAGTCTCCGATACCTCGACGAAAGAGAGCTCTTTGACCGAGCATTGGCTTCTGCAGGATTGACCATTCGGTTTCATTCGAATCAATAACGATTGAACCGGCTCGATACCTCGTTCGTTCCTCCTTCCCTGCCTCTATGTTTTACGATCAGCTGATTATCGACGATCTACAGCCTTATCTGATGAGTCTGTTCAGCTCACTCGGAGGAGTCGCTTGCCGAATTCCTCGACTCGAATCACTCGCTCAAGCTTCATCGTACGCTCAACGTCCGCTAGTCGTTGTCAACTGTACTGGTATAGGCGCTACAAAGCTCTCGGACGTTCGAGACGGCACTGTGCATCCAGTGCGAGGACAAGTCGTCGTTCTCGATGCACCTTGGATCAAGACTGGCTGGACTCGTCAAGTTGGCTCACTCGCGGGAGGGGAAGGAGGTGAGCGAACGTACATCATTCCTCGTGCATCGGGAGAGGTCATTGTAGGGGGGACTCGCGAACTTGACGACTGGTAAGCTCCATCAGACATTTATTGCTCTTCCTTTTGTTTCCGCTCTTACCTCGATACCACTCTCTCCCCCTGATTCGAGCCGGACTGACTTTCCTTGCTCTACTCTATAGGGAAATATCACCTCGACCTGAAACGACCGCCAACATCCTTCGAAGAGCATTAGAGATTTGCCCTTCTCTCGCTCGTCCTCCTCATTCAACATCACCTGTACCCCTCGAATCCCTCATCAAGTCTGTTGTTGTTGGATATCGACCGACGAGGGACGATGGCATTCGCCTCGAAGCGGAAACCTTGACATCGTCTGACTTGGGTGAACGGATTCAGGTCGTTCATAATTATGGGCATGGAGGATACGGCTGGCAATGCGCGTGGGCGTGCGCTGAGGAAGCTGCAAAGATCGTACGAGAAGTGACGAGTCTTCCGAGTCGGGCCAAATTGTAGCGTTCTTTCTGCATTGTCGCAAAGATTTTTCACTATCGTTCGTCGATATTCCGTGTCGCAGTTTGAAGCGCTGATCAAGCGTTGGTTTCGCAACACGATTGCGAATGGAATTCAGTCTCTCGGCTGAGGAGTAATTGCTATGTGAGTACAAAACAAGCTACAAATCGATTCTATCTAGCGATTTCGCTCCTGCTCCTCTACATAATCTGGTCTCCACTCGTTCAGCCATTTGCCCGTCGGTCCTCTCAAGCCGCTTCTCCCTCGCTTGAGGAACCGTCCATATCCCTTCACGCCGGTCACTTCGTTCGATTGACCATCGTAAACGACCTTGCCCCGGAGAATCGTGAGAAGTGGCCAGTCTTCGATAGAGTGACCCTCGAACGGCGTATAGTCGCAAGCCGAGTGAAGCTATGAGAGCCATGGGAGCGTCAGCAGGTCGAAGCGAGTTGAAGTGGAGAGAAAGCTTGACTGACATTCTTGACGGTAATTTCCGAGGGTCTGCGATCAGCGGATTTTCGCCAGATGACAAAGTCGGCGTCACTACCAGGTTGAATAGTTCCCTCTAAGAAAGGGAGGAAGCTATTCGTCAGTGAAGGTGGTGAAGTGAGAGAAACGAGATTGAACTGACTTTGAGGGTACATTCCGTAAAGTTTAGCAGCGTTCGTGCAGTTGAGCTCGACGAACTGGGATGGCGACATGCGATCTACATGGTTGCGTGAGGTCAGCATTGCGTTAAGGAAGTAGCGGGAACAAGCTCACCTTTGCAAACTCCTTCGCTCCACATTAGTGGTCCTCGAGTTTCGACACCTGGACATTTGCGAATCGGTAAGCGATAGAAGAGCAGAGGTAAAGGATATATCGGGACTCGCCTGGGAGACCGTTCGGACTATAGACGAGTGAGGAAAGTCAGCTTAAACTGCGCTCAGGGAAAGGTAGCGAATCGGACGAACATGTATCGGAAATCTCCTCTCTCGTTCTTCGTAGGATTCTTCGCAAGCCCGAGTTGCTTGCCACTCTCATCGTAGTAATTGGTCGGGGCGTGGTCCGAGGACAGCACAGTTACGGTTCCGTTCAAAGTCGAATTCCAAACTTGTTCGCGATCAGCTGGATTCTCCCGCAAAGGTGGAGCGCAACACGCTTTCGCACCTATGAGACACGAGCAAGTGTGAGAACAGGGTAAATGTAGAGGAGAAGCTGATCAACGTACCCTCGAAACCAGGAGCTCTCATCGCTTCACCCGTCAAGAGTAGGTAGTGAGGGCAAGTCTCGGCATAAACCGACATCCTCCGTCCTTGAGCTTCTCTGATAACCTTGAAAGCATCCGGTGCCGAGACGTGAACGAAGAGAACAGGAGTATCGAGCAGTTCTGCCAACGCAAGAACTCGGTTCGTCGCTTCGGATTCGACGATAGGTGGGCGAGAAGTCCCGTGGTTCCAGGGAGAGACCATTCCCCGTTTGGCGAGATCAGCGGTCATCCAGCTGATCATGTCAGAGTTTTCGGCGTGCACCACTGGAGAAGCGCATTTCGTCAATTCGAGAGATTGTGAAACATCGACGATGCGAAAAGTTGACTCACTGACAGTGACTCCGTACTTTCGGGCGGCATAGAAACAGTCGAGAATCTGTGTGTCGTCCAACTTGAGAGCGGGATACGTCGAATAAATCTAGACAGGATTCTCGTTAATTGTCTTGTCTCGTGCAAATGAGACGAAGCGAAGGAACTCACCTTTACACTCGTTATTCCTTGTTCAATCAACTTTGGTAGCTCAACGTGCATTTGCTCTTCCGATGGATCCGTCACGATGATATGGAACGAATAGTCGCAAATCGTGTTATCGTTGGCCAATTCGTGGTATGCGTCGACAGCTTGTTGCATCGAAGATCCACGTTGCTGCACGGCGAAAGCGATAACAGTAGTACATCCTCCTCCGACTGCTGAACGAGTCGCTGTCGTCCAATCGTCGGCTGATTTCGCACCAAGCGATTTGGCACTATCGAAGGGAAGGTTCGTCAGCTGGGAGAAACCGCACGAGCGAGGAGAGGCCGATTCTGAGCTTACGCGCTCTGAGCGATGTGCACATGCGAGTCAATCAGTCCAGGCTGAGGAAGAAAGCGGTATCAGCGGAGTTTGCGACGAGACGCGAAACAAACGCTTACTGTAACACATCCGCCTTCGGCATCGATGACTTGACAACCTTCGGGTACTGGTACATCCTGCATAAGTAGAACGACCTTGCCATCCTTGACAGCGATGTCGCAGCGAGTTTCGTCTGAGGCAGAAACGACGATACCATTCTTGATGACCAAATCGAAATCGAAGGTGCTGCTCATGTTCGTCGGTGTGGTTCAAGTGAGTTTGTGGTGTGTGTAGTGAAGAGAGGAGCAAGATGGATCATACCGATAAGGGAGCGGGTTGAAAGAAAATCTCGCCCGACGGCGTACTTCGACAAATCCTCATCTCACTAGTTGAGTCGAATGAACCGTAGCGAAAGGATAGTCTCGAAGAGCGCTTTGTAGTCCGATACTTACCAGAATCGAGAGAAATTGACGAGCTGTTTGCGAAAGTCGAAATGAGCGAGAATCGACTTCAACCAACACCATCCGACGACTCTATCGACCAGCTGTATAGCTTCAATTTAGCCTCAGTATCCTCCTGAGCAGGTCGAGACGCGTTCATGGATTCCGACAACCCTTGGGGAGCCTCATCAGTTGACGCATCGCCTAACCTCACTTCAACCTCAACACCACCTGATCAAGCTGAAGAAGCGCCACGACTGAGTCTAGAGGTAGATGATGAAGATGCTAGCTGGGGAAAGGAGCCAGCTGAGGTGGAAGGAGAGAAGGAGGAAGTGGAGGAAACAAACCACTCGAATCAGGTTGAGGCAGAGTCAAGTGAGCCAGAGTTAGGATCAGAGAAGGCACAGGAGGAATCACAAACTACAGATCACACCTCCGCGACTGAGCCAGCGTCTGAGTCCTCTTCTTCGCCAAATGCTTCTCCCCTTCTCGCACCAACCTCATCAGTTTCACTCCCTCCCCTCGCGCCTCCCATCCCTATAGTCGAAGACGAAGTCATCACAAATAGAGAAGAACCACCTATGGACGACTTCCCCGACGATGATGACGCTTTCTCTGCATCATCGAATTCTCCTCGACCAGAACAGCAATCGACAACTTTCTCCCTTCCTCCCCCTACCACCTCTACAGAACCCTCAGAAGCACCGCCAATGGACGATTTCGATGACTTTGATGATGATGATTTCGGAGAAATGGGTGAAACAGTCGAAGGAGGGAATGAGGACGATGATTTTGGTGATTTCGGAGATACCGCTCCTCTGGATGAATCCGCTTTCGACGCACCTCCACCTCCAGCCCCGACGACATTCTCCGAGACTCCTGCTCCGCAACCTATCGCTTCTTCTTCCACGTTACCTCCTTTGCGACTCGATCTGTCAAATCGACCAACTCGAAGAACGGTCGGACCGCAATTGAGGGACTTCGTATCGAGCGCATGGGGTGACGTGTCAGAGAAGGTCAGCGATGAACCGGAGAGACAGGTCGAAGGAGTCGCGCAGGTTCTAGTAACCGAAGAATCGTGAGTTTCGCTTTTCATTCTGTCACATCAGCTATATGATCCTGACCCTTCCGCTCAACTGAGCTATAGACGGAATCTTCTAGCTACTCTCTCGTCCCTACCGCCACTGCGGCCTCTGGATTGGCGACGGTCGAAGATTCGTCGCGAACATCTGATTACCATGGGAGTTCCGGTCAATTTGGATGATGTGAGCTCATCTTGCTCCCTCTCGTTTATCGCTCGCGCAGTGACTGATATGTACGATCCTCTATTGCAGTCCACCGATTCGAAGCCCCTCTCCTCCCTAGCGATTTCTTCCTCTCCTCGACTATCCACCTCTCAGTCTCGACCATCTTCTGCCCCTCCTGGTGCCTCACCACTACCTTTCTCCTCATCTCGAGTCCCCTCTCGCTCTTCAACACCCTTCGCAGATCGCGAACGAACAAGACGAGCGACTTCTCCACCACCTCTCGACAAAACTCTCGCCAATCAGCTACTATCGTTCAAAGAGGATGATCTTACTTTGATGAGCGTCGGGAAGTTGAGAAAGATGACGGAGGAGTTAGAGAAGATCAGTGTAGAGGCTAGCGAGGTTCTGACGCATGCTTTGCTGATGAGGGAGAAGGAGGGTCAGGATAAGGAGACTTATAACGGAATGATTTCGGTGAGCTTGAGATCTCTCGTGGGGTTTGCATTGGTCTGTAAGATTGACTAACCTCTCCGCGTTCTCGTAGGATCTCGTTTCCGCCGCTGCAAAGATGAAAACAACCTCGGCGGCAGGAGCAAGCAAAGGAAGGGATCCGAAACGACAGGGTAGTATACGATGGGGAAGAGGAGGAGGATAGAATCGCTCGAGCTGGGCGTAGTATCTTGTTAATATTCGAAGGAGGAGAAGCAGTTTCGGCAATTCGAGCGATGTTTCTTCTCAATTTTCTTGTAAAGTTGGCTTCAGTCTAGATTCGGGCTATGCTCGCGAGACGACAGCGTGAACAGCATCTACTGTGATCTGCAAGTTGAGTCTGATTTTGTGAAATGTTGACTTGACTTCTCGCCTCGTCGCTTCCTCTTCTCCTGCACTCCCTCCATCCTTCCATCTCGCACAAGTAAGCTCGACTTCACTAATGCACAGCAGGCTCGAATAGCCCGGTCAATGCAAGCGATCCACTTCCTTTCCCCCATCTTGTCAACTTCGTCATCTTCTCGATCATGTCTCTCGATCCACAACCCTCGTGGGGAGCTACAGATACGCTAGCACCATACGGAGCGTACTCTACAGCTCCCTACAGTATTAGGTGCAACCAAGCCGGCTGTTCGATCGGCTGACTCTCTTACTCTCTTTCTCCAGATCATGTCTTGGGATACAGCAGCCGTAGCGAAAGCAGAAGAGCTCCGACTCACCTCCTTCACCTCCGAGACCGCCCACACTCTCGGTGAAGGCATTCGAGCCCACATTCGCAAGAACGCCCCCGGTAAACCTGCAATCGTTCAAATCACTTCGGGAGCGACCGAGCAATTACTGTACTTCTCGACTTCGTGCGAGGGATCTTTACTGGACAACAAGGTTTGGGCACAGAGGAAATGGCGAAGTGTTTGCAGGTTCGGAAAGAGTAGCGCTTCTTTGAACGTCAAATGGCCTGATGGCAAGATTCCTTCGCACTACGCTGCACCTGAATCAGAGGTAAGTATCTCGCTCTCTGCCTTGCGTGATCTTACCTTGGCTGACTCGCTTCATCTGAAACAGTACGCTTGTCACGGAGGAGGTTTCCCTCTTCGAGTGAAGGGTGTCGAACCGATTGTCGGCGTGGTCATCGTCTCGTAAGCTCGCCTTCCTTCTCTGAGACCCGCGATGTGACTCTGAAGCTCTCTGTCAACAGCGGTCTCACTCAAGAAGAAGATCATCAATCGATTGTCGACGTTCTCGAAAAGTTCATTCACGATGGAGAGCCAGTACCACAGTAGAATTTGGAGAGCGATTATGTCAATACACAAGCTATTATTGTATATCGTACTCGCGCTCGAGAAGGCGAAGGAACAGTCGCAGACCCGATTCAAGGGCTTTCTCTGACGAAACGAGCATAGAATTTTCCTTCGCGCTTGGTCTCCTAGTTGCGATACTGGCAGAATACGGCATCCTTCGAGGTCTGAAAATGGCACAAACGATTTCAGACTACAAAGAAAGAGTGTACAGGTACGGAAAGCCATTCTCTACGAATCGATTTTTGTTCAAGCGTTTCATCAATCAACCTTTTTCTTCCTCAGCTTCCTCTGTCACTTCGACCACCTCTCCATCAACTTTTCGCCGAGAAGCAATGCAATCTCTGAATCCGCCTCTCCACTCTTCGCCCTCTTTCTAACCTCTTCGTACGATTTCGACTTGACCACCTTCTTCCAATTCTCGACGACGTAGCTCAATGCGATATCACGGAACTCGACATAGCTTGAAGCGACATCACTGAAGAGCTCGTAAGCGGCGTTGTCTGCATTGAGCTGAGACTTGAAGTTCTGGAGAGCGAGATTGACGAGTTCGGGGAGTTCAAGGAAGCGTGCGAGTCGATAAACGGATTTTGGCGAACAGGGAGGAGGAAGAGGGGAATCGTCTGGCTTTGGCGTCTCGCTGCCAGGCTTCTCATCGCTTTCGACTTCTTCCGAGCCAGCATTCGATTCTTCGGGAACGATCACGTTCGAATGGAGTGGAGCGAAGACGATATGACCGGTACCGCTCCAGCAGAGAACACTGTAATAGGTCGAATAGGTCGCATCGGTGATCGTGATGGTCTTGAAGGGAGGGAAGGAGGAAGGGTTTCGAGGATTTCGTCTTTTCGAAGACTTGATCATTCTCGTCGTCCGAGTCATCGAAGGTGAAGGGAGGAAGGTCAGAAGAGGGCTACGTTGAGATCTTGGTCAAGGAAGCTGAATCTTCGGCGAATCCGGAGGAGAAGAGATTTTCGAAGTAGGGCGATGCTTTGCGAAGAACGGACTCGTTGGCCCAAAGTTGACGTCCGATGCGAGGGAAGTCGAAGCAGACGTTACTCGATACTCGGTCTCGTAGAGTGGCTGTCGAAGAACTGATCGTAAGGACGGATGAAGCAATGAATGACAAAGAACTCACCAGCGAAAGCAGGGGCGTAATCTTTTCCAGTCGAGCCTAGATTGAAGCGAGCCGTAATGTCACAGGGTCCATACGCAGGAATACTCAGGAATGGGAAGGGAAGGAGCCCAGCTAGTGTGGGTGGGAAGACTCCGGCACGCAGTTCGAGACGAGTTTCCGCGTTCGCGACTTTGATGATAATTTCGCCTCCTTCGATGAGAATGCCTGTCGAAAGACTTGTCCAGTGAAGCTGGAACGTGCTCGTCTCGCAATCGTACACGATAGAGCAACCAAGCGGGAGAAGAGTAGACCAAGAGAGTGCGACGCTCCCTTCACCCGAGTAACGCCCATACATGTCCTTCCGAAAGAGTTCACTCTGCTGAGTATGCTCAATGACCATGGTTCTGGAGGTAGGAGGATTCGAAAGGAAGGTCTGTGCGTTTGTTTGACTGGGGAAGAGAAGGAGAGAGCGGGATGGAGATAGCTGGGGAGGTGGTGCGGGAAGTAGCGAGGTCGAGGACTGAGCTGGACCTGGAAGTTCGTGAGTGGCGTGAGAGATCAGAGAAGAAAAGGGAGAGAAATCAGAAAGATTCTGTAACATCAAACAAGTTTTGGTCGCCTTTGCGAGCTTTGTCTCTTCCGTCTCAACATGCTGTAAATGCTCGGCGCTCGCTAGAACAAGGGACCAGGTCGTCACAAAATTTCGTAACGTTTCGCTATTTCGAAAACTTCGAAATGTTTGCCGCTCAAATGCTGGCCGAGGAGGTATCGAGACGGATCTCGAAGATGCTCGAGAGCTATCTAGTAGCGAAGTATCTCTTCCGAGTGAGCCTGTGAGTCAAGAAGGAGTGAAAGAGCCACAACAGCTGAATCTATTTCCACGATCAGGACGAATCTTTGATCGACCTCAGTCTGAAAGACCCGAACTAGCGATCTCGACAGTGTGTAAGTATCCACTCTCATCCCTAGAGGCCTCAGCCCTCGACCCTCCCAGATTCTTGATCATGACATCCAACTTGACTGCGAAAAGTTCCTCGTCTCGCTTTCGCACGACTTCGAAGCAATTCCTCTCCTCTTTACTCAATCCCGACTTGTTACCATTTTCTTCCACACAGTCTTTGATCAATCCTCACTTCATTAGTCTGACTCCCTCCCGAGGATTTCGCCCATTCTTACTTCTTGACCGCTTGGTGAACCGCACCTCTTCCTCCAACATCTCCCGAGTTGAGGACCTATTCTTGTCATACTTTCTGATGGCGAGATTGAACCGAGGTAGAGGCGTCTAGGAGTAATGGGCTGGTGATGCGAGTTCATTTGGTGTGCAGGAAAACGTTGCAGGGATTTGAAATTGCTCAAGCTGTTCTGTTGAGGCTGTGGTCGGAGAACCTGAGAGTACTGCAGTGAAGAGTGAGGCGGGCTCGAACGGCATTCGGAGTGGATGAGCGTGAGGGGAGGTAGAACTGGTGTGGGTGAAATCGTGTGCTCTTGATACCGAGATTCTGCGAGGATGGGTAAGAGAGCTATCAGTTTGGAGGAGAGTGAGGAAAGCGATATGGGAGCTGAAACTCACCTTGGGTATGACGGAGAGGAGAGGAAGAGGGTAGTTTGCGAGGCCAGCTGATTCGGAAGTGGTTCGCCTCTCATCTCGATCTTGGAGATAGTCAGTCACGAGCAACAAGGTCTTCGTAGCGAGTTCGTAGATTGAGAATGTAGAATACGAAGTCGACTAGGAGAGACCGCCTTGAAATTGTAACGAGTCGTTGAAGCAAAAGAAGGAGGAAAGCGAAGCGAGGGAGCCGTTTCCGGAGATGATGATAGTCGGTACGTTCCCTCCACGTTCAGCGTTCCCTACCGGCAAGGTCACAGAGGCACCACGACGATTCCAGACAAGCTCTACACGAAGCAGCAAGATCAATGCTTCGAAACCACTTCGAACCGAAAGTGTTTCGCAGCTCTCCGACTACAGGAGGTTTGAACTCGAGGTGGCGCTGAGTCGTAGAGAGACCTCGTTCACTCTTTGCAAAGACAGCAAGTGGCTGAGCCTTGAGCGAGAGGATCAGATCGAAGATCAAGATGTCTTGAGCCAACTTTGTTCCTTCTCCTCCTTAACCTTCTCTCTATCTGCTCTCAAGGTAAAGCTGTCTCCCTCAGTTCCCATTCTTGGTTGTCTTGCCTTCTGTGAGGGATGGAAAGGTAGAAAGGCTGAAGGATGTTGAACTGAACCAACGGTTTTGAGTCGCACATCGAAGAGAAGGCGATAGGCTAGGAGAGGATGAGGGGTCGAGGTCGTCTCCAACGTAACCAGAGATACTTGCTGGAGGTAAGAGTTGCTGAGACTGGTCGGAGTGTGGGTCGAGGGCAAGGGAGAGAAGCGAGGAAAGAGGAGAAGAAGAAGGAAGGGTTTCCGGTGGCGCTGACTAATCGAAGGTTGCTGTTCTAGAGGGTCGGCTCACTGATAGTTATGAGTATAGTGAGCAGTCTTAAGAAGAAGAGGAGGAAGAGGAAAGGGAAGAAACCTTGTGCTCCAGACTGAATTCGACGAAATCTCTTTCACCCTTCCTCACTTCTCCCACTCTTTCTCCCTCTCACTTCAACCTCCTCCATCCCTCAGGTGCTCTTTCGAATGAGCGCTTCCTCCCCACCTCCACGCCAACTGCTCACACCTCCTCAAGAATCCGACGCAACTTTACAACCGACTCTTCCTCCCACTACTGATCCCTTCCCTCCCTCCTCAAGTACTTCCCAGCCGACGACCTCTACTACCTCCCTTTCCGACTGGGAAGTATATCGAGCCTCGAACCACCACCAGGCTGGCGGTCCCTCCATCCAAGATTCGAATAATAACGAAACAAACGAAATCGATTCAGTTTGTCAGTTTCCTTCTTTCCCTTCCCTCCTCCTTCTCGTCGCACATGGACTGAATTGATGAAGTAGCCTCGAGTGTAGCACGAGAGTGGGAGAATGCGACACCGGAGGAACGAGAGCGCTATCGAATTCGAGAGGAGGAAGTTTCGAGCGAGCGAAGGCGAGAAAGTGATCGAATGGAGGAAGATGGGAATGATCGAGGGTGAAGGTGACGGCGATATACGGTAGTTGTTATCGGCAGTTATCGGGCTTCAAGGTTGCGAGAGGTGATCTGGGAGGGTCGAAGCGAAGATTTCGCAAGTCGAGGGGATCTCGACGAGGCCTGCTGCTCTCCACCGTGCTCTCCGCCTTCCAAGCACTCGACAGAACATCTCGGCGACCGATTGAAGTCCGACACAACCTATCTCCAACGCTCCACTCGTCCATCACTTCCCTCAATTCTTCTCCTCCTTTCGACTACTTCCCTCGCCGCCTACCCCTTCACCTCCTCCTCTCTCTCCCGCGGTTCATCCTCGACACATCGTAAGCAGGAGGTCGACTAGAGCGAAAAGTTAAAGTCGAAAAACGGGTCAGAGTCCAAAGAATGTCTCGAGATAGATTGAAAGTCGAGAAGGAATGTGAAGGAAAGTTGGGTCGGATCGGCAGATTTGAAACTGGAGCTACCGGTAAAGGTCAGTGAAAGCGGCGAGGAGCTGTTCAGTGAGCTGTAGAAGGAAGTGACGGGTTGGAAGGAAGAAAAGAACACGAAAAACCTTTCGGAAGTTTTCCAATTGCATTCGATCACAAAACTCGTCCGTTTTCACCCTCTCGTCCCCTACAAGTCGTATCGCGTAGCTGACCTCGCTCTCGTACAGCCCTCACTTTCACCCCTCCTCGTCACCTCGCTTCAAACCCTCCCGACTTCGAATTCGTTCTCTTTCGATGTCTCATCTTGTTCCCACCTTCCCTCCCCCAACTTTCCCCTACGAATCGACATCCGGACATCCCCTTGTCGCTCGACAGTACCCTTAATTTCTCGTCAACAGCCTAGCTCCACCCTCCGAAAAGAATGCTCGGTCTATTCGAGATCTCAAACTTCAATCCTCGTCCTCGGCACTCTCTACAACGATAGATCGCTCAGCCGCCGTCCCTGTCAGTAACCATGCGCCAAGAAGGCTCCACGCAGCCGAACGCAGGACGAACGAAGTTGCAATTACGGTTTGTGTAGATTTGGGAAATTCAAAGAGCTGTTCAAATCGCAAGAAGCTGACGGACTCTCCACTGCGTCGATGTCTGTGCAGCGTCACAAACAGTTGCAGAGTACAGGAAGAAGGGATACGGCCAAGCTGTTCTGTTCAAGTCGACGGTTTCGTTCTAGCGACCTCACTATTCACTCTTCAACCTTTTCCTCTTCGGCTCCCTCCATCAATTCGCCCACCTCTCCATTAACCTTTCTCCAAGCATCAGAGCCGTTCCTACATCTCCCTCTCCCTTCTCCGCTTTCGATCTAACAACTTCATACGATTTCGATTTTACCACTTGTTTCCAATTCTCGACGACAAAGTTCAACGCAATCTTGCGAACCTCGGGATAGCTTGAAGCGGTATCTCCGAACAGCTCGTGAGCGGCATTGTTTGCATTGAGCTGAGAACCGAAGTTCTGGAGAGCGAGATTGGCGAGTTCGGGAAGTTCAAGGAAGTGTGCGAGTCGATAAACGGACTTTGGGGAAGAGGGAGGAGGAAGGGGGGAATCGTCTGGCTTTGGCGTCCCGCTGTCAGGCTTCTCATCGCTTTCGACTTCTTCCGAGCCAGCATTCGATTCTTCGGGAACGATCACGTTCGAGCCGAGAGGAGCGAAGACGATGTGACCGGTGCCGATCCAACAGAGAACGCTGTAGTAGGTCGAATAGCTGGCGTCGGTGATCGTGATAGTCATGAAGGGAGGGAGGGATGGGGTGACAGAACTTTCGACCGATTTCGTCTTTGCAAGAGCTTGATCATTCTCGTCGTCGGAATCATCGAAGGTTTGGGGAGGAAGGTCTGGAGAAGGTTCTGTCGAGATCTTCGTGGAGGAGTCGGACGAATCGGAGGAATTGGCGAAAGCAGAGGAGGAGAAGAGGTTCTCGAAGTAAGTCGATGCTTCGCGAAGAATGGTTTCGTTGACCCAGAGTTGACGTCCGATGCGAGGGAAGTCGAAGCAGACGTTGCTCGAGACTCGGGATCGTAGATTGGCTGTAGATGGTTCGCTTCGATCGTTTCAGAACCTTTGAAGCAATGGAGAGCGAAAAACTCACCAGCGAAAGCAGGGGCATAGTCTTTCCCAGTCGAAGCCAAATCGAACTTCGCACTGATCGTACCCCACCCGGTCGTACCGACGGTAGTCGCCGAGAACGAAAGAGAACCAGTGGGCGAAGGAGGGAAAGTTCCCGCTCGAAACCTCTGGCAAGCGACTCCTCCATCATGGAAAACGACCTTGATCTCGCCCTTTTCAATGAGTATTCCTTCTGTTTGATCGATCCATGACACAGAGAAGGATCCTGATAAAGGCTCGTAGGTGACTGAGGCGGTAGGAAGGGGGAAAGGCCAATTGAGACCAACTGCTCCCGTCGTGTACTTGTGCCTACTGTTGCTCGTGTTCCATAAGTGACTGACTTGACTGTGTTCTATAGGCATAGCGAGACTGATCGGTAAAGGCCCAGAAGGGAGTGGTCTGTGCGTTCAAATGAGATGAAGAGGCGGGAGAGAGAGGAAAGGAGGCGGGGTCGATGAGAGGTACAGCACTGTCACTGATAGTCTAGAGCAAGGTTGTGATCGAGAGTAGTGTTGTTAAGAGTGGTGAAAGAGGGAGAGAAGTAGAGTAGAGACGAGGAAAAGGGAATCTGATTCTCGCTCTACACTCCAATTCGTTCGAGCGACCACTTCTCACCTCACATCTCAAGCAGTGGATCCCAGCGAGGCAAAAGATTCCCTTGCTCCCGGAGGGCAAGAAAGGTGAGCCGAAGCCAGTTTCGTCCAAAAAGCAAAAGATTGAGTCGTACGGGAATCGAACCCGTCCCGCGAGCTTGGAAGGCTCGCATGATAACCACTTCACCAACGACCCGATAAAGAAACAGCTTAACTTTAAGTATATATAGAGTGCTTTAGAATGCTCGAAAGAAACGATTGGCCTTAGTCAAGCTCAGGCAAATAGTCCTCAGCTCTCGTAGAGCCTCCTCGTAAGGAATGCGTTGAGGTCGTGACTGCAGCCGGTGGGAGTCTTTCGGGCGCTCTCGTCAAGAAGCTTGAAACTGGGTTCGCTCACAAAGGAGCTCGTTCATTTGTCTCGTTACTCGGGCTACGTTCTTTTCCGTCTCGTCGCGATGCTGACTGACCCGGAATAGCACAAAAACAAAAAGCATTTCAATCAAATTCTATACCCGACTTTTTCGAACTCCTCCGTTTCAAGCTGACCTATCTACCGCTTTCACTTAGCCCTACCTTCCCGCTGAGCCGATCCTTCTCCCTAGTAACAATTATCGCGCCGCCAACTTCTCCATAAGCAGCAAACCCGTTAAGCTGTCGATCCCCTCAGTTTCTGCCCTCTTCTTGACCTCCTTGTAAGCCTTCGAGTTTACCACCTCCTTCCAATTCTCAGCCGTGTACTCCATTGAGATGTCACGAATCTGAGGATAAGTCGAAGCGATGTCGGTGTACAGCTCGTAAGCGACGTTTTGAGTGGTGAGCTGCTTCTTGAAGTTTCCGAGTGCGAGATCCACCAAATCGGAGAGTTCGAGGAGATGAGCCAAGCGGTAGATGGACTTGGGAGATGCAGGAGTGGGAAGAGAGGAAGGAGGCTGTAGTTTTTGGGGTGAAGCTGAAGTGGAGGGGAAACGGGTGGTCGATTTGAGAGGTGCGAAAGCGATGTAACCGGATCCGATCCAGCAGAGGACGTTGGAGTAGGTCGTGTAGGTGGCTTGAGTAACGTCGATTCGCTTGAATTTGGCGACACCGAAATCGTTGGCTTGATTCGTAGATTTGGAGAGGGGCATTTGGTCGCTTTCTTCATCAGAATCCTCGAATTCGAAGGGATCGATCATAGTCTTATCAGGCGAGGTAGAGTCGGATTGTGACGTGGGTTCGGTTTCGGAGAAGCCGGAGGAGAGGAGGGAGGAGAGGTAAGGGGACGCTTTTCTCAGGATTGTTTCGTTCGACCAAAGGGATCGACCGGTCCGAGGGAAGTGGAAGCAGACGTCGTTCGGAACCCGCAAGGCCATAGAAGCTGTAGTTTAAAGTGTTGATATCTGTTGAACCTGTACTGATGAGTAGTGAAACCAGACTTGCCTGCAACCAACTCAGCGTGCTCTGCCTTCATGGCGACCAAGGGGTTGTAAAGGAGCAGGGACAGGTGCAGAGTGTACGTGGAATCGTTCAAGCGGTACGTCGGGTGCTTCATGATCATGCTGCCGTCTGGAGAAGGAGGAAAGGCGCCTGGGGAAAAGTTGAAATTGACGAAAGTTCTCCCGTAAACGTCCGTGATGCTCAGGCTTCCCGCGACGATCCCTATCTGCGAAGTGATATCCGTCCATTCCATCGTGATCTGGGCCGGTTTCCCAGAAGATGACGACAAGGTGCAGGTGGGAAAGGAAGAGGGCCAATAAGGAATGTGAGCATAAGTCGTGCACGAATTGGCGATTCTTGAGTCCCCGTGCGATACTTTGGAGAAGGCGAACGTTTCGCTGTGGGTGAGAGACATCGTCCAGGGACACGCTGGTGGAGAGAGAGAGAGGGAGAGCGATTCTGGTTTAGTCTCTTTCCTCCACCTCCGATGCGTTCCGCGGACCTCGACCGTGTGCAGACAACCGATAGCGGTCTTCAGGGAGAACGTTTCCTGCGAGAGAGAAGAGTATGCAGGAAGGCGGGGATTGCATGCGAAGTGATAAATTGAGCAGAATAGATTCGGAGTCGAGGCGACGAGGACTACAGCTACCCTCGTTCTACAATATCCCATCCACTGAAGAGAGAGAGAATCAATCAGTGAGCGAAGGGAATGAATGTAGAAAAGAACTCGAGCTCACTGATACATCTGATGCAGAACATCAATCGCAAACCTCGAATAAGTACTCTGAGGAGTTCCTATCAGTCCTCTCCCCCACGCCGCAATCTGTGCGTCCAACTGAGGATACAAGAATTGAGCGAGCGGAGTCTTGTCCTCTGCGTTCCTCAATCGATTCATTCGATCTAACGAGTCGAGCGAGGAAAAATCGGATAAGGTGAATGTGCAAGGAAATGCATCGAAGAAGAGGGAGAGGTGGGGGTCTTGATGAGGTAGCTTCGAGTCGGTTGCGATGTAGAGTGGGGCGTTGAAAGGGATTAGATGGGGAGCCGTGTGAAGAGGTCGACGACAAGTGAGGGATGGAGACAGTGGAGAGTCGGCGAGAGTACGGATCTTGGGTAGAAGAGGGAGTGGTGCATGATGGAACGCGCCTTCTCGTTGTGGTCGAGAATTCGCGCGTTTGACGAGCTGAGTTGTCGAGTTCGAGAATCGTTCTTCCTCTTCCTCGCTCGACTCGATTTCGCTCCTCCTCACTTTCCCTTGCGATCGTTCCCTCTCACTCCTACTCCTCACCTCATCACAAATCTCCTTATCCAACTTCATTTTATCCACGCATAATTTCTCCCAAACCCCTCTCATATTCTCCTTTGCCATTTTCTGAAACACTCCATCCCCAACCCTCAAATGCAATCCATAGTACTTTCCCTCACCTCCCAACTTGTCCCTGATCTCTTCTGTCACTTGATCGACCGCTTCGTTCCTAAACACCATTGCTCTCCTGAACGTCGATCTAGCATCAAACGCTTTCTCGCCCGTAGTCCTCAACCGACTAGTCCCAAACATAGTCCCAACATGAACCAACCTATAATCCCTCGTCTTTTCCTTGAACTCATCAATATCGATTCTATTCCCCCATTTATCGAGAGGTTCCGTATCCTCCTTCGAATCATAAAACCTATATTGATACATCGTATCATCTTTCAACCAATAAGTATCTCCACCTTCTCCCTTCCTATTTGGTTTCCTCAATCCAAGCTCATCCTCGATCCACTCCGTCGATAAATTCCATCGTCTCTCGACACGAACCAATTCCTCTGCTTTCTCAATATCGACGAGAAAACTCCAATCGACCAAAGTCCAATCCCAAAACCCCTGACATTCTCTAGGTATCGGTTCAACTCCATCCCCTTCCCCGAAAGGGATACAACGTTCTTCCAACCCTGATTTACTGGCCATCTCGAGTCGTCTTTGAAGTTTATCGAATGAGATGTAAGGGATCGCGTGACCGAGCCAAATGGGAGGAAGGAGAAGGGTACGGTCGAGGAGGTAGGCGAGAGTTAGGGCGTTCTCGAGTGAGATGCGTTGGTTGTGATAACCTGAATGAGGGGAGTAGGCGAGGAAACGTTCAGAGGTACTGTGAGAGGTGGATAGAGAAGTAGTTGCAGGTCGAATGGGAACGTCGATTGGAGAGTTGTCGAGAGGAGGTGCTTTGGAATCGGAAACAGGAGGAGGTAGAGGTTTGGGTTGTAATTTTGGTTGAACTGCTGCTGCGGGTAAAGGAGGTCGTGGTGGAGCAGGTTTAGGTATCGGTACATCGTCTTCTTGGTATTCAGGAGCGTAGATTTGAGCGGGTATCGGTTGCTTCGCTCGTTCGAAATCTTGTAATCCGAGTTCTGGTTCTAGCATGATCGCTTCCTTTTCCTCTCCACCTCTTGACCATACGAATACGATCACTATACACCCAACGAGAAGTACCCATCTCAATCTTCCACTCTTGAGTCGACCAGCGATCCAACTAGTTTTCCTCCGATTCGCTACATTCCCTCCTAACGGTAATCCTCCTCCATTCATTTTCTTCGCGCTCGATGGTGGGAAGTAGACTGATGAAGGGGATATTGATCTTCTATCTGGATTTGTTGAAGTTGATTGACGAATTCTTGGAGAGGTGGGAGCACGGGAATAACTCGATGAAGAGGAAGAGGATGCGGATGGTTGATGTCGATAGGGATCGTCTGATATGTTCAAGATTGGTCTATTAGGTGAAGTAGATGGCATCTAACCTAGAGTAAAGGATTAGGTTGAACGAATAAAGGGAGTTGAAATCAACCAAGAGAACTCACCTGTAGAGTCTAGTCTGATGATGCTAGCTACTTCCCAACTTATGTACAACCTTCTATAATGTGATTGAGTAGTCTAGAGTCGAATGAGAAGATTGTAAGAAAGCAGAATCATCTTTCATCTCTTTCGCTTTCCCCCTCTCACTCACAATGTCAGACTCGACTCAACTACAGCCAGAAGTGTAACTTGGAGCTCTATCTCTGCCCGTGAACTCGAGCTGATCCGTTCCATTGCTTCTATAGCTTTCGAACACCTCTTTCCTCTCGAGCCAAAGATTCCCTCCATCACAGAGCAACCCCTTACGGAAACTACAAGAACTATTATCAATTCAGACCTGCATCCACTTCCAATTCCACTCCGACTCCCTCAGATTCCCTCGATCAACGATTACAACTCCTCGACCCTTCGTTGTTCAAAGGGAAATCAGTATTGGATTTGGGAACGAATGCGGGAAAGATCTCGATGGATCTGAGTCGGAGTAAAGAGTTTGGAACGAAGGAAGTGCTGGGAGTCGATATTGATCAGGTTTTGATTGATGATGCGAGGCGGATAGCGAAAGAACAGGGACTCGGAGAAGGACTAAGGTTCGAATTGGGGGACTTTATGCAAGAGGGATGGTTGGAAGGACTCGCTGGACGAGAGGGGAGAGAGAAATACGAGGTGGTCTTGCTGTTCTCCGTCACGAAATGGTTGCATCTGCATCACGGCGACGCAGGGATGCTTCGACTTTTCCGATCACTCTATGCTTTCTTACCAACAGGAGGAGTCGTCATTATTGAACCTCAAGAGCGGGAGAATTACGCGAGGGCAGTCAAGAAGAACAAAGATTTGAAACTAGTTTACAAATCGATCGAGATTTGGCCGCCATTTGAGACGGAGATGAACGAGGTTGGGTTCAAGTTGGAGCAACGGATAGAGAGAGTAGAAGGAGGTTTCAGTAGACCTCTCTTGGTTTGGAGAAAGGAATAGCAATTCGATTGTTAAAAGGGAACGAATTTTTGCGGTTTTGCATTGCGAGAGTGAGTGTATCTTTTGCGAGGGTGCGAAGAGAGGTATGTACGGTGCGAGGGTATTGTAACGAGAGTGTATAGGGGTATTTTGTATCTAGTAATCCCTGACCCTTCTTCGAGGGATGACTGTGGGCAGAAAAAAAAGAGTTAATCAGTGAAACTCGCAGATTGAAATCCTTTTCTCAAACTCACCTTGATCTTCTCGATCATCCATCTCTCTTCGACGTCTCAACGCTTCATCTTCTGCCCCTGCTTCATCTTCATCGTCCTCGTCCTCTTCATCCTCGAGTTTCGTCTCACTCTTGACGACTGCAGCCTCCGGTGAATCCTCCCTACTCCCCTCTCCCCCTCCCTCAACCTCGTCCAACTCCATCTCATCGTCATCGTTCCCCTCTTTACGTTTCTTGATCTTTGCTTTCTTCTCCTCCATTTTCCTCTCCTTGCAATCACAACGCTTTCCTTCTTCTCCCTCGAGTACTCCGATCGCTTCACGAGCTGCGAGTTGTCGTGCGGCAGTCTTGGAACCGAGAGATTGTTCGGCGATTTGGACGCCGTGGAAAGTGATCGTCGAGGTGTAGAGGAGGGGAAGTGATGAGGGGTTCGCAGGGGGAGCGGGTCGAACGAGAGTGAGTCTGCTCGATGAAGAAGTCAGGAAAAGTTGAACGAGTGACGTGAGAGCAACTCACTTGAGGTGATCGCAAGCGAGAGTATCTTTGAGCATCAAGAGACGAGAGTAGGGATCCTGTGAGCGAAAAGGAGGAACAAATCAGCACCGTTGAAAGCGACGACTGGTTCATTCAAGCGATCGCGTACCCTTCTTTCCTTTTCATTCTCGAGAAACGGGAGGATGTCTTCGTAAAGCTTGTCAAGAACCGAAAAGACAGTGTCGAGGTCAAATCCAGAATCGACAAAGACAACCGCTAAGAGAGCTTCAAAGACATCACCCAATACCTTTATCGAGCTAGAGTCAGCTCCAATGGCGATGGAAGAGAGAGAGAGTAGGAATCGTACCTTTGGAGGACTCCAAACCCAAGTCAAATCGCCTTCGATACATTCCTTGTAGTCGATCTTTTCGGCATATTCAGCAGCTTCCCTGATCGCATTCTCGAGTAACGCAGAGTTGTGCAAGATCGATTTGTGCATTCGGAGTTTACGGATGACGAGGAGGGAGAGAACGGTGTTTGAGACGAGCATCGCACGACGGAAAGTGAGGAATCGAGGAGTTGTCGAGATTGAGAGTGGGAAGAGTCGAGTCGTACACCAGTAATCGAGGAGAGCTGTCACAGAATTGATTCCCGTCAGCTTACAGCGCGTGAAAGATAAATCGAAGAGAAACTCACCATCTCCGAGATACTCTTCTCTTTCGTAGCATTGACCTTCTCCAGGATAAGAACGATGAGTGAGAGCTTGTACAAACAGCACACCTTGAGTCTTGATCTTGTATCCGATAGCTTCCTCGACGAATTGTAGAGCGGGAGCCACTCCGACAGGTTCGATCTCAAGCATCTTCTGAGCGGAGGGTCGATCTTTCCAGGGGACAGGTCCACCGAAACAGAGATCTAGCTTAACTCCAGCTTCGAGAGCCATCTGGAATCCTCCTGATACGACTGCTGCGCCGAGCGTTGACTCGACGACGTCCGAAAGGATCTTCCTACCGATTGTTCGAGTCGTCGTTAATCCGTCTGAAGACATTTCGACTCCGTCTGAAGCTTCGGGAACGAAAGAGTTGAAGCGGAGAGGGAAGGATTGTAGGTAGGCGCATAGGTTCGTACTGACGCTTTTTTGTTGAAGGAATCGATTGTCGACAGAGTTCATTCGTAAAGTCGTGAGACGTCCTTCTTCTGATGAAGGATACTTGGTGTAGACGTGGACAGAGGTTGCGAGTCTGCAAGCAGAAGATGTCAGAGAGGCGGTTGAGCAGAGAGAAGAGGAGCAACTCACTTGAGCATCGTATCTCCGAGCGTTTCCAAATATTCAAAGTCCCAGCCGACACTCGAGAGAGGAGTAGTGAACGCTTTCGAAAGTTGCATGAGATCGATGGGCGGCAAGTCGAATTGTTCGATAGCCATCTTTGCGACTGTTCGACCACCGATAAGTCGATTCAAGGTCGGTACCATTGCGAAAGTCTCCCAAAAGTCGAGGGATAGCGCCGAGATGCGACACATCGAGGCAGGAAAGATTCGTATACCTTTCGCGAGTCGTTGAGGAGGATTAGGTTGGGGAGTGAGGAAGTGAGGCGAGAACTGAATCGATTCGAATTCGACGATGGGATCTTCAGAATCGGCTTCGAGCTCGTTGAACTGGTAGATGAGTCGGAGGTATCGATGGTATTCGTTGCTGTGAACGGCAAGTCATCAATACGAGCAAGAGCTAAGGGAAGGGCAGAGAAAGCAACAACTCACTATCGCTGAATCACTTTGCGTTTCGCCTTGGGTGCATTCGCTTCGATTTCGACAGTAGGAGAGGACGAGGTAACATCTTTGCGGACTCGGATGAAGTAGCCGAGTCGACGGCGAGGGCGACGGAAAGGTAGGACGATGATCGATTCAGGCGTTACGAGATTCTCGTCAAAACGAACGAAAGCGTTGTCGATACCGTCATAGTCAATTTCTCCAGCGGGCGTGACGAGCGTCCAAAGAGCGTAGAACGATTCGTTGCTGAGTTTTCGATTGAGTTGTATCGAGACGCAGAGTCGATTGAAGTATTCGACCTGTTTCAATCGCTCTTCCCGTTCCTCGACCGAGTTCCATCTTTGTTCCTTCATCTCGATGATTCGAACCGTCGATCGACTCTGGTCGTAACCGAACAACTCTCCACTATCGAGACCAGCTTGAGGAGTAGCGCAAAGGAGGCCGAGACGACGAGTTCCGCTCGAGTTGACGATTTCAACAACGTGCAGATAGACCTTGTCGGAGATCCTGAAGTTGCCGAAAGGATTGGGAGAGGCGATAGGAGAGTGTTTCGGGAAGGGAGTTCGATCTACTTTTCGTCCGTCTGCATCCTTCGCTCCGACTGCCGAAGTCTCCCTCATCGGCAGAAGGTGGTCATCGAGAGCTCCAGCACGATAAAGCTTGAGGCAGCAGTTAAAAGCGGTTTGTTGTCGAGCTGCTTTCTTCGTCGGAAGGTGATCTGAGGTGAAGCAGCGTTGTCTGAGTGCTTGTACTTTCGGTAGAGTGAGCTGACATCGGAAGGGAGGTTTCTCTTCGAGGAGTTGGTACATGGGCTTCTGAACTGGAGTGAATTGATCGGTGCGATTGAGGAGGGAACAGAATGAAGAAAGGAGGGGAACCGAGTTTCGATAAGTGAGGAGAGCACCCGCTGGAGTCGAGAAGGTTGGAAGATCGTCGAGTTCAGGTTCATCCAGGTCTTCGTCGACGGGTCGATCAGCGTAAAGCTCCTTGAGTTCCACTTCTTGCTTGACGTAGCGATGGTATCTTGCTGCTTCTTCTGATCCTTCCTCTGCGATGACGACGAACAAAGCTTGAGCTGTGCGAGCTCTGCCTCGACTTTGTATGTAGCTATGAAACCGAATCGATATGAGCATTAGCAGCGATCGAGATGAGAGGGAAAGATCGACGAACCCAGTGATCGTTTCTAGCGAATCGAAACGAACGACGACGTTGCAAGCTGAGAAATCGAGACCTTCTTCAGCCACTCGAGTCGCAACGAGTAGATTGAGCTGCAAAGAAGATAGCTCAGTCAAATTCAGGGTTCAAGAAGCGAAGAGTCGGACTCACCTCTTCTCTTCTGAACCTTTTCACCATTTCCTGCTGTTCCACAATCGCCATCCCGACATCCTTCGTCACTCCAATCTCTTCCTCACCTCCTTTTGACACTTTCCCGCCATGTCCCGTCAAAGATCCTGCCCTGATCCATTCGAGCGAAGGAACGAGTCCGAGAATTTGAGCCAGGATCTTTGCATGGTGTCGTTGGTGGACGAAAACGATTGCGTGGAAGTGAGAGTGACCTCGAAACGATTCGAGACATTTGACGAGAGCGGTGACTTTTGGCGAGAGGGAGGATTCGAGTAGGGTCGAAGCTTTCTCCTCGAGTTCTGATCGGAGGTCGGCTGGAGCTTTGCATTCTTCTGCTAGTGAAGCGAGGTAGATGTCGAGTCCGATTCGACCGAAGAGCTGTTTCGGATTGAAATCAGGATCACATGCGAAGAGTACAGAGAGAGAGTTTGCTCACCTGTTCACACTGAGGAGCTCTCGCCTCCGCTCTGAAGTCTAGCCTCCCTGTCTCCTTGAGTCTCTTCAGAATCGCCCTGTCATGATCTAGTAGCTTGACTTCGGCGGTTCCAGGGTTCTTCGGATACTCGAGTAGTTGTTCCTCTGCTTTTCGAGCGAATTCGGCGACTTGACCCGATTTGAGCGCGGTGATCTCCAGGATTCGCGAATCGAGTACAGCTTCGAGATCGCTGCATTCCTTCTGACGACTCAGTAATAGCGACCACTGAGGCGAGTGAAGAGAACGCACTCGATCGTTTTTTGCGGTCTTCGTGCGTTGTAGATCGGTGAAGCGGTCAAGCCGAGAATACGTGGTAAGAGAGAAGGATCTCGAGCCTTCAGAGGGTGATAGTGATTTCGCATACTGAGTTGTGTGCTTGAATTCAGTCAGTTGCGAAAACGGACTGAACAGTACTGACTTCTGGACTCACACGACAGCCGCTGGATTGTTCTTTGAAGCATGATGACACTCATCAAAGACAATCAAGCTGATCTGTAGGGCGATTCCAAGTCATCAGCTCGACCAATTAGGGAGATGAGCGGAACTTTCCTACATTTTCAAAACGCCAGTAAGCATTGTCGCTAAGATTGAGGAAGACCTGCGGCGTCATGACTCCTACATCACATTCCTTGATTTGTTCTATCCACTGTTCTCGTTTCCAGTAATCCACTCCATCTGCACCAACAAAAGTCTTTACTTTCAAACTCGTTGCATTTTCGATCGATGCAGCTTGTTCTGTTCAATAAGCCTTGAATCAGCTACTCTCGTCATTCGATTGAGTGGATTGTGCGTACGGATCACGAGTGTAACGTTTGGAGAAATGAAAACGATGAACTTGGGTTCGTGCGAAGGAGGAGTCGGAGGAATCGAACTGAAGTGTTTGATGAGGAGGATCGCTATCAAAGTCTTGCCAGTCCCTGTATCAGATCTAATGATCCTATTGCGCTCATCCAAAGAGTCGTATTGAGTGTGTTGTTCCTCAAGTTGAAAGATAGGAGACAGAGTGGGAACTAACTTGTTCCCCTGTAATGCTTCTCTTGCTGCTTCTTGCTGATACACCCGAGGGACGAGGTTGTTGTTGTTGGACATCCAGGTTGATGACAGCCGAAGCTGTTGAAGTGAAAAACCCAAAAAGTTCAGTGATTTGCAAGTCGCATTTCTATTCAGCGAGACATGGATCGGTCTTCCTCTGGACAAGGTAAGTAGAGTATAGCGATCCACACTAGCCTCATACCAAAGTGTCTCGAGATCTGCAGAGTATCCTCGTCAAAAAAGCGACGTCGATCACTTTTCATTTTGGCTCTCAAATCACCACTAGGCTCACCAGTCTCAGGCTCAACGACAGAAGCAGATCGGCTAGCTAGACAGCTCGCAGCGTGTCAAGTCGATCAAGGAGCAGCTCGCTACATTCGCAAACTCCTCGGCAAGCACCGCGAGTGAAGCGTTCTTCATCGACTCGATCTATTTACGAGGACAAGGGCAACATAGGGGAGTAGATATTAGTGACATTGAACAGTCTAGGCTGATCAAAGTAGCAAATAGTGAGTTCTATCTCTCTTCTCGCTTCTCTCCGCTCATCCTGAATTTTGCTAACCTCGCTACTCTCCCTCTCAATAGTCAGACTCAGAAGATGTCTCAACAGACCAATTACTACTCGGCTTATCGACCACCCTACTCTCAAAACCCTTCCACTTCTTCATCTTCTTCAAATTATCCCGTTCGCCCTCTCCCCACTCCAGGTTCTTCTTCTTCAGTTCACTCCCCGTACTCCCCCCCAACTTCGGCTACTTCATCGAGATCACCACCTTCAGCGACGACGGGTTACTCTGGAAGGTTCTCGGCGGGTTCGGGAGGTCCAAACGTCCAATCTCCTGAAGCTATCGAAGATTCGCAAAGATGGGATTCACCGCCAACTTCGATGGGGTTCTCGAGTAGAAATGGAGGAGGAGGAGGAGGAGGTAGCAGTGTTGGAAGTGGAAGTCTCATGAACACGGGTTCTTTCCAACATTCACATTCGACGAGTCCGAATTTCCGAGAAGGGAGTCAATCGGGAGGATTCGATCAGAGTTTGAGAGGTGCTGGAGGGTATAATTCTAGAAGAGAGGGCTCGAATGGATCCGTACGTCGATTCCATCTGCTCTTTTGACAAGGTGAGCAGAACTCATATGAAGTGGTCGAAAACAGATCGTTTCTCCTATGAGCGGAGGAAATCGATCTCATTCACCCGTTACTTCAAGCCATACACCATCGTACTACTCTCACCAACCCCATTCGGCCAACTCTTCCATCTCTTCGCAAGACCGTCGTTATCCTTCTTCAGCAACTACCCCGCAACCCTCCGCTCCCCCTCGTTCTTCCTCCCGCTCTCCATCGTCCTCCCCTGCTCCCGGATCTTCCCATTCGCCTACCGCATCTCGATCACCTCTACGTCGATCGACTTCTACAACCAACCACGATCCACTCCCACCAGGCACTTTCATCACCGCAACTTCAGATCACGAATCCCTTTCCGTCGTTCCACTTTCCGGCTTGACTTCGGTAGAAGCGATCAAAGAGTTGATCATGTCTCGATTACACATCTCGGATGAAGACATGCCTCGACACGTTTTCTACTTGACCCGAATCGGAGGAGGAGAAGGACGAAGAGTCGATGATGAAAAACTGTGGGATTCAGTGAGATCCAATTCTGGTCAAGTCACTGTCTTCGTCAAGGATTCGGGAAGACGCGGTGATAGAGGGTCGGAGACTAGTAGGAGAAGTAATCACGACGAGGATAGCGAAGATGATTTTGGAGTTGGAATGTCGGCGGAAAGGATGAGGCAAGTGTCACATCGGAGAGAGAGGGCGAGGCAGAAGAGCAGCAGTATCGGATCAAGGTCGGAAACGTCGATTGATGAATTCGGTCAACCAACGGGACACCGAGTTTCACCTGGAGGAGGAGGAGGAGGAGGAGGAACGGAAAGGATGCGAAGTGAGCGACCTACTTGGCGTCAATCTCAGGGAGCTGGAAGTTGGGGTCACTCGAGTCGAGGGGTATCGGCTAGTGAAGGGAATGTAGGAGGTGGATGGTCGAACAGCGGGAGAGAAGGAGGAAGTCCTGGTGCCTCTCCACCGATGGAGAGAAGTCGAAGCGGTACCTCGGCAGTGACCAGGGAACGGGAGAATAGCAACAGAGTCGGGAGTACCACTCCTACAGGTGGACACGCATCATCGACAGGTCGAGACGATTATTTCATGCCAACTCCTCGACAAAGTGCGACCGCTCCTCCTGGTCAAGGATCGAATCAAGTCGTCATGGGTCCTTCAGGTCCGACTCGTCGACTACCTCCGCAACCTCAATCTCAGTCACAGATCATCTCGTCGTCGAGTATGCCCGATCACGCAGAAATGGCAGCACACAATCAGCTTCGACAAAGAATGCAAACCGCTCCTTCGATTCAAGTCTCGTCCCCAAACTGGAACCGATCGATTACCGCACCCGCTCCTTCGAATATGCCTCTGCCGCCCTCGCCTCAGCCGAGTTCAACACATCAAATGCTCACTCGACCTCCAGGTTCTGGAATTTCACCTCATCCTCCCAACTCTCGCGCTCTGTACGATCCTCGCACCAATCTCCCTCAGTATACTTCTCAGCCCTACAAGAACCTCCCTCTTCCAAATTCTCCATATCACAACCTCTCGTTGCAATCTTCGTATCAAACTGGAAACTCGACTGTCGG
This sequence comes from Sporobolomyces roseus, assembly GCA_016617785.1. NCBI lineage: Eukaryota > Fungi > Basidiomycota > Microbotryomycetes > Sporidiobolales > Sporidiobolaceae > Sporobolomyces > Sporobolomyces roseus. The sequence goes on along the minus strand of JADILM010000005.1, from coordinate 1,278,463 downwards.
AATCACTTATACTCAACACCCTCCCTCTGCCTCCGCTGCTCTCGCACCCGTCAATCACAACACGCCTTACAATGTTCAGCAACAGGATCGATTAGCAGCGCAATCGAAGATGATGAGCAAAAGTGCGGACAATCTCAGAGGGCATTATTCGACTTCCCCTCAGGGTCCCGGCGGATTCGATTATGGCCGAGCTCCAGTTCCTCCTCCGATACCTCCTCAATACTTGTCGACAGTTCCTTTCGATCCATCTGCCTTACCGAATCCTTCTTCTTCTACGAATTCTGCACTGTCTCCCCCTCCCCCTCCTCCCGCTTCCGCATTCTACTCTTCGCCTGTTCAAGCACAACAACAAGCTCAGTCTCGCTCCTACACCTCTCCTGCCTACCCACCTTCGACTCAAACTGGCGTTCCTCGAAGACCACCTGTCGATCAAGTCTGGAATCAACCTCGACCTTCGACGATGTACGATCTCAGCACCGGTCAAGTCGAGTTGAAACCTGGAGAAGTCCTTCAACAGACGTACACAGGTGGAAGTTCTTCTTCAGCAGCTGCAGGTGGAGGATCGTCACGAAAGAAGAGCGATCAATACGCAGTCGAAGATCGACGACGAGACGAAGAAGGAAGGAGAAGGGAGTCGAGCGGTAGCAGTGCATCAGCTGGTGGCGCGAGCGAGCGGGATGAGCGAAGGAGGAGTCGAGAAGGACAGCTCAAGCAACATCTTCCTTCGATTCTCGTTCCTGGACAAAGTGGTCGCGCGGCTCCTTCCGCGCCTTCTCCGACTCCCAACTCTCCGAATGCCTCGAATGTGCCGCCTTTCGCAGACGACGACGGATTGTACGATGGTCTTGCTTCACCTGATCGGTACCATCCAACTCCCTCTACTCGAAGTTCCGCCAGTGCGAGTGGACCTCGTACTCCTTCAAGCGATTCGAGTCCATACGTCTCGATTCCTACGAGTAAGTCGAATCAAGGTCCTAGACTGGACGAATTCGGAGATCCGATCGATGAGGAGACGAGTACTTGGTTCCCCATCGGTCAATCTCAAACTCAACTCTCTTCGTCTCTGTCTTCCGGAGGTCATCCCTCTCCGTTCTCGCCCTCCGTCCACTCCCCTCTCGCCCATGCCTCGACTACAGTTCCTCTTCCCGCTTCTTCACCCTACGGTGCTCCCATCTCTTCTCCTATGAAACCTCAACACAGCTCTTCATCTTCCGGATCAGCTCCGAGTGGAGGAGGATCTTCCTCGAATCATGGTACAGGAAGTGGCAGCTCGGCTCACGAACGGAAAGACTCGGTTCCGAATGCTCAAGATTGGCAACAAACAATTCTCAGTCGATTCGGTGCTTCGAACTTGAGTGACGCGAACGAGGATAGTACCTTGATGGCAAGTGGTACGCTGAAGCCTTACGATACTGGAGGAGCTGGTACTGGAACGATCGGATTGGGAGTAGGACAAGGGCAGGGGCAATCTCAACCGACAACTCCGAAATTACTCGACGAGTTTGGCGACGAACTCGAAGATGACGCTACCTTCTTCCCTGGTTTCGGACCTGGAGGCGCTCCTTCGACTCCTCAGAATCAAGGTCTTCGACTCGATGGTATGAATCCCTCTTCACCTTCCTCTCCTCACGATCGACACAAACGACCGAACCTTCGTCTCACCATCGACGGTCCTCCCGCTGGTCTCCCTGACCCTCGGCTCACATCGAACAACTCCAGCAAACCTCCTTCCTCTGCTCAGCAACAGCCAAGATCGAGTGAACCCTCTCCTCCCTCTGGCAGTCGCTCCTCTCGAAAACCTCATAACCCACGACTCGACGAACTCACACGCTACTCTTCTCCAGCGATCGGACGTCGCAACTCTTTCGCAGCTCGAGAGAAAGACGAGAAAGATTGGGCGATTCGGCCACCAGTCGAAACGGTTCTCGAAAACTTGGACGTCTTCTTCCCCGAACACGATCTCGATAAACCTGTCTTCGACCTTCCGACACCTACTCCTGGTACTCCTTCGACAGGATCTTCTCCCGTAAGAGATGCGCCTCCTCTCAGAACGAATCGAACCGGATCTGGTGGAGGAACGGGAGCGGGAGCTGGAGGGCCTCTCGGCTATCGCAAGTCTATTCGAGTCGTCGCTCAAGATCGTAAACGTATGTTGCAGAAAGCTGGAAACAACGTAGCGAGAGCAGTGAGTGGATTGGGATCAAACTTGTTAAGGCGAAGAAGTACGAAACTGTTTGGAGCAAGGATTGAGGAAGTCACGTCGGCTCAAATGAAGAACATCAACGCGATCAAAGAGACTTCTGACGACGACCCTGAGAACTGTGAGCTCGACCTCCCTGCTTTCTGATCGCTATCCTGTGCTGATTCTCTTCGCTTTGAAATAGTCTCGTACAAATGGATCAAAGGAGATTTGATCGGTCGAGGTACCTACGGTCACGTCTACATCGCTCTCAGTGTCACGACAGGAGAAACGATCGCAGTCAAGCAAGTCGAAATGCCTCGATCGTTTTCGGACAAAGAGGATCAACGAACGAAGGGAATGATTTCTAGTTTGAAAGCTGAGATCGAGCTACTCAAGGATCTCGATCATCCGAATATCGTATTATATCTTGGTGAGTCTTCCCTTCTTTGCCGATTCTGTTGTCTCTAGACTCACAGATTCGCATCTGATCAGGTATGGAGCAAACTCACGAATTCTTGTCGATTTTCCTCGAATATGTTCCTGGTGGTTCTGTTGGTCGCATTATACGCACTCATGGCAAAGTAAGTCATTTTCTCGCCTGCGGTCACCATTCAGACTGACTCATTGTTCCGCTCGAATCAGTTCGAGGAGAACGTCATCAAATTCTTCACTCTTCAAATCCTCGACGGTCTCGAATATCTTCACTCTCTAGGTATCCTGCATCGTGATATGAAAGCGGACAATATCCTCATCGATCAGGATGGAATGTGCAAGATCTCAGATTTCGGTACTTCGAAGAAATCGGGTGCGCTTTCTTTCGCTCGATACTTCCGTTTGTGCAAGTATATTGAGGTGAAGCGTCACAGGCGATATCTATCAAAACAACGAGAACATGTCGATGCAAGGCTCAATCTTCTGGATGGCTCCCGAAGGTAAAGCTCTCCTTCTTCCTCTGTTTTCGCTGTTCGACCTAGACTAACAAGACTCTCGCCTTCGTTCAGTAATTCACAACAACAAGCAAGGATACTCTGCGAAAGCCGATATCTGGAGTTTGGGTTGTATCTGTATCGAGATGCTCGCAGGTTCTCGACCTTGGGAAGGAGAGGGTTTCATGGGTGCCATGTTCAAGGTACGCAGCCCCTTTCTACTTATGCAGAATCATCACTGACACCACTTGTTTTGATCGTAGCTCGGTGCTGAACGCATGAGACCTCCTCTTCCTGACGACGTCGAAAGATCTGCCTATGCCGAAGAGTTCGTTAGCAATTGTCTTCAAATGTACGTTCTCTACCATTACGCTCTAGTCACAAGCAAAGTGCTGACTTCTTCTACCCCTCTCACAGTGAGCCGAGTCAGCGACCGAAAGCTTCGGAAGCGAAACATCATCCGTTCTTGATCATCTCGCAAGGATGGTCTTTCACTCAAACTTCGCTCTACCGGTATGCTTCACTTCCTGTGTCCATCTCCAAGTCATCGTTCACTGACTGTGTCATCTTTCGCAGCGTCATGACCTCGGATCGTCTTCCCTCCACTCCCTCCGCATCGAGCGGTTAACTCTCTCACTTTCCACTCGTCAACCCTCGCAGACCCCTGCAGCTCGTTTCTCCTTCACTCGCACTTTCGCACTCTTGTCCTTTCGTTATTCGTCTCCTAATCCTTATTACCCCTCTGTTACCATAGCATTCGTCCTTTTCTGTCGTTCTTTTCTGTTCAAAATCATTGAATCCTTTCCGATGTCGTTATTTCGTTCTTCTACTTTGTCGGAATCGATTCTCTTTCGTCCTTGTGCGCACCATTCGAACCCAGTCATATCGTCTTTGAGACCGCTCTGTTTCAGAACTCGCGAAATTATATCTTTCTCGTTCTCCCTCTTCACTTTTTCCTCGACTTACCTCAATATGCCAGATTCCGCTCTCCTCGGTACGCCACTTCCAGCAAGAACTCAAAGGGATCATCGGGAGCGATCTTCTGCACCTTCTCCCTACACTCCTTTCCAAAGTCGAGACTCGACTAGATCTAGAGGTAAGACAGCTCTGACTCCCTCTCTGGCCTGTCTAGCCACCTGCTGACTGTGGAATAACCCTGTAGGGGATACTCCAGCTTCATCTGCTACCGTTGGAAGGGAAGGGTCACCAGAATCAGTTCATCAATCAACAACTCTCTCTCCCTCAAACGCAGGAGCACCAGTGAGATCTAGCTCTCTATCTATCTCTTGCTAAATCCACTGAACTCGCTGCTTTGTTTCGCAGCCATCTCCAACCCTCTCCTCTGCCTCGACCTCTCGCTCACCGACAAAGCAAAATCAAGTACCAACACAAGAAGAGCTAAGATCACGAGCACAGAACGTAGTCGCAAAGAGTAGGATCCTCAGCGATCCCAGTATCTCGAGCACCTTCAGGAAAGATCAGGATCGGGAATTGTGGGAATTATTCGTCGGTCCTTGAGCTGGGAGGTCATTGGGAGGTTGTGTGATGACAATGTTGTAACGATAGGATACGGTAGGGTTTAAGAGAGAAGTATTCAGACAAGGAGAGCGGGAGAGGTAGGGAAACAAGCGTTCTCTCTCGAAGAGGGTTTTCGCATCTTGTCGATTCTCGCTCCGACCGGGGGATTCTGGCTCCTTTGGCGTAGGAGGTGATCGGCGTGCCCTCTGCGTGCCGGATGAAGGCGTCATCAGGTGCTCTCGAGCAGTCAGACAGCCTCGAACGGCATCTTTCGAAAGTGATGCGAAAGAAAGCCTTGATTCGCAATTTCATAGAGAGTTGTCGATTTTCAGGTATCGACGACATTCATCCCATCCTTTGCTTACTCGATGAAGTCAATCGAGACTCTCTGGAGGCTACCGAATCAAAAGTGTTTGCTCGAAACAGCGAAACGAACTTTTCCTCTTCTTCCTCCACCTTTCAACAACTGAGATCTAGCCGCAGCTCAGCAGGCCACTCAAAAGCTCTCTAAAACACTCAGACGACCAGCCTTCCCGCTCACAGCGTCTCCCTAGTCCAAGATCCATCTTCTCGACTCGTCATCTTCAAAGTCCTCTCCCTCTGCGACTACAACTACAGGCCGACCCAAAGTACCATCGAAGTGCTAAAGTACAATCTAGCTATTGTGTGTAGGCTTCTCCATCACGGTACGACTCGTTTCGAGGCTGGTCGAACTGATGTTTTTTTTTGCGGAGGACAGCATTCGAAATGATCCCCTTCCTCCCTCCTGAGATCATTCAGAACATCATCAAGAAAGTCGAGTATGATCCTGCGTATTTCCACCTCACGAGGGTTATCATCCGCTGCTGTCAAGTTTCGAAAACGTTCCTCGCCTTCGCCCGACCTCTCCTCTACGAAGACATCCAAGTTCAGCTGCTGGTTGCAACGCATTGCGATTATTTTGGTCCTCAATTCGACACCTCGAGACGCGAAGATTCGCTGATCAAGACTTTCCGGGGGAACCAGGACCTACGGCGTCTTGTGAAGAAGGTCACGATCTCCAATCACGGCAATACCTGGTCTCACAGACATGGTGGATATGATCCTCTCTACCTCCTCAAACCGATGTTTGATCTTCCGAACGTCGAAAGGTTTACGATCCGAGATCTACTCCAATTTGAGGAAATCGAGCAAGCCGTTACGGCGGCTCAGGCTCGTTGGATACTGGATGGTCGCTCGCCGATGCCTGCACTCCGAGCACATGGATATGGAGATGGTGAAGTGAAAGACCTGTCATTGTCTGCGGTTTATGAGGGGTATCATTCGGGGTGGATGGGACACATCGGTTCCGATTGGAGTGCAATTCTCGCATCATCGCACGATTCCCTCAGAAGACTGGATATCCCATTCGGCGCATCAACCTCCCTCTCCAGCTTCTCTCAACTCGAATGTCTTTCCCTTCACTTTCCCCATGATGACCCATCAGACCCAATACCCAACTTTCTTTGCGTCTTGAACACCCTTGCCTCCCTCCAGTTCCTCATCTTGAATGACCTCATCTTACCTACTGTATCGAAGAGCCTCCTCAACGACGGAGTATTCGTCTCATCCCTCCCTCAATCCCTCACAATTCTTTCTTTAAACTTCTCTCCAGCCCATTCCGACACGCTGACCTTCCTTCGAGCTCTACCGGATACCACAAGCCTTTTGCGATTCAACTACAGCCGTGATGAAGAAACGGGTGGACACGACCTCCGTGATGAAGAAACGGGTGGACACGACCTCGAAGACGAGATCGAGCAGGAATGCAGGAGAAAGGGGATCAAGTTGAGCTTGAACAAGTACTGGAAGATCTGGTGGTGAGTAGATTAGTTCTCCCTAGTGCGCCTTTTCCAATTCAGCCGCTGAGCCTTTTTCGTTCTCGCAGAAAACCAGGGAGTCCTCTTCTGTAACAATCAAAACGAAATTCAATAGCTTGAACCCATTATCGCGTCGCTGAGGGAGACGTGAAGAACGCAGACGAATAGACGACATTGACGCTGTGCTGAGCCGATGGACTCTGTGCGAAACTTTCTCAACTTACTTTTATCGACCGTCTCCATCGCGAACATGATGCTACTTTCGCTTTCTCGCGCTCGCTACTGCAAGACCCCAAAAAGCCCGAAAGCTATCTTCTTCGTCGTCGTCGCTTCGGAGTTTCCGCGGTGTCTTTCTCGAGAAGGAGGGTTCGTCTCTTTCCTCTCTTTCTTCTTCCTCCCTCTCCCTTCTCTCCTCTCCACCCTTCTGGAAGCCTCTCACAGTCAGCTTGAGGCTCATCTGTGAGTCCCTTCTTACCTCCTTCGCCTTCCATGCTCAGCTGATCCCGCTCTCCTCAGTTCTCTCCACTTCCTTCACCTCGCCCAATCCTACAACTCCTCCAATGGTCCCCCATCTCCCTTTCGAACTCCTTCAAGCTATCCTCGCCTACCTCTCCATCCCCCGCGATCTCGCTAGATCTTGCTCGACTTCGAAAACTTTCCTCTCCATCGCTCAACCTCTACTCTACGACAATCTCCGATTCACGGCCACAGAGAATATTTTCGTCGGCCATCGTCCACAACTCAGTCGATTCTTTGTTGATTCAGCTTCTTACGCGTTGCTTCGGACGTTGGAACGCAATCCTCAGCTGCACCGGTTAGTGCGACATGTCAAGATCTCGGGTAGATTCATTCCAGTGGTCGACCACGAGACGGATTACCGATTCGACCTGTACCCTGCTAGGCTTATCAAGAGGCTCGTCGAGATAGTACCTACCGTCAGGCTCTTCTCCATCGACAATATCTATGAGTACACCGAGGTCGACGAAGCCATCAAGGGTCTGCAGATGCAAGCCGGCGCTGTCGAAGGTCCTACCTTGTCGTCGGCAATGTACGCAAAGAGTGTCAATGCTGCAGAGTCATCGCATGCTTATTTGTTCTCGCGGCCGATACTTGGAGCCGCATATACGAAATTCCGCTGGAGTGCAACTTCCGACGACGAAGCCAAGATACAGCGGGATAAGCTGTTAAGAGCCTCACAGAATACTCTTAGCACACTCTGTATTCCTCTTCGTTACGACTCAGCCTCTCTCGACATCTTCCATCGCCTCGAACGGCTCGCATTGGACCTTTCGTTCTCATCTCCTTCAAAGTTCATCCCGAGTCTCGTCTCTACAATCACCGACCTTCCGAGCCTTCGGATCCTCGTCCTCCGTGGCAAAGCACGAGAGGAGGACATCACTACGCTTCTCAACTCTGGAACCTTCGCCTTAGCCCTTCCTTCCTCCCTGACCCATCTCTCCCTCGACTTCGACCTCACTCCTAACGACGTTCTCTCCTTTCTTCGAGATCTTCCCACAACAAGCAATCTCAAGAGGTTCAATTGTTTGAGCGAGACGGGAGAAAAGGAGGAAGTAATCGAAGCATTCGGGAAGCGAGGGATCAGGTTGAGCTTGAACATGGACTGGGATATCTGGTGGTGGTGATTCTGGTACTTCCTCCTGTCTCTTCTCGAGTTGACGAGGTCTGACTAGAGCTTTCGTCGATCAGAATCCGAGAGAACGTCGAATCGAGAATCGGTACTTTGGAGAAGAGGGATTGGAAAAGCCAGTGGAGTGACAGGAGATCGATGACGTGAGGCTGCTGGGCACGAGCAATCGGGATGTGAGAGGGAGACAGTATTGGAGGTTGGGAGCTTTGCGAAATGTTTTGTCGAAATTCGAAATGTACCCTGTCATTTGTAGTCTCTTCTATCGCTTTCTTTATCTGAGAGCTGGGATGTAGCGCTCTACGTCACTGAGAGCTCAAGGCTAGAGAGAGAAGCAGACTCAGGCTTGCGACTTGCGAAACGAATTTTCGAAAAACTTGAATCGATTTCTCGAAATTCGGACTCGGAATACAGCAGAACGTGAGAGGACTGAACGCTAGACAGCCCAATCACCTTGAGCTCTGCAAGAGAGGTTGGCAGCGAGGTGGGCTCCAGTTCCTCCCATGCTTTCCTTTTCTTCACTCTCTCTCACTTGAATCACTCATATCGACTCGAAACAACCTCAGACTATACTCAAACAGAATCCCTAGCAGCTCAGAACAACGCCTTACTCTCCCTCGCTCCTCCTTTCCCCCTCGAATTCTTCCTCTTCATCTTCGCTTCCCTCCCTCTCATTCTCTTCGAGCAATAGTAGGATAGCAACAGAAGATTCACTGCTCTCACTAGCTTTCACTCGTAAGTCTTGCATTGAATCGCGCGAGAGGGATTGGAATCGGATGCTCATCTTCTCACTCGCTTCCTCAGAACTTCCTTGAAAAACATCCCTGAAACTCACACGAAGATGTCTACCAGCTACTTCAACTCTCTCCCTACCGAACTCGTACGCGACATCCTCCAAAATGTCGATTGTTTCGCCCACCAAGAACGACAAGCTACCCTTCGTTCCCTCTGCCTCACTTCGAAACTTCTCCGCTCTCATGCTCAACCTCTCCTCCTCAATCGCATCTACACTTCCATTGGAGTCAAACAGGATCTGTTGAAGCTGCTCGTCAAGAACAACACGAGCGCTTGTCTCGTGGCCGTTCAAGCATTGATCTTCGACGAACCAAAGTTGACGAAAGTGTCGAAATGGCTCAAGCAATTCGTCAAGAACGCTCCGAATGTACAAGAGGTCTACGTCAACGCTCAGGTCGTACCCTTAAAAGCGTTTCTCGGATCGAGTAAGTTTAGATCAGTCTATAAAACTGCACTGCTGACAGAGTCTCGTTCGCTTCGGCAGACATCACAACGCTCTCCCTTCGTCACATCACCATGAAACTGAATGGAGCCGTGTTCTCTCTGCCCGAGCTTCTTCGTCTCAGCATAAACTCATGTCCCCTTCACCACGACGGAGGCGTGCGTTTCTCACTTCCGAAGCTGAAGCACTTCGCATTCATCGGCGCCACCGCTCACTTGGATCCTCAGGACGTCGACTTACTCAACATGCTCGTCTCCAAACTCGTCTCATTCACCGTGACCATCGACAAGATCACTAGACTGCCCCCTTCGATTCTCAATCACCCAACGCTTCCCATTCTCTACACGACCTTCATGCTTACCGGCCCGCCAGTCACGCTACAAGGTATTCGACATCTCCTCAGGCCAGTCCGTGGTCAAGACTTTCAAGATTGGGTTGACAAGATCCAGAATTCCGCTCACCAAATCGAAACTCTTACCTTGATGTGGTACGGAGAAGGAGGTCGCCCCGACGAGTCGATGAAACCTCTCCTCGCTGCTTGTCGTGCTCGTAATGTCGAGGTCATTTGGGAGCATCGACCCGATCCGACGACTCCCGCAGGAAGGATCGAAACGTTCTTTGATCTCGTTCCTTCAAGCTTCATCAGGAGGTCGGAGGCTCTTCAAGTGTCGAATCGATCTCGATGAGTCGGACAAAAGATCACGATTCGAGGTCTAACAGCAACGAAGAAGGCAGAAACGTATCAGCTTGAGAAATTGTTTTGTTTGGCTTTGAAATTCAAGAAGCTTTGCTCGCTCGTCATGAATTTCGGTGTCTGTTCGTGCAATCTGTGTTCTCTACCATACAAGCTGATTGCGAGTCCGTGATCTCAAAGACGAGTCAGCGTGTCTCGAGGTTGCGAAACTTCTTGGAAACGTCGATTTCCCTCGCAACTACGAAGTCCTTGCCCGAACTTCGCTATACCGCCTCGGCAGAGTAGTCCTAGTGTACTCTCCTGTCACAGTCGATCTTTCAAGACGAGAAGTAGCACGGTCGCTCTCTTTCTCCTCTTGTCCTCCTCCCCCTCACTCGCTTTTTTCAAGGTCGCCCGAGACAGTTTACGAATCGCTCCAGATCACTCATATTATCAGCTCGAAGTCGCTCACCTCAACTCTCGACACTCCTTCGCTCTACCTCTTCCCTTCAAACTCTTCATCTTCGGGGTCAACTCTCTCTTTCTCTCGACTCTCCAGGAATAAAAAGACCAGCTCGAACCATACATAGCTTGCTAAAGCTCTCACGAGTGCGTCCCTGTGTCGATCTCTCGAGGTATCAAGGGAGTTGAACTAACCTTCTCCCTCGCTTCCTCAGTTCTCCCTCGAAACATTCCTCGAACACTCACTTCATCCTCCTTACAACTTTCGAATCCTCACTATGATCCCCTCTCTTCCCCTCGACCTTCTCCAGATGATTTTGGAGAACGTGAAGGACAAGCTTTCACTCGCTCAATGCTGCCGCACTTCGAAAGTCATGCTCAATGCCGCTCGCCCTCTTCTGTACCGCAAGGCCAATATCATCGTTCGGGATCACACAGACTTCATCTTCGGTCGCGAACAGGATACACCTCAGGTTCTAGTCGAATCATTAGCCACGTTGCGAATGCTGGAAAGGAAGCCGCACCTTCAGATCCTCGTACGCGATATCGAGTTATCGACGTCGTCGGTGCATAGAGACAAGCGCGCTTTCGAGGAAATGGGAAATTCGGGATTCATTTTCGAGGAAATTATCAGGATTCTTCCGAAACTGCAAAACGTCGTTCTATCCAATCCCATCGGTCTCGACCTGATCGATGCACGCCTTCTCCATTTTCAGAGCAAACCCTCCCCCGTCCCCTCGGTTCACCTCGTTCTCAAGGAGGGTGTCAATGTCTACAGTCTCCCCAACCTCGCCAGCTCCTACGCAACGCTCGAAACTGGAGACTCCGCCCTCGCGATCGATTCCCCAATCTCTACCATACTCCCCGGCATCACTTCGCTCAAGGTCCACTTCACAAAAGACGTATGGCGACAACTCTCACTATCGAACTTCACCAATCTCGAACGTCTCGAATTCTACACCGTGAACCCCATCCCTAGGAGGAGCTATGCTGGAGCAGATGACCGCCCAGACCGATTCGAGACCATCCTCGACGAGTTTGAGCAGCTCACGACGTTGAGGACACTCATTCTTTCCGGTGATTCACACTCTTTCGCACTCGAAAGGTTGTTGACAGCTTCTCGCAGCCTCATCGAACGGATCCCTTCCTCCGTCACGGTCTTGTACGTCAATATGCTAGACGCCGATTGGTGCTTGAGGCGGATCGTCAACGACATTTCAGATTCCCCGGGAATCAAAACGATCAGATATCGCGCAACCCGGACGGATTTGACGGAACTCGAAGAGGAATGTGAGGAGATGAAGATCAGATTGTGTCGCGCTTGAACTCATTTGTCGGGAAGAGACGGGGAACTTGATAAGAACTACGTTTGAAATTTCAGTTTGTACTTTGTCATGATCTCATTCGAAGCTCTGTCGTCGCTCCGCGACTTCGGACGAAAATAACGCAGAGCATGAGCCAAACGCCCAAAAGAATCGAATCCATGGGAGTCAAGAATCTGAAGTGAATGACGGATCTCTGCTCATCCGCTTCCCTCTCCTTCACCAGTGCGGGCTCTGTTGTTCGTTCGCTATTTCTCGGTAGGTAGAGCTTCCGAACCGCGAGCTGGAGAGCGGGCCGAAGCACGAAGGGAATAGAGCGAAGTGATTGGGTACTATAAACGATTTCAGAACAAGCTTTCTTCCTTACCCGAGCGATCTACGATTTCTCCCAGAACTCTGCAAGAGACAATCTTCATCAATTCTGAGTTCGAGCACAGGAGAGTGAAAGAGACTGAGAACTCACGAGGTAACTTGTCTCCTGGCACGAAAATCCTCTCTACACCATCTTCTGTAATAATTGCCAATCTGATCGTACCTCCCGAACTACCATCTCTTGACATGGCCAGAGCCAAAGCTATAACTCGACAATCGAATCAGCCCAATTTTCGAGAAAGAGAATAGATAGGAACATACCATTCCTAACGAATTCTACCGTTTCATCTCTTCCCCAACCCTCCCTGAACGTCGCATCGCAGTACCCATAAATATACGTCGAACCACTCCCACCGATCGCCCATGGACCTTTGAACAACCCACCTCCCAAAGGAATGTTGTAAACGGTTCCTCCTGAAATTGGATCCCAACCCGCAACGATGATTCCCGCTGATAACCTGTCCTTGTTTGAGTAACATAATCCTTCCAACATGGTCGCTGCTACGTGTACTGAAGGAGATTGTTGGTGTACCATCGAGTATTGTTGAAGTTGTGCATGAGTTACATCCGCTACTGCCTGCAATTTCAAAGCGTGAGTTGGAATTGGGGAGAGAGAGAGCAGTCGAGGGTGTGCTTACTTGAGTATCAGCAGCTGAACCTGAACGACAGCAGTAGATCCTATCGTGTAGATAGGTGAGTTTGTCGGTTACTCGATTGGCGATATAACTTCCCATAGTCGTTCTTGAATCTGCGCCGATTACTACGCCACCTTGGAATGCTACTGCCATGATCGAGGTCTGTATAGGGAGTAAGTTAGCTAGGAGTAAGAGATGGGGGAATGGATTGCGTACACCCAAGTTCATCTCTCCCGCTTTGATATGAGAGAGGGAAGGGATCACTCCTGCTGAATCTAATGAACCATCTTGCATCATGATTGAGAGTCGAATTTGAATAGGAGTGAAGAGTTGGAAGATGAGTGCGAATTCGCTGACGACGTTTGCCTCTCTCTTGCTCTCTCCCTCGCACTCACTCTTTGCTGACTCTATCCAAACTGGCTCCTCCTCCTCCTCCTTCCTCTAGTCAATCCAAGCGACCACGACCTTCTTCTCCTTCTTCAATCAGTTCATCAAAGCGACCCAACACTTCAACTCCTTCAGAAGAACTCAAACACTTGAACCTGACTGATAACAACAACCACATCATGGGCGATCAATTAGCTACTCAACTCTACTCGCAACTCAAACAAGAGTGGCAATCTAGTTCTCCAGATTCAACTAAAATTACCTCATTACTCTCTCAGCTAAAGGTATTGCCTGGCCTCCCTTACCTACTCCCCGTTACTATACTGACCATCATCTGCTGAGGTATCAGATCCAATTAGCCGAACTCGGTTTACTCTTCCCTTCTTCATCCTCACTCGAACCTGGACCCCTCTCCACCGCCCGTGAAATCCTCGAAATAGGTGCAATCCATTCCATTCGTACCTCCGACACTTCATCCTTCGAACGCTACCTATCCCTCCTCGACTCTTCTTACTACCAACAAAACTCGCCCGTCGCGAACAAACTCGAACCAAGTCAGAACCAGGCTAGTGTAACGGGATTGAACTTGTTGAGGTTGCTCAGTTTGAATAGGATCGCAGAGTTTCATACCGTGTTGGAGACGCTCGATCAGAGGGTCGTTGAAAGTAAACAAGTCGATTGGGTTTTAAAGGTGAGCAAAACGAACTTTTCTCTACTTTCACGAACTCTGAACCGAGTTGACGTAGGATTGCTCCTTGCTCACAGCTCGAAAGATCTCTAATGGAAGGATCCTACTCGCGCGTCTGGTCCCTTTGTCGTTCCTCCTCAAACTCCTCCTCTTCTTCTCTCCCCCTCCCAGAATTCTCCCATTTCACTTCAACCTTGATCTCGACAGTCCGAAACGAGATCGCAACATGTGACGAGAAAGCCTATTCCCACTTACCCTTAGTCGACGCAAAGACTCTCTTGTTCTTCGATTCCGAAGAGGAAGTGAAAGAATACGCTTCATCCGTACGCTTTTTCTCCGTCCTTACTTGTACTGAAAAGTTTCTGTGAGCTGATGACCTTAAAGGGTGAATAGCGTAATTGGTACCTCGACCCCTCTACGAATTTACTCCATTTCCCTTCCTCCCCCTTACACCCCTCCCATCTCCCACAATCTTCGACTGGTGTTCCTCAACTCATGGCGACTGGTCAAGGTGGGGAAGAGGACCTGAGAGAATTGGATAGGAATAAAGTGGTGAGCGCTACGATTGGGTACGCGAAGGAATTGGAGAGTATCGTCTAGGTGGAATTGGGTTGAGGAGCGGGGAGCAAAGGGTACGGAAGCTCAGAAAGTGAGTGGTATTGGAGACGTACAGGTGAAAGAGGTAGGGATGCAGAGGATGTGAAGAGATCAATGTGAAAGAAGTGAAGTTTCTTATTAACAACATTCTCTACTCGATTCGCCGGCACCGCGAGTGTACGTTGTCGGGTTGACCAAGGTGGCGGAGAGTATCAATCGTGGCAATTCCTGTCCGCGACCTGCGATGGAGAGGCCGACGAAAGGCACGGATCGGGACTCTGTTGCAAGCGAACAAGCGAAAACGAAACCAAGATTCGGATCAGTTCCTTCGAATCAACTCAAGTTCTCTGTCCAAATTTCAACCTAAAAACAGACTTCTCAGATTCTCTCTCAACTTTTTCACAACCTCGACTCTATAAACACACCTCCACGCAGCTCGATCCCAAGCGATCAGAACATCTATACAATGTGTCAAGAGATCCTAGTGTCCCTCGTAAGCTCCCCTTCGCGCTTCCCCTTCGAGATTCAATCTTGATCTCTCGAGTCTCTGCTCATTCGATGCTGACACTCTCTGATCATCGTAGATGTCTTCATTCATGCCTTATAGTATGATCTACAATGCCCTCTACTCCTTTCTCGCTTCAGCTGACTAAGAAGTGTGTTGATTGAACTAGGTAAATCCTCATGTTCCTGCTGTCCTTCGACTCCTAAATGCTGTCAATCCTGCCTTTCTTGCGGTTTCTCCGATGATGATCCACGGTTCGAAGGGAATCACGCTGGAGAAAACAACGAGAATCGAGTGATTAGGGGTCAACCAGAGGGAAAGGAGGGAATGAGCGTGCCGCCTCCACCAATTGGGACAGGAGAGACTGTGATGAGATAGTGGAGAGCGAGAGATGGAGAGAGAGAGGAGAGAATCAGGAAAGGTAAGCTCCGTTCGATTCTTCGTGAAGTTCTCTCGCTACATTTGCTCATGAAATTGTTCCATCAGAATTCCCACTAGACCTTGTGCCTTTTCTGCGAGGTTGTAGCTACTATCATTGACATTGTTGTATCTTTCCCTTCACACTATTATTGCTCTAGCGTCTAATCCATACTACCCATACTTTCATTTTTCCAACTTTCCTCGGAAAGTGTCAACGGCGCTGGCCTGATCCCATGCAAAGAGTCTCCTATACATCTGTTTGTGCTCTGACTGCGCAAGGCATGCTGCTGTCGACGACCTTCAAATTGATAGATTCAGTGGTTCCAAAGTCTCTCACGACGTCGATTCCGCTTGATTTCCTCCCACCAGTATGTCCTTGCACTGTCTAACATGTGGGGCTTGACACAAATGTGGGAGTTCGAAATCGAAACGCGCTGAGAGGTGACAGAGACTGCTCACAAAACTTTGCAGAATCAAGACTGCCCGGAATCACTGTTCCCCAATCATGCACAGATCTCCATACTAGCGATTCCAGACTGCACAGCCATCGACCGACGACCACTGTCGGATGCACCACAATGGTGACTTACAGACGGTGGTCTCTCGAGAACGGCTTTTCGCAAACTCGCAAAAACTCGATTGACTGCTGAAGTATGGAATTGCTGCATCGGGACACAGTTGCATATGAACGTACAAGAAGGAGACACCCAAAGTAGAGAACTGAAGAGAGATTAGAATGAGAGGAAGTAGCGAATGAATTGAAATTGGAGTCGTATATGATCGATTTACATCCTCGAAAATGTACGCGACGACGGCGAGAGCCCTGTAGCGCCGGACGTTTAGTCCTTCTTACTCATGTCACCCACAGGGAGGACGATGTAGGAAGTGTCGGGAGTCTGTTTGGAAACGAAAACGAAACCAAGCTTTGGGTCAGTTCCTTGAATCACAGGATGACTAGAAGGAGAGAACGGGCACTTACGATGAGGTTAGCAGCAGCTACATCTATTGTGCACACAAGAGAAAGAACAGAGTGTCAGCGAAAACTTGGTCGAAAACGAGGGAAACGGAGTGTTTTGGGTAAAAACTCGTTCCCCTTTCGGTTTATGGGAGAATCCTTACACCAGGCGTTAAACGCGGTAATGATTCCAAACGCTCCTCCGGCAGTGTGAATGGCCGAGGCGTTGCCAACTCCGAGTTCAGCGATACCGAGGAGAAGGAAAGTACTGAAAGTTGAGAAAAGAGTCAGCCTCCGGCTGACTAGACGACTAGACGACCGCGATGACACAGCAGAGCTTTACATACATCGTGAGGAAGAAGAAGACACCGGTAAGAGCGATGGAGGATCGAAGGGAGGCGAGAAGCATGATGAAAGTGAAAATGAACTGGTGCAAGCCGAATCGGTCAGTCTTGTACTCCGATCTCGTGTGAGAGGACAGAGGTGCACTCACCCATCCGAACAAGAAGAACGCTACACCGTTGGCGAACATGCCCTCAACTTCGTAAGAGCTGGCAATTGATGACCACGGACTAACGATGAAGCTGAGAACAGCGAAAAACAAGATCAGACATCGGGGGTAAGGCGTCGACGAGGCGGCGATGACATACGCGTATGATAGCCAGAAAGCACCGTAAGAAGCTAGAAAAGAAAAAGAAAAGTCAGTTTGCGAGTTCCGAAGATGCAGACGAGGTCGTTGCGCGTCTCATATAGCCGACCTCGTCTGAAGAGTCGACAAATGAACTCACAGAAAGCGGTAGCTCCGAAAGTGTTACTGAAGACGCGGAACAGGGAAGAGGTGGAAATCGTCAGTAGCCGATCGTTTCGTTCCGAACAATTCTCGAAGCTCACCCGACGGCAAACTCCCACACTGCGCAGAGCAAGATCGTCAGTATCGTTTGCTCCTAGTATGGATAGCGAGAAGCGAGAACGGGGTGCGAAGAAAGGGAATGATACTCACTTCCTGCCAAAAGTTGCGCCAATCCACCGTAGAAGAGAGCGGGACCGACTACGACATTAGGCACTGTGACACCTCGAGTTGACACTGTCGAACAATACAAAAGGAAATCAGTGCACTGTCCCGTCGAAATCCCAACATTCCTCTCCTGTCTTCCCTCCGTCTCTCACGCTACTTCCCGCTTCACGTATCCGTTCAGAAAGTGTGAATGAGAACTCACTATTGATGAGAGAGCTGTTGGCGAGATAGCAGAGGCGCGAAAGTCAGCTAAAAAAGTACTTCGACCCCACACAAAAAGTCAATTTCCACTCACAGCATGAAGGTAGTCAACGCGAAACCACATAGTCCGAGAGGAGCAGGGTTGGCGAATCGTCTGTGGTAAGTAGGGAACGCGGGTTGACTCTGCAGAAGGGACAACAAAAGTCAGCGAATGGTAAAAAGTTGGGCTATTTTGGCAGGAGAAACTAACGCGGTCAAGAGGGTGTCCTCCAGGAGTGATGTTGCGCAAGTTCAATGGTGCTCCTCCTTCTTGAGATGAGTAGTGAGAGTTTCCATTCGCAACTGAACCGTTCGAGTGGTTGTGGTGAGATCCGTGGGCACCTTTCTCGACATCGACTGCGGTGTGTTGAGCGTCGAATCCTGACATCTTGCTTATGTTAGAGCTAAGTTTGAGGTTGTAGTTGGGTTGAAGTTGAGAGTTTCGGTTATAGGGCGAGAGAGGGAGATGGAAACAAAGCAACCTTCGAAGCCAACTAAAAAACTTCTCTTTTGGAAAGGACGACGTCGGAGGGTTTTTGCAGAGTGGAGGAGTTCCCGAGGTCACGGGGATTGTGGGGCAAAACAAGTGAGATCGGACAATTTTCAATTACGCTTCCCTTCCTTACCCGATTGAGCCTACTTCATCTCGACTTTCATTCATTGGACAGTCTGATCGTCGCATTCTCGACTAAGGGCTAATGTGTGAAGAGCTATTCTTGCTTCATCCCGCTCGCAAGTCTACAAGCGAGTTTGTTCGAGCGACAGCTTCGGATCCTTGCGAGATCTGCAGCGTGCGTAGCTGAAGCGGAGAACTCGAGTGATAGGAACCTTCTCCCTATCCCCCGCTTTGGAGCCCCAACGAAGGCAGCAGAATCGCGATTCTGCTTTTTTGTCAGCGAAAACCAGTCTGATCGACGACTCTCATTCTCGGGCACATTCGCAACTAGCATTCCATGCCATTTCGGCGTTCCTCGACTTCAACTCTCGCGCGAACAGAGCCGAGAGCGCCATCTGGCAGTTTTGTAAAAGCGAAGGTAAAGGAACCTTGCGACCTCTTCCGATTCGGAGCGAGGTGAGTAAGCGTTCCCCTCTTTGACCGCCCACGCTTTTCGCACACCTTCCACGGACGGACGGAGTCAAAGCAAGGAAGAGTTCCTTCAAGCGAAAGCGACCAAGAAGAAGTAGAATCGCGGTGACCCGTTCGCAAGAACTGCCTTGAAAACGAAGCGTCAGCTCTTTCCCAACGGCATAAGGGAAGAGCAGAGAAATCGCTCTATCGGTCCCCACTTGTCCTGCCGACATTCAAGGAGATCTACAGCGCAGCTTCGCTAGTTTGTTGCCGAGCTCAAGACGAAAGGGAACATGCGAAGAAGGTCGCAGCCCAGTCAAATACCTTTCTCTCGGTTCTCTGCGACTTTTGAGAGCTTCGGCAGTGTCGAGCCGACGGCTACTCGCGAGGAGAGCGAGGCGCAGTACAAGTCGAAGGGAGATGGATCGGAGAGCGCAACGACGGTTGCCTGAGGCTGAGGAAGACTTCCTCAAGTGTGCGGAACCGGGCCAATCGTCAAGAAAAGGCGCACCAACTCTTCTTGACGATCCGATGAGCCTGACTTGAACACGCAGATGAGGAGTGGGTGAACGGGATCGAGAGAGAGCTCGAAGCGGGCGATTATCGTAGCGCAACGGAGACTGTGATGCGAGTAGTTGAGTGAACGACAAAGTGATCGCAATGCAGGGGTGAGTTCGATTACTTGATCGCTGGAGTAGCAGGACCAGCCGTCGTTCCGGCTCGAATGAGGTCGAGGAAAGAAGCTTTCGAAAGATTAGTAACTGTTTTGCGAATGCGAATGTTAGCTTACGTTCGTGAGTTGAGTAAACACACACAGAGCGGAGAGAGTAGCGACTTACGAGCTTCTCCTTTTCCTCTTCCACCGAGAACGTTAGGTCGTCGATTCACGGTTCCTCCACTTTCGATTTCTCCAGCATTCAGCTTGACTGCCGCCTTCTTCCTTGCCTCTTGCTCCTCAATCTCCTTATCCTTTCCAGTGACACCCTGTGCTGCTCCAATGGCATTGAACAATCTCACGACACCACGTTGAGCCAATTTCCTCAACCTCTTTTCTCGTTCCGCACCCGTTTCACCCTCTTCCAAACTTCCTCCTCTTCGCGCCTTTTCGAAATCTCGTGCCGACTTGGACTCCCACTGACTGAAAGGAAGGGGTGGTCGAGCAGCCCATCCACCGATAACATCCCGGACGTGACCTCTCGAAAGATGTTGGGCTTTCGTTTCCCGGATGACACCTCTCGCACGTCGCTCAAGTCGAAGAGTTGCTGCTGAAGGAGGGGCTCTAAGGGGTACAGGGTTGGAAGAAGTTGAAGGAAGGGAGAGAAGGTGTTGAAGGGAGTTTGAGAATGCATCGGCGGTAGTGGGTCGGAGTGTAGTATGTTTGAGCTCTAGATTCGCCGTACAATCACTTGATTAGCTGATGGAAAGACTTTCTACAGCTAGTAGAGAGCTACTCACTCTTTGCAGGTCTCTCTTGACCATCTTCAAGCATATCTCTAATAGCATCCTCATCATCCTCATCTCCTTCCTCTAGCTCATCATCATCACTTCCAGCTGAGAAATCCTCTTCGTCTTCCTCTTCCTGTGACTCGTCTTCTGATGAAGGGATGTTGATCGGTTCTTGAGATGGAATTAATCCTTTGGTTGTTGGAGCTTCCTCTGTTGTAGGAGCGACTGCTGGAGAGCGTGCTCGTTTCTTGAGGATAGATTTAGGTTGATCTGACATGTCTAGCTAGTCTCTGAGTAAGCAGGAGTAGTTGGTTGATTTGGAAGAGGGAAAAAGCTCTTCTCTCGCCAAATTCAAAAGATGAGATCAGTCGCTCGAGAACTCTTTGAATAAGGGATACGATTCAATATGAGATAGAGAGAATAATAGCATTATCAACAATGAGGATCTAAAGTGTGACGAGAATAACGAGAAGAATAGTTCGAGAAAATAGGTCCTACTTCTTGTTCACAACGGGAGTCATTGATCGAGTAACAGGTGTTCGACTTCCGCTTCTAGGCGTGTTCGAACCGCTCTTGACGAGACCGGCTTCGAGCGCGAGAGAATAGAAGATTGAAGATTTGTTCGCGAGAAGAGCAGCGGGAGTGTCGAACTCTGCAACGAGACCCTTGTCCATGACGAGGATTCGAGTAGAGTCCATAATCGTGTTGATTCGATGGGCGATCGTGAAGCTACGGGGTGGGAGGAGTCAGATCTGAAGAATCAGGACGGAGAGCGAGAGGACTTACGTTGTAGCAGCTGCAAACTCGCTTCGAATGATAGCTTGAATCTCCTTGTCCGATTCGACATCGACCTGGATGACAGGTCATGTCAGCGTCACTGCGAGAAGAGTGAAGGAGGCTAAACTCACGGCAGCAGTCGCCTCGTCGAGCACAAGAATCTTGCTTCTACGAAGGAGTGCACGCTGTTCGTGTAAAAGTTAGCGAGCGAGTCCCTCAGTATACCAGAAAGCGAGACTTACGCCGAGGCACATCAACTGGCGTTGGCCGCTTGAAAGGTTCGATCCACCTTCATCAATCTTCGCATCGAGTTTGCCATCTACAGTCCGCAACGAGTCAGTCAAGGTAAGGAGGCAGACAAGAGAGGTGGTGCAGCTCACCCATGCCCTCAACGTGCTCCTTCAATCGACATTGCTCGAGTGCAGACCAAAGTTCAGCATCCGTCGATTTACCGGTAGGGTCCAAGTTGGCTGTTTCGCGAATATAGAGCGTCTCAGTGCTGTTACAATATAGTCCCGGAAAATGAGGACATACCACGTAGTGATCCTTCGAAACATTGCGAATCTTGAGGAATGATCGAGATTCGAGAACGGAGGTCGTGAAGACCAATCTTCGCGACGTCAACTCCGTCGATGGAGATCGTCCCCCTTTCAGCCTCGATAACTCGGTAGAGAACCTGTACAGCCAGTGCGGTGAGTTACATAGACGAAGAATCGAGAATGAGAACCAGAAACTGACCATAGTGAGGGAACTCTTTCCGGCACCAGTCCTACCAACGACTCCGATCTTCTCTCCAGCTTTGATCTCGAAGTTGACATCTTTCAAGACGAGATCCAAGCCTTCGCGGTAACGAGCGGCGACGTGCTCGAACTTGATGCTACCAGATTGAGGCCATTCAGGAGAAGGTTGCTTCTCGGGGATCTCGAGGGGAGCTTCAGGAGTGAGCGAGATGTACTCTTGTACACGTTCGACCGAGACAATGCTGTGACAGACAGCGTCAGTGGGTTGCTCGTCCTCTCGGTGGAAGAGTCGACATACTTGGTCTCGACCTCAGTAGCGGATCGCACAATCCAGTTCAAAGTCTGAGTCGTGCTGAGAGCGTATGAGAGCATGAGTCCGACGATACCGGCGTTGACAGAATTGGTTCGAACGAGAGTAGTGACCGCGAGTACGGCTGTCGAGAGAATGATGATTGATCCGAGGAATTCGAGACGAACCGCGAGCCATCGGTTACCTGTGAGAGCAACGCAAGAGTCAGTTTCAGATGATATGAGCTGAGGAAGAGCGAGCGAAATATACAGTTGATCGAAGGGAAGAAAGCTTCCTGATTTCGGTCGAGTCGAGCTTCGTTCTCGGCGATGAAGCGTTGGCTCTGTCGGTATGCACGAATGGTCGACACACCTCCGAGAGTCTCCTGGAACGAGGCGAAGATTGGACTCTTGGTAGTAGCATCGAGTCGCTTGAGTTCTCGAGAAGTCGCAAGGTAGTAGGTCTGGATGCGGCGATAGACGAGAAGGACGGGAACGAGGATGAGGAGGAAAGCGGGAGCCGAAGATGAGATGACAGCGACCATACCTGAGGCACTCGATTTCGAGATTAGTTCGCGCAGAACATGAGAGAGACGAGTGCGACTTACCGACAACTCCGGCGAAAGTCCTGAAGAATCCAGAGAAGACTCGAGGTAGGGAGACGTCAATAGTATCAACGTCGCGCGAGAATCGATTGAGGATAGTTCCGAGAGGAGTGGTTTCGAAGAACAACATGGGCGATCGGAGAACCGAGTTGAACCTAGATGACGGATGCAGATCAGTCTAAGCTTCAAACAAAGAGAAATTCAGAGGAGTAGCTTACATTCTGTCGTGCATCTTCTTCGCAGCTCGAATAACGCATAGCGAGTAGAGAAGAACTCCGTTGACGAACATTGCGAGCGAAGCAGAGGTACCAATAGTAGCGTAGATTCCGAGGTAGAACCAGAGGTTTCCGTTGTCACCTGTCGCAGCGTTGTGTTGTGCCCATTGCTTGAGCCAAACGTCCTTTGCGATGTTGAGTCCTTGTTGGAGAAGAATCGTGAACAAGTAAAGGAAGACCTGTGAAGATGCGCCGAAACGGGTCAGACCGAGCGAGAGCAAGTCGAGTGAATGAACAGAACGCACTCCGAGATACCCATTCGCCTCGACGTAACCCTTGTAGATTGA
Source organism: Sporobolomyces roseus (assembly GCA_016617785.1). NCBI lineage: Eukaryota > Fungi > Basidiomycota > Microbotryomycetes > Sporidiobolales > Sporidiobolaceae > Sporobolomyces > Sporobolomyces roseus. Next base: position 1,255,359 of record JADILM010000005.1, on the reverse strand, counting down.
CCATTTGACTGAACCTTGTTCCCGCTTCTCTTTCGGTCTCGTGCTTCTCTTGAGATTCTTGAGGGTCTCGAATTTCTGCTCTTGTACCGGAACGAGCTGAGCTTGACGCATGAGAGCTGCGCTCTGTTGCATCTTGAGCTTGATCGCCAGATCTTCGGCTTCGAGTTTCGATTCATCTTCCTGAACGTCGGCGAGCGTCTCCTCTCCAGATCCTGACCCACTGTTGTCTTCGTTGGCAGTATCCGAATCGGTATCTTCATCATCTCCCTTCTTTCCGAATTCCTTAAGAAGTCGAGAAAGTTCCGTATCTCCTTGAATGGCTGAAGAATAGATGCCTATCAGGAGACGACGTGTCAGTTCCGCCGAGACTGGGGCTGAAGAGCGAGAACAGAATTGGCTTACCTCGTTCGAGAATGACTCCTCGTCGAAGGAAGATGAGCTCGTCGGCTTGCTCGCAGAAAGGAATCTGATTCGTGCAGAGAATACGGGCTCGATCTTTCAACAGACCCTCTGGACCAATGACTCGATCGAATAGATGACGACCGACCTATTACGAATGACATGTTCAGCGTTTGTTCGAAGAAGCGAAAGCGACTCGTAACGTACGTGAGCATCGACAGCGGAGAGAGGATCATCGAGTAGGTAGATATCGGCACGAGCATAGACAGCTCGGGCGAGGGCAATCCTTGCTTTCTGTCCACCTGAAACGGAAACACCTTTCTCTCCGATTTCGGTCTGCGTAATCGAAACTGTCAGATCAATCTCGTCCGGACGAGAACGCAAGCGACGGGAGCTTACCTCGTCTCCATCTGGCAAGATCTTGAGGTCTTCTTTGAGAGCGCAAGCCTCGAGGACGAGTTGGTAGAATTCGTGATCGTAGCGATAACCGAAAGTGATGTTGTTCTTGACCGTTCCACCTATTTCGCGCAATGGGTTAGCAAGGGCTTGCTTAACACGAGACAGCAGGACTTACCCATGATCCAAGGTTGTTGGGCAGTGTAAGCTACGGTACCTCTGACCTTGACTTGACCATCGAGCTTGTTCATCTCTCCCAAAACCGCACTCAACAAACTACTTTTTCCAGCTCCGACTCGTCCAACAACCGCGATCAGCTCTCCTTTCTTGACGCTCAATGTGATATCTTGAAGAGTGTTGTCGTGAACGACAGCGTCAGGAGAGGAAGGTACAGAATGCCACGTGAAGTCTCCTTGTTGAACCGAGATGAGTTCGTCGCCGAGTTTGAGATCACGGGAAGGCATGGCGATATTGACAGCGTCTGCTTGGAGTTCCTTCGCTACGAGGAAATCGGTGAGACGACCAACGGAAACGTAGGCTTCGACGAGGGAAGAAAAGACCATAGGCAGAACCTAGAATAGCGAGAACGACGAGTCAGCAAGCGCTCTGTTCGAGGTGAACGATAGACGAACTTACGGCGAGAGGGAAACTGAGAAGCTGGAAGAGAGTGATCGCAGGGAAGACGATATCGCTCGTCAATGGCTTGCCTGAGACTTTCGAGAACATCGCGAAGGAGGAGAAGGCGACGGCGAAAGGGGTAAACGACCAGAGGAAATTTGAGGAAGCCGAGAGGTAACCTGAATCGTAAAAGTATCGTCAGCAGCGGAACAAGGAGAGAGAAAACACAGTCGACTCACCCATCTTCTTGAGCATTGCTAGCTCCTTGTTGTTTCGAACGTCGAAGAGTCGTTGAGCGAACGAGTTCTCCCAAGCGTACAACTTGATCGATCGAATGTTATTGAGGATTTCGCTCATGATGCTCGTCCTTTGATCCTTGTTCTTCATTTGTTGCCTCTGAAGCTTGGTCTGATACCTCGCGATAGCTGCTGTCAAAGGCATCGAAGCGATCATGACTGCGACACCGACCAACATCGTCCATCCCAAGAGGTTGTAGAGCGAGATGAAGGCCAAAGTGATCTGGAAAAGTCCCGACCAAGCGATTTGACCGTATCTGTTTAGTTCCGATCGAGTTAGCAATGGCAGAGAAAGTGACAAATGAAGCGAGTACCCACGTGCAGAGATCTTGCAGACGAGTGCTATCGGTACTTTGAAGGTTCACGATATCACCGGTGAGACGACCTCCTCGTTCGCTCGGCGAAAGAACGAGAGCTACAGAACGAGATTGATCGGTTTCAGCGATACGGCGTCACGGGGCAATCTCATCGTGCTTACCTTTCTTGTAGATAAGCGAAACTAGACCTGCTCGAACTCGCATTCCAGTTTCGAAAACTCTTGCAAAGTAGCAGTGAAGAAGGAGCTGTATCTCCGGAATGAGGTCAGCATCTCTCCACCACATCGATATAGCCCATCACTTACAGTCTGCGAGACAGCGCAAACGAACATGGACAGAGCGATCAAGTAACCGTGGAAAGCGGGTTCACCTTGAGGAGTGTTGTAAGTCGAAACGAACTGAAGAAGTCGACGAAGAAGTTGAGGTTGAACGAATCCGAGACAGTCTTGAAGAAGCTGTGAGGAGAGCGGCTTTGATCAACGGGTCTGCTAAAAGACATGATAGAGGGAAACTTGTCGAACCTTGAAAACGGCAGCCATGAAGAAGGGTCCACCGTAGGAACTGACGAGTGCTCCGGTCAAGCTGGGCTTTGGTGCATCTTCCTCAGCCTTTCCGTCAGCGGGAAGGACACTGTAAGTCGGTTCTTGAGCGGAAGCTGACGGTTTGATGTCGGATTTGCGAGCAACCTTGTCCCTTCGAGCTTGCCAAGCTTGTTCAAGTCGAGAGCCAAGAGCATGTGCGGTATCATCAGGCTATAAAAGAAAGTCATATGAGTCGCGGGAAAGAAGAGGAAGATGGAGAAACGAACCGGCAGACTCCACAAATCCTCCTCTGTCAAGAACTTCTTGACTCCCATGTACATCATCGGACTCATCCACGAGAAGGTCAACCTTGAGAAGATGTTTGCTCGTAATCTGGGGCATTCAGGTTGTTCCCACCCGTCCGGTCCTCTTTGCTCATCATCTCCTGCAGGGTCAACCTCCGAAAGTTTGATCTTGCCATCGGCGGGTGCGACGAAAGGTACAAAGTCGCGCCATGACATTCCTTGCCATCCTTGAGGGCCGAGGAGCTCGATGAAGAAGAAAGAGCCGAGGAAAGTGAGGCGAAGGACGAGGAAGATGAACGAAGCGAGAGCGACACCGTGCAGGGCGTGAGGATGTGTCGGAGCAATGAGGTAACTTCTGAGGGTGAGGGTATTGACGGCGAGTGCGGCGAGGGACCAGAAAAGAAGGGGAGTCGAGGAGTGAATGAGGAGAGGATGAGAAGCGGTCAAGAGGAAATGGGCGAATAGCTGCGAGATGAAGCGTTGGTCAGCTCCGAATCGAGTAGGGTGGAGCTCGTCGAGTACTCACATAAGAAGTCAGTCCAAAGAGAGCAAAGGGGAACCTGGGATCTTTGAAGATGGCAGTCCCGCCTCGTCCATTCCGATGAGCCTCTACGGAGAAAGCAATCGTCTGTCCAACCTGTAACCCTACTAGCGAAGCAACAAGTCCCTACAAAAAGCCTCTACGAATCAGCAAATCCTGGTGATCGAGTTGGAAGGAGATGATCGGTCTCGAGTGGAGGGAGATTTGCATTTACGAGTTTAATCCCATAAGCTGCCTTGCCCTGTCTACTCAGATTCTCATGTCTACCCCTCTTGTACTTCCTCCATAATCTAGGGAACGCGTAACCTCCAGAAAGAATCAAAATGAGATGAGGTAAAGCGTCCAATGTCGTTTGCTCGAAGCAAGGCGTGAAGTCCCAATTGATCGAGTCGACTACTCTCTCACAGCCAGGAGCATACCAGGCTGGGGGTAGCATGTTGCAGCGGCCGAGAGGAGGAGGTGGTGGTCAGGAAGAAAGTCGATTTCAAACTGATTTCGTAAGCCGTTTCATCGGTCGCACTGACCGCTTTCTTCAATTCGAGATGAAATCGAACGGGTGCAGAGGCAGAACTCTGAGCGAGAATGGACTTTGCGAGAATTCGCTATTTCCGAAAAAGATGCGTTGTAGTTTATATCTTGTGAATTGAGCTGCTCCTTCATCGGGTCGTTGGTGAAGTGGTTATCATGCGAGCCTTCCAAGCTCGCGGGACGGGTTCGATTCCCGTACGACTCATTCTTTTGCTGTTCTGGACATTGAGTTTTTTGCACAGACCTCGTTTCTGTCGCTTTCGCCTCACTTGACTCGCTCATTGGCCTCTTGACCTCGAGGAAGTGACACATTGACCCGAGTCGAGGAGACTGTCAGCGACTGGAGCCTCAAAGTCGTCTTTCTACTCGAGCTCGAGCTTTTCATTCGTGTTTCTGCTTCTGCTCTCCTCAATAGTGGCTCAGTAGCAGGCTGATCTTCAGGATGTGCTTACACAACCTTGGTAGTAGACTACGGTCTTCGGTGAGAGCCACGTCAGTACTATCGGGGACCGCTTTGTCTAGACGAGTACGGGCCAATAATCTGTTTTCGAGTTTCTCTCATTGTCAAAGCGAAGGAATAGATGGAGAACTCGACGGATTGACCATAACAGAACGATACACAAGATAGATAATGACAAGATGAGACCCCCTTTGATATAGACACAGAAAAGACAGAGGAAGTGGATGAAAGAGAGAGAAGAGCTTAAGCAACGTAGCGGAAAGCCGGGGCCTTGTCGTAATGCTCAGCGAGTCCTTCGATAGGTAAGCCCTTGACTGGTCGTCCTCCATCGCGCTTGTCTCGTCGTCGGTTCTCCATTCGGTAGTAGGTAGTCATACCGAGGGTGATGAGGAGTCCCAGCGTTTGGAACGCGATGTTCAACCAGGTACCCTTCACATACCTGGGACCTTGAATCTTCGGGAAAGAGAAGGCGGCGAGGACCGAGAGGCATTGCCCAACGGAGTTGAGACTTCCAAGCACGGCCTGTAGAGAGCGAAAGCGTCAGTTTCGATGTAACTCGGCGTGAACGACGAGCAAGGAGGCCGAGAAGGAGTGTTCGGGATAGGTGTAGGTCGATATGATGTACGAGGAGAGTGGGCGAGAACTGGGAGATTCAACGTACAGCTTTTTGAGACTCGTTTGCGACGTTCGATGCTTGCCACGACATGATGAGGGGGATGGCAGAGTAACCAGCGGTCACAACACAGCAAACAGCAAAGTAACGGGCACTAAAGGGAGCGGAAGAAGCGAAAAGGGAGACGAGAGAAACGAAAAGTCAGGATAGAGTATTGATTAATGATCGGTAGAGGAGGTTGACTTACCGAAGCATGCCTTCAGTAGCCTCGTGGGGTTCGACGCCAAGGAGGATGGACTGAGCGAGCAGGAATGGAGTCAATATGGAAGCATAGGAGACCGAAAGATTCGAAAACTGACCCATCCTACGATGCCGATCGCGAAGACGCTCATGATTGGGAAGCCTCTGGTCTGATATCGATCGGAGAAGGTGGTGAGGCATAACATAAATACTAAGGCAACCACGTAGGGAGGAACCGAAAAAAGTTGTGCTGGTTCGGATGAGAACGATCAGCTCAGCTCAAGTTTTCCTGATGAGAAGTGCCGACTCACCTTGAGCGTCGGTGTATCCTAAGCCCTTGATGATGGTAGGTAGAAATCCGGAGACTGAGCCGCTGAGAACAGGAAGCGAAAGGAAGAATCAGTTTCGGTTATAGAAAATTCGAGAGCACGGGAAGTGTAGACTCACAGTCCGAGGTTCATAGCAGAGTAGGAAACGGCGATGACCCATGTCCTCCAGTGAGTGAGAGTGTATCGAACAGATTTCCAATCAATTCCCTTGTTGACTTCGAGCGAGTTGCCAGAGTCCGAGTTGATACGAGTGCAGGCGATGACTCGCTCCTCTTCCGAGAGGAACTTCGAGGTGTCGGGACGGGAGGGAAGGAAGAAGAAGACGATGACGGCGAGAAGGAAAGATGGGAGTCCTTCGAGGAGGAAGAGGATCTTGTATTGAGCGACCTTGGATTCGATGTGATTGACTCCGAATGAGATGAGACCAGAGAAAGCTCCTGCGACGGCACCAGCGGAGATGAAGAGACCGACCCTCTTGGCGAGTTCGTCCTTCTTGTACCCTGTTCAATCAAGGTCTCGTGAGCTTCGAACGACAAAGAGGTCTGTGCAGAGATAAAGCTTACAGAGGGAAAGGTGGAAAGCCATAGCTTGACCGAACATGGCTTCTCCGAGACCGACGACGAGACGACAAACGTAGAGACCAGCAGGATTGAAGGCGGCGGCTTGAAGAGTAGCTCCGATAGACCAGAGGAGGCTGAATGATGAGAAGAGGTCAGCGACGCTCTATCGGCGAAAGCATGGAATGTAAGCTCACGCTCCGATGGCGATAGTGCGAGAGGGATTGAATTGCTTCGCGAGAAGAGTTCCGGGAATCGAGAAGAGAATGTAGGTGATGAAGAACATGGACAAAGCGATCGAGTATTTCGTGTCGTCGCCATCGAGAACACCCTTTTCGAGTCCCTCTGCGAACGATAAAGTAATCGAGAGTCAGCAAGTAGAAGTAGGTGCGCATTCGCGAGCTGGGAAGCGAAAACTTACGAAGACGAGCGTTTCCGAGGTTACCACCTATCGTCGAGTCGGAAAGAGTCAGTCTCGACAGCAAAGGAGAGTCGAAGCAAGATGTACTCACGATCCAAGTAAGCGGAGAGGTAGAGGAGGACAGCCATGGGGAGGATGACGCAATCCATCTTGCGAACGAGCTTCCTTTCGATGCTCTTGCTGTGCTCCTTGTGTTCGAGACCAGTCATCGAAGAGGCATACCTTGACGAGCCCTTCTCGGAGTCACGGGTGGTAGCGGCAGCGAGAGAAGCAGAGTCGGCGAAACGAGCACCTCCAACGGTTTCGCGGTGTTCGACATCTCCGTTCGTCTTCTCATAGTCGAGGGCTTCGGGTTGGAAGCGAGTACTCATGATGGTGGAGAGAAGAAGCAGGCGAAGGTGGATAGGATAGGAAGGGGGTAAAGAGGAGAGGAAAGAAGGGAGGGTCGCAGCTGAGTCGAGTCGGTGCTGGGAGGAGTCGAGCTGAGTTGAGTTGATGAAAGAGAGATGAGGAGTGATAAGGAAGAGAAGAAGAAGGAGCCCCAACGTTCAGAGCGAGAGGAAGACGAGTTCCCCCGCGTCGAAACGAAAGTTTGATCGCGAGTTTCCTCCTCGAAAACGTTCAGAGCGAATGCGATTGGTTCGCAACTACCTATAACCCGGAGATTGGAAACGGTGCGAAAGTTTCGAAGTGATCGAAGCGTTTTTTTGGGGGGGAGAGTGCCTATTTTTGCATCTCAGATCAAAAAGCGAAATTAGCCCGTAGAGCAGGAAGAACTCTATAAACGAACTAGTCCTGTCTCTCACCTTGCGACCTTGCGGCGAAGCGGGCGAAACGAGAGCGGCCTAATAGTCTCCGTAGATTAGCTGCATTCCGACGGCCGAAAGAGCATCGTTTCTGCCATTTCGAAACCACTTTTCACGGCGAGTCGTGGGAAGAACAGTTATGTCGTGGGGTCTCGAAGTGCGATTGGCATCGGAGAGTCCGTCTGAAGTGCCGTGGACGATATCCAGGGACAGCGGGCTCAACGGGCGGAATTGAACAGGTGCACCTTTCGAGCGAGACGAGGAGAACCTTTTTCATTCTGCTGGTAAGGTCAAAGTGCCGAAACGAGGGCCTTCTTCATGCAAAGAGAACCGACGCTAGAACAGACTGAGACTGTGCTACTCTGACCGGCGTAAAGAAGCGAGGATGCAAGGTTTCGAGGCAAGAAGGTGAGAAGAGCAGCGAAATTGAGCCCATGAAGCCTGCGCTGTTGTCGTCCTATCTGCTTGCGGGATGCGACCGTTCGTTTCCTCCTCGAAGCAGAATAGGCAGCACCATACCAACGAAAGTCGAACTTTGCGAATAATGAGTTGCGAAGCGACAGATTCTTGATCAAGGATCCGCACGAAGCGCAAACGGCGGCCTCGGAAGCAGACAAGAGCGGGTGCTGTATTGTACTGGCGCCAGCAGCCTGTATCATGAAACTCCCAAACGGCGGTCAAAGCCTCGAGATAATCCCGCGAAAGAGAAATTGAAAGACGCACACCTGGCTCCTCAGAGTCTGCGGTCTTCCTACAACGAGGATACCCATCCTCACACAATGCCGTTCAACCGATTAAGCGATGTTGAGAGACGTCGACGGTCGATTGACTTGTTGATCGATGAAACGGGAAAGCGGGAATGTTCAGCGACAGCGCAGACTGACTTGGAGATCTAAGTAGAGGAGCTCTAGATGGTTCTGAGAGACCTGAGCAGTCAAGTAGGGAGATGAAGAAGGGAGAGACGAATCGTCATCAAATTTGAATTTCACAGCCCTCTTGACTTCCTCCCATTCACTTCAATCAGACGACATGACCGACGAGAAGCCCACAGAGACTAAGGAGCAACTCACGACTGCCTCTAGTGAATCCACGGCAACTCCCGCCGCTTGGACAAAGCAATACGATCTCCTCGCTAAGAAACTTCCCGACGGTATCTCGAATCGATTGCCTACCTCGACAGAAGCTCAAGCAGCACTCAATACCGTATCTACTACCCTCACCGAGAAGTACGGTCAAGCTGCGACAGCGACGAAACAGTTCTCCGAAACTAGCAAAGCGAATTACAGTCGATTATCTGCACAATCTCTCACGAACCAAGCATGGTCAATCACGAACGAGACTCAAGTACCTATCAATGTCGCGTTGGGTCAAGTTGGACCACTCATGTACGAGGTAAGCATCCATTTTCACGCTCTACTCCATTTCGCATTAGGTGTCAAAACCGAAAGCTAAGGTGACAAGATCCTGAGCCGGTGCTGCCCGTTGCTTAAATACACCCGCTCTTCCTTCTCGCATCCCTACTGACGCAAATCTCGATCAATCTGCAGGTTCTCCTTCCTGGCGAAACTTTCGCTCGACGAGTGCCAAACTTGTGGTATTGGGCAGAGGTTCGACCTCGCACGAACGCTGAATCCGAATACTCAAACTGGAGCGTCACTTGGCCAATCCTCGCCGTTTCCGGTCCTTCAGTGGCTCTCGCCTCTCTCCTCGCAATCCCTTTCGTCGCTATGGCAGCCGGTGGCACGGCACTAGCCTCTTTAACCTCGTTCGGATCTTCAGTAGTTGGAGGAACGACCGCTGCAGTTTCTGGCACTGCGAATGCCGTCACTGGATCGATCGCCGCAACCGCAAGTTTCGCCGCGAAAGCGAATCGAATTCCTGGATCTGGCAAAGTACGGGGGAAGTTGGTGGATGCAGCTAAGAATGCGGTGGGAGCGAAGGCATCGGATAGGAACTTACAGGAGAGTGTAGTGAGATACATTACCTCGTCAGCGGATGGACGTGCTAAAGCTGGAGTTCAGAAAGGGAAGGAAAAGATGGCGGAGCTGAAAGAGAAGGAGATTGAGAAGACTGAGGAAGAGTTCTTGGCCGAGAAGGAGAGGAAGAAGGAGAAGAAAGAATTGGACGAGATTGATGTGACTGGACATGAACTGGAAAAGGTCATCAAGTGCGAGACTGGTGATAAGAAACTGGACAAGGTGAGTTTTGAGATCAGCCTATAGGTCGCTGTCGACGATAAACTAAAGCAAACCCCCCCATCTCACAGGCTCTCGAGAAAGCTTTCAAGCGTCTCGGATTCAAGTCGACTACTTACAAGACGAAGAACAATCCTGTGTTGAGAATCATCGGCGGGTGAGCTCTCTTCCCTCGCTCCCCGCTCAACCTGCCGTGAAACTAATCGGTTATGCAATCTAATCTAGACCTGAACTCGAGACTCGCGAGAGTACGAAAGAGCCTCGACAATTCCTCGTTTTCTACCCCTTCGCTCTCCTCCCCGTCGCCGATCTCACTCTCGAACCTCTCTCCCTCGACGAAGCCCCCGCAACTGCCGAAGAGAAAGAGTTCATTCGAGATGCACGAGTCGTAGAGAAGTTCGAGGATGCAGAACAGGCGGAAAGGAAGTTGAGGGAACAATCTGGATTGAGACGAAGTGATTCGAGGGATGAGACGGAGATTACGAGGAGAGAGGAAGAACAGAGGAGGATCAAGTTGGACAAGGCGGTTGAACAGGCATTGAAGGAGGAGAACGAGGAGGAGAAAGCGAAAGATGGACATGAGAGTCCAGTTGAGGTTGCAGGCAAACCAGAGGAGAGGAAGAAATGGTTGGGATGGTTCTGATCGCAGTAACCCTATGTTTCCTACTATTATATATCTAATCTCACTGCTACCAACTAGTACACACGAAATTCGAGACGTTTTTTGGTTGAAAATTGCGAGACCTTTGAACTTGGAGAGAATTTAGGCAATTTCTGCTGTTCACCTACCAAACCCTTTTCGACCTCGATCGATCCACTAGCCTCCTATACAACTTCAGAAGGACTCGCACCTATCTACAGTATCTCCCTTCAGCCTCTGCAAGAAGCTCATCAAATCTTTTGATCTTCAATTCATCTCTCGACTTGAACAACTCAACCAGCATCCAAGATGAGCGCACCTTACGAACCTTACTCAGATGAGAGCGGTAACGATAGCGATGATGCTCCCGAAGAGGTCACGCTCTCAACAGCAAAGAAAGGTTTACAACAGGAGAAGAAGAAAGCTCTAGAGGAACAACGGAGGTACGTTTGGATGTCCTATATTATCTGAACGCTCGCAGCTACTGATAGTAGTCACCTTCGCTCGTACAGACGAGCGCAAGAGAAGAAAGAGAAGAAGAAGTTGAGAGAGAAGAAAGTGAAAGAGGCAAAGGGAAAAGGCAAAGGGAAGGCGAAGCAGATTGAACAGGAAGAGGAAGAGGAGGACGAGGAAGAATTAGCATTCGGAGAGGAAGACGAGAATGATTTCGAAGATGAGGACGAGGAGGAATTCGCAGCTGTACCTCCACCTCAAATGGGAAAGAAGACGACCTACCTCGACGATGACCTGTTTGCAGAGGCAGCGGCACATTATGACCAGGCGGAGAAGGACGCTGAAGGAGGAGGAGAGGAGGATATGCAAGAAATCATGAGGGAACAAAGGAGATTGTTGAAACAGGCTGAGCGGGAAGCGACCGTCAAGGAAGGTGGTAGACGTCAAGTAGGGTAAGTCGGCCACTCTTACTTTGACTGTGAAATGAGGGAAGTTGACGAGTTTTCAATTTTCCAACCGATTGCAGCGACATCACTCTTCAACACCTTTCATCCTCTATCGGTCCCTCCCTCACTTCCTCTGCTCATCCTTCTCAAACTTCAGCGACCAAGTTCCTGAACCAACGCTTATACTCGAAGAAACGACAAGTTGCAGTTCTCGCTTCTTCCGCACCTCAACCGAATCAAGAGCGAAATCCCAAGAAACAGAAGAAGGGTGGATTGAGTCTCGAGACGAGGATGTTGCTCGGATTGGATGAACCGGAGGATGCCGAGAAGGAGAAACAGAGGGAGAAGAAGAAGAAGAGAAATCTCCTTTTACAGGCAGAGGGTCAGAGGAAGAATGGTTCGTTCCCGTTTTTACCTTGTTGAGGGGAGCTGATCAAGCTGAAGTGACCCTGTTGCTGTCGACAGCTGCTTCTCGACCAATCTCGGCAGTACGAAGAGGAGCGAAACCAGCGGCCAACTTTGCGAGATCTTCGTTTCAGGGCTAGTTGAGGTGGATCTCGTCCCTCTCGTATATATGCAATATCGCATCTTTGTCGCCCTCGAGTCACAGATAGAATGGAGTCCAGAGAGCATTGGAGGTGAGAGGTGAATTCGAGTATTCAACAGCCTGGTCGGTGAGGAGTGAACGGAACCGCACCGGACCAGGCTCATTCGATTCGTACGACTAAGCTTCACAAGGAACGATAGCGCTCCTCTACCTTCAAGATGATGAGTTCCCGGAGTTCTCCTATCTCTGAGATGAAACCGTTTCCTTTTGCCGATCTCTCTTTCCTCTCTCTTCTCCAACTCCCTCCTCTGCCTCATCTCCCCGTTCAGCACAGAACGCCTGCTCTCGGCCCTCCCTGCTCACCCTCTATCGTATCGACCAAGCAGGATGCCCTCACTCGTCGACGATTCGCCTCCTTCATCTCCCAATTCGCAGGGTTCCACATCAGGTTCCGTCGGGACCGAAGACTTGCTCTCAGAATGTGGGTCTCACAGTGGATCTTGGCCCGAGGTAGGATCCGGAAAGGGTGCAAGAGGGGTGAAGGTGGAATCGGAGGAAAAGTTCGATTCGAGTGAGTCTTGTAGTCCTTTGCACGCGCTAGACAGCTGTTGAATCGCTCACTATCTCATTGCAGGTTGTGACGCCGGCTTCTCCGTGCGCCAAAGAAGCGCCTGGAAGTCTCGCATCTTCTTCGTTCTCTCACTAGTTCACGCTCTCGGTCCCTTCTGGTTGCTGGGCCACCTTTGGTCGACTATCAAACCACCCCTTCATCGACTTGGGAGTATTGAAGACTACGCGCCGAAGGTTCACATGGAGGAAACCAGCAACTACGAACCTTCATTCAACCTCGTCTACAGCACGGACGACTCGCTCTCTAAGGTAGCAATGCCTCTCTCTCGTGGACATTTGCTTGTCACCATCAAGACGCCCGAGGAGCAGCAGTGGGCCAGGATCGCTATTGCTTCGCCTTGCGAGATCGACGAGATCCATCTCAAGCTTCGCGCCGCAAAGCGGTGCGGTACTCAGCACTGTGGGCCAGCAAACATGGTGACGACAGTGAACGCGATCAGCAACTTGTACAAATGTAGTCACTACATGCGCAAGGCGGAAGAGTTGAGGTGGGTCTCCATTGTTGTCGAACGGACTAGGGGAAACGGCTTCAGAATTCGACAGAGCGGGATCTACCGGGGCATCGAAACGTTGGAACCTCTCGACCCTCGTCAGTTATACACTCTATGGTTGAAAGCCATCTTCTGCTCAAGCTGACTGGTTTCGAGCTGATCACAGAGGAAGCGGGAGGGTTCGATTGGCGTTGGCAGAAATGAGCTGGCGAGCCTGACATACATGCGAACTCCGAACTTCTTGGAGTATGCTAGTCCCGTATCCTTTAACCCAATCTGAATCAGTAGTCTTTGCGTACTTCGAGACTTAAATTGTCGATAATCTGTTTTCTGCGAAATACTCTCTATTTGTGCCAAAGCTCCTGGCCAGGAGATTTGCCTCGGGCGCTCGATATCTTTGAGAGCTGAAAGCTTGAAACGCAAGAGTGGATGTTCGACTGTCCGAGAAAAGACCGACGGAACTCGACCTTTCTTTCCTGCGTCTGACTCCCGAGTTCGCTTCTATCGCCCCACTGAGAGTCCAGCATACCATTTCTAACGAGCACTATAATAGCTCTTCTCAGCCTCCACCTCGTCCTGATTGATGCGAAGGAGAAACGTTCTGTTTTCGCTTGTTTCTGCTCTATCGGCTCGCGCCTCTCTGAGTTAAGAAAAGGAGAAAAGCGCACCCGAGGGTGACCTACTCGCGAGCGATGCTTTCGCTCTCTCGCCTACCGATGATGATGAGGGTTCTGCGATGTCGAGAGAATCGTGGATCCCACGTTTCTTGGTCCGTGGAGTCTAGCTAGCGTCTTCTTGAGGACACTTCTTCTCCCTCTGTACCTATAGATACTCCTTAACCCTCAACTCAGAGCCTCACTCTAAGGCGAAACCATTCGAAAATCGATATCATCTCGAGATGTCTTTTACCGGATTCAATCGGGGGTCTCCCTCCTCTCGCCAACCACTCCATTCGACCTCGGCTTCCGAAGAGACGCAACCATTACTCTCAGATAAAGGGTCGGGGGAGGCAAGCAAAGGCGGAATCGGAGGGTCTATTACCGTTCCCAACGATGGACAGTGCTGCCCCAAAGTAGCGGCTGGCCTCAAGCTCAGAAGCTTTAGATATGGTAGCTTCCGTCGCAACGGCTCTGAGGAGGTCGACGGTGCGTTCTTTGAGCGACATTCTTATAGCGGTTTTGCTAAATCTCTGCGAGACCGATAGATCAAGCTTCATCGGCAGCTACCACGCTGCTGAAGACCTCCGCAGCTGTCATTCTGTTTATCTTCTGGACGACATCAATTCTCGCCATCACGCTCCTCGCTTCTCGGATCTCTCGGAATCGCCAAAATCTTCCTCCGAAAGTGTCGCCCGACTTCGACAGTTTGGCGCCTCGCGTATCCATCAACGCCATCCGATCACAGACGAGCTGGTCTGTCGATTCCGAGGATACCAACGACTCAACCAACTCGACTCCCGTTTCCCATGGTCGATTTCACATCGAAAGCTGGTCGGATACCTCAAACGGAGACATCTCTATCGACGTATGGTCTCCTTGCGATATCTGTTCCGTCGTTCTGCATGTCAGTCCGGACTGTCAAGGCGAGGGAGCGGGAAGCGAATGTCAGGCGATCTTCTCGGCGATGAAGGTGCTCAACGACTTGACCAAATGTGCTGGAGACTCCGAAGGGCTCAGCGAACTGACGAGATTCGACCTCACGATTGGGAGAACAGGGTCTTCGTATAGCCTAGACTACAAAGGTTTCAACAACGGAACCGATTTTGTCAGTAAGGTCAACGTTCGCTCAGACTCTCTATTTGCCGAATCTAGCTCATTCGTCATGCTTCCGCGTAGCGAGAGAACAAGGAGGATACGACTGGAGTTGGAGTGCAGAACGACCCCGCAAGGAAGAAGAAATGGTGTGAAGGCGAATTTGAACTTGATTTTGCTTTTCATACTCTCGCTGTTTCGACTGTCGATATATCGACACTGCGTTTGTGATTCACGGCGATTGACTACGGAGAGGAGAACGACGAGAACAAGATTGCGCGTTACTGAGAATGAAAACATACAAGGTACAGAACGACAAAGAGCAAGACTAGTAAGCTACAGATTTAAGCGTCAGAAGGAGTAGGTTCAGCTGAAGGGGCAGGTTCGGCGAGAGAGGGTTCGACGACTGCAGGAGGTTCTGCTCTCTTGAAAGCGTATGCAGCGAGTTTCTCTTTCGAGGTTGGAGGCCGAGCTTTCTCCTTTGTCGACTGCGAGAGAAGAACAGTCAGTTTCGATCGGGAAGACTCATGAGAGAACAGCGAAACTCACAGATTCGTCGACCTGAGTTTCGACTTGAGTGTCTTCGAGTTCCTCCTCCTCCTCCTCGTCGACGAGATTGAGTCGACTGCCATTTCGAGACTGAGTTTCCTGAGTCTCCTCGAATTGGGTCTCCTCCATCTCATCTCCTTCCCGCGGCAGTTCTCGAGCAGCAGCAGCTCCAAGCCCGGCAGCTTGTGAAGATCCAGGTTTCTTGACGAAGTCGAGTTTCTTCGAAGACTCGACAGTTTTCGCCGCTACTTCCGCCTCCTCATCATCGACGGCCTTTCGTTTCCTTCCTCCTTTCTTCTCCGTCGGTTTCGGCATACCCGGAGCCATACCGAAGAGTGTCGTTTGCTTCGAGCCGGGGACAGTCGTTGTTTGCGATTTCGAAGACGAAGAAGAAGCGCCGTTCGCTACTCGACTTCCCTTTCCTTTTGCTACAGAGATGAGCACACAATCAGCATCACAGCTATAACGTCCGATGAGCTTGATGACTTACCTTTCGGAGGAGCGGTACCTTCGACTCGATTGAAGAAACTGTCTGTTCGCTTGACTTCCTTCGAATTCGCTCCTTTCTTACCTGCGAAAGGGTTGACGGCAGGGGCGACGTTCTTCTCAGCAGGTGCTCTCTTGGCGAAAGGATTGACAGCTGAGGGCAAGACGAGAGATCAGTGACGAGCGCTTCGCAAAGGGATGATAAGAAAACTTACCTTTCTTCGGTGGCGGAGCATTCGAATCTTCCTCCATCTCCTCATCCATAGCAGCAGGACTGTCTGATCGGAATGATGGTTCTTGAGCGTCTTGACTAGCGTAACCTCCGTCGACATCCATCGATTCGTTCGCATCTCCATCCTCACTTCCACCAAATCCAGAATCGATTCCTAGGTTCGAAGGTGCAGGCATCGACTTGCGTCGTTTCGAGGATGAAGCGACAGGTGTCGAAGACTTGCGACCGCTTCCGAAGACTGATGACATGCCAGAAGGTCGAGGAGAGAAGAGGTCATCGGCACTCGGGGCGAACATGCTGCTACTGGCTCCTCCTCGTGCTGATCGCCCGTTACCGACTGAGCGGGAGAGAGGGTCGGGAATAGTTCGATCGTCCATGAGGTGAGCGTATTTGCTTTGTCGTTTCGAGAGGGCGTCGTCGAGATCTTCTCCAGTCTTTGCGGCTCGAACGATCTCGATGCGTTCAGATAGTGCAGGAAGGGCGAAGAAGTCGGAGATCTTGAGGGCCGCATTAAGAGAAGCGGGTTGTGAGAGGAGGAGAACTGCGTCGAGAGCGGCTTCGACTCGTTCGGCTTTGCAGTAAGTTTGGATAAGTTGCAAGAGATGTTTGTCGATTTGTAGTTCTTCTTTAGCGAGCATCGATTTGAAGACGTAGTCATCTGGAGGAGCTCCATCTCGACGATGTGAAACGAAGACAGACTCGCGGAGGTGTCTGTTGAGCGAGAGAAGGGGATCAGTCAATGTTCTGCTATTGAAGAGAGGATAGAACTACTCACTTCTCCTCGAGTTGACCTTGTGCGATATCGAGTCGTAGTAGAGGGAACTGAAGATCGAGCTCTTGTAGCAGAGGCGTAGGGAAATGAGGGTATTTCTCTTCTCCCTGCACCAGAAAGGCAACGAAATCAGCTTTGCGTTCAGATTACGAGGAGCCAATCGACGCACCTTCAAGATGATGACGTGAGCAACCTTGTCATTGACTCCGACAGGCCAGTAGTCTTCCTGCTTGTTCTCCCGTCTTGTCAGATTTTGCGTATCGAGAGCGGGGAGCCAGCGAGCTTGACGAGGTCGACGAGATCGATCGAGAACAGACAACAAGCCATCCGAGTCGTACATGACGGGGACCTATCGAGAACGAGAGAGAGATCAATATCGGTCAAAGGAGCCAGAGCGTGAAGGAGGACTCACGTTATCATCGGTGAACCCAATCCATTTGAGCGTTACTCCCTTCGCTAGAGGCACCTTTCCAGCTTGAACGACCTCAAAGCTATCGGTATCGATGAGAGCGTATTCGAGTCCAGCACCCGCTCCATTCGCTCGATGGACGATAATCGCCCAATCTTTCCCTCCCGCCATCGTAACAATCTCTTCTCCGACATTCCAAACATACTTCTGCAATCCAGCTCCAGTAAAGAATCGAACGAATCCTCGATCGGTAGCGACGAGGACTGAACCGGATCCAGTCAACCCTTGACTCCCTTCGTCTTCACCGTAGACAGGTGCGATTCCTCCGATAGCGACGAGTGTAGCGTCTTCTCCTGCTGGTAACGAGGCCTCCCAGTCGGTAAGTGTCGTCCATGATTCGTAAGGTTTGTAGAGGATCTTTGAAGGTTCGGAGGAAAGACCAGGAGCAGCGAAAACGGCACCCAATTCACCTGTTGTACAGCAGAGACATCAGTCTCTCTGTTGGAATCGGAGACAGCAGATAAGACGTACCGAGAGCAGCGACAGTGTACTTGATATTGTCGTCGAATCGCATTGAAACGTGAGAACTTCGATCGTGGAAATCGACGCTCATGATGTTGTATTCTTCTCGTTCGACAGTGTGAATGTATCCGATCATGTTGAAGGCTGCGAGATGGAAGCCTAGCGTCAGTGAAACGAAGAAACGCAGAAGGAAAGGGAACGAACCGAGATAGCGTTTCTTTTCTCGACTCGGAGTCGCTCCAGGTTGAAAAGGTTGTTGACCTTTCGCCACGAGACTCGTTGAAATGTACGCTATACGTCGAGTCTGTCAGTCACAGGCAATCGAGTGACAGGACAAGCGGAGACTTACAAGATGCCTTTCTCTTTCCCTTCGAAACGAAATCTCTCTCTCCCCCAAATTCACTCGGCATCCTCATCCCTCTATCTTCCTCCTCAGCTTCCTTCCTCTGGTTCGTCCCAAACTCGTTCGTATCATCATCAATCCAATCATCGAACCCAGCCGCCGTATTAAGTCGATCAAATTCGTCCTCATCTTCATCCTGATCTTTCCTGAACAAATCCTCTCCTCCCGCTCGAGATGAAGTAGTCGTCGAGGCCGAATCACTTCTTCTTCGTCGTCCGTTTGCTCCGTTCGAGGTTTCGGTACTTCGTTTCGTTCCTACAGGATCGGTCGGAGGAGGTTTGCCTTCTGGAATAGGATCGTTCCATCGGGTGAGTTGACCTTTGTTGTCGATGAAAGCGAGAGCATTGGCTCCGGGAAGAGGATGGAAAGCGATAGAGGTGATGAGGCCGTGGTCGTGAGTTGTTCTGCGAGGGGAAGAGTTCATCAGCTTCTCGAAAGTTGTGAAGAGTGAAGCGAGACTTACTTTGCTACTGGTGACTTGTTGTCTTTCGCCTTATCCTGAACATCCCAGATCAATACTTTCTCGTCCCTTCCTGTACTGACGAGGTATCGACCATTTTGTGAAAAAGCGAGAGCGGAAACAGGCTGCGAGCAATCAGATTTGAGTCAGCCTCTCAAACGCTGCTGAAACTGAACTCGGAAAGACTCACTCCTGAATGACCAGCGAACGATCCAATCTTCTGCCATGTCTCGCTCGAGATAAGGGAAACCCCTGTGAGTTTCGAATTGGGTCAGTTTCAAAGCGAGAAACGACATGATGAAGAGACTGCGTACCATCGTCCTTTGCAGCAACAGCGAAGAACTTCCCAGAAGGATGCCATATCGCTTCGACAGAGTATTCAGATCTGCGAGCGGAAGTTCGTTAGCTCTGAAGGAAGAAACGGAGCATATTAATCCGTAACTCACTCTGATTCATCCGCTTTGATCAATCCATCTAGAACTTGCAGGCAAGTAGGTTCCGTTCCCGAGTCTAACTTCCACACCCTAATTTGACCATCCGTAGAAGAAGTGGTCTGTGGAGGAGAGATGTCGGCGATCAGCAGTCTCTCTCTCTGTTGATCAACCACACCGTCGACTCACGAGAAGATTTCCATCTGGAGACCACGACGCTTCCCTGACTGGTTGTTTATGTCCCGCCAAGATCTGGACCTTGTTCGTATCTTCAGCATTCACAATCTTGACAATAACGTCGCTGCGAAACTCGGAATCTGTTAGTACTCCTCTACTTCTGGAAAGGGAAAGGTCGAACTCACTCTGCGGTACAAGCAATACGTTTCCCTCCCCTAGGATCGAACCTGACGCTTCTAGCAGGAAACGAGAATCTTGTAACCAACTTGAAATCGTTTTCTAAATCTCTCGAACCCGCTTTGAATAATACGACTTGTCCAGATTCCGATGAAGAGCACCAGTACTCATTCTACCACCCCTCAGGGAGTCAGCAAGATCGTTCAAAGCGTGAAAGAGAGTGAGAGGGAGAGCTTACGGAGGCAGAAACGGATAAAACTGGATCTTCATGGTAATCACACAACAAAGGGTCTACTTCAGCAGGTGCAGATGTCCGTGCATCGAATATTCTCATGAATCCTTCTGCTCCAGTTGTGTACAGGTAGCTAATAGCGGAAGTCGCGTTAGCTCTATCAAGCGATAGAGGTGAAAGCGGGGGAGACGTACGATCCATCTGGAGAGAAGGTCAAGCGTGCTATACCATCTGCATGAGGAGTAACCACGAATTTGCTGGCGTCTGCCATCTGCGAGAGCTGTTAAGCAAAGTCGCTTCGAGTTAAGAGGTTGAGAAATGAAGGGAAAGAGTCGCGTTCGTGGCTTCGAGAGGCTATTTGTCGGTGATTGAGGGTGCTCTGTAGCTGGCTATATCGTTTCTGAGCGTGAAGAGCTGGTCGGAGGAGCAGGAGAGAAGCGATTTCCGTCGCGTCCACAAATTTCGAACTTTTCTCGATTTTCCCTTCATTTCGCTACAGACTTGCGACGAGGCTGACGACCACTGAACACTCCATACACAGCGAAAACGCGCTCGAAAAAGATACAAACAACAATATTTCTCGTATTGCGCAAAACTACTCCTTCGCAACATTTGTGACAAGCTACCTCCTTCACTCTCCTTCTTCAACAACCTCGTTGGTAGTCGGTGGTCGATATTCGAGGTTCTCAAGGAGTGATAACCAGACTTCTTCGAATCCTGGGAAACGATTCGTGCGGAGGTAGGTGAAGACTTTCGACATTGATGGTGAAGAACGAACATCGTTCTGCATAGTGGAAGCGCGGTTCTATCAGTAGAGAGATGGTGAAAGAGAGAGGAGAAGAGCTTACCCAGTGTTGGAGTAGAAACGCAACTTCGACTCGTTTAATCTCGTCGAACCTCATCGAGAATGAACCGAATGCCTCGTACACGACCTATTGCTCCCTCAATAAGTCAGCTTGAGACTCGAATATGAGAGAAGGAGAGATTGGAGCTCACATTCTGAGGAGTCAAACTCGAAACGATATGTTGGAAAGCCAATTCTTTCAACTCGATCAACCCCATCTTGTCGGCCAACCGATACAGTGCTTTCGCCGAAGCGGGTCCTACACCGTCACCTACTTTCGAGTGGTGTGGTGAGTGGGCGAGGATGAAAGCTTTGCGAGATGTATAGGTAAAGGGGATGGAGGCAGCAAAAGCTCGATCTTTCGCTGCGTAGAAAGTCGAGGCAAGGGGAGTGAAGCTAGAGAGAGAAGAGGCATCAGGCTTACGATCTAAATCTTGAGAGAGAGGAAGGAGAAGTACCTGATTTGATTCGTGTAGAGATAGTAAAGTAAAGCTCGGAATGTAGAGTATCTGTAGCCCGAAGAGTTCAAGAAAATCAGCACACACACGGTGATTAACCAGACTTCCCGAACTTACGATGCATCAGCGACGATAACTTCGGATCTTGGTCTATCATTCCCCTTCTTCTTCTGCTCCCGCTTATTGCTCACTTTCGCCGACGGCTCGATCTGGCTCATTGAGAACCCTCGAATTCTCGCTGGAGAAGGAGGAGCGCTTCTCGCATCGACGAATCTTGGTTCGTTCCTCCTTGATGGGGAGAGCGGAGGAGGAGTGCTCGTTTGCCGAGACGATTCGACTTCGCTTGTTTCTCCAGCTGACAGTTCCGAGAGGTCGCCAGTGACCGAGGGAGCTGTGCTGTCGGCGAAGGGCTCAAGTTGATCTCCATCGTTCGAGATTGCGGCTGAGGAAGTTCGAGAACGAGGAGTCGAAGGAGCGACGACGACTGGGCTCGGTGCGATCGTCGAGGACATAGAGAGATCGGCCGATGTAGTGACAGGAAGAGCGGAAGATGGTCGAGGTGTGCTTGATGAAGGGTGAACGATTCCTATTTGATCGTCCGATTCTGATTCTGATTCGGTTTCATCAACTGCTGAATCATCGTCTTCATCGATTCCTCCGTCTTCTCCATCTTCATCAGAAGAAAACTCGAGCCCGCTGTCGTGGTCGTTGAGTTCGTCGAATTGACTAGACGTTCGGGTTGGCGAGCTAGAGATTCTTGCTGTCGATTCATTGAACCCCGAATTGAACACTGCGAGCTCGAAAGGATAAGGCATAAGCACTGGCAGGCCAATAGAGGATGTCTTCTACCTGAACTCACTCGATTGAAAGTATTCACTGCGACCCGCCAAAATCTTCTTCGCTGCATAAAGTCTTTTCTCCCTCCCAATTCTCCTTCCTTCCTCATCTTCAGGTCGAATACGGAAGACAATATCGCAGTACTCTGGGTCGTCGAAGAGTGATGCAAAGGAGGTGACTAGATCTTTCGGGATTGACAGGTGAGGAGGAGCTGAAGTTGCTGGGAGAGTCGGAGAGGAAGTGATGGTACAGATGATGAGGAAACCGTCGGCTGAGCGGGTCGCGGGATTGTTGTAGTATGCCTCAGAGCGTCTCCAGAACGATTGATAGCCTGTTGAGGTAGCGGTACCAGTCAGATGGGCAACAGAATCGAGGAGTGAGAGATTGCTGCTTACCCCAATTCCTCTCCTTCGACGAGAACGAGTGATTGTCTGCCTCCATCTGTTTGAACGTCAATCTTCGGTTGAGATCTCTGGCCTATGACGCGTTACTGTGTCAGCTTTCCCTGCGAAACTCAAGAATCGAAAATGAATACTCACCTCGAAAGTGAACTTGTAATGCCCGTCTCTCCTCCAAGGTGCCTTGTCTTTCTCCTTCTCCTTCTCTTTCCCATCCCTTCCAACTTTCGGCGGATCATAGAGAGCGCCTTCGTTCAAACTCCTCTCCTTTTCGAATTCTGTCGGTTCCGCTGACAAGTAAAGCGAGACGTATTGTTCGTGTCCACTGTTCGGATACAAGAATATCTGCCATCGAGAATTGTCGAACAAGGGAGACTACAACGCGCGTTCTCAAGGTCAACTCGAGCCCCACATCGACATGAGAGGGAAAGAGAGGAGAAGGAGAACTCACCTTGACGCATTTCGATTTGATCTCCCCTTTTGTAGAATCGAATAGCTGCTTGAGATTACTGACTTTCCATTCAAGTTGTACCTAACGCGTTGGAGACGGTGAGCAAGAGAGAGGGTCTTGAGCGGAAGAGAGGGGAAACTAACGCTTCTCGTCTCTAGTACATCGCTTGAATCCAACGAGGGAGCTGCAGATGATCTCAGATATCCTGTTGATGCCATGAGTGAAGTAGAAGGTTCCGCTAGAGGAGAAGTCATGGTCAGAGATCAAGCACTACTCTGCTCCTCTCTTTCTGACACTTTACTCGCTCTGTTTCGACCTCCTTCAGGAGCCTCAAGTAGTCAAGAAGAAGCATTGGGAATAGTATCGCTAGCTCTAGACACGCTCACCCACGATCAAGCAGTCTTTCTCCCCTTATTTACTCGATCTAGTTTCCTCCCTTGCTCTCTGTCCATTTGATAGCTACGCCCTGTTGCAGTATCTAACAGTGTGAGTGACCTTCCCTCTGATCTGCGAGGCGTATTCGACTGATCGAAATCGAACTTCTCGTCACAGTCTTCCCCCCCTAGAATCGTTCTTCTCCCTCCCTTAGTAGCTTTCGCTTCTACTCTCGATTCTCGATGTCTTCCAGTACTTCCACAAGCGCATCAGGACAATGTATCGTTTGCGGCAAGTCACCTTGTCACACGAGATGCTCCGCTTGTCTCGAGAACGGCATTGATTACATTTACTTCTGCTCGACTGAACATCAAAGGCTTGTGAGCGGGATTTCTATCTATTTGGGACAAAGATGGCGAGCTGATAAAGCGTGTGGTCTAGGTCTGGTTCCTCCACAAACGCGTTTGCGGCATTCGCTCTTCGCCTTTCCGCAGTCCTGCACTCACAACCGAGGAGGTCGAAGAATTCCAGACGTTATATCGCAAGCCTTTCGGTATCAATGAGGGAGGGACTGAGACTTGGGCCAACCTGATGAAGGAGAGCAACAGAGTTCCCGCTGCTTTCGCAACATTAGGAATTACCGAAGAGGCTTATTCAGCGGTAATGTGCGACCTTTCGCACTACTGGTTGGTACGACTAAGCTCACTGAAGTATTCGTCGTTGAATCTAGACTAGTTTGTACCTGCTGCAAGAGAACGCCAAAAATCCACTTCTCGCGACGAATCAATCCAATCAACTGGTCGCCATTAGATCTCTAGCCTGGACTGCAAGAATTGGGACGAAGAACCCCACTCCCGGGGAGCTTCATGCTTTAATCGCCAACCATCCCTTCGATTGGATTGCGACTGTCATGGCGAAGCGGAGTTCTCGCCTCTCGCTGAACCCGCCTGACGACTCCAGAAACGGCGACTGGGTCGACGAGGTCTTTCACAAATACTTGATCTTCATCGCTATCATCGCTCGCATTCACAAGAAGCCCGAAGCTCGTTCGGAACTCGTCGGCCTCCTCGAAGATTTCGCTGTACGTTTCGTATTGAACTTCGCAAGACTCGCTTCAACCGGCACAGAGGAAGCATTCGAGCTTACGGGATACCTCATTTCGACTCTTCTAAAAATGTGCGGTTTATCAGATGAAGTACTCGGAAAGGACGAAAGGGAAGGGAAGGAATGAGCAGGTCTGTTTTTGTGTCTGCACAACTAGTCCTTTGGGAGTCCATACAAGATGTAGTGTCGTCAGATATGTCTCACTCTCCGAATGCCTGCTAGTTGCGCAAGCAAATCAGAGACTGAGAGACGGATTCTAGATCCATTGATTCGAAAGCGAGCGAAAGAAGTCTGCTCGATCCCTCATTCATAAGTTTCGCTTCCCTTTGCGAGAGGTTCAGCACATTGTTCGCTCCTTTCGCTGAGCAGTGAAGAGGCATGCATCGAGTGCTTGCGTCTCTGGCAACTTCGGAGCGCTCGAGTTTTGCCTTCTCTCCGGGTCACGGTCCGACATCCACTCTCAAGTCACAGCTTCAAGAGCCTCGCATAATAAACCGATAGATCTGACCTATTGTTCAAGCTAGCTTGCACTTCACCCTCCACCCTCGACAGCTAGTTTCGACCCGATTTACTGCTTCATCTAATTCGCCCAATCTCTCCCCAACAACCCTACGAGCAACCCTGGGGAGCCCAAAGACAGAAATAGATGATGTTCGAGGCATGTTGAAGGCGGTAGAGGATTGTATGGAGGCGATGGAGGGTAGGAAGAGGAGAAAGTCTATAAATGGGTGACGAGTTGATCGAGGAATCTGAAAGCAGTGAACGCGAGGAAGAGATGACAAGGGTGTCGAGATGCAGTTGAATGGAGTGGCGAATAGGACAAGGTCGTAGAGCAGGTTCCGTCGTTGAGTCCTCCTTGTTTCCCTCTTCGAGATCCTGTTTTCGCTTCTCCAATCAACCTGTCCAGCATCTCCCTCGACACTCAGCACAAACTACCTCCGACTGGTTCGACTCGCTCTGGCCGTACCGACTTCGCCAATCCACCTTCCCCTTCTTCGCTCAGAGTTCTTTCGATTCTTCCCGCTTCTCGAGGTATCGCTGTTTCTCGTCAGGGGTCGCTTGATTCCACCTCTCAGCAATCAGCGAAGCTATTTCATGAACGCCATCAGCTTCAATCACTTCCGACTCGAGAATACGAGGAGACTTACCGTGTGAAGGAGGAGATTTGGAAGCTTCATTCGAGGTGTGCGGTGAGGAGTGTCGGTAAATGGGTACGCGAGACTCGTCGAAGCGAGGAATGGAGCTGTTTGAGGTATTCTGATGCTCCTGGAGAGCTGAGGAGGTTTGGAGCGGCGATTCGGCGGAAACAGCGAGGGAGGAGGGAGAAGCTGTTTGGTCGGGAAGAGAATTCGTTTCGGAGGAGGACGGATTGCTCAGGGATTCCGAGTGCTCTGCTGGCGATGCAGTCCTCATCTGCTTTGAAAGGCGGATATCGGTGAAGGAAGACACCCTGTTGAAGGGTCAGTTTTCTTTTTCCCCTTTCTTCCTCCAGCACTCCTCTCCTCTACTCTACCTCGTCAACTTCCTCACTGAACCTCTTAGCTATAGTTGTCTACTCACACAAGGCACGCACCGAATCAGCCCAGTCACTCGCCGCTCTCCTCCTCTCGCTCGACCGATCGACCTAGATCGGTTTGCAATCGTCAACCCCTCAACACCCTTCGACCTCTCTCTCCTTCGATGTAGCTAGTCGATAGGCTCAAGCAATAGATCGTTGTCTCAAAGCCGGTTCTTCTCCTACAACCCAATCGCTGCTCCCTGACCTCTTCGATCTTTTCAAGTGCTCCGCCTTCCGACCATGCAGCGAAAGACAAGCTCATCCTATCGCCATCTCTTGCTTCAGTCTCAGCGTCGGAATCCGCTAGATCATCTGTCGGGCTCGACTTGCTGTTGCAGGGATGCGAAGCTGGCTTAGGTTCGTTGAATGCTCTTGATGTCTTGCTACACTAGCTTGGGATCTTTCACTGGTATCCCTCCAGTCACACGCTATACTCAGATAGCTTCGAGGTCAGTAAGGGAGGTGGTCGTACAGGAGTTGCTCTCACCGAACACTTCTCGTTTTCAGGTTCTTCGCTCTTCTCCTCCCCTCTCGAGTTGGCGAATCGAATCGTTTTCAATTCTATGCTAGCCTCCACTTGCTCAATGCCAACAAGAAACGTTACTTAACGAATCCGTTCGGAGGAGCCCTTCGACAATTCGTCAATTGAACCCCGCTCGAATCGATCCACGATCAAAACTAACATTTCCATTCTAGCTCGCAACGTCTTCCTCACTGCAATCCATGCCCATTGATTCTTCGCTCGAGCTCCTGGATGCGCTGTGCTGGAATCAGAGCGTTACCTCCAAAATCGCGGAATTCTCGACATTTCAATTGCCAGTGCTCGCTTGAATTCGCATCGACGAGATTAACCCTGACCGATTCTGCGAATCACAGCTAGAGTGAGACTGACATGTTGTGCTGTTGAATTACCAGGACTCCTACTGTTGAATCAGCAGGACTCCTTCGCAAACGGAGAAGTGAGCAGTTTGGCTCGACGCAACCGAAGCTGTTCTTCCTTCGCTTCGAATTGCCCTTTTCTGGCTCAGCTAGAGCTTGAAGACGATTCTCACTACTTGTGCTGTCCGACTCAATCTTGATCCACTCGCTCCTCGCCGTTCACTCCGTTTCTCGGAACCATGCGAGATTCGGTCGTCTCTCAATTAATGTGAGAGGCATCGCACTCGAAAAAGCTCTGAGCTAGTCAGACTGTCGCACTCCTCAATCTCGACGACGGCAGGAGAGCGAAGGGACAACACGGCAAATTTCGTTCGATATAGCTGACAGTTGCGAAGCATTTCACAGTTTCGATTTCTCGTCTAACAAGTCTAATCCGACTGCTTTTTCGAGCTCCTTCACTGCCTCGACTGATTTACCATGTACGACGCCTAGAAGATATAGCATCGGTCAGTAGTAGAAGAATGCAAGCGCAGGTTGAGGTAAACTCACGAATCGTTCGAACTCCGAGCTTCTGAGCCGTCGACAAGTTGTGTCCGATATCGTCGAGAAAGACTGCTTCTTCTGCTTTGACTCCTAGCTTGTCAATTGCGAGCTGGAAGAATTTGGGATCAGGTTTCCTGCGACGATTATTGAACAAGCTACTCAGCTTCGAGAACTCGAAATATCGCGAGAAGCGAGGAACCTACCGCAGGCCTTCGACGCAGCTCTCGATGTACTCATCGAACATGCTCTTTAGAAGAGTATTTCTGACACCCTCAGCGATCGGTCTGCTCGGACTTGGAATGACCAATTCCGTTCGAGATCTGACTCTCAAGTTTCGCTCTCTCACCCGGTGCTCAGTTTCTCCATCGCCCTCCCGCACTAGTCCAAGAAAAATGATATACTTTTCACAGACTACACTTTCGTAACTATTGAAACTACATCATCTTGAGCGCATCTGTGCGTTAATCCAACTTTTTGAGGTTGAGGACTAAACTTTGATGATTTGCCCCAAATGACCTGTTAGAAGACCAAGAATACGACATCAGCAAGTGTGAGACAAGCGATGTAGCGAACTTCGGAATCTTACAGCGTATTTAAACTTTTCCGCCAGTGACTTGTGAATCGAATTACACTGTGCGCACAAGATGGCTTCAAGTCAGTTTCCTTGAATGACTTGAGAAGCAGGAGGTGTACGTACAACAGCTTCAATAGTAGCGTCCGTCTTGATCACCAATGGATCCCCTAAATCCGGTCTCTCCCCCCTCTTCTTCGTGTAAATCCGGTTGAATCCCATCTTCTCCCAAATCCTCTTCTTCAACACTTCGAGGTTCAAATCGAGTTCACACGAGATGACGGTCGTGTGAGGTTGACGAGCTAATCGGTCAACTTCTTCGAGAGAGATGGAATCGATTTTGTTGTATACGTAGCTATTGAGTGAGAGCGAGGTGAGATCTGAAAGACGAGATTGAGGAGAGGGAGAGAGACGTACAGACAGGGAACGTATTTTCGATTACCGATAATCACATCGACGAAATCATCCGTGTTGATCTACGGTCGATCACGGCGAATCTATCAGCTCATAGACGACAGCAGATAGTCCGGGGAATCAAACGTACATCCTCCCGAATCATGACGTCTGCATTATGCATCTATCATCTCCCATTCACTCAAGTCAGCCTCCCTTCTCCCTCTTCTCAAATCCAAAACAATCAAGACTCACCTTGTAACTCTGTAAGATACCCCTGATCGTCCTCTCATCGATTCTCGTCAAGGGTACCGTATTATTGATAGTAATCCCTCCAGCAGTCTTGGGTTTGAAAACGATATCAGGTTTCGTTCGGTTCAGGCGGATTCCGATTTCTTCTAATTCGTGCTCTAGTTGGGAACGCTGTTCGTCGCCTCTGCAGTCGCGACAGAGGATCAGCGGGAGTCAAGGAGAGGAAGGGAGATGAGGAGTACTTTGTTACGTCGAGCATCATCTGAAGAAGTGGTGAAGCGAGGTCAGCGTCTCGTAAGAAGAGGGAGAGGGAGAGGAAGCGTACGACTACTAGATCTGCTGTTTTGGCTACTGCGACAACTTGTCGTCCTCGTCCTTTACCACTCGAGGCACCTTCGATAATTCCGGGTAAATCGAGCACTGTGGTACGAAATATTCGTGTCAGCCCTCGGGCAAGATGTATAGAGCTGAAGAGAGTATCGGAACTCACGTTGGACTTTCGCACCATCGAGATCGAGAACTGTAGGTCCACAAAATCATTCTCAGCTTTCGTCAACTTTTCTCTAGCTGAGCCTCAATCTCGAACTTACCTCCCGGTACAGCGACAAGCGTAGTGAACGCATACGCAGCCGCCGCACTCTCCGTATTCGTAACCTTACTCAACAGCGTACTCTTTCCAACCGATGGAAACCCAATCAACACTGCTCGACCGTATCCTGCTTTCGCGACGTCGAACCCCTCTCCTTTGACTGATTTCGTGATTGAACCTTCGAGGAGTTCTTGACGGTAACGTGCGAGCTAAAGGAGAGAGGGAGTCAGTTGGGGCAGCAGGGGAAGGAGGAGGGGGGGAAGGTACTTTGGCTTTTAAAAGACCGAGATGGTATTCTGCGAACGATCAACCATGTATATCAGCTAACGATCTATGACTGATAATCCAGGAGCCGCTCACCAGTAGCTTTGTTTCTGCCAGCAAGGAAGAAGATCAATATTCGCAAATCAAACGAGAATTGAATGAGAGGTTTTTCAAACTCACTTTTGAGTCCTCTGCATCTCCAACTCGATATCCTGAATCTTCTCATGGATACCCATCTTTACTGTTCTTTACGCTTCAAGAGCGAGGTACGAATGGGATTGGAGGTTGACTGAGGGTGATTCTGGAATGTCGAGAACACATCAGAGCGAGTTGTGAGAGGTCGTCAGGGGTCGAGTATAAGATTGGTAGATGTAAGAGAGTATAGATTAGTCGACCAGAGGTGGTGGGAGATGGGGACGAGAGTTGATAGATGTAACATTCGAATAGATCAATGACGATCCGATACAAGAAGGGATCAAGCTAGCTTACCTCGTGTAGTGTTATTGATAGTTCTACTCCCACGTATGACTGTTCAGAGCGAGGTCAGAAATTGTGTTGGATGAGGTCAAGATGCAACCTTTTCTACTTCTCTCTCTCTCCCTCTCGCCATTCACTACGAACTTCAATCACTCTTTGTAGTGCTACACAGAGTAGCTCAAGATGGTACGCTATCCTCTCTGCCCCTCTAGCATCTCTAACTGACTCATTTCTACCCCTCTCCAGTCTGTCTTATTCGAGACTTCTTTAGGCGACATCATCGTACGCCTTCACTCTCCTTACTGCTGAGTGATGGCACTAGTTAACCCTTCGTTGATATGCAGGTCGACTTGGAAACGACTCTTCAACCAGTCCTCTCTCTAAACTTTCTCAAACTGTGTAAATCCTACTACTACAACCACTCTTTATTCCACAACATCATTCCATCCTTCATTGCCCAAACTGGTGACCCTACAGAACTCGGTTCAGGAGGTTGTTCAATCTGGCACACCCTTCCTCAATCTTCTCCAGCATATCAAAAAGATCCTTATTTCCTCCCACCTTCTTCTGAACTCCTCCCTTCAAAATTCAAACATACTCAATTGGGGACACTGTCAATGGCTTTAGCGCAGAAAGATGGAGGTGGAACGGGTGGTGCAGGGAGTCAGTTCTTTTTCACTTTGGAAAAGGAATTGGATTATTTGGATGGCAAACACGCACCGTTTGGAAGAGTCGTCGAAGGGGAAGAAACATTGGGGAAGATTGGGGAGAGTTTGTTGGATGGACAAGGGAGACCATTGAGGGATATCAGGATTAGACATGTGATCGTTT
Organism: Sporobolomyces roseus; assembly: GCA_016617785.1. NCBI lineage: Eukaryota > Fungi > Basidiomycota > Microbotryomycetes > Sporidiobolales > Sporidiobolaceae > Sporobolomyces > Sporobolomyces roseus. Next base: position 1,225,185 of record JADILM010000005.1, on the reverse strand, counting down.
TAGGTCAGTTAACCTTTCCTCCCCCTTTTGCTTAGTAAGTACTGATCAGAGAGTGAGCGTGTATAGATGATCCATTCCCTGATCCACCTGGTTTAATCATCCCTCCTTCTTCCCCAGCACCTACTCCAGCTCAACTCGCATCACTTCGAATAGGGGAAGATGAAACCCTCGATTCCGATTCCGAAGATCCCGAACTCACTGCCCAAAAACGTCGAGCCCACGAAGCGTCCGCTCAAGCTTTGACTCTCGAAATGGTCGGTGATTTGCCCTTCGCCGATGTCGCACCCCCAGAAAACGTCCTCTTCGTGTGCAAGTTGAATCAAGTGACAACTTCAGAGGATCTAGAATTGATTTTCTCTAGGTTTGGAGAGATCTTGAGTTGTGAGATTATCAGGGATGAGAAGACGGGGGATAGTTTACAATATGCTTTCGTAGAGTTTAGGGAGAGGGAAAGTGCAGAGAAAGCGTATGTCAAAATGGATAACGTTTTGGTCGATGATCGTCGAATCCATGTCGATTTCTCTCAGGTACGTACTCACTGTATGATTCTCCTCTTCACTGGGAGACTCGGAACTGACAGGAGCTCGTCGAGTGAGTGAATAGTCGGTGTCGAAATTACATAATACTCATGTATTCAATAAAACGGGTGGAAGACCTCCTCCAAACAAATCCAATCGATCCCAACCCGATCGCTCATCCTCCTCGTACTCCAACGACCGAAGAGGAGGTGGGAATGATTTAGTGTTTGATATGAATGAGGTACATGATTCGAGGTCTAGGAATCATGGCGGAGGAGGAGGAGGGGATAGGGATCGAAGGAGAGATGATGGACGAGGTGGAGACCGGGATGAATATAGGAGAAGAGATGAGAGGGGAGGAGGATCGGGAGGGAGAAGGTACGATGATCGAGAACGGGAGAGGGAAAGGAGTCCTAGAGGTGACAGAAGGGATTATCGAGATGATCGAAGGGATCGTGGAGATAGGGACAGGGATAGGAGGCGGTAGGGAATCCATGAAACGAGAAATGAATAGTGAAAGCATTTTCTTCGCTTGCTCTTATCCGCATCGAGAGAGACGGTCGAATTATTCCTCGTCAGGAGCATGCAGAAGCGAGAACGCGGTGGAGCTACCTCCGCTCCGAACGAAAGGCGAGGAAGACTGTGTCAAGAGTAGGAAAACGATTGATTGCGAGTAAACGGTATTGAGATATACAAAAGCAGAACAAGAGAGAGAGTGTGTGAAAGCTATGCAAAGAGTTGACCAAATCTGATACTACACTGCGAGACGAAAGCGAGAGACCTAACAAGTAGAGAGACAAAAACGAAGAACGACTCGAAAAAAGAAGAGACGAGGCAAGGGTCAAGACAAGGAATCAACTAGAACGCACAAACAAACCATTCGATAACCTCTAATGGAACCTTTCAAATTACCTTGATCATACTTCCTCTTCAAAGTTCCTCTTCAACCCCTTCCATCCGACCCTGCCCACCTTCCTCCGTCTCTTTCCAACCGACCAACCACCCAACCTCTCTCCTCAACCTCCCTTGTACTCCCTCCAAAGCTTTCCTCTCCTGTCCCAACGCATCACTCCCTTTAGTTCCTTGAACCAATTGATCGAGTTCTTCGAACCATGAGTTGATCGTTGATTGACTGAGGATCCTACCTCTCGAATTGACTTGATCTGATAATCGAGTAATAAAAATATGAAAAGCGTTTATCAAACTCGGTAAGAGTGAGATTTGAAGTGGATTCTGATTTGGGGAAGAGGAATCAGGAGGAGGAGGAAGGGATTGAGAAATGGTCAAGATTGATGAAGTTAAATGAAGGAGAAAATTCATTGAACTTGTTGGGTGATAAAGTTCTGAAGAATCTTTGGGAGGAGGAGGGAGAGAAGAGGGTATGTAGAGGTTCAAGAGTTTTCGAGATTCGAGAATGAAGGATTCTAGGGGTAAACGGAGGCGAGAGTAAACGTAGGCTGGAGAAGTTGAACGAGGGATCGAGGAGAGGAGTGTTTGAGTGTGGGTGGTTATTTGAGAGAGGGTTTGAGAGAGAGATGGGGAAGGGAGGAGGGAGGTGATCGTTGGAGATAAGTGAGGGTGCGTCGTAAGGAGAGAGGAGAGGATTGAGAGGAGTGAGGATTGGTCCAATGAGGCTGTGGATAGTTCGATTGCAGATTAGTCAAGGGCAGAGATAGAGCAAGGGAGAGAAGGTAGAAAGAGAGACGTACCTAGTGATTTCCCTAGATCTTCTACCGAATTTGAAGGGGTGGTTGAACCTAGTGACAAATTTCCTGCTAATCCATTCGCCAACCCTTCACTTGTACTAGTCGTACTCGTGAGTTTTTTTGCCCTCTTTGAAGTCGAACTAGTCATCTGCCTGATTTGCCTCTGTTCATTCTGGGTCTGTCCTTCCTCGTCCTCTTCTCGTTCTGGTGTATCGCTCCTCCTCCTCCTTCGAGAGTTGGATGTAGTAGTAGGTGATTGACTACCCCAAGCTACATTCTGACTTGTTGTTGTCGCAGGAGGAGGCGTCATTCTCGCACCTCCTAGAGTTGCTGTTGCGCCCCAACCTGTTCCACCTCGATTTGCCGAACTCATTCCGAAACCCCAAGATAAGACGCCTGGTTGTGAACCTGGGATTGAACCGAATGGGACTTGGTGGTGAGGAGTTAAGGTTGATAATGGTTGGGATTGTGAGTGATGAGAGGGAGGACTGAACGAGGTTGAAGCGTGGGGTTGGGAGAAGGAAGAGAATCCAGACATCGCTTGACTGGTGATTCAAGTGGAGAGTGAGGTGTGAGGAAGGGGTGGTTTGAAGTGAAAGAGAAACCGAGAGAAGGGGGAATCAGATTCAACAAGGTTGCGCGTTCCTGCTGGATGGCTGATTATGCTGTTTGCTTCGATCTTTGTATGGGCGAGTGAGTGGTAGAGAGAGGAGGGACGAGGAATCGATTCGCCGCTCGAGTTGGAGTTCAACTCGTAATCTCCCAACACAACACTATCAATCAGCTAGATACACCGACCAGCACCCAATACGACTACCAGCAAGCTACGAGTACAGCAAAGAGTGATCAAACTCGCCCTCCTCTCTCTACTTGTTTCCCCTCACTCTTCCTTTCCTCTTCCCTTCAAACTCTCTTCCACGCTCTCCGGCTAAACTCCAAGGAACATGTCAGCCCCATCAATAGCTACAAATGGAGCATCCACACCCATTGCTTCAACCTCGGCTGCTGCTCCTTTTATGCAACAGAATGGAACGAATCACTCATCTCAACCCTCGAATACGACAACAAAGAAGAGAGTAGCACTACAAGATCGTGATCTATCAATGCTGTGAGCTACCCTCTCCTCTCTTTGTGAACTTGACTGCATATACTCACTTTCACTCCTCATTTTCAGTTCACTTCCCTCACAAGATAAACCTTACTACTACGATTCCCCTCCCACTTCACCACCATCCACTGCTTATCCTCCCTTACATCCCGCATACCCCATCTCCCTGACCCGCGAACTACCTCTCCCTTCTCCCCAACCCATCTCGACCTCAAACAGAGGTCACAAATTATCCCCCCTCGCCCCTTTCACCCACCCTCACAAACTAGGCCACCATTCTCAACCCGATGTCGGGTTCCCTTCGTCTTCAACCCCATCGCTCCCACCACCCAAACGACAAAAACTAAACGATCTCTCCTCGTCTTCTTCTCGTTCAAACGGGTTCTCGATCGCCCCGAATTTCGCCTTGATCCCTCGTCCTCTCAACCCCTCAACGAACCCCGAACCTTTCCCATCATTCTTACCACCACCTCCTCAAAGCCCATTAGATTTGATTCTCCTCCCTCACATACAACACACTTTCTCCCAAAAGAATCACACGTTTCATTTATTGTCTGAAAGTACTACTGGGTTGATCGAACAGGAAGGAGTGTTGCTAGGTGCTTTGGGAGGCGTTTGTAGGGGATTGAGAGGGGAGGGTTACGAGTGGAGGTGGGAAGGGGATGCGCAGAAGGAGAGGGAGAGGAGGGAGAGGAGGGAAGGGAGGGAAAAAGAGGAGGAAGGGAAGAGGGTCGAGAGGGAGGAAGTGAGGAGATTGGAGAGGGAGAGGAAAGAGGAGGAGAGGGTCAGAGTCGAAGAGGAGAGAGTCAGGAAAGAGGAAGAGGAGGAAGAGAGGAGAGTGAGGGAGCTCGAAGAGGAGGAGAAGGAGAAAGAAAGGAGGAGGGAAGAGGTCGAGAGGGAGGAGGAGCGTTTGAGGAAGGTTAGGGAGGAAGCACTCGAGGAGGAAGCGAAGAGGCAAAGAGAAGAAGAGGAAGCTAGAAAGAAGGAGCAGGAACAAGAATCGGTCGCTGTCAAACCTGAGGAACCGGATCAACAGACTCCCTTGGTAGGAGGGAATGAAGTTGAGACTCATTCGGGAGATGTCGAAATGTCGGATCCTCAACCTCAAGCTCAACTTCCGCCGATTCAAACCACGACAAACACTATCAGTCATCCATCACCCGCGACACAAACAGCTACAAATCCTGATCTCGCCGTCCTCGCTCAGAACCCAGCAATCGATCCTTCACTGCCTTCCGAACCCTCTCAACCAATTCAATCGACCTCATCTTCAGATCCTCAACCACTCGAATTCCCTCCCAATTCAGAACGACCCTCTGCACCCGAACCCACACCCGTAGCTGGAGCGCAAGATGAACAGACCCCTTCCCTTCCAGAACAAGTCGATGCGGCGCTTTCGACCGCTCCGAGTCGAGCTACTTCCCAACAACCTCAAGTCACGGAGCAGCCTGATCCGATTGAAGAAGCGATGGAAGTCGATCCCTCAACAGCTGAACAACCAGAGACACCAGTGATCGATCAAGATCCAGTCGCAGAGGAGGAAGCCGAAGTGGAAATTGAAGAACCTCGTCGTCGATCTGGACGAAACACTGCTCGAGCCGCTGGTGGATCTCGCCTAGACGCATTAGGAGGAGGAGGAGGAACCGTTTCACGTGGAATCTCTTACTCTCCCGATCCTTACTCGCACGGCGCAACTACTCCTCAACTCCAAGCCGAAGAATCAGAAATTGAAACTATTTCACAACAACCTCTTGTTGCCCCCGCTCGAGCTCCCGAAGAAGAAGCAGAAGAAGAAGAAGAGGAGTTGCCTTTAGTACCAATCGAGGATTTACCAGAGTATGCATCTCGACTCGTCGATCCCGAAGGATACGTCAGGAGTTTGTTCGTCAGTGAGAAAGAAGTCGAATTGGAGAAATGTGTGTCTGGACCTAATGGGATTAGTGGGACTGGGATAATGGAGTCACTCTCTTCTAATGAACAAGAAGCTTTGGTTCATGATTGTTTAACGTACGTTTTTTCTTTTTCCTCTTTCTCCAAATCTTGACCTTCAAAGCGAAGTACTGATTGAATAGAGGGAAAGAGAATTATAGTGATCTACATAGATTTTTGAGTGATACGATCGAGTACCGAGCGAGGTTGAGTGAGATCAGGGATGGTGTGTTGGAAGTCGAAAGGAGAAGGAAAGGAATGTGGAAAGTCGTGAGAACTGTCGCTTTGGATTGGTTGGAAGAGGAAGCGGCGGGAGGGAGTGCGGCACAGACTGGAGGTGGTCAAGCGAATGGAGGAGGAAATGTACAGGGGGTTTATGAGGAGTATTAGGCGAAGATAAGAGCGTTCTGTTGTAAATGTGCAGTTTTTTCAGTTTCGCGCTCTCAGAGTCGTACATCGGCTGTACTCAAATCTGACACTCTCGAGAGAAGAACATCTATACTGGTACGAGAAGAGAGCGGAAGAGACCTATTGATGTGACGATTTCGCGAAGTGAGGATTCTCGATTTTTCGAGCTCTCTGCGTGCGACAACTCTCGGCATCGCTGATATCAATGACGGTAGAAGTGTAAGAGAAACGAGTGACAAAGGTTGAGGTTACAACAAAGAAGAGAACAAGTAAAGTTAAGGAGAGCGTCCGGAGGAGCAAAGTCGGTACAAACGAGAGGAGATACAAGATGGGATTTGAGGCAGTGAGCAAGAGAGTCAGGCGAGCCAGCGTCTTCTTCGTTGTTCAATCCAAAGACATTCGGAATTGCTGCCGTCTCGAATCATTTCCTGGACTCATTGGGTATTCTTCCATCCCTTCGTACATTCCACTAGCTGGCGAATTTGCGTAGCTCCCTGTACCACCCGTCTTGAGATCCACTTGAGAAGTCGAGGTCAAGGCTTGTCGAGTCACTGTGTGAAAAAGGAAACTTCGAGTCAGCTCGTTGGTTGACTCGCAGAAAGTCTTGAAACACGCACTGTGATATTTGAGACCGCGACCAAAGTTGTGGAAGCAGATTAAAGCTGATACACTGGTCCAGAGGAGAGCGGCGAGGGAGAATGCAGCGAATACAGTCAAACTCTTGAAGACTAGCTTGTAATCCGTTTCTCGATCTCGGGAGATGATGAACAACTGTGACCAAACGGCACCGCCTCAGCTTCGATGGAGAGCTGACAGCGAGACGTTGCTCACCTTGTAAACGAAGTAAGCGCAACCTAAAGCACAACCCGCTCCGAAAACGTAGAATGTCCCTCGATGTTCTCGCTTGATCGCGTGGTAGCCGATCACGAGGATCAGAAGAGTGACGGGGAGTGCAGCGATCGTGAGCCAGCGCTATACAGTAGAGATCGTCAGTTTGATGTCCTTCAGCAGAGGAGGGAAAGACTCACCTCGGCATTCGTTTGTGTTGGTACGAGGAAGACGAGTTGTAGTGAGAAAGCGATGAAAAAGAAGTAATCTGTATGGATGAACATTCGTTTAGGATCGCTTCGAACCTGAGAGGATGCAAAAAACCTACCGAACTTGAGCATGCAAAGGTAGACTTGAAACCAGAGAAAACACCTCTTTATCCGTCTATCTGCTCCAATCCGTTTGAATACCGACCAGCCGAACTCCTTGTCTACAGTCATGCAAAGAAAATCAGCGAAGAATAGAGAGTTTGCGGAGAGGAAACGAACAAATCGGGATGATGGTCGCGCAATAGATCACTTCAGTCAGACTGATCATCCTGTACTCGTCGCTTCGATATCAGCTATTGTGTATACGGAGAGCTCAAGTCAAAAGGAGACGTACCCTGGAATAAACCAAACGACGATTTGTAAAGCTTCACCGTTGATCAAATCTCGAATCTCATGAATCTATCGAAGTACAACGTGCTAAAGAAAGTTAGCGATAACGTACGAACGACGGAATAGTGAAGAAGACGGACCTGAATCGCGGCATACGCCAGGAAAAGCGTGTTGAAGATGAGGAGAGCCATTACTTGAATCGTATTCTTTGCGACTAGCGCATCAAAAGCCAAGACGAGTTGAACGACGTGAGCTAGTACAAATCTGTGTGATTTCGAGGAGGAGCGAACTTCAGTATGCTGCTGTTCCAAGCGAGAATCGAGGTCTTGCGAGGTTTCGAATTCCGTCTTTCGCACTCTCTCCTCTTCAGCCCACATTCCTGCACTCCCTCGCTTCTCCATCCCTTGTCATCGTCGACACTCGTCGTCGTGCGCGTATGCCTCCCCAGAATCGAACAAGATGATTCGTTGCAACTCACAATCCCAAATAGACTGGTAAAACACTCCTCTCATTCCTCTGCAACACAGTCTGCCACAACTTCTCCTCGAATGAGTTCAACAACACTCCTACGATCGCAGAGTCGACGACAGTTTGTACCAAGGTCGAATAGAGGAAAAGCCGAGTCGCCCATGTAGTCGGTATCAGCGGCCGTAGTCGAGAAGGGGAGAAGAAGCCCATCCAAATGTGAGGTTGTACTATTGCTTAGGTGAGCTGGGTGTATGTGTGGTTTGCCGAGAGGTTCTTTGATGGAGTTTGAAAGGAGTGTGCCGAGTCGCTTTGAAAGGGTCGTTCACTGAGAGTAGTCGCAAGTCGTGTATGTATCTTGTACTAGCTGCTCAGCAGTCGACTGAGGTGGATACGAGTGGAAGTGAAGAGAGTTGAAGGAAGCCAAGAAGGGGAGAGGCGCAAGTTCGCGAGGCGACGAGAAAAAAGGTTGCAAGTCGAGGTCTTACTGATAGTAACGACGTTAAGGAGACTCTGAAGAGTATCTTGCGAGCGCGACAGCGAGTTGGGGTGCAGCCGTCGTCGAATTAAAGCCGAAATTCGTGCGAAGTGCGAAATGAAAAGGTTGTTGAGGGATCAAACGAGCTGGCAAGGGTCTTGATTCGAGAGGGCGTCGACGAGTCGAGATACACTGAGAGAAAGAACACCGTGCGAGGGGAGTGGTATTGCGAGACTGTACAACATCTGAACAGATTTTACGAAACAACATCATCTCACTCAATCTCGACTACAACTCAGCTTGAAGCGTTCGCTAATGACATCCATCCTCTACCATAAGCAGTCGCGACAGTCGCAAACGAATCCTCGCTCTCGGCGACTTCGGAAAGGAATAGATCGTGTCGACCTGCGAGTTGTTCATTGTTCTTGCGGATCTCTCGAACGACTCCATGTGTACGAGCACAATTGGGACATTGTGACTCGTTTTCTCCAAGGCAGCTAGTAGAGCGAAACAAAGGTCAGTTGTTGGTTTGAGGGAAGGCAAAAACGGAGAGCTAAAACTCACCGTTGATGATAAGAGTGTCTACACATGAAGTGAACGCCAGGTAGATCGAGTTGTCCTCCACAAGCTGAACATCGAGTGACTTGGAAGATTCGTGGGACATTCGGGTCGGAAAGTTCTTGAATCTCTTTTTGCTTTTTCGCAGATTCGATTCGATACGAGTTGATGAGTGCTTGATCCTGTATATCACGCAGCTCGAGTCAGCTGGCATGATTTGTGAGTGGTACTAGCAGAGTATGAAACATACGGAATCAATCTCCTGCTTCTCAGCCATCAACTGCTTTTTCAAGAACTCCCTCACTAATCCGATAGACGCAGTCCCATTCTTGCTCAAGACCTCGATGACTTCGACAGGAGGCATGATCTTGCGTTCATCTACTTCGTCGAGGATCGAGAGGATATCGGTTTGATGATGTGATAGGAGGGAAGAGGTGGTTGTGAGGTAAGAAAGGACGGTTCGATAGAGAGAAGGCTGAGAGGGACCATATCGGCGAAGTGAGGAGACGATACGATTCGAGTAGAGGGTGTTGGAAGGTGAAGCGGTAGAGGTGTCGATCCAATCTAAGGAAGCGAATGAAGTCAGTTTCGCCTGCAGAAGAGACTGGACGAGCGACTCACATCTGACGATATCTTCGTACATGCCTAGCAGCTCGTAGATGAGCACGAAGCCGTCAACAAACTCCTTCGTCGTGCATACGAGCAAAGCCTGAGTCTCATCATAAGGCACCGTTTCCCGACTTTTCAAAACTTTGATCGCTTTCGACTGGAGTTGGGCTCGTTCCTGTTCGTCGACTTCCGACATTCCTTCTTTCGGCGGCAGAGGCGAGACGTAAAGCTCGAGGAGAGTGTTCCAGACTGCCTGTTCGTCTCGAGTATCTGCATCTCCATATTCGAAAGCTCCGAGGTTTCGAGGAGTTGGGAGAGGGTCTTCGACTCCGCTCAGGTTCTTCGGTACCTTGATCGAGTCGAGAGATTTGCCATATCGTCGGGAACCGACTTGCTCAAGGAAAGAAATGAATTCTCGTGGATGGTCGACGAAATGAGCGAAGAATTGGCGAGGGGAAGGAAGGGGTTCAGCTGGTTCTGGAGAAGCGACACGAGGTGGAGATGCTTCCGTGACACGAGTAGCTGGAGTTGAACCTGTTGTGGTATAGTCGAGTACTTCGTATCCTCCTCCTCCTCCTCCTGATCGTTTCTTCTCCTTCGAATTTGAATCGAGAGTATTCGCTCCGTTGGTTCGACTCGAGGTAGAGTCTCCATTTGTCGCTTGCTTCTCCCTCACTGTACCGCAACAGATCTCGACCAATACTTTCGTAGTCTCCCTAGGTTCCCACCTCAGTAGTACTCCTCCCCACCTCTTCATACTTCTTTCCGCTTCCTCCCTCTCTTCGGCCTTGTCGCTCTTCGCGAGATCGCCAACATAGACCAAAGCTCCGAGGAAGTCGGAAGTATCCTCAATTGATATCCGTAGGTACTCCGAATGAAGTCGATATCGTTGAGCAAGCCAAATCGCGTGAGAGAAGTAGGAAGCTTGTCGAAGGACACGAATTGCGGTTTCGAGATCGAATGGAGGGGCATCGACTTCTTCACCATCTGTGTTACGTCGAGCTGGAGATGATGAGCGAGAGGAAGAGTGAATGAATCGGGAGAGGGCTTCGTCATCGGCGAGTTTCGTGTAGCAGTTGAGGAGGAGAGTCGTAATATCGCTATTTGCAAGTTTGCGAGAGTGTAGCTCTTGTAGGTATGAGGTGAGGTGAGTGAGCCGTTGTGCGTCGAGGAACTGCGGAACTCGGGTTCAGTACACGCTGAGACTGCATGAAAATCGGAACTCACTTTGCGAATGACATAACTCGCTTGAACGGTACCGACAGTCTTGAGATAACAACTCATCGCCCCTTCGTAGTCTCCCTTTCCGTAGAGGTGATCACCGTACCTGCAAAAGATTTGGATCAGCAATGGAGCGAGACAGAATCGAAGAATGACTGGACTCACTTTCGATAGATCTCTCCAACTTCGCTTTCTCCTAATCCTCGACTTTTCGCCAAACTGATCGCGAGAGTGTACAAGCTTCGTTGATACAGCGTGACGAGCGAATTTTGAAGGGGTTGTTCAGTGAGTCGATATAGCTGTGAGCACCAAGGATCCTCGTCAGATTCAGCGACGTTGTTGAAGCTCAAGAAGGAGTGAACTCACTTGTCCCGAGTCGGTGAGCACCCAGATTACATTCCAAGCTTCCACGATCTGACGAATCCCAGCTCCTTCGGAAGATCCTCCGTCTCCGAAAGCAGCAGTGAAAGCGACAAACTTGTTCTCCGGATCAAAGATGGTCACTTTCGAGACCTGTTCATCTTGAGCAACAGCAGGTGAACCGATTCGAGGTGAACCGTTCATACCTGTATTCGACCGAGAAGCGTGTTGTCGAATTGTTGCGGATTGCGAAGCGATGGTTGAACGTTGGGGAGGAGTGACGATAGCGAGGTATGGAGTTGGGAGTGAGGGCGACGGGGGATCTGAGGGTGACGAAGAGCTCGTCGGCATAGCTTGAATCGCAAAGATTGCAGATTTCGGACCTTTCGAACGGAGAGGATGAGTAACAGTCATCAGGCGAGCGAAGATGCTACTTACCCTCATACGCCCAACATCCTTCTCGACCTTCGCTTCCGTAAACGTAGATCGCTTCTTCTCTCGCAACGACCATTCTTTCCGCCGTTTCTCCATCTTCTCCGATTCCTCTCCCTAATCCCAATCTCATAATCTTCGCACATCCCACCGCAGCACCAAGATCATCGAGTACCGTCGGAGTCGTCGTCTTGTGTCGACTCGATCCATGCGAAGGAGGAAGAGGGAGAGCAAGGATCTCTGAAGTGGTGAGAATGAAAAGGGTAGGAGTACCGGAGTTTGACGAGGCATCTGCTATTCCAATATTTGTGATCGGTTCTTTGTTCCCTTCTGACAAGATCCTCAGCTTTCCCATTCCTCCAACGTTGAATTGAGGATTTCGATCCCTCGATTTGCTCGTTCCTGCCGCTCCATTCTCTGACGCTCGAGCTGCTGCATCGAAGTCTCCTACGCTCGCTTCGATCAATTCATCCACTCGTTTCCATCCTACGACGTTGCCATCTGTCAAGCCGACGACGATGTGAGAGAGTGAAGGGGATACGGCGAGGGATGAAACAGGTGAAGGTCGATTCGCGGTTGGTGAGACGGGAGTTTGCCGAAGTAGAGTGAGATCGGGCGAAGAGAGGGCTGATGAGGTAGACGGATCGGAAGGAGCAGAAGGAAGGGTGAGAAGCCAAACTTTGAGGAGGGGAAAAGGAGTCGAAGAATCGTCCTGAACAGTGCGAGGTGTCAGCTCTTTCTCGGTGAGAGAATCACAGCATCGAATTGAACTTACTCCGACTGTCACTACGATGATTCTACCTTTCTTGCGATCCCAAAGACTCGTTTCAATGTATCCGACTCTTCCCCCTTCGTAAGCTTTCCAAGTCTTCTCGACTGCCCATTCCTCATTCAACCAATTTATATTGCCCTCTAGATCAGCTAGTAACACGATACCATCTCCTAACGTCGGTTTTGAGTGAATGGTCGAGATGAGGTGCGACTGTTGAACGATTTCTGGCGAATCTTTCGACGAAGTAGCGCCTGTTGGGTACTGTGTAGATCCAAAGAAGTTGAATTGTCTCCACTATGAGTCCTCGAGAGGGGTCAGTCGCTTCGTTGCTCCTTTGGAAGATGTGAAACGAGGTGGGGAGATCAACTCACAGCGGGAGCTGCTAAAGCTGCATTCGCCGCTCCATTGGATCTATTGGGGGCTCTAGAGGCCATCCAAGGATTACTATGAGGATGGTAGGTGAATGTAGAAGACCAAGTCGCTCTGTTCGCTTCTTTCTCCTCTTCACTTCACTCGCTTGCTTCCAATCGTCAATTCCGATCTAGCAAGAGCTTTTGGTCAGTCACAAGAGTACTAGGATCTAATAGGCACCCTCGCTATGGAGACTGCAGCTGTACGTCGATTCTTTTTTCCTGATTCAACTCGGATGTTTGATAGCTGACCCCTTCTCCCTCGCGACAGATCACGGTGAGATGGAAGATCGACGACGTCAAGCAGAAGATAGAGGAGGGCTCGACGATTAACGTGAGTGCGAGATGAAGCTTGCATTGTTCCCCCTCGCTCACAATTCCGGACTTAGTACAGTCTCCCTTCTTCGACAACAACCGTTGGTGCCTAAGCATGGTATTCGGAGTGGTCAGTTGATCGCAGTCTTTACACGCTGGCCATCTATTCACCGAAATGTACCGTCAGGCGCAACCCGACGGCGGCGAGGGAAAGAACTGCTCCGTCTTCCTTCGCCTACTCGAAGTTGAAGACTCGACTACTCCCGAACGGGTAGTTCATTTCACGTGCAATGTATGTCTCCGTGATGTGCAAGGAGGGAGAATGAGTCTACTCACTGTTCTGCTCTGAATACAGCTGGAGACCCTCGACGGGAGATCGATTAAATGTATGACTTACTACCAATCACTGATCGATCATGCAGCTTATTCCCGCTCGTCTTCCTCGTGATGCACAGCGACCGCGGCTGACAGGCCTGATCCGGTCACTTATGCTAAAGGCAGAGACTCTTGGGGCTGGACGCACTACACAAGTCACGAATCGATTACTTCAAAGCTCGGGAAGTCTGCGGGCATCATACTAGAGGTCTCGGCTTACCAAGTTTCTTCGCTTTGTCAACGTTACGTCTACCCGTCGGATCCGATTTACGCATCGCTCGAATCATTATTTGAAGACTCTACGACAGACGTGGTATTCAAGATCCGGCCGCATGACATCGAAGAGTCGGAACGACATGTTTACGCTCACAAGCGTGTTCTCGAAGCTCAGTCCACTTACTTTGCGAAACGTGCGTCCTGCCTGAGACTTGCTCGCGAGGGTATAGGCTGACCTCACTGCTTGACACTGTTGTAGTTTTCGGGTCAGGGTTCTCTGAGTCGACCAGGATTATCAGCTACGCCGAATTACGCGCCAAGAAACGGGAGAAGGAGCACGACGAGGACGACGACGATTCAACGGAATGGCTACCGATCCAGAACAACGCCGATGATGTCGCGCTTGACCACGGTCGAGCTGTCGAACCCCCGAATGCCGGCATCAGCGCAGCGGGCGAAGCAGTTCCAACTCGTTCGTCCGAAAGTGCTCACACAGATGATGCAGGAATGACAGCTGAAACACCTATCCCCGATAACACGGCAATCGGTAGCCACTCGCAGCTGGCTGTTGGCAAGCCCTCGGTGGAAGAGAGACTACAAGAGCGTAACTTGCGAGAGGTTGTCGTCGTCGATGCTGGGCGAGTCTCCTGTCATGCTTTCTATCACTGTGCCCCACTGATGCGTTCATTTCCTATAACAAAGCTGGACTACATTCAGAGCCCTCATTTACTGGATGTACACCCACGAGCTGTTGGTAACCGAATTGTCGTCGAATTATCTCGTTCACCTTTCCTCCCGCAACTCAGAGCCAACAACCTCAACAGATCAAGAAGGTAGCATTACTGCAACATCCCCTACGCCGCCTGGTCTGCTGTCTCGCCGAGCTTGGCTTCTCGATCGAGCAGAAAAGGATGCTCGATACTCGCCCAAGTTGCACCCAATAGAACCCGCTAGTCCCCACGCCATCTATCGCCTCGCCGACAAGCTAGATATCCCCAGTGCAAAAGAGCTGGCGAAGTCTGCGATCACCAAAGGATTCACCATTGAGAATGTAGGTCAAACTCTCTTTTTGTTTCCCGTCAACTTTGATCAAATAACTCATCCATGACTTCCCAGATCCTGTATGAGCTCATTTCTACCTTCTCCTACCACTACTCAGAAATGCAAGAGGCCGCTCTAGCTTTCGCCCTCGAGCACTGGGTTCGTTTTCACTGTCTTTTCTCGATTTCAACTCTTGTTCCGCCAAAGCTGACCCCAATCTCTCCTTTACTTCGGCCCTGTAACAGGACCAAGTCAAGCTTACGCCAGCATTCAAAGAAGTCGTCGCAGGGTCATGCATGGGAAGGATCGAGGGAGCTTCGGAAATCTGGATGAAGCTGTTAGGGAAGTTGACTGTTGGTTCGAGCACTGTTCCTCAAAAACGAGGTGCAGCTGACTCGTAGTATATTCTGTAAACGCTGGTCGTTATCTCTCTCCATGGTGGCTTGTTCACGCGAGAGCTTGGAAATTCTCCGTGCGAAACTCGAGTCGCAAAATTGATCTTCGCTCATTTCCCTTGAACCTATTTCGTGAAAAGTCAGGGAGAGAGACTTCAATGTCCAACCCCTTCTTCGCATGCGAAAAGAATCAACCGAAGATAAGGTTTGCTCGATTACAAAAGGGTCGAATTCGAAGCTGTTTTTTTTTTTCGGTTCCCTACGTCCAACTTTGATTCGAACATCTTCCCGGGTTCGCTGGCCATTCCGACATGGTTCCGGTGAATGATCACACACCAGGGCACCCTCGACTCGCCCAACTTTCGACTTCGAATTCAATTTCTTCCCTTCAAAATTCACCTTCGACATCTCGCTCGACACGCAACTTGGGAGCTATAGGAGGACGTTCTGGACCAGGATATTCACCTTATGCAAGGCGTGTGTCTCGAGCAGCAGCAGCTAGAGAGGAGGAAGAAGAGTTTGAGGACGATGCAACAATTCGAGGAGAGGGAGAAAGTGAAGTTGGAGACTCGCCAGTACAGCAGAGGAGTGGATTATTCGGTCGAGTGAAGAGTTTACCTGGGAAAGCATTGGGCTGGTTGGCTCGTAGCTCGAGTAGCAAGACACTCGCAAATTCGACATCTCTCGCAGACGTCAGGGCTGCAGTTGAGGAGGAACAAGCTAAGGAGCAAGGGAATGGAATTGGTAGAGGGATGCAGAGGAGTAAAACGGCAACCAACTTGGCTAGAGCTGCAGATTCCCCTTCAGCAGCACCTTCAGCACTCCCTTCTCGCCTTCGCCGTCAACCCCAAAAAGATTCTTTACCTTCTTCCTCTTCCATGTCAGCACTCTCTTCCATCGCATCACCTTTCGCTCCTTCCGGCCTCCGTTCTTCCCATTCGACTTTGAACCTCGCTTCAGCCTCGACAAACGGATCTGGCGTACCCTCTTTCCTCACGACTTCAAACCTCTCTCGTCATTCCCGTGCCGTATCCCCTGCACTCTCCTCTGCCTCTTACGCACACTCTCGACGATCCCCTTCTCCAATGCGAAACGGACTCGCGGGCAGCATGTCTGCTTTCAACCTCGCCCAACCTCGTTCCCCAACTTCAGCCTTCGGTGGAGCCCACGACACTACGACCCTCGGCAACGCAGCTATGACAAGTGGCTCGAATCCTTTCGGTCTTACCTCTCGTTCTCCCTTCGCACCAGGAGGAGGAGGAGGAAGAAGCGGTTCGCAAAGAGCTGTCTCTGTCGCTGGATCTGTTCGATCTAGTTCGACCCGACCTGAAGGCCACGCTCTCTTCCCCTACACATCGACCATTCCTCGTGGAGCATCTCCTAGTATCGCAGGAAGTCAATCGATGCGAGAAGGACTCTCCTCTTTCGCTTCAGCACCTTCGCCTCACCCTACTTCGGCACCTTCGACTGCTCAGAAACGACCTTACGCCCGCGTAGGATCTCCTCTCAACCCTCGAGTGCCTTTCTCGCCAACAGAAGGGGAAGGTTCACAGACTG
The DNA here is from genome assembly GCA_016617785.1 of Sporobolomyces roseus. Classification (NCBI taxonomy): domain Eukaryota; kingdom Fungi; phylum Basidiomycota; class Microbotryomycetes; order Sporidiobolales; family Sporidiobolaceae; genus Sporobolomyces; species Sporobolomyces roseus. Next base: position 1,208,885 of record JADILM010000005.1, on the reverse strand, counting down.
GAGGAGCTGAGAGAGCAAGGAAGAAGCAGATGGTTTGGGATCCTTCGAGAGGCTTAGTCAGTCGAGAGCGGCTCGATATGGAAAAAGAAAGGTACGTTAAACGCATCATCCGAGGTTCGGAACAGTTCATTGACCTTTTCTCCCGATTGACAGAGATGCGCCTCCTCTGCCGAAGAATGAAGCTGAACGTATTCTCGAAGTGCTGGAGGGAATGGGTCGCACACCGCTTGGTGAAGCCAAGAGAGGTGCTGCTAGAGTACGTCGCTCTTCACTGTTCTCCGAAAACTTCGAATCTAGTTCTGATCATGTCGTTCCAAATAGTCAAAGAAGATCAGCGTACCGGCTCCTGTATCTCCAGGCGACAGTTCTCGACTCGCTCGATCATCCAACGGACCTTCAGGAGCCCCCTACGCTGCTCGACCTGCTCTCTCAAACACTGCTGCCTCCTCAGGGAAAGGTCTTCAGTCCGTCCTTCGAGCACGGGAAGATCGTCGTCGAGCACTCGTGCAACAAGAACGGGAGGAGAGAGAAAGGGAACGAAAGGAGAAGGAAGAACGGGATCGAAGAAGGGATGAACGAAGGAGGGAATTGGAACGATTAGAGCGGGAAGCAGATGAGGAAGATGAGCTCGAGAGCGTCATGAGTCAGGATTATGATGATGAAGAGGATCGACCCAGGCGGAGGACTAGGAGCTCTGTAGCTGCTCCGAAATCGAAGAAACTCGAGCCACCAACGCCTCGACGATCGACTCGCGCTTCGACCCGCAACGTCAAATCTCCTTCGCCACTTCCTACTCCCAAGAAGAAGGGCAAGTCGAAGCGTATGCAGCAAGACGACGAAGAAGAAACCAACGACGCAGAACTCGAACCTCCTTCGACTCGCCAAAAACGCACCATCTCGAAATCTCCCGCTCCTCCTTCCGAAGCCTCCGAACGTATGCAATCTGGAGCTCCTCCCCCTCCTCCCAAAATCGTCTTTCCTCCTCCTCCTGTCCCCTCGACTTCGACGAATCCGACTCAGCGATCCTCCCTTCGACCTGGCAAATCTCATTCATCTCGACAGCACACAGCATCATCGAAGGTCTTCTCAGCTCGTGAGGAGGATCTGCCGCCAATCGACGATGACGCTCTCTCAAAGATTCAGATGCCAGCGATGAAATTCCCCAGCAGCTTCTCGTTTGGAGCTCCCGCCCCTGCAAAACCTACGGAAAGTGGCGCGACTTCACCTCCGGTGGAATCTGAGAAGAAGGATCAAGGATCAAGTCTCTTGGGTCGACTTTCAGCAGCTCCCGTCACTTCTTCCGACAAACCTGCTTTCTCTTTCGGCAGTTCCGCTCCTTCAACCTCGACCTCAACCATCCCCCCTCTTCCTGCAATCTCTTTCGGAGCAGTAACGTCGAAGCCCGCTCCTTCTTCATCTCTCTTCAAACCTACTCCTGCCGCTGCCGACCTCTTCGCACCCAAACCTTCCGCTCCATCGACTTCGACCTCGAGCGGATTCTCTTTCGCTACTCCCTCGACCTCTGCTCCTTCCGTTCCAAAAGCAGCACTCCCCGCACCTTCGGACGGAGCCAAGCCAAACTTCTTCGGATCGATCATCGCAGAGAAGAAAGAAGAAACTCCCAAAGCTGCTCCCCTCCCTTCTTTCACTTTCGGTTCGACCTCATCCGCTCCCGCCGTCAAGCCAACGGAATCGACACCAGCTCCTGAGAAGGAGAAGAAGGACGTTCCAGCCTCTAACCCGTTCGCAGCTTTCGGTAAACCAGTGAGCGAGATCATCAAGGAGAGCAATGAGGGGAAGACCGGTGGAGAGACCAATTCGCCTTCCGAGAAGAAGGACGAAGTAGCTAAGCCTATGTTCTCGTTCGGAGCTGCTTCAACCGCAAAACCCGCCGAGGTCAGTATTTCTTTGTTTTCCCTTTTTGATTGCATGAAGCTGATGTGAATCTTTCGATCTCTCAGAAGACTGAGTCAGCACCTGCCGCATCTCCGTTCGCATTCAAGCCGACTCCTTCGACTTCAACCTCATCTGCTCCTTCATTTTCTTTCGGCGCCGCGAAACCTGTCGAGGAGGTATCGAAACCTGCGTCAACTCCTTCGTTTTCTTTCGGTGCGACTCCTTCCGCTCCTCCCACGACCTCGACTCCCAAAGCGACCTTTACTTTCGGAACAACTCCGGCTACTCCGACAGCAGAAGAGAAAGCTTCGACTCCGATTCCCTCTGCCCCTCCTTCACCCTTCGGCGCTCTCGCTCCTCCAGCACCGTCGTCGGTAGCGGGGACTGACGATGCTGACGGTGACAGCGGAATGGAGGATGAAGCTGAGCCCGCTTCTTCAACCTCGAAACCAAGCCCTGCCTCGCCAGCTCCTTTCGCTTTCGGTTCCGCCGCTCCCTCTTCTACTTCGACCGGTCTCTTCGGCGCACCTCCTTCGACCAACGCAACTTCGAGTGGGTTCAGTTTCGGATCGACTGCACCGACTGGAGAAAAGAAGGAATCAGCTCCCTCGCCTTTCGGAGCACCCTCGACGACGTCGACCAACTCTCTCTTCGGTGGTGCATCCTCATCTTCAGCTGCCAAACCTTTCACCTTTGGCTCTCTCTCACCCTCCCCTGCTCCCCAGTCTCCCGCCGCAGCTGCCCCTTCGACATCGTCGTTCTCGTTTGGTCAACCTTCGACTTCCGCCCCTCCCGCTTCTTCTCCTTTCACTTTCGGAGCGACCGCCCCATCGAACCCTTCGCCATTCGGTAACCCATCTTCGAGACCGGCCTCTCCCGCCCCAGCATCGACTGGATTCTCTTTCGGAGCCGCTTCATCGAATCCTCCAGCTTCTCCCTCTGCTCCCTTCGCATTCGGTTCGCAACCTTTATCGAACAACGCCGCGTCGTCAGCGATGGGTCAAACATTGTCAGCACCCGGAACGAATGGAGCTGCCTCACCCTTTGGAGCACCTTCGAATTCATCTTTCTCCTTCGGTAACTCGGCGTCTCAACCTGTTTCTCCCTCTGCCAGTACATCGAACTCGTCGTTCAACTTTGGAGGAGCTCAAGCTGCACCACCGTCATTCTCGTTCGGTGCTTCATCGAGTGGAGCTGCCCCTTCCGCATCTCCTTTTGGAGCTCCCTTGGGAGGTGCGCCTGCCGCAGGAGGATTCTCTTTCGGTGCTCCGACTGGATCCGGTGCAACGACTCCTACAGGCGGAGGACTGTTCAACCTCGGAAGTGGAGGAGAAGATGCAGCAGGCAAATCAGGTCGACCGATCAGACCTCTGAGGCGGAGAAAGTAGAGAGAGAGGAGGAAGCTAGGTTAGGTTTAGTTCCGTTGTCTTGTTATAGGTAAAGTATATTCCACATTGTTATCCCCCTCTTCATATATCCTTCTCTCTCTCGATCTCGTTCTGTCAATTTCGTCGTTTTCGATTTCGCAAAAAAAACAAAGAAAAGTCTGCAAAGAGACATATCTCGTTGGTTCCTCTTCATCATTGCGTCTTCTCAGATCGTCGTGAGAAGAGAGAGAGTCTGCGAGATAAACGATCGAAGGATCGCTCACGATTGCGATGGATCAAATTATCGCACCTCGTGTTTCCTTTCACTTTCTCCACTTTCTTCACTTCTCACGCCGATGCCTTCACCTCACGACGCAGATCAAGAGACTACACCACTGATCCGAACAGACTCGGCAGGATCAACGCCTCAAGAAAGACCTTCCTTCCTCTCTTACCTACATGACAACTCGTTCCTCGGCTTTGGAGCAGTCTTCGCACAGGTTGGAATACTGTTATCGCATGTAGTATTATGGAAAGTTGTCAAGGAGAATCCCTCTGGTCAGTGCCCCCGCAAACTCCGATCTCGAGATATTCAGGAGCTGAGGATAGCGGGATCGAACAGGTCTGTTTACTTACCACCCAGCGTTCCAATCTGTAGCTGTGTTGCTTTTCATCGAGGGTGAGGTCCTATATCCACGTTGAAGCGAGTTCTTCGACTAATCAGAATCTTCGCAATTTTACAGGGATAATTCTCTTGCAACCACCTCCTAGCAACGCTGTTGTCAAGAAAACAGGACGGCAGCTACATACAGCCTTCCAGGGTCTCGCGACGCTGCTTATTATTACGGGAGCAACCTTTATCATCTACAACAAGGCTTCGCACGGTGGTGAGTTTCGATTTTTTGGTCTCTTGAGAGTGAACAGCGCTGTCCTGAGTATCGATCTAACAATAACAGCATCTTACTGACTCTTTGAATCAATTCACAGCACCACACTTCACAACATGGCATGCAAAGATCGGTCTCGTCGTAAGTTGCGAATCTTTCCACTCCTCTTCGTTCATTTCGCTCAACCACCATCGCATATCCAGACACTCTGCTTCATCATTCTCCAAGCCACTTTCGGAGCTGTAGCGGTGTTCGCACCTTCGCTTCTCGGAGGAGAGGGAAAAGCGAAGAGTCTCTACAAATACCATCGGTTTGTCTTCTCCACCGTTTCAACAAGCTAGAACTCCCGCTTACGTCTCTACTACGAGCAGACTCTCGGGATACCTTGGCCTCTCTCTCCTCATTGCGACACCGATCCTCGCCCTTTGGAGTGATTGGTTCATCGGGCATTCTTCGCAACACGAAAGGAACCTCGTCGCTGTCGGCTACGCCATGGCCGCTATCGGAGCTATGACTCGTATTGAGTATGTCCTACTTACTTCACCTCCAGTCGCAAGACCGAAGCTGATTAGCGTTGTGAACGAATTGACAGGACGAGTAAACTCGGGATTCGCAGGAGATCGTCTTAGAACCGCTTTGCCTCAGCGCCTATTCCTCCTCGTTGGACTGAGATTACGGTATCTAGCTTGTCGAACCTCTGTTGTAGCATTTCTCAGACCTGCTGAAACCTGAATGTTCGTAGAATCGAAAATTGTATCTTTTGTCTTTCTCGTCGATGAAACGCAAACCCTTTACAGCTTGATTCGCTCGCTTCCGTTTCCTAGACAAGGTCTCTTGTCTCGCACTGTGTAACTAAGTAAATTCCGATGAAAAAGTTGCGTTGGACTTGAGAGGGAATTCGACGAAGTTTCACTTTTTGCTTCTCACCAATTCACTTCCATCAGAAACTTAGACCTCGACAGAGTGCATTCGATGACAAGATAGCTCTACCAGTACCATAGCGATCTATTCATTCCTCTTCTACCTTGAACACCCTTTTTCTCCAACCGACTTTCATCGTCTACACTCGCTCTCGCCATGACGACGCCGACTGAGCTATCAGAAGCCCACCTACAAGATCATGAATCGATCTCTGCAGCTCTCGCAGCGTCCTCTCTCTCCTCCGAGGCCTCCTCGTCGACTCTTCCTCCTTTCCTGACGTCGGCTCCTCAAACATCTCAACTCGATACGGAGGACGCTACGGACAGCTCGAAAGCGCAATCACCTGCTCTACACTCCCCAGACCTCCTGACTACCCCGAGAACCGATTCATCTCGACCACTTTCATCTCCTCCAAATCTTCTAAACCTACAAAGTTCTTCACACGATCAGGATTCACCTGGACCTAGGGTCGAGCTGTTACAGAGAAAAGCGACTAGGGGATACGAGAAACCGCGAGGGAGTGTGACTTTCGGAGATGCAGTAGATTCGGGACGAGGAGAACTAGCGGATTCAACGGATGGACTGGCGGGAGAAGCGGATGAATCAGAGCGAAGCGAGCGCTCAGATATATCGCAGAGTGAAGCAGTCCCAGGGGAAGAGGTGGAGGATTCGCTCGACCCAGTTTTGCGAGCAGCGTTGAATCATCATCGAGATCGCTTCCTCCTGTTGCGAGCAGAGGTCGAGATGGAAAGGTTCTTGGGGAACCCTTCGTATGTCTCCTGCCCCTCTCTGGTGTCTTGGAGTCTCGCTAATCTAGTCGCTTTCTCGCAGAATGACCCGACTTCCTCTCGCTCCTCCCTATTTCCAACCTGCCCTCAATTCCTATCAGCGACTCCTCGTACATCGCTTAGCAGATACATTCGGGATCACTCGAGAGGTTGAAGCGGCACCACCGACGATCTGGAACGCAGGAGCGATTAATCCTGCTACTGGTCAACCTCAAGGCGTTGTCGTTCTCGTCAAAGGCGAAAACACTCGCTTGTAAGGATACTTTTGTTGATTCCAGGATACGCGATGTACTGATGTCTCGCTCCAATGTAGTCCTCCCGCCAAGCTCGCGACTTATGTACCAGCTCCCGAAGTTCCCGCTCCTACCCCATCAACGATCGCAATTCCTTCTCCCTCCTCGACTCCTTCCATAGCTTCCTCGCCAATCACTTCTGCGCCACCCTCTGCCTCAACCTCGTCACTTCCGAACCTCGTAGATCCCGCGACCGCTTCTTCTCAACCGCCAACAACTCCTCAGATTCTCAAGATTCTGCCCAGATCGAGCGCATCTCGCACTGCATCTTCCGCCTCCTCATCGATCGGGACCGATGACGATCCTGCGACCTCATCAAGCGCACCACCGAGTGCAAAGGGCAAGAATCGAAAAGAGTTGACTCTGGAGGAGCGAGAAGCAGCTTACAAGGAAGCTAGGGAACGAATCTTTAGTCAGCCGGAACAGGAGAGGGCTGCTAGTCAGATAGCTCCTAGCTCGAGCAGCGTAGCGAGTGAAGATGTTAGCTCGAGGTTGGCATCGGTTGGTGCGGGAATCACTCGACCCAGTTCAGCAGGTTCGACATTCTCGAGAAGTAGCGCAGCTTTATCAGTCGCGGGAGGGAGGCCGAGTCCATCAATAGTGAGCGAGTCGGGATCGAGCATGTGGAGTGGACATCATGGAGGAATTTACGGAGGAGGATCTCAGTTGATGCCCTCACTTCGACCTTCTGCACCAAGTTTCGATCCGAGCATGCATGGAGGTTGGACTCCCGAGTACGCCAACTACGCTCAGGATCCTTCATGGCAGCAACAACAGTTTCAACAGTATCCGAATCACTCGAATTATTCTCCTCACCCTCCGATTCAAGTGACTGCTCCTCCTTCTCACTCCCCTTATGCCGCTTCTTCACCTTCCTACGCCTCTTCTTCGACGTCTTCCTTCTCGGGTCCGATTCCTCCTCCCCCTTTCCCTCCTTCTCAGCAACACTATCAACCCGTCGATGCCTGGGGTCGAGCAATTCCTCCCTCTCTCCCTTCTCCTTCCCTCTCGAACAGCTCGGGAAGCTCGATGCAACAACCTCTCCATCACCATCACGCCTCTTCCTCCTCGACCACGACTAGCGAACGGAGCACGAGTGCTAATTCAGGATACCTCATGCGATTCGCCGACTCTGGAGCAGTCGTTACACCTGGAGGAACAGTCACTGCTGGACCACCTACCTTCTCCTCCCCGTCCTCTTCCATGTTTGTCGGTCCTCCTTCGACTGCGAGAAGTGTCAGCTCTTTCAGTTCAAACAGTCAACAAAGCAGTCACAATTCAGGAGGGACTTCGAGAACAGCGGCGAGCTCGAGTGCGGCAGGGACAGGGAGTCGGACGGGGAAGACTGGAAGTACTGGATCGCAAGTCAGGAGACAGAGTGGATCATTGGCAAGTTCGGTGTCGTCGGCGAGATTAGCGGGAGAGAGGAAAGTTTCGTTGACGGGAGGAAGTGATGCTGGGTCTGGGTCATCGGGAGAAGTGAAGAAGCGGGATAGGCAGACTACGATTGTAGGAAGAGAAACGGAATCGCCTGAAGCGGAAAAGGAGGAGCAGGAGGAATCGACAGAATCCCCTAGTCGGACACCTGCTTCATCGACATCCCTCCATCCGAGTCTCCCCGCGAAGCCTATATGGGTCGCCACAAAACCTCCTCGAGCTCGAACACCTCCCCCTCCCGTTCCATCATCAACCACTGAACATTCCTCGAAAGCAACACCCCCGTCTTTTCCCACTTCCCAGCCACCTACAGCTTCTTATGCCTCTCACAACGCTGCTCCTACCTTGCATCACCCATATCAGTCCCATCAGCAGCCTCCGCCTCAACCCGCTTATTGTTCCTACCCAATCTCGACGAATTCTCAACCACCTTTCTACCCACAACCTCCTCAGTCTTTCTCCCCAGCACCTCCTTCGAATCCGTCTCAACCAGGTCAACCACCCAACTGGAATCGACCGAGTGGAATCCACTATCCCGCTGCCCCCTCATTCTCTCAACCATCTTCAACCGGGAATTATCCGATTCAAGGAGGAGCCTACCCGGTCAATCTACCTCCTTCAAACTGGACTTACGCTCATCCATCAATGCCTCCAGCTCCTCCAATTCCTCCTCAGCAGCCATCAAGCGGAGGTAGATCTCAGGACAACTTGCCGTTCCCCGACATTCGACGTCCACCTCCAAAATCGACTCAGCTCTTTGATCCGAATAGACCGAACGCAGGTGGGGGAGGAGGTGGCAATGCGTTGGGTATGAGGAGAGGTGGGAGTGGTCCTGGTGCTGCGAGATCAATCTCTAGTACGAGAGGAGCTATTTTGGAATGAACAGCAACTGAACTTTCCAGAGTCCCATCCACTTTATACGATGTGGAGTTTCTTATCCAGCGTTCGGTGAGAGGACAGACTTGCAAAACGAAACGAGAGAATCGAATCCGAGAACTTGAGAACTTGGGCGAAACTTTCCGGTTCTCGCACGTCTCTTGCTCCTTCCACATTGTACTCGCTTCTACTCGACTCTCTCATGGTCATCAAAGCTGTCATCTTCGACATGTAAGCGCTTCTTCCCATCAAGTCTCCCCTCCTCCCACATTCGGCTATCTCACTAACCGATCTCTCCCTTCCCTTCAAAACAGAGGAGGAGTAGTAGTGGGATCGCCAGTAGCTGCAATTTCTCGAGCAGAGAAGCTATGGAACCTTCCTCCTCATTACTTGAACGCTCTCATAACTGTGAGTTTCTTT